>CM060905.1:87497605-88122605 GCA_030737815.1 Allium fistulosum
GACTACTACAAAATGACACTGACAACTTCAGAAGATGTGAAAAGTCTTCAAATCCTGAACAGCAACTCAAAGAAGGAAATCTACAACCTGAAATAACTCGGGTCTGACCCGAGTATTACATTCAAAAGAAAATAATACACGGGTCAATCTAATTCAAACTCAGTTATTAGTGCACGGAAGCAATAATAATTAAATAACAATTAGACGACAGTTAAAATAAATCTCGTCTATCCAACCCTTCAATAAGAGAATCGGATGACGGTGGATATAACACGTAGCAGTGTTAAATAACAAATCAGCAAATTTAAATTCATCGACAAAGATAAATAAAAGGATTATCAATGAAGATAATTTAGAAAACAACAGAATTGCCTAAACGGCAATTAACAACAAAATCTAATTATTAAATAAATAATTAGAAACTCATAATCTAATTTTCAAAAAAGATAATTAGATATCAACAAAATCATCAATTTAAACCAAATCAAAATACAACTCAAAACATATTGAATTGAATAAACAAAACAATTCAAGCAATTGAAATATCACTTAAAAACATCAATACTGTGTGGCTGCAGTACACGCACGCGTGCGCTGCCTCGCCACTACAGCATATAAAGTCACCGCAACTCCAAATATTAACAGCAAGTCGAAACTGCAAAGCCAAAATATTTACAAAATGCAGAGGTCAAGTCACTGTTACCAAGACTCAACACAACTGCGAAGCCAAACCAAAGTTAACAGCAAAACCAAGAAAAGGTCTGGGCAACAATGAATGACCAAGTGCACAAGGGCGGTGGTACAAACATGATGCCACGGCAAAATGGATTTATGCAACCTGAACCAATAGAGCACGAAGGCTCGAATGACCAAATGCATATGGCAATGGTACAGCATGAAGCAACAGAAAGATGCAATTCACATCAAACTGCAATGAACCAAAAATCACAAAACCAACCTCAACTAAGTTCAAAGGGTCAAGACAGCTTCAAATCAAATTGATACTGCTCATATACTCGAAGCACTGTGCCAAATGGCATGAACAAGACTCAAATGTACAGCCTCCACTGTATATATATACAGTAAAATGGCTATAAAAAATCAGGGTAGTAAAGAATGAATGCCACAATTCCAGAGAGCATGCGCAAGTGACTCGAAGCAGTGAGTCAAATACAGTTAAGATAGTGGTAAATATGTAGTACCATACAACACAAAGCAAACCCATGTGAACATGTACACAGGAACACAAATCTGGACCAATTTCCATCAAATGAATAAGAAACAAAGACCAGGCTCAACACAACAGAGTGGCAACATATAGGTATGCAAACTAGTTTAATGATTCAACCCTGAACCAATAGCCAGATTTAATTAACAAATGCACTCGATACAAAGACACAACTGTACGGAATGTACACATGACAGCATCCCTACCAAAAGACTACACCTATACATGAACCAGTGCACATTTAAACGGTGACGTGAGGAAACAATGCAACCCAATGAATAAGGGCAGAACATGGTCAACCCAACTTCAACAACAACTTCAAATGAGAATGATGTCACCAGTGAATTACAGTGACCAAATGCAAATGAGTACAATGCATCGATGCAATGTATCAGACTGGAGCACAAACAAAGGCAATATAAGCCTAACAGTGCAAAATGGCGGTGGTACAACTAATGGAGTTTACAAGCTACATAACCCCAAGCAAAATTTAAAGGAAAGCATACAGATACAGTTGCAGTGAAACTACAATGTTGACCAAGGCAACAATACAACACATAACAGGTACAACATAAATGGAGCAACATCAATATGCAATTATGCTCTCCAGCCCTGAGACAGATTAGAGGTGAACCCAACAGATGTAAACTTAAAAAGGTGCAGACAATAGAGGTGATATCATACGCGAGGTTGCAAAAGCACCTATGCACAGCATCACGAATTCAAGAGATTGGGGATAAATAGTGCAGACTATACCAAAGCTACAATGACCAAAGTACTATCGAGACTTCAAGCCAGAAATAAAAGGAAATTCAAAAACAGTTCAAATTAGGGTCCAAGTGGTTGAAGTCGAAAAGAATCATCTTCACAGTCAACTCAGTGCCGAAGACAACAAGAACAAAATCACAAAGCATCAGAGAATCAATCGACGATAGTAAATTCAAACGAAACAAAATCAAGCAGCAGTCTTAGCAAAATCAAACACGAAACATAGTACTGAATTAGATGTGAGGGTCACTCACCTTTTTCGACGAGCATAGAAGCAGCCGCGAGCAACGAGAATTGGATCGAGCAAGACTACAGGCGAACACCCCATCACTGATTCGATCGAATTAAAACGACACTTCGAAAAGCCCTTCAGAGAGGAACGAAGATCGAAAGCCCCAAATTTTCAGAGCGAACGAAGAAGGAACAAAGCCGCCATTTTTTTCTTTAGCTCGTTTTAATTAGGGATTTCGAAAATGAATGGGGGGAAGCGAACGAGAAACGAGAGCCGCCGTTGTTTTCTCGTTCATTTTGCTTTAGGGTTTTTTTTTGAATGAATGAATAAGGAAATCGGGTATTAACTCGAAATAATTCAGCACCAAGAATAAATGGGCCGAGATTCAAATTTGCAAAGCTCACACAACACTGAACGAATTTCAACCGATTAAAAACTCCAAATATCAATTAACAACCCGATTTAATCGTCTACCACGATAATCAATCGATACGAAACCCCGGGTTGTTACATCCACCTTTTCATATCAGACCTTTCGACCCAATCGAAAGGATCACCTTAACAACCTTGCGCTCCCGTTAAAGCTTGAGTGTCTCTTTTACTTTGCTTTTTACTAGACTACTTTCGACTTCATCGAAAGGAGGGTAGAAGTGCTCTTCTCTTTGTGTTGCTGTGTTGTTGCAAGTGAGAGATAAGTTGAGCTTTCACATATTTTCGAAAGGTATGGTGAGTGACGACTGGATCTTAGCGAAAGGACACTAGGCCTTCATGTGGAGTTTTCATCATGCCTTCGAAGGGTTTCAACCGTTCGAAAGGCTTGTTCTTGCTTTCGAAAGGTGTGTATTGGAATCATTTCTTCAAGTAGTAGATTAACAACGACGAAACCCACTATTTTGAAGGAATTGGTTCTTGTGTGCGAGTCTATCGTTCAGCACCTTCGAAAGGTGTTTCAAACCCATACTAGCCTTTCTTATATATGTGAATCCATCTGCGTCGAAAGGTCTAGATGAGGGAGAAGGGTAACTTTGCTTTCTTTTCTCCCCTTTCGAAAGCTTTTGTTTTGCTTGTCATTTGTAATAGCACCTGGCGCTTGTGACTCCTTTGAAAGCCATCTCAATACCTTCAAAACGCTGCTTTTGAACTTTGACGAAACCCATGTCTTCAGTTCTTGTAGTGCCTATCACTTTTATAAGCCTTCTTTCATACCTTTATTCTTAAGTGAATTTTTATGGTTAACATTTTGTCCCCTGTATCAACCCCACCGCAATACCCATATTAGCAAAGAACATTACAAATAACATCGTCTGCTAATCTGGAGAATACGGCTTGTTAAGTGCGATCGAATGTGAATATATCTTTATACTAACACTGACACGTCATTTATACCTTTTACTTAATATCTGAACTGAAATTTGATGTGTACAGTATTAATACAAAGTAACAGACACACCAATTTCTCAAAATCAGAACAATATATCATATAAGCATCAGATCACAGCGGAATAACAATCTCATATACATATACAAATTATGAGTCTACAAAATAAAACACTAAACTCACATAATATACAAGTTTTACAATTCTCTAATCTCAATTATACATTTTATATACAAGTCCAGATTCCTAAATGGGATAAACTAAAAGTCCAAATATTTATCTCCTTGATAGTATAATCATTCAAAGGTCAACCTGTCCTGTAACCTGAAAAGTCTCGGCCTGACCCGAGAAAAATAACACTCGGGTCAGACTATCTCCAAATATCCAATAGGGTGAGAACAAGATATAACACAATAACAACAATATATAAGTAAATACAGATGTCCATGAAATAACAAGTCACGGGAATTAGTTTAACTTAGAGTTTATCACAAGGCACATGGTTATACACTTAAGTCACAAATACATATTAGTCACTAAACACGGAATAAAAGAATTAACTTAACATCCATCACAAGACAGAAGAACATATATTTATTTCACTAACACAAGACACAAGAATATATATTTTTCACGAACAAAAAATAGTGACAGAATCCAAATATCCAGAATCCAAGAGATCTTACTCCAAACCGATCGTAATGATCTCCAAAACAATCGCATTGATTGTACTCAAAACCCATGGCAAACAAACGAACAAATTGGTATCACCCGAACCGATCTGATACCAAGGATCGTACTCAGACCGGGAACACAGAATCACAGAATGATCTTAAGGATAGTCCATACCGATCAAGGTGATCGTAGAAACCATGACTCGATAAATCTACATTTATTTAATATTATTATATTATTATATTATTATTATGTTCGAAAAGAAATCCAGGAATAAACTTCTTAAGAATCTAGTAGCCACTTGCCGCACACCAAAAGAGAGTAAACTCTAAAGTGCCAAATACTATCACCTTCAGTAATCACTAGAATTTAACCAATACGTCCCATACCATACGGTGAAATCCAAGTATTTGCTAAAAGCTAATAAATATCACTTATTACGGATACCACTGGAAAACCTGAACTACATTCTCTTAAGGATCTACCAACCACTTGTCGCACACCAGAAGAGAATACAACTCTAAAGTGTAAAATACTTCCTAATAGCAATCACACGAATTTAACCAAGGCATCTCATACTACCCGGTGAAATTTGAGTATTTGCTAATGGGCTAGTAAGTTCCACTCAAACATTCTATTCAATGAGTTATACCATATTCGACGAAGTCTTTTTCGAAAGAATTTAAACTAATTGATGACACTAAGTCAATTATTTAGTACTTCTCAAATTATAGAATTAAGGTTCTTAAAACATTTTTCTTTTTTGAGTTTATTATTTAAAACACTTATTATAATTTTCATAAATCCGTTTACTATTTAACTTTATAAAAATATTCACATATTTGCTAAAATATTCCATAACTCTGAATTGTTCTAAGATTTTACTTATATACACAAAGTTGTCTCAAATTCCCATATGATTGTATTATTCACAAAACTATACTTTAAAACCATATTTAATTACTCTTCTAAAACCATATAGAAATATAACCATTTTATTTAAAAATAAATTAAGTTTATACTTTCCAACACTACATTTCCAAATTCTATGAATCCTATATTATTTATTTAATAAAATCGTAATACTTATATTCCAAATCCAAAATCACTTTTTTGTAAAAATCGATTAGATTTGTATTTCCAAAGTCATATTTCCAAATCCATAAATATTTTACTAAACATACTAAATGTATAAAATAACTTGCAAAAAAAACATTTTAATATTTATTAACTTAATTTAGAAATAATTCTAAGATATATAAATATAAGTAATTCTCTTCCGTAAAATTACTCATATACGAAGCTTATATATTTATTTCATTTAACTCAAATTTATGCTTAAAAGATCTGCAATTTCAACCACCAAAACCTCATAATTTTACAAAACTTAAAACATGAAAGTTGTAGATAAAAGTCTCAGCTTTCAAACAAGTAAAAGATCATCCAATTTGGATTTACTGTTCAAAAGTTATGACCTAAATAATTTTCAGATTTAAAATTTATTAACTCTGTCTTTCATTGACAGGGCAACGACAAAGAAACGAATTTTTCGTCATTTAAACTTCAAAATTATGCAAAACTCAAAACACAAAAATTGTAGCAGACAATCTAAGCTTTCCATAACATCAAGAATCATCGAATTCTAATAAGAAATGAAAATGATATTACTAAAACAATTCTCAAGTTTTTAACATCATTATCGCTGTCATTTATTCTCGGGACAGCAACACTAAAATGTATTTTTGACCATGTAAACCACAAAATATTACAAAACTAAAAACATAAAAGCTAATCTAAGCTTTCCAGAACATTAAGAATCATCAAATTTTGATAAGAAATGAAAAGTTATGGCCATTTTAATTTCAGGTTTCAACTTAGCAATTACACATGAACAGAGCAACACTATCATATTCAAACTCGATTTCGAACTAATGAACATCAGAATTTCGAAATGTGTTCAACAGAAAGGCTGTAGCTAACTAGAAGATCTTTCTATCAAAAAAAGATTTGGTCATTTTGGATTAATACACCGAGATATCACTGTTTTACTACAGAAGTTTTCCTAATTCAATTTCAGCAAACAACAACTAAATAATCACATAAGCAATCAATCACACATCCAATTCCACAATTATTTCAGAGAATTCATAGATATGGAATTACTAATTTAAAGATAGATTGTGTGAGTTAAAACAACTCACCTTTTTTCTCCTCAATAGATTAACAAACCTCTTTTCACCATTATGTTTAGTTTCAGCAAACCCTAGGCAATACTTGTTTTGATTTCTCTAAGAATTAGCTAATTGCCCCTTTGATTTGATTTTGATTTGGGTTGATTTTAGGAACTAGGGTTTTTCTTTTAGCTTTGAGAAGCTTTCTTTTAGTTTACTGATTTAGAAAATGAACGTACAGTTCATTACGTATTTTACAAAGGAGAGAAACTTGTTTTTAAATAAACTAATGGGTTGATATTTGCTTAGACCCAAACCCATCAACAAAGTGTTGCAAATTCAATTGCTAATAAAAGTGTTGCTAATCTCTATTTTGGTTTACAAATTATAAACATTATTCTACACTTAAATAAATTTTCACAAAATCAAAAATTAATTTCTCCATTTACCAAAACCAATTAACAAGTTAAAAATCCTCATTACTTTTAATATTGAGATATTTTAAGAATTAATTATAACTTTTGAAAATAAAAGTTATTCTCACTATGAATTGCAAATTTCCATTTTAAACAATATTTCTCAATACTAATCACTTATTTAAATTTATTATATTTTCTAAAATTATCTTAAAATTAATCAAGATAAAAAAAATCACTAGTCTCAATTACTAGATTTATTTTCACAATTAAATTTTACAAATCACAAATTAGCCTTAATTATCATAAACTAAATTTAATTAATTAGGTATTTAACACCAGGGTTGTACATCCCCCCCAGTATGAAAAAAGCTTTTGTTCTCTAGGACAAAAATTTAACAACTACTCCATTCTTAATGACCTCATTTCCCTGCAAAATTCAAAGTAAATAACATTGTCTATCGTTAGATCATGACTTGTATAAAAATATGCTTAGTGATTTGAAAATGATGTTAGTATAATACAGCTCTTGAATCCTAAGTTCGGAAGTAATAAAAATTAGTTGTTCATCATCTAGAGTTAACGAATGGTAAGAAATCTGCAGTTGTGAACGACTGGGAACCAAAAACTTTTGTTTGGCAATATTAGAAGTCCTACCTCCAACTTTTGTAATTACAAATGAAGTTCATAAATTGAACTCCCATGATATTAATAGAAAACCAGGCATAGAATAATTGAAATCCAGGAACTTTCTGCTGGTGACAACAAATGTTTGGTAATAAAAGACCATGAGCTATTATATGGAAATAAGTCATTGAAAACCATGAATCCTTATTTGGGGATAAGTAATAGGTATTTAGAAACTCCTAATGGAAATAATAATTATCCAGGGACTGAGATTCAGATGTTGATAACTGTAGTTTAAAAGTTAATAGTAGTAAACCAATGACGCTGATTCGGGTATTAAGAATACAAACTCGAAGTTTTAATTGAAGACAAGAAGTCCAATGAGATCTCAATAATAACTGTCTTGGAACCCAGATTCAGGAATTAATAAACGAAATCCAAAAATTGATGGTAAAAGGCCCGAAAACCAAATTTAGGTGTTGGGAAGACCAGAAATCTGAAACCCAGATTCGGGCATCAATAAGTGAAGTTCCGAAATCAACAGTAAGAGATCTGAAACCCAGATTCAGGATTTAGAGATGATAACCAGAAATAGCCTTCATAATAGAAATCTTTAGCCCAGATTCGGGTATTAGTGGATGATAACCAGAAATCCATAATAATAACCTTCATAATAGAAATCTTGAGCCCATATTCGAGCATTAATGATTGAAGTCCAGTAATTAATAGTAATAGTCCCGAAACCCAGATTCGGGTATGATGAAGACCATAAATTATTAATAAAGACCCGAAACCCTTATTCGGGTATTAATAAGTGAAGTCCCGAACTTAATAATGAAAGATCTGAAACCCAGATTCGGATATTAATAAGTGAAGTTTAGAAATTCTTCTTTGATAATTAGTCGGAGGCTATAGATTCTTATTTAAGCCCACTGTTCTGTACCGCTCCTTGGGTATTGACTCTTTTGACATGTGTTACCCTTTAGGCTTTGTTGGTTGTTGTTGTTTGATTTGCTGCTTCTCGAGCTTGGACGTCTTAGTCCATTGTTTGATGCACCACTTCTTTAGCTCGGACGTCTTAGTCCGTTATTTGATATGCCGCTTCTTGGGCCTGGACGTCTTAGTCTGTTGTTTGATACGCCGCTTCTCGGGCCTGGACGTCTTATTCCGTTGTTTGATATACCTCTTCTCGGGCTTGGACGTCTTAGTCCATTGTTGTATGGTGCGTTTGGTTAGCTTATCCACAAGCAGTACCCAAGGACTTACCCAACCTCCCTCAAGGAGGCGCCTTGACCTGGCCATAGCATGGCGCGATCAAATGCTTGTTCGGTGCCTTGGCCAGGCCATAGCGTGGCGGGACCAAGGGCTTACTCCATCGTCCCTCCAGGAGGTGCCTTGACCTGGCCATAACGTGGCGCGATCAAGGGCTTGTTCGGTGCCTTAGCCAGGCCATAGCGTGGCAGGACCAAGGGCTTACTCCGTCCTCCCTCCAGGAGGCACCTTGACCTAGCCATAGCGTGGCGCGGTCAAGGGCTTGTCGATGCTTTAACCTGACCATAGTGTGGTGCAGATAAAGGCTTACTCTAACCTCCTTCTAGGAGGCGCTTTGACCTGGCCAAGTCAGCGTGGACAAAGGCTTCGACTATTTAAGGTAATGTCCAAGTGCAAGGAGAATTTCACTCCCAACCATGTAGATTTTTCTTTTAAGAAAGAGGTGCTTTATTCATTCATTATAAGAAAATATGGTCGCAAGTGTTCCTCATTCCACGTTCTGGGAACCATATTGCCGTTTGGTTGACTTAACTTGTAAGCTCCAGGGGGAATTACTTTGCATACAATTAGGGGTCCTTCCCAATTTGGTCCTAGCGGTCCATCCGTAGGATTTCTTGTGTTTGCCATCACCCTTCGGAGTACTAAGTCTCCCTCTTAAAATGATCTCGTCTTCACTTTCGAATTGTAGTGTTTTGAGATTCTTTTTTGATATTCTGCAGTTCGGATAGCTGCTTCATCTCTCAATTCATGTATTAAATCTAATGATTCTTTCTTCAATTCCTGATTTGGGTCAAATGCATATGTGATTCTTCTATGTGACTCTGTGAGGGTATCTCAATTTCAATTGGCAACATCGCTTCGCACCCATATGTTAGAGAGTAGGTGGTATGTCCTGTTGCAGTTCCAGTGGATGTTCGATAGGCCCAGAGTATAGGTAGAAATTCTTCTACCCAATTTCCTTTGGCTTTATTTAATCGCTTTTTCAAGATGGTCTTATTTGCAGCTTCAACGGCCCCATTAGCCTTTGGATGCACCATGGAAGAAAAGCTTTTAATAATTTCATTCTTATGGAAAAACCAAGAAAACTCTTTACTTTCAAATTGTGTTTTGTTATCTAATATAATCTTATAGGGGATTTCGAATCTGGTAATAAAGTTTTTAATGACGAATCTAAGCACTTTCCCATAATTTCCCTTTCTTCTCTCTCTTGTGCCATAGTTTGAGATCTAGTTAAGACTAACAATTCCTTCCCTTGTTCGGATGCTCCCTCTTCAATACTTGGATTTGCTTGGTACCCTACTGGCATGATTCGAGTTTCTAGGGCTCCCCTTGAACTAGCCAACTTTGCTAACGAATCTGCCTGAGAGTTTTCTCCCCTTGAACTAGCCAACTTTGCTAACGAATCTGCTTGAGAGTTTTCTCCCCTTAGAACTTGATGTATAGAAAAATCCTCAAATAATGTGAGCATCTTCAATATCTTCTTTACATATAAAGATAGTTTGGCATCTTTAGTCTGATATACTTGCTTTACCTGATTTACCATTAGTTGCGAATCACTAAAGATTTGAATTCATGGGATTTTGAGCTCTAATGCCAGAGTTAATCCTGCCACCATTGATTCATATTCGGCTACATTATTTGTTGCGGGAAACCTTAACTTCATTGCGTAGTGTAGGCAGCGTCCGTCTGGTGTTATTATGACATATCCCGCTCCAGCTCCTTGCTCATTCGATATGCGATCCACAAATAACTGCCACATAGGTTTTTGATCCTTCCCCTTTTTCGATTTTTCTTTAATGAAGTTTGTACAATCATTAATAAAGTCTGCCAATGCTTGTCCTTTGATAGCTGCCCGTGGTTGAAATTCAATCTCATACTGGCTAAGTTCAATTCCCCACTTTACTAGCTTACCTGAAGTTTCAGGCTTACTGAAGACTTGTTTGAATGGAAAGTTAGTCAACACCCTGATTGGATGTGCTTGAAAGTATTCCCTTAGTTTTCGTGCTATAAGTATCAAGCAGTAAGCTAGTTTTTCTATTACCAGGTACCGAACTTCTGCATCCTTTAACCGCTTTCTCACATAATAAATAGGAAGTTAAGTCCCACTTTCCTCTCTGATCAAAACCGAACTAATTGCATGTTCTGAAACTGCCATGTATAAGTACAAGACTTCACCGTTCTCGGGATTGGATAGTATTGGTGGTTTTTCCAAATGATTTTTCAACTCTTGAAAGGCTTTCTTACAATCTTCTCCCGATTCAAATTTTTTCTTCTTCTTGATCACATTGAAAAAGGAAATTCACTTATCAGTCGTCTTGGAAATAAACCTGCTTACGGCGACTACCCTACCGTTTAAACTCTTTACATCTTTGCTAGTTTTGGGTTCAGCCATGCCCTTGATAGTTTGAATCTGCTCTAGACTGGCATCAATCCCTTGAGCGCTCACAATATAGCCTAAAAACTGCCCAGAATGAACCCCGAAAGAGCATTTCTGTGGATTCAGTTTCATCTGATATTTCCGTAATACTTCGAACATTTCTTTTAGGTCTTCAAGGTGGCTCTTGGCTTTATAAGATTTTACTAGCATACTGTCAACATAAACTTCCATATTTCGACCAATCTATTCTTTGAACATTCTGTTGACTAATCTTTGATATGTAGCCCGTGCATTCTTTAATCCGAAAGGCATTGCTTTGTAGCAGAAAATTCCCAAATCGGTAATGAAACTTGTATGTTCTTTATCTGGTTTAAACATGGGTATCTGATTATATCCCAAGTAAGCATCCATAAGGGATAATAATCTATGTCCACTAGTTACATCAACCAACTAATCTATCCGGGGCAATGGGTAACAATCTTTTGGACAGGCCTTGAAGTCTGTATAATCGATGCAAGTCCTTCACTTGCCATTCAACTTCTTTACCAATACGGGGTTCGCTAGCTACTTTGATCTCCAGAATGAATCCATTTTCAAGGAGCCTGTTAACTTCCTCTTTTAGAGCGTCAGACCATACTTTATCCAATTGTCTCTTCTTCTATCTGATGGGTATCGCTTCGGGATTAATGTTTTGTGCATGGCACATAACCGATGGATCAATCCTTACCATATCTGAATGAGACCATGCAAACACATCTTTATTGAATTTAAGAAGCTGAATCAAGTCTTCCTTCAAGCTGCTTTCCAACTCCTTTCCCACTTTGACTACTTTGGTGGAACCATTTGGGTCTATACATGTCTCCTCAAGGTTTTTTATAGGTCTTATTCCTTTCACTTCCCCACAACAATCAAATTTTGTGTTGATTTCTCCTTCTTCCGTGGAATTAGCATCGGTCCTCTTTCTTTTGCTTCTAGAAGAAATGTACCTTTCAAACATACGTTTATTGGTTTTATTAGATCTGACTTTTGCTTCGAATGTTGGATGTAAAAATCCATCATCCGAAGGCTAAAAAACAGTAGAAGAATCAAAGTAAGCAAAATACTCCCTCTTGTATTGATCAAGCATTGCAAAATTCATTTTGCATGAGCTGAATTTTTCTCCACGGATTGTGCACCAACCCCTTTTAGTTAAGAATTTTACCATCAGATATTTTGGCAAGACAAAAGCATCTACCTCATCAAGTGCGGGTCGGCCAAAGAAAGCATTGTAGTATGATGGTTGGTTGATGATTATGAAGAGAGTTTCAAAAGTTTTGTAGCATGGCAGTACTCCCATCTGCACTAGCAATTTCACTTGTCCCACTGGGGTCGATCCCTTGTTGTTGAACCTAAAGAATTGTTCAAGGCTGGGTTCTAGCTTGTCTTCTGGGATGCCCATTTGATCAAAGACATGTTTGAAAATAACATTGACTAAGCTACCATTGTCCACAAGAATCTTGGACACTATAGATAGTCCAATTTGAGCCGTGATCATGAGGGGGTCGTTATGAGAGTGATGGATCCCTTTCTTCAGCTCCTTAGGAGTAACAACAAGATTTGGCATCGGTACATTGAGTCGTGGACTTTTAAGAAGGGGGCTCTTCTTGAATGGAGAACACTCCCTCTCTAACCTCTTTAATGTATTTGTTCCTGGTCCCCTTGCTAGTCCCTGCTGGATGTGGCCCCCAATGGATTACATCAATCCTATTCAACGGCGGGCTCAAGCTCAATGGATCTTCTTTCAAGATGTTGACAGCATTATTAGGAAACTTTTGTGGACTATCACTAGTCCGTGGTGCCTTTTGTTTGTCTTGGATGAACTTCTTCAAATGCCCTTCACGAATTAATTTCTAAATGATTCTAGCCAACACCTTACATTCATTAGTTTTATGGCCGTTTGCTTTGTGATAAGCGCAATAATCATCCCCTTTTCTCCGTTCAGGGTAATTTTTGGCCTTAAACGAAGTCGGGAAGTTAACCTTCTCCTTAGTCATAGCATAGATATAAGACAATGGCTTGTTTAAAGCAAATGAATTAGTGTTAGGCTCCTCCCATCTTATTCTCTTATGTCCCTGATCTAAACCAAACCTTCCACTTTCCCTTTTAGGATTAGCTTTCTTTTTAACATGATATAACTCATCCATTCGAATGAATTTATCAGCCTGAAAATGGAAGTCCTACAGATCCTTACACCCATGAATAAAGAGTTACTTCCAGAATGGTGCATTCCCTATCAACTCAGAATGTGCTGCAATGAGCTTATCCTTGTCATTCATAACTTTAGCTTTTGATGCTTCTGTGTTGAACCTCTTGAGGTAATCACCCAATGACTCTCCCTGCCTCTGCTTAATGTTGGCTAGAACAGTGTAATTGATTGTTGGATCCTTGCATATACAGAATTGGGCAGAGAACTCATAAGAAAACTGTTTCCATGAATAAATCGTCTTTTCATGGTATTGCTAATACCATTTAGCGGTGGCTCCTTGAAGCGTTACCGAAAACAGTCTGCATCGAACAGCTCCTGAAGCATTGTAAAGATCCATTTGACTATCGAAAGCCATTAAGTGATCATCGGGGTTAGCAGTTCCATGATATTTCAGGATTAGAATCTTTACATAAGATGGGATAACCTTTGACATGATTTCGTCTGTGAAAGGTACCACTCGTTCATTATCATTTGCTCTCTCATCCAAATTCCTCTTCCCCTTAGCATTTAGCATGTCCTTGATTGCCTTTTCTGCTACGTCTTTCAGATAGACTTCGGTGTTGTGATAGCTCTTTTGGTTTGGGTTGTGTTCTTTTGATGTCGAGCTTCCAGATTGCTCGAGGAATTCGTCCAGTACTCTTCCTTTATGATCGAGTTTAGTCGGATAACTCTTTTTATTTTTTGAAGATGTCAAGTCTATTTTGCTCTTGTCCTCATTGGTATAAGCCTTTAAGTTTCTTCTTAGAGAGATCACCTCATCTCCAATCATTGGTTTTGCTACCTTGAAACAATTTTGAGATAGCGCTGCTTTGAGAAGCTCTTGCATCTCCAGCAATTGTTGTTCCAAGTGCTTTATTTTGGTTGCATTGTCGTCTTGTTGAGTTGGGGTTGATGGTTGCCCTTGCATAACTCCCTTTAAGTTGAAAGTTGGTGTTATGGTTTCTTCTAAAGTTGTGGTGTGTACGGTCTCTTCGTCCATTCAACTAAGCCTTTTAGATTTCATTTTCCTACACCAAGTTAATAAATTAATAATTAGTCTATAAGGTAGCCACAAGGTTGGAGGTTCGAGCCCTCCTTCTAGCACCAAAAATGTTAACAAGAAAACTTGCCAATGTCCCGGAAGCTAAGTGGTTAATAAGAAATGTTGTTAACACTTCAAAAGAAAGTTTTTAGAACTGACCACTCTCTTCAAAACCCCTCTCGAATGAGTTGATTAGGACAGATTGCTTGCGGAGGGTGGTCTTATGAAAATATTAATTGTAGTTAATAAGTCCAATCAACCCTATTGAAATGATGGTTAAGGAGAGAACACCCCCTTCGAAGCCCCTTTTTGAGTGAGTCGAAAAGGGTTATTCATATCGGACATTGGACTATTCTGCCCTTAAAAAGGATAATTCACTTTTGATAGTATTGATTCTGCTCTTTTGGAATGAACTTCTTCGAAAGGGTTGTATGTATAGTAATATATGTGTACATCTTTCGAAAATATTCGTCCAGTTAGCATAGCTTAGTATTCACACATCAAATCCCCTCTGAAATGTCTATTTTGATCTGGTCGAAAGGGTATTTTCTCTTTCGAAGTGGACTTAATGTACATTACACGAGCTCTATGTCCCATATGTAATGGAATAACATCTCGGACAATATAAGTTCCATGAACTTATTAATCTCGAAACACTATCATCATCCTTGTTTAACGTTTGATATCATTAAACATGATGATAATGTGATTCATATACATATTATCCTAGTTGATCTCATTGCATCACATAAGTCGAATATGAATTAAGAAGATAAGTAAGCATTATATGTAATTGGTCATTAGCCAAGCTAATGGTCGATATGATCTTTCTCATGATCAAATCTTTATTGAATCCATGTGCTTCCTCTTTTAGCATTAATCCAAATTAAGTTACAAGTAAGAGAGATTTTCCCCAAATCGATTTAGGGTTACAAAGATTTAATTTGCTAAGAAATAGGAGAAAGAAATTAGGATTCCCAAAATTTGGTCCCCAAACTCAAACCGCTAGGGTCGTATTTATTGATGCAGGTTGACCCCTTTTCACGCCTATCCTTCCGCTTCAGTCGAGAGGCTTTCCTTCAACCTTCTGTGTGCATCCTTTCGACGTGGTTGAAAGGCCTTTCTTTATCCTTCTGCGCGTCTCCTTTCGATGTGGTCGAAAGGCTTTTCTTTTAACCTTTCTTATTCATTCTCATGCTTCCACCTTTTCATATCAGACCTTTCGACCCAATCGAAAGGATCACCTTGACAACCTTCCACTGCCATTAAAGCTTGAGTGTCTCTTTTACTTTGCTTTTTACTGGACTACTTTTGACTTCATCGAAGGGGGGTAGGAGTGCTCTTCACTTTGTGTTGCTATGTTGTTGCAAGTGAGAGATAAGTTGAGCTTGCACATAGTTTCGAAAGGAATGAGTGGTAATGACTGAATCTTAGCGAAAGGACACTAGGCCTTCATGTGGAGTTTTCATCATGCCTTCAAAGGTTTCAACCATTTCGAAAGGCATATTCTTACTTTTGAAAGGTGTGTATTAGAATCATTTCTTCAAGTAGTAGATTGACAATGACGAAACCCACTATTTTGAAGGAATTGGTTCTTGTATGCGAGTCTATCGTTCAACACCTTCGAAGGTGTTTCGAACCCATACTAGCCTTTCTCATATATGTGAATCCATCTACGACGAAAGGTTTAAATGAGGCAGAAGGGTAACCTTGACTTCTTTTCTCCCCTTTCGAAAGCTTTTGTTTTGCTTGTCATTTGTAATGGCACATGGCGCGTGCAACACCATTGAAAGCCATCTCAATACCTTCGAAACGCTGCTTTTGAGCTTTGACGAAACCAATATCTTCAATTCTTGTAGAGCCCATCGCTTTTATAAGCCTTCTTTCATACCTTTATTCTTAAGTGAATTTTTATGGTTAACATATGCTATATCAACTATGAAAATGAATGCTAGGTGAATTTAGCATTATTTATGTAATACTATACGAACTTAGCATTTTATATGTGTAATGATATATTAGTTTGGCATTTCTTCAATTATGAAAATGAATGATGTTTTAGTTCATCTAGTGTAGTTCATCTGATGCTAGTTTAATTTAGCATTTTGTTTATCTGATGCTAGTTTAATAAAACATTTTGTTTTATCTAGTGCTATATTAATATAACATTCAGTTTTCTTTGAATTAAATTTTGAAACTTGTGTCTATAGACTAAAATTAGTCATGGGTTTTTCCTTTAAACTAATTTCCTCTTAATATTTGTTTCTCGTAATATTTACTTTTCATCGGAACAGTCACTATTTTCTTATACATGTAAGTTCATGTCTAGGTGTGAACAGTGTACTTATTAACATAAATATTAGGGGTGGGCATACGAGACCGCAAAAACTGTCCGAAAAGCGATACCGAATCTTCTAACCAAAGCAAATATCCTAAACCAGACCAACCCGCATCGATACAGTTCGGTTGCAGTTTGGACGATTGAACCAACCATTTTAAACTATACCGAACTAAAAATTTACACTAGTAATCTTATGATAGAAATATAAGCAACTCATATCTCATTTAAGATTCTAACGATGTATATTCTATTTTCAACGTATGTTGTTGTATTAATAATAATCGTTGTCTTAAAGGGGAAATTATAGTTTTAGCATAATATTTTTCATCTCATTTTTTTGGATAAATGCTAATTATAATCTTATTCTAATCATTTTACTTAATTATTATGCATTGATTAACATTGATGTTTGGTTAATCTACTAAAAAATCTCACCTGTGGCTAAATATCTAATTGAAATATTCATACAATTAAGAACTTGTCTTCCATTTACGTATAACATTATGTGTTTTTACCTTTAAGTGTAAAAGATTCACATAGTTGCCTTTATAAATTGATTGTTGATGGAAGTAATTCTCTTATTTCATATTTAATATGGGTTCAAACCGAACCAGGCCAAAACTGGACCATATTACATTAAACTGAACCAAAACCGAACTATTTAAAAGATTAGTATAATGGTTTGTATTTTTGATTAACCGTTTGATGCGGTACAGAAGCGGTTTGAATTCCAAACCGCACCAAACCGATCCACGTCCACCCCTAATAAATATGTTAAAACTCCAATGTAAGGAGTTTTAATTTATATGCAAGTAATAATCACAAATAAAGATGAATGCTATTGATAATAAATTAATATCGCCACCAAGTATCACTGTCGCTTCCATGTTCTCTTAATATAAGGAACAAATTAATTATATTAAGGGCTTCCACCAAATGTGAAGTCCATCCTATGTTCAAAGGTACAATTATATGTTGCTAAAACAAGTAGTAAACTTAGCAAACAATTCTCTACTGGACGAACACCCTTTACTCCATCCTTTACAGTATGAGAAAACTTTTGTACTGAATTTTTCTTGATATAAATATTTCAATGCAGTTATTGTGGAATATATTTTTTAGTCTCATGTCGTTGGAGAATTCATGATATTCAAGTTATAGGACTATCGTACGTCTAGACCGGTCAGACGGGTTGGGTTGGATCAAAATGAGCCGAGTCTATTTTGACTCAACCTATTTATAATCCACTCTTTTTGACCCATTTAATACATGAGTTAGTCTGACCCAATCCATTTAATAAATGAGTTGTCTATTTAACCCGTTTAAAGATTTAAATTTGATTTGATTCTAATTTTTACATTTTGAATTTCGATAAAAATCAAAATTTCGAAATTTTAATTCTAATTTTCATCAAAATTCAAACATAGGGATGCAGTCTGTTATTTACTAAGTGCAACCGTTAATTACCATGGAGGAGTACAATATGCATTTATAAGACAAAGTATCCAAGTGTTCTATATTGTCTATAATTTAGGTGGGAGTTCATCGGTCGAAGCCTCACTTAATTTCGAGTTAACATGAAAAAGTTATTGCAATCTGAACAAAAAAAATAGCGGCTTCTACCTAGGCAGAGTTCAAATATGGGAATGTAGCCTATTATTTTCTAAGTACAAATGTTAGTCACCAAGGAGAACTACAGAGTGTGTTCACAAGATAAAGTATTTGAGTGTTCCATACTGTCGTAATTTAGGTGAGAGTTCATCGGTCGAAGTCTCACTTGATTCCAAGTTAGTATGAAGAGGTTATTGTAGTCCGAACAAAAAAAAGCTTCTGCCTAGGCGGAGTTCAAATATGGGGATGTAGCCTATTTTTTCTAAGTACAACTGTTAGTCACTATGGAAAACTACAGTGTACGTTCACAAGATGAAGTATTCGAGTGTTACATACTGTCCGTAATTTAGGTGGGAGTTTATCAATCGAAGTTTCACTTGATTTCGAGTTAGTATGAAGAAATTAGCACGGTCTGGAAAAAAATAGTGGCTTCTGTCTAGGTAGAGTTCAAATATGAGAATGTAGCATTTTATTTTTTAAGTATAACTGTTAGTCATCATGGAGAATTACAACGTGCATTCATAAAACGAAATATATGAGTGTTTCATATTATCTGTAATTTAGGTAGGAGTTTATCGATCGAAGTCTCGCCTGATTCTGGTTTAGCATGAAAAGGTTATTGCAGTTTGAATAAAAAAAATAACGGCTTCTGCTTAGTCGGAGTTCGAATATACTATTATTTATTAAGTATAACTGTTAGTCACCATGGAGAATTACGGCATGCATTCACAAGATGAAGTATCCGAGTAAAACATTTCAAATTTTTAAAATTTATATTTTTTAATTTATATTTTTGAATTTTACATTTTTAACAAATGGGTAAATGGGTTAACCATTTATAACTTTTTAAAAATGGATCAACCCATTTATGATCAATTTAATAAATCATAAATGGGTCGGTCCAACCCATTTATAATTATGATAAATGAATTGTGTTAATGGGTTAGATCATATTTTGATGGGTCTACGTAGCATCTTAGTGCCACGCTGATAGTTTCAAAATATCTAACATGTAGCGCTATTATTGTAATTATTTTTCACTTTTTAATCTCATGCCATTGAACAATTAATGCTACTCTGCTTATAATACTATTCCTTTTTATATCTCGGTGTTTAATTTGTATATGAACAGGAAGCACCTTTTTGTTTAATTTAATTTTTAGTCTCGTGCCATTGAAGAAATAATGTTAACTGAGTTATAATACCTGTCCCTCGATCCATCTCAGGGTTTTACATCAATTATTATGCTTATTAGTTGGTCCATTATACTTTTGCTCATGCTTCCTAGACAGTCAAAGGTTTTGATTAAAGACTACTGAAAATAGTGTATGAATGCAAGCATACATGATAAAAGATTAAGGACACAGCATGT
This sequence comes from Allium fistulosum, assembly GCA_030737815.1. Classification (NCBI taxonomy): domain Eukaryota; kingdom Viridiplantae; phylum Streptophyta; class Magnoliopsida; order Asparagales; family Amaryllidaceae; genus Allium; species Allium fistulosum. Next base: position 87,517,340 of record CM060905.1, read on the forward strand.
TTAAAATTTCAAATGATATCGCTTGCACTGGACAACAAACTTGCATGAATGGGAAGTTTTATTAAGCAAATGTTTGTAGAATTTTTTTTGCTTATAATGAACATAAGCATTAATTATAGCCAGTAGCAACGTTATTAATTTGAGAAGCTAGTGATGTTAGGAACTTAGGACCATCAAACTGATTTGTTTTAACAGTATTTGTATTTTTCCTAAGATTATTGATCATAATTCAATGTTATATTTTGTACCTACATGCGCTTGTTTAAGTAGCATGAACATAGGAAAAAGGAGGATCTTTGGTGCGTTATCATTATTTTATATGCCTATTCTTACAAAATTTGATGCTGGCAATTACAAAGTAGACTGGTGCTCAAATCAAAGTGGAAATGAAAAAAACTCTGAAGTGGACGGTTCCCATGGCTAAATATAAAATGTGGTAAGTTTATATGTCAACATATGATAATATTTATAAGCCTATCAAATTAATTAAAAAAATTCCTATTTTCTCACATGGTCATATTACATCAGGGCTTTTGATGGGTTGGGGAGTGGGCTAACTTATTATTAATTTGTTTTTCGTTTGACTTCCTGATTTTAATACCTTCTTCTCTATCTTAATGTATAATTACTTTTTGTATTGGTGGACTATTCTTACTTGAAATTTTTCGCAGCCCTGAAGTAATCAAAAACCCGACAAAGAATCATTACATAACGCGAATTCACACACTTTATTGCGCAGACAAAGAGAAGTGTAAAAAATGCATACTCGATCTCATTGTTTGGCTTCACTACATTGTAATTCATGTTAGAAACAAAGGTCATGGCTTCATTCATGGGTCCTGCCAACAATGCAGTAGAGAAAGGCAAGTGACTGCTAGAAAAAGCGTCAGCAAAAAGCAATCAAGAATCTGTGATTAAATTTAAACTAGTGTGAACCCGTGCTTCGCACACGGGCATGGCTTTTAGTTGTAGTAAGAAAATTAAATCATTTTGTAAAATAATTAGAATATACTATTTACAGGAAGGAAGTAGAAACATTATTACAATATCAAATATAAATATTAAAATTAGCACACAATCCTTATTGAGTCAATATAGTAACAGGAATGAATGCTCTCAAACATATGGGCAAAAGGTTTATAAGGGCAAAGTGTGTTTGTCAATACGAAAAGAAAAGGCAAATGCACTAAACGGTTAAAAGCATAGGTCGTGTAAAAAATAGGGTTAAAGACATTTAATAAAATAATGTTTCCATTGTATGGTATGTTGTTCATTAAATAGAATCATATTTTAATGCAGCACACAAAACGTGACATATATTTGCTTGTGTTAACCTTGTTTTTTAAATCCTTTCAAAACAAAGATAAAACAAAGACAAAACAAACAGTGTATGATACTATCGATATATATGATAAGTATTGACAATGAACTGGTTTTAATAAATTAAAATATTAATAAATATACTTATCATTGTTGTTTTAGCAAATATATAGACTGAATCCATAGTTGTCTAGCTTTATGAAAAAAGTATGATAACAAAAGATTAACGTGATATATAACCTGTGCAGTTAAAGCGTTCAGCGGATTCAATGCGGTGGAGCTGAAAAAAGTCATAGCGGGGATACAGCGAGGATATAGCGGGATATAGCAGATGACTCCAAAATAGCATATAAAACTCGTACTTAATGCTTTTACAAATATATAAATGGTAATTAAATGAAAAATTAACATTCAAATTAATTATAATTAATACATAAATAATATTAAATAAAAATATGTGCGAATGTACTGTAAATAAACGTAAAACTATTATATAACATCATTGAATTTAGTAGAATATTAGAGTATTTTCATTTTTGAAAATATATTAAAAATTCAATTAAATAAAATAATTTCATAATTTTTATAATGTATAAATGTCATTTTTCAATTCATTTCTTTTAAAGAAGATATAGCGGAAATAGTGGAATATAGCGGGAACAACGGGATATAGCGGAAATAGCGGAGCGTAAAACGGAAAGGCTATATTTGGGGCTATATGAAAAAATCATAGCGGTAGAAATCCACTATGAGATATAGCAGGGTTATAGCGGGGTAATAGCGGGGCATTAACTGCACAGTATATAACTTCATTGTTATTCTCCTAAGTCTATAGTTGAAGCACTTAGATATATATAGTTTATAAACGGGGATTCGGTCTATTTATTAATAACTGTCTAGTTTATATATATGACTCTCGATATATGCGTAGGTCATGAAGATGGAGTTGCTAAAATACATTTTGGATAATTATCTGCACATGTTGTTGCATTATAATACAGTTTTTGAACTTCATCTTTATAGACAGAACAAACAATAGTTGATAGGTTTAATTTCTTGTTCGGGCTATGAAAACTTCAACTCCAGTTTCGTTTGTATAAATTTGGTCTTCAGTGGAAGTAGCAGCCCTTATCTTGCTGTTAACTTTTGCAATTTAGTTGGATAAACATTTTCAGCATCGAAGTCTTTTGTACCTGCAACAAAGAACGATAAAATATTAGTTAAGGAAGTAAACCATTTTTTTCAAACTTTAGATAGCAAGATTAAAAAACACCATCAGTGTGTCTATAAATGAACTTGGCAAGAACTAACAGTTAAATATAGAACAATTTTATATCGGCTATTCTCAAGAACATAAATATAAATGAACTTGGCTCGCTTCAAAAATTGGTTAATATAGGCTATAATAATCAATTTGTTTTAAGAAATTTTTAATAGCGTACATTAAAATACCAACCAATAATTTTAAATGTGTTTTAATTTTCTTTCCATTCTAAATAGGATCCTATTTAAGTTAGTTTTATTTTCCTAAAAATTGCAAACCAATTATTTTAAGTGTAACATAAAATAACATGAGTTTACTTGAACCATAACATGCTCTATTGTTTTGCACATTTTGTTGTTTTACAAAAGCAATGAAGAAAGAAAATCGAATATTAATGTAGTTACATTGGTAGATGTCAAAATAATGGGACAACTAATAACTACAATATGTACAACCATTAAACACCTAACTTCTATTTCTTATCTTATGCTTGCACATATCTGTGTGCTTAAACATTAAGAGTAACAATTTTAGTATTCATTAATGCATTTATGATTATAATAATTGTTTTTCTGTTATGGTCTACATAATGACAATGATAAGATCTAGTTTATATAATTATATAAGTCAACCAAGTTGAATATCATCCAGAAAAGTTTGAGCATTCAAGTTAAAAGTTAAGTCTAGAAAACAACCTATAGTCAAATATTCTTGTCGTACATATTCTGAAAAATAAATGGTGTATTTGAACAGTTGCACTATTCATATATAACAGAGACCTTAAGATTCAAATCAGTTTTTCACAAAAATAAATAAATAATATGTATACATTTATAATTCATCCTTCACATTTCCTTCATAACAAAGATGGTCTATATTGCATAGCTTCAAGCGTTTGAATTAGTTTGTGGTCCATCGCCTCTTCCCAATACAAATTGATCTACCGAGTCGTCTATGGTGTAAGCTAATATAATTAGCAAATGTGAAGCAGATCAAAATTTTGATAATCATATATCAGGCTAAGGTTTAAGGTGCGATAATAGTACCATCAGAATTTGCCTATCAAAAGCAAGAAGAATATCAAATATTCATGATAAAAGTAGTATTTTGAAACTGATGCATTACTCATCTAAACAATAATTATTGGAACTCTTTCATAGGTCGTGTCTTTAAAGTTAAGCATTAATATTCAAGATAAATATGTTGTTATCACCAATGACATTCGTTTGACATAAGATTCTTAAACTTGTCACTACAATAGCCGGCAAATGTAATATTTATCAAAAATATCCATTGTGTTAGGCCGCTAAGTACTAATCTAAAAAAACAAAGGACATATCATAACAAAATCAAGATATAGAACTTACTCTTAGAAAGATCAAAATGCTGGAAAGCAATATGAAACCAGCTTAATAAGTATGAAAACCAAAATTCACACATTGGCACACATAGCTCTCAAGTCCAATAAATATTTACAAACGAACACATAAAAGGTTTTCACTATAAACTCATCCAAAATTGTATTTAGTGAAAATGAAATTACTTTGAGGGTAAAGAAATTAAACGAATCCATTTATTTAGAGAGCAAAGAAACCAATCATAATGAAATCAAATACAAAAGAGAATACATAAATATGAATGTGTATACGTTATACTTAATTGGTTTCCTCATAAAAGATAATGTATTATTGGAGTAACAAAAAGCACGAATAACAAAATTATAAAATGCATGTTTATACAAAGTTTATAAAATTGTGAACAGGGACAAATAGTGAGTGCTCTACCACTATAAACGTATGGACAATCCTTTTATATGTATACAAAATAAATAGTTTATGCATCGTGTTCACTGGTTGAACCTAATACATTATGCGCACTCAATAAGACTTTTATAGACTAATGGACTTTTTCATAAACCTGTAATGTGAAAAGATCATCACATAAAAGTCGGACTTACCTAAGAAAATAGGTGATTAATTTTGAATCACAAATGGTAGTTATGATTGAAATTGGAAATACACCAAACCTAAGGAGAATATATCTAGAAAACAAATAACTGAATAAGGTGAGGCAAATATCTAAAGGATTTGACTGTTCATAATAATTATCTCAATCTTATCCAACCTGAGTATGTGAAAGACATCAAGGTTGGATGCATAAAACAAATAAATGGTAATTAGAGTTCATTAAGAATGGAATTATAACCTTAAATCAACTAAATAATCATTTTAGCAATTATCAAGATTGGATTCATATCCATATAAGATTTTTCACGCTTTTAGGCTGAGCTGTATACTGAATATATGTCAACTAAAAAAATTAATTTATTAATTTGATAAACCACATGGTTCGGAAGAATTAGATAGTGCAAAAGTTTAGATCGGTTTAGTGACTATATCTGTGTGAAAAAAAGAAACACAACTCTTAATATATTGATAATTTGGTCCATTGTTTAGGCCAAGGGAAAACCAATTATTTCTTACATTTTCTCATGATATTACGATGTTCCTAAATTCTAGTTTGGGGCCAGTAAATATACCAGAGATCCAAAGCCATTGGTTTGTGGCCATAGGTTAATGGTTTTATATTTGTATAGGCTGTTTTTTGGTGTAATTAAAGCCATGATTTAAAATCTTACCATGGATGTTCTGAAAGAATATGAGCCCATAAGCAAAGAAGGTGAGTAAACTTTATCATCACGCTAGATCATCATGTTCTTCCAAATACTTGTTTGAAGATGCATAAGAAAAGGATATCATAATGCCTGAAAGGTTCAAGAGATAATGTTTATTGGTTTTGTTAACATGCAATTGCTATGGACAGGAAGCAATTAAGCTTATGTTTCTCTTATCTAGAGGCACATGATTTGTGTAACAAAGCATAATATTGATGCTAGGCATAAAACAAAGAAGACACACACACACAACTTCTTTGATCTTTACTCAATAACCATGTAAATAAATATATCTATTTTAAAAGAATACCTTTCTGAAAGTGGTACTTCTGAAAGCAGGTGGAGAACTTTGTTACCTAAACTAAAAAGACAAAGTCAGAACACTTATTGAACTGGATCAGGTACTCAATATTTATAAAAGAATTTGTTATATTTGATTGTTTTACTTTCAACTCCACCTTGTTTTAAACAAAATATGCATAAAACATCCAATTTAAATAATTGCAAATATCCACGTAACATTTAGTAGATGAGAAAATAACTTAGTTAGTTAATGATATACTATAATTCCAATCTATGTAAAAAAAATTAAATTCAAGAGAATCCATTAAATATGAATAAAACAGAACAAAATCCATGAATCAAAACTCAATGCAACAATGCTTTAAGGAGAAACAGTAACAATTGAATTGACCATAACTAAAATGTTGACCCCATATAACCCATTAACTTGATCCAAAATAAATAAAACTTAGATGAATGAAACCCCTACTCGAGACACAATCTTGGTCGATAGAAGTAAATAAGTCCCAACTACCAATGAGTATTCTATCTTCTTGGATTGTCACCTAGATCACCGGACTTCGAGCTGTTACCAAAAATATAGAATTTAAAAATATAATGAAATGGATTAAAGAAGGGACGTGCCTATTATTTTCTTTTTGAATATTTAGAGGTGAAAATGAAATTTTATGAGGTAAAATGAAAAGTTGTTGTAAAATGTTGTTGAAAAGTTAGTTTGACTTAAAAGCCAAAAAATCGCAATAATGAGCATTGTGACAACCACCATTCTATTAATGAAGCCTTCATAACCATCAGCCTATTACTATATCTGTAAAAGAAACAAAAATGGGTGGTATACCCCACTACTTGGGGGAAGCAGATGCATAGATTTTGTGAAACACCAACATCTTATAATGGCCTTTTCAAGAACTCTAATAATTTTTCTTGAGAAAAATACATTTGAAGGAGATAAAAGTAAATATAAAAAGATATTGAGTGTAAGCAAATATCGCTATTTGAATCAAAAATATCATTGAGTATCATACAGTAATGAATAATCCAAGTATGAATACCCTTACATCTTTATTGCCAAATTGCGAAGACCCATGGCTCTCAGCTGTATTCTTTTTTCTGTAGACTCATTGCTCTCATTTGTCCCCAGTAAAAGCTAATTAATTAATATGAGTTAGTATCCAAAAAACTGCTATATGATATTGATCAAGAATATTTTAACATATTACTTGTATAAAACTACTAAGTGATGAGCAAAAAATTAATATTAGAGCTTCATATAATTTGACACGGAATATTTTCTAATTTTATATGTATGTACCACTTATATTCCATTCTCAAGTGTATAAGAATGAGCTGCGTTTTATTCCACTTTGTATTCATGGTCATGGACATGTAGATAAAATTACGTGTATATACCCATATACAGTCCATTTTCTTCTATGAAAAATTGAGATAAAGGGATAATATAAGGAGATGTGATTTTTCGCGAGCGCTGCATTCGGTAACAACTATAGACTATTTTGACAACAAATACAAACGTAGGTTAGCCAACAATGAGGCAAAAGTCAGAGTTTTAGTACAGTACATGGTTTATATGGAAAGCACCTACATTGGTATTTGAGAAATTAAAGTGGTTGAAAACCACGATATCTTATACTCCATAACATAAACTTCCACAAACTAAGCAATACAACATAATCACTCAGTCGTTGATATTAAATAGGGTGAACTCGTGCGACACACAAACAAATTTTTTTTAATATGTTGCTTATTAATGGGCTCTTAATTTTTATTACCGAGTTACCGAGGCACAGTTGAATCTATTTAAATCAACAAACTTTATTCAGATATATTTATTTTCAAGTATACGAAATGTGACCAATACTGAAACGGTACCAACCTATTTCTTCTCTTTCAAATACAATCCTGCCATTACTTACAGCAAGTAATGAACATTTTTAGGTAGTTTTTTAGGACAGCAATTTGCCACTGATATCGATGAGGGCCTAATTAAATATACAACATTAGTAAATAAATAAAATCGGAAAAACTGATAAAAAATGTAAAAGAAAGATTCAGATATATATTTAAAAAGAACTAACCCAATTGTGTGATTGCTTTTGGCATCCCTAAGCAAGAGTTGAGAAGCAGCAAATGAGTTTGCATCTCTAACCAAAAGTCTTCTAAGTGATGAACTTTTTCATATCTTCTAAGCGATGAATTTAGAAATATAATTTATAAGCAATATGAACAAAGCAAAATTTTAACAATCTAATTTAATTCTCATCCTAAAGCCTAATTTGATTTTATGAAAACTTGTAAACTTATTGATTCAGGAAAACAGATTAAAAAACTTATCAAAGAAACTTTCCACACTGTCATAACCTGAACCCAAAACTGCACAAATTGATTGAAGAAAAGACAACGGGAGTGAACAGTGAACAACGTCATACAAATTAGATCTAAATTTAGTGCAGCAAAGCAAATATATTCTTTAGATTACCTGAACCCTAAATTGATTCGGTGAAAAAATAAAAATACACTGGAAGAAGAGGTGCTTACATTAGGAAGAGGTGTGGCAACTTGGAAGACACCACATCATTTAAGCACAGTAGACAATTTGTATGGCGGTGGCGGAAGATGAACACTGCCGAGCAAATTATAAGAACAATCGAAAGGAATGGAGAGGCGTATCTGGTCGACAGTCTTTCTGGAGGTGATTCCTAGTTGAAGTGGCAGGCGATGGTGGGTGGAGGAGAAGGCAACGACGATGGAATGGAGAAGATTCAATTCGAAGGGACTTTCTTAGTTTCGGATGGAGTAGAAGATGGGAAGAGCGCAGAGCGATAGGTAATAGCAAGACGTTTGAGTTCTAAAATCTGAATAAAATTGAAGGGGGCATTTGCTCTCTTGAAATTTTGGAGACTGTTCAGTTGCCAAATTTCAAGGAGGGCTGTGTGAGCTTGAAATTGAACTCACTAATAATAATATAGTATAGATCATCTGAAGAAGATAAAGAAATACTACAACAGGTAGATTCTTCAATCAAAAGTTGTACTGGGTAGAAGTAAAAGTCAAGAGTTTGTTGACAACAAAGAACATATAAGAAACAATGATGTATATATATGCAAGCAGGAGTTTGGGTAATTCTCCGACGAAGAGGTTTAACAAGGCATTGGGAATGGAACGTACCAAAATTTTAGATAAATTAGATGGTTTAGGTATTTATAATTAATGTGCCGCCTGAGACAACCAGTTTTTTTACATTAATATTTTGTATGTGCTTCTGAACATCAATACTAGGTAGAAAGTCAGTGGAAAAAAAAACACGATGCCGGGTAGCATGTAATTAATATACATATCTCGGTCCTTTTTTACGGAGTGGTTTTCGACATGGTTATTTTTTTCTTGTAACTAGCTTGATGGATATCTCGAAACACAATTTTGTATTCCTATATATAGATTTGGTAAAAATATATTGGAGTAAGTATGAGAGAAATTGATACTCTATTATCCGATGCGTGTAGTATAGGGGTGGGCATAAACCGCACAGCTATACGGAAACCGTCCACACCGAACAACGAAACGGTGCGGAAATCCACACTGAATCTTCTAATCAAAGTGAATACTCCAAACCGGACCGACCCGTATCGATATGGTTCGGTTGTGGTTTGGACAATTGAACCGAACCGAACCGAAAATTTACACCAGTAATAATTTTTTTTTTTGAAATGGTACTTAGATACAATATGTCACTGAGGTAACATAACACAAATCACATGTCAATATATGTTTGAATCACGCTATGCAAGTTTCGAACTTGTGACCTCTCAAACCAAAACAGAATCACTTAACCACTGGAACACCGGTAATCTTATGATACATATAAGCAACTCATATCTCATTTTAGATTCTAACAATGTATATTCTATTTTTAGGTATGTTGTTGTTATATTAATAATAATCGTTGTCGTAAAGAAAGAAGTTATAATTTTAGCATAATATTTTTCATTTTTTTTTATAAATCTAATTATAACATTATTCTAGTCATTTTACTTAATGATTATGCATTGATTAACGTTAATAATTGGTTTATTTACTAAAAAAATTCTCATTTGTAGCTAAATGTCAAACTGAAATATTCATACAATTAAAATCTAATTTTTCATTTTAGTATAACATTGTGAGTTTTAAACTTTAAGTGTAAAAAATTTACATAGTTGCCTTCGTAAATTTGTTGTTGAAGAAAGTAATTCACTTATCTTAAATTTAATATGGGTTCAAATCAGACCGTATTACATCAAAACCGAACCATTAAATGGTTAGTATAATTGTTTGTATTTTTTATTAACCGTTTGTAGGATCGATTTCACCCTAAAGGAGGGTGAATAGGGTGATGCTAATAATAATAAAAATTAATTGCGGAAATATATAAAATAATTGCAGCACAGATAATAGCAGAATAATAAAAGTAGAAATAGAACAACACAGATTTACCCACCTTCGGCAAAACCCTGCCTACATGTTGCCCCAAGGTTTCTACTAGAAAATAAGTAGTCAAACGCTTACACACGTAAACTCGCGACACCCGCTATCGACTAACCTAACTTTACGCTCAAAACCCTGTCACAACTCAGCCACTGAGTTGCGAATTCTCGAACTACACCTCCATAGTTTGTCCCCTAGTCACACGACTAAAATTTAATAAAAGTTTAAAAGTAAATTACAAAATAAAAAGCAAATACAAAATCCTAAATAAAATTTAGGCCCAAATTAATACTAAAGGAACCGGCCCAAAAGTAATTAAAAGAGAATCCCCTTTTCTTTTTATCTTCTTGTATATCTTCGGCCCGTATTCTTTGCTTTGTGAAAATGGCTGCCTCGCTCGTTCCTCTTCCTTTCTGAAAGTTAGGATTTTGGAAATTGAAACCGCCGATTGATGGTTGATCGATTGAATTGATGTTCTCGCGTTGCTTTGTTGATCGATCGTCTTGCTTTTACTACACTCGACCGCTTCAATTTGTCGAGTTCGATTTGAATAATCCTGGTATGTAATTTCCTTTATGACTCACGTTGATATACTTGAACTCGATTATGTGTATGCCGATGATGTTAATGGTATTTATAGGGAATAAAACCCTAAATTATCGTTCACTTGAATTCGTCTGATAATTTTGCTCGGCCATACGATTTTGATTGGTTGCTTGTGATTAATCCTGACCGATTCAATTTCGAATATTTTTCTGATGTCCTTTGCTTGATTACCACGGCTTGTTTGGTTTTTCTGACTTTTCGTTCATACGTGTTGCTCCATACACTTCTGATGAATTCGAATTTTCTTAATCCTAGTTGAATTGTTCCATTCTTTTTTCCTTTGACTTCGGTCACTTTGATTTTGTGATAATATTGACTTGTTCGGTTCTTCCTTGGTCACAGTCACTTGCTTGTTTTAGAAAACTGTCTGGATGTTGATGTGTTGCTTCATTAATTTACTGTATTGAGTTTGATCTGGTTCATCTTGAAGTCTACATGTGAGTATTGCTTCGAGTTGAACTGCTTGTAGGCTTCAATATGCATTTTTCTGGTCTTATGTAGATTTGAGCCTTCATGTTTTCACAGTTGCATATATGTATAGTGCATCAATATTGCTCTGTCCATATGACCATATACATTGCCATATTCACTGACCATATGCATATGTTTTGTTGTACCGGTGCACTTGATATCTTCACTTGTATACTTGTTTGCCTCCATGCCTTCACTTGTTCCTCTTCGAGTCTTCACTTGGTTGTTTTATACCTTTTGTTGTTTGCTGGTCTTCATGTATACTTGAATCTTGTTGTAGCCCTTTGTACATGTTGCACTGCCCTGGTGCCATTGACATTTGAGTTCATTTGAGTCTTCATTGTTGAGGCTACACTTGTACATGGTTGTTTATTAACTTGTTGTTGCCTTTGATACAATTTAAATTTGATGTTTCTTTGTTTTCCTTGACCACCATATATACTTGTTTTCATGTTGCTTCTGGTTTGCTTGCCTTTGAGCTTCTGATTATTCATGCTGGTGCTTTTGTATTCCTTGAACTCATATATGTGTATACATATATATGTGAATATATGTATATATGTTTATGTGGTCTTTGTGTACATTCTGTTTGCATGTTGTAATTGAGTTCATGCTGTATTCATTCTACTTGATGATGAGTGGTACCATTTGAATGCTTGTATACTTCATATACTGTGTGAAGTCTAGTCTGGTTTCCACTAAGTTCACATTCATACTTGAGTTTGTCTGAACTGATGCATGCTTTGTGTTTGTATTGGGTTGTTGCTTCGAGCCAGTTCATTGTATTCATTCTGGATTGGTCTTTGTTGCTCCTTTTGAGTTGTAGTCTGAAGTTTTGTGTACACTTTCATCTAGATTTGTTTTTCTTATTGCACCTGAGTTGAATCCAGCTTATGCTTGGGTTTGACCTTGTGCTTACCTGTCCCAGCAGTACGTTTTATCAAGTGTATATCAGTGTGCACGGCCTTGTGGCATGTACAGTGATACACTATGCATGTCACAAGCTGTTCGTGTAAGATGAATTATAAATAAATGATGACGAACAACCTAAATAACTAAGGCAAATAATATTTTTAAAATAACATTATTTTACACTGCAAAAATATTTCTTTTTCAATTTTACCACGTCAGTGTTTATTTTGCAGATAACTCAGATGTTGGATTCGAGCTAGAGCAAAGTCGAAAATAAAATACGAGTGAATGAGTGATATGTAGTGAGGTGAACAATGTAAAGTGAAATTTGAGATGTAATCGAAATTGTATTGTAATTGAAAAATGTATATATGTAGTGAGAGCTCAAATTTGTACTATTCAAAATTGTAATAAAATATTTGTTTGAATAAAATATCTGTTTGAATTTAAATTCTATGTTATTTATTTTATTCAGCAAATATTTATTTAATTATGTGAAAATAAAATAGTACAATAACAAATACATTTAAATGAATATATATATATATATATATATATATATATATATGTTTATTATCATCAAACAAAAATCATATACTTGCATATTCAACAATCTCCCCTTTTTGATGATAACAAACGTATATTTAAGATTTTGAATTTATTAAATGTATTTGATCATTCTATTTGCTCCCCCTATTTGAATGCTCCCCCTACACCAAAGCTCTCCCTTCATATATGCATGAAAATAAATAAAAATATGCAAATAAACCTCTAGATGGGAATATGCAAATAAAAAAGTAAAATATTTGAACTTTATTTGCCAAAATCTTAACTTTTCTCTCCCCCTTTTGTTATCAGCAAAAGAGTAATAGTGTTATAAAAAATAGAAATATAGTGATAGACATTAATACACTATTAATACCCAATCGAGTACAAATATTAAATTTCAATAAAAAATCAAACAAAAATAAAAAATACTCTATTAGGCGCATATTCCACTTTAGAATGATAGGGGTGGTGTCAGTATATAAAACCATATAGTTGTGTCTATTTGTGGTATATTTATATCAGGAATTTGAATACTTACTAACCATGCATAACCGTTAGGACTTTTAAATGAGATTAGTAGTATTCCCAATTTTTAAAAAACAAAAAACAAATTTAAAGTATCTTCTAACCAGGCATAACCGTGAGGACTTTTAAATGGGATTAGAATCAACTCGTCTATTTAATAACCAATTTTGATATGTGTTCCATACATGCATAACCGTGAGGACTTTTAATTGAGCATGAAAGCACATAAACAAATATTCCAAGTAATTCACTCATGCATAACCGTGATGACTTTTAAATGAGAGTGAATACTTTGGATGTTTAAAAAAAAAGGAATAATTTTCTGTTTAAAATACCACATTTTGACATACTATATTGGATTTTAATGAGTGATGGTCGTTCGAAATATGATAGAAATAGAGATGGTCATGGAAATTTTCCCACAAAAGTTATTATAAATCTTGTTTAAACTTTTTAAAGAAATTTACTAAATATACTTTCTCAAGTCATAATATATGATTAATATCGACACAAATCACTTTTTCAGTCACTATTTATCTTTTCGATAATTAGTAGGGAGTTAGATTAGTTAATGTGGTCATTTAAGATCAAATTCAAAATAATTATAAAATCAAATTTTCTAAAATAACTAATCTGAAACAAGGTCAAAAACTATTTTCTGGAAGGAGTTTTATAAGAAAAATGTCTGCTAATTGAAAATCAGTTGAAATGAAAAATATGTATATATTTTCTTTGAAAATGTGATGCAACTAATGAATGTCTCTACATAAAACACGTTCCACTAGTAATTTTTCTATCAACTAGATTACCAGTGTAATCTGCATCCGAATTTCCCTTTGACTCAAGATTATCATTAGTTGGATATTATAGATCAGATCATGAAGTGTGCAACAAATACCTTAAAATCCTTTTTACAGCTTTTAAATGAAATTCTTTTGGATTTGAGTTGAAACCGTGCAAATAAACAAACAGTGAACATAGTGTCAGATCTAGAAGCAGTAAGATAAACAAATATATCCACGTGTATCTAGAATAATCATCAACCAATAAAACACCATCATTAGTCCAAACAAATCTATATGAACTAGTTCAAGGATGAAAAGATGATTATTCAACATTTTTGCATAAGTCAGAATCAAAATCAAGTTTTATTTCTTTATCACATAACTAGCTGAATTAAATCAGATTATGGTGCAAATTTTCACATTTAATATATCGTTTAAGATAAATATACCGTTACCTATTTTACCTTTATCGATAATTTTTCGTTGTTGCCCATTGTGATTCTGCCACCTTTGTACTAGGCTAAGAACTTTGATTTATCGCCCGTCATGTGCTTGGAACAGCCAGAATCCAGGTAACACTGTTATTGTTCCTTAGTCTGCCACCACACCTACACGAGAGAAATTTTTTGTGACCTATTTGTTTTTATAGGTCCATGATTGTTAGTGGTAAAAGATTTTGAAAAATAAGTTTGTGTAGACCCAAGACAATTTATATTTGTTCATTTTGGCACCCAGATTTGTTTGACTTTAAGGGTTTTTATATTCGTATCTTTTGGAACCCAAATTGGAATGGTTTTAACGTGTTTGGGTCTATACCAGCAAATATTGTGATTGTGTCCAGTTTTTCCACAAATCTTGCACTTTGAATTGACTTGATTATTTTCGCTTCTAACATGTTTAGATTGAGTGTACCTAAGTTCTTGTCTAACAGTATTAACAATTTGTTTCCCTAATAACATATTTAGCGATCTTTCTCCTTTGGAAAATTTTCCTAAAGTTGTAGACAATTGTTGAACTTGTGTTTTGATAGATTCATTTTCATTCAATAATCGAGTGTACTTTTTAATAGAATTTTCTCTACTAGTATTTTCACTTTCTTTCAAAATTAGAATTTCATTTTCAAGTGATTTAATTTTAATTTCTGATCTTTTAATCTCTTCTTCAAATGATGGACACTTATCACACTTAGAGCACTTATTTCGATAGTTTTTAACTAATTGGTCAAGCGGTTTATTTAATTCTATCACACTATCTCTTTCTGATTCAATTTTAGCGTACTTCTCCCTAAGTCGTTCAAAACAGCCATTTACCTCATGAAAATATATAAGTGATTCCGAATGAGTTAGTTTTGATACCTCGCTTGGCTTGTCATCATCACTGTCAGTTATTTCTCTTTGAAGACACAGTTTTTCTTTTTCATTTTCGCTGCCAGTGCTTTCATCACTTTCATCAGTTTCATCCCAAGTAGCTGCAAAACTTCTCCTTTTCGGTTTCTTTCCTTGGCTGAATCGATTCTGAGGACAATTTGGCTTGATGTGACCGGGTTTATTGCACTTGTGACAAATGATCTCTTGCTCTTCTGATTTGTCTAGTACTTTGACTATTCTGCTTTTCAGTTGTTGATTTAGAGCTGGATTTCCGTATTTGCGATTCCACTTTTTGAATTTCTTTATTATCAGTGCCAATTCAGCTACTCCATCATCGTCGTCGTCATCATTGGCATCATCACTTTCCGTTGTTCCTTTGAGAGCTATTGATTTCTTTCGTGTATCACCTCCTTCGCGTTCTTCCTTGAATTTCATTTCTAGCTCATAAGTGGTGAGATTTCCGATAAGTTCTTCAACTTTAATTTGTTTCAAATCCTTCGATTCTTGAATAGCAGTGACTTTGGCGTAAAAATTTCGTAGAAGGACTCTAAGGATTTTTCGGACTATTTCCAATTCTGTGTATGGTTTTCCGAGAGCTTTTGATTTGTATACGAGATTAGAAAGTCGTCCATACATCTCTTTGACATTCTCATCCTTGGCCATTGTAAAGTTCTCGTATTCGCTACTAAACATGGCAAGGCGAGATTCTTTGACTTGAGATGTTCCTTCGTGAGTCACTTCAAGTGTGCCAAATTTCCTATGCAGTCAGACAATGTGAGACACGGTTAAATTCAATTTGATCTAATAAACAAATAATAGAATTCATAGCTTTAGCATTGGCATTTTGTAATTTATTTTCTAGATCTATCCATTGATCCATAGGTTTTTCAATTTCTTGATTATCTACCACTATAGTTGGTGTCCTATATCCTGTCTCAACAATATTCCAAGCATCAATGGTTTTCAGAAAAATTTTCATTCTATTTTTCCAGTAAGAATATTCACCATTGAACATTGGTGGTCTAACTATGGACTGTCCCTCAGCAAAAGCATTATTAAATGAAGCCTTTTAAAAATCAAAATTTTAAAACAAGGATTTGTTTTTGAAAAATCAAAATTTTAAAACAAAAATTGGTTTTTGTTCCTAGCTCTGATACCACTTGTAGGATCGATTTCACCGTAGGGGGTGGGTGAATAGGGTGATACTAATAATAATAAAAATTAATTGCGGAAATATATAAAATAATTGCAGCACAAATAATAACAAAATAATAAAAGCAGAAATAAAACAACACAGATTAACCCAGCTTCGGCAAAACCCTACCTACGTGCTGCCCCCAAGGTTTCTACTAGAAATTAAGTAGTCGGACGCTTACACACGTAAACTCGCGACACCCGCTATCGACTAACCTAACTCTATGCTCAAAACCCTACCACAACTCAGCCACTGAGTTGCGAATTCTCGAACTACACCACCGTAGTTCGTCCCCTAGTCACACGACTAGAATTTAATAAAAGTTTAAAAGTAAATTACAAAATAAAAAGCAAATACAAAACCCTGAATAAAATTTAAGGCCAAATTAATACTAAAGGAACCGACCTAAAAGTAATTAAAAGAGAATCCCCTTTTCTTTTTATCTTCTTGTATATCTTCGGCCCGTATTCTTTGCTTTGTGAAAATGGATGCCTCGTTCGTTCCTCTTCCTTTCTGAAAGTTAGGGTTTTGGAAATTGAAACCGCCGATTGATGGTTGATCGATTGAATTGATGTTCTCGCGTTGCTTTGTTGATTGATCGTCTTGCTTTTACTACACTCGACTGCTTCAATTTGTCGAGTTCGATTTGAATAATCCTGGTATGTAATTTCCTTTATGACTCACGTTGATATACTTGAACTCGATTATGTGTATGCCGATGATGTTAATGGTATTTATAGGGAATAAAACTCTAAATTATCGTTCACTTGAATTCGTCTGATAATTTTGCTTGGCCATGCAATTTTGATTGGTTGCTTGGGATTAATCCTGACTGATTCAATTTCAAATATTTTTTTGATGTCCTTTGCTTGATTACCACGGCTTGTTTGGTTTTCTGATTTTTCGTTCATACGTGTTGCTCCATACACTTCTAATGAATTCAAATTTTCTTAATCTTACTTGAATTGTTCCGTTCTTTTTTCCTTTGACTTCGGTCACTTTGATTTTGTGATAATATTGACTTGTTCGATTCTTCCTTCGTCATAGTCACTTGCTTGTTTTAGAAAACTATCTGGATGTTGATGTGCTGCTTCATTAATTTACTGTATTGAGTTTGATCTGGTTCATCTTGAAGTCTACATGTGAGTATTGCTTCAAGTTGAACTGCTTGCAGGCTTCAATATGCATTGTTCTGGTCTTATGTAGATTTGAGCCTTCATGTTTTCACTGTTGCATATATGTATGGTGCATCAATATTGCTCTGTCCATATGACCATATACATTGCCATATTCACTGACCATATGCATATGTTTTGTTGTACCGGTGCACTTGATATCTTCATTTGTATACTTGTTTGCCTCCATGCCTTCACTTGTTCATCTTGGAGTCTTCACTTGGTTGTTGTATACCTTTTGTTGTTCGCTGGTCTTCATGTATACTTGAATCTTGTTGTAGCCCTTTGTACATGTTGCACTGCCCTGGTGCCATTGACATTTGAGTTCATTTGAGTCTTCATTGTTGAGGCTACACTTGTACATGGTTGTTTATTAACTTGCTGTTGCCTTTGATACAAGTTAAATTTGCTGTTTCTTTGTTTTCCTTGACCACCATATATACTTGTTTTCATGTTGCTTCTGGTTTGCTTGCCTTTGAGCTTCTGATAATTCATGTTGGTGCTTTTGTATTCTTTGAACTCATATATGTGTATACATATATATGTGCATATATGTATATATGTTTATGTGGTCTTTGTGTACGTTCTGTTTGCATGCTGTAATTGAGTTCATGTTGTATTCATTCTACTTGATGATGACTGGTATCATTTGAATGCTTGTATACTTCATATACTGTGTGAAGTCTAGTCTGGTTTTCACTAAGTTCACATTCATACTTGAGTTTGTCTGAACTGATGCGTGCTTTGTGTTTGTATTGGGTTGTTGGTTCGAGCCAGTTCATTGTATTCATTCTGGACTGGTCTTTGTTGCTCCTTTTGAGTTGCAGTCTGAAGTTTTGTGTACACTTTCATCTGGATTTGTTTTTCTTATTGCACCTGAGTTGAATCCAGCTTATGCTTGGGTTTGACCTTGTGCTCACATGTCCCTGCAGTTTTATCAAGTGTATATCGGTGTGCACGGCCTTGTGGCATGTACAGTGATACACTGTGCGTGCCACAAGCTGTTCGTGTAAGATGAATTCAAAATAAATGATGACGAACAATCCAAATAACCGAGGCAAATAATATTTTCAAAATAACATTTTATTTTACACTGCAAAAATATTTCTTTTTCAATTTTACCGCGTCAGTGTTTATTTTGCAGATAACTCAGATGCTGGATTCGGGCTGGAGCAAAGTCGAAAATAAAATACGAGTGAATGAGTGATATGTAGTGAGGTGAACAATGTAAAATGAAATTTGAGATGTAATCGAAATTGTATTGTAATTGAAAATAGTATATAGGTAGTGAGAGCTCAAATTTGTACTATTCAAAATTGTTAAAAAATATTTGTTTGAATAAAATATCTGTTTGAATTTAAATTCTATGTTATTTATTTTATTCAGCAAATATTTATTTAATTATGTGAAATTAAAATAGTACAATAACAAATACATTTATATGTGTGTATATATATATATGTATGTATATATATATATATATATGTGTGTGTGTGTTTATTATCATTAAACAAAAATCATATATTTGCATATTCAACACCGTTTGATGTGGTACGAAAATAGTTTGAGCCCTAAACCACACCAAACCGACCGACTGCGTTCACCCCTAATATAGTATACGAAGGTGGCTTATGTTGTTCATGTATGATGTATTTGTTTTTTATTGTGGTGTATTTTGTGTAATGATATATTGATCTCTTGCTTATGAAGTATCTATATTGTTTTATATCCAGTAAGGCCTGATGGTTAATGCACGTATTTGAGTATATGCTTTATTTTCTCCATTATTCAGTCTCATAAATAACAACACTATATAAGAAACTCAATCATAACATATATAATACACAAAACATAATACAAATTCATCAATATAATCAGTAGCAAGCTAATCTCAAATTCAAACATCAACTGTAGCAAGCTTCTGCATCATCTTAGTACTTGTCACAACCTGATCCACGTTTGCATCCCCATTAGTAGTAGGATGTGATTCATGTGAATCTGCTGCATCTAATGCACAAGATCAGCCTAATTTTCTCAACCCTTCACCAATAATTCCATACCCAGGCAATAATGGTACTCTACCATCTACCATCCTTTCTACACATTCATAAACTCTTTTTCAACAATGGCATGAACTTAAGTGTAAAAACAATTCAATCGGCTAAAATTAGACTCTACCATCTTTTCTATATACATTCATAAACTCTTTTTCAGTCAATTCTAATGACAAAATGGACGGAAAAAAATCTTTGTTTCAACAAAAGAAAGGACAAAGGTTTTATTCCAACATTTAATTAAAGCATTCATTTTATGGATAATTTTTCTTCTATTATGTATGGGTGATACATGTTGAATTATATACTAAACACTACCTTGCTAGAAACTCGTTTTCAGCTCAAACTTCAGGTGGGCAGCGTCCACGCTAATACAGTCTTGCCACAGGCTCCAAGAGGCTCGACAAAAGAAGCATCTTGAAAGAAATCAAGAGGGCTCTCAATTTCTTTTCCATTTACAAAAAAATCATCAAGATCCCGAGCCCACTCCGGCTTACCATCAATATCACTCCATAGCAACCTCGAATTCATAGCAAACGCAGCCCATTCTTGTTTGGTTGGAAAAGAAACCAGCTTGTTTGAAGCATTGCATGTCGGTCCTTGAATGGTAGTAATTCCATCTTCTTCTTTCTCATCAGTTCTATTCCAACCAGTAAAGTTATAATCAAGAATTCCAATAGAAAACGACCCTAACCATTTCACCTTCTGAATCTCGTCAAAAAGCTCTATGTCGTAGATATTACTGTCATCAGCAAACATGATTATGCCATCCATTTTCCGTTCCTTTATCAATCTGTTCCATCCAACAATAACTCATAATGAAGTTCTTTTCGTCCATAAAAGAAAAAAGAAAAAAAGAAAAAAAAGAATAGTAGTAGTACTTAGCAATTCTCACCTAAGAGCATGTACATGCATTTGGCCTTCATTAAACCCGACATGAAGATAATTCATATGCACTCCACTGAGTATCGAAGCTGTTTCATTAGTGACTCCACCAGCTTCAACCACAATCCAGGTGAGGTCATAAGGTACAAGCCTAAGTGAATGGATCAATGAGTTCATATAAGCTCTCTGGAAACTCCTTACATGAGTTGTCGTCACCACTATAATCTTTCTACTGTCTTTAACACTGTACTGCATTCTTTGCTCCTTTTGGATCATATCAAGTATGTGATGTGCATGTACTGTCTCTTTTGGGTTTGGGTGGGGGCAGTCGCGGATGTTAATACCATGTCTGCCTACACCGACAGGTCTTTGTGTCTGGTTTTGGCTTAGGTTTAGGGTAGTTGTATAGAGAGTATAATTTGGAGTTGAGAATAGCAAAAATATGATAATTCTAGAAAAGCGAAACCCGAGGATGAGGCTGAAGAGGCAAGATATGCAGTACAGGATGATCAAGAAGAAATTCTTGTATTTGGAGGAATTTTGATTGATATTTTCTGGGATTGAAATGAAACTGTTTGTGGGAAAGAAGTATTTCTGCTTTGGAAGAAGGGATAACTTCATTGCTGTTGTTCTTTGAGGTTTAGTCTTCCATCTTGCTAGTTGTTATAAACTAAGGAACAAATGGCTAATGAGGTTGGTGGAGGTATTAGGTGAAATTTTATTTGGAAAATAGAAGCGTTTGTTAAAAGAGTGGGGAAAAGTGATGGTTGAAAAGTCATTGGCGAAGCAGTTGGACTAGTTGCTTGCATTTGAAGAACATAGGAAATAGAAGCAGCTGGCAACTGCAGCTTATAACTTGTTTAAATAAAAACATAAATTTTAATATTCATTTCCGCCCGGTCTAAAAAACAGGTTTTACGAAATATCATTGTCAATGTTTTCAACCAAAACGAACAGTTTACACTATGCATATTCGCATTCTACAATGTCAATATTTGCAGTTTTAACGGTACTTTTTTGTAAAATAAAAATTTCAGTCTACCCTATCTATTTTCGTTGAAAACATTGGCAAATGTGTTTCGCAAAAATTGTTTCATAGAATGGTTTTTCAAATATTAAGTTTGAAAATGAGTGATGGATCCTTATTTTCACAAATAAATAACATATGTAAGATTGAATCTGAAAGTTCGATCATTCAGTTAAAAAATGAAATGATATCTAGGCTTGTTTAAGGAAGTCTAACTGCATTGCCTCAGAATGACCTCAACATGCAAGAGTTTGGACCTCAACTAAAGAAGAAAAAAACTACCAATGCATGCATATTCAAGCTGTTGAACACACTTCACTGCTTTCTGTTTTTATTTATTTTTCAAAATTCTAGTTTACTATTCATCAGCAAATTGAATATCAAAGAGTTTGTCTAACCTTTGCAATACTCTAGGCAAGACCAAATGCTTGATCGAAATCGACGAATTGACTGTATGCAAGTTTATCGAGAAAACTGTAAAATAAACAAACAAAAAAAGAGAGATGTTTTAGTTACAACCAATACATATTTCCAACTCCATACAATTGCAACAGAAACTCATAATCCATCCTGAGTGGAACCGAACCCATAACCACTACACCAATCTCATAAACAAGAACACTACATAAACAAGCACAGACATATCATCTCATATGCAAAATACAGTGCAAATTCATCAATATAAGCAAGTATCAAACTAACCTCAAACTCAACCATCAAAAAATATGTCAGCTGCAGCAAGCTTCTGCATCATCTTAGTACTTGTCACGGTCTCATCAACGTTCGCTTCACCAGTAGCAGACTGTCCAGAATCTGCTGCAGCTAGCGGACATGACCAACCTATTATCTTTGACTCTACACCACCGCTAATTCCAAACAATGACAATATTATACCAGAAGCTCCATTGCTGCTTCCTCCTGCACATACTGCTGCTGCACCAATAATTTCATATCCAGACAATGAGAGTATTGTACCAGAAACACCACTAATTCCTATTCCAAGCAATACTAATATTATAGCAGAAGCACCATTGTTGTCTCCTCCTACTACAGTGACTGCTGCTGCACCGGCTGAGCAGACCGTGACTGATGGAGTGGAGCCACTGATGCAGCCCAGTGCCAGTACAAATCTAAATGAAAGTGAAGGTGAAGGAGGAGAACAATTAGGTGCAGACAACCATCAATATAAGAACACGAAAACAAATACTGGCTTCACAGGAGCTACTAGTGCTACTGGAGGTGGAGTAGGAGCACAACCCCTTGTTGATAATACACCATTTGACAGTGCTAGCACCACCACTTATCCATTTATGGCATTCTCTTCATGTGTTGCTCTCATGATCCTTTCCATCCTCATTTAGATTTCCATATTTAAGTCTGAAATCATCAACGTTCCTGTTTTAATCTAAGGTGTTGTGTGAGAAAAGTGTAACTGCTGTATGGGTTTGAAGTGAGAGTGAAGTGGTGTTTACGTTGTGATTTCCTCTGGATGTGTTCTGTAAGAACTCTTCCATGGTTATGTATCAATTTGATTACCTTACAGTTTTTTCAATCATGATGTTACCGTCATCCCCTTATGGTTGACATGAAGTTTTGATGGCTAGCTATTTATGTTTCATTTAGATGTTTGGTATATTGATCTTAGGTCTAGCAGTTCCCTTCTCAATTATATGGACATATTCAACCAAAATATTATCCCTCTCAATAAAACAAGGTTGAGTCTAAGTTTGCCATACAAAATTCTATGTCTTCTTAACCGAAATGCAGGTTTCCTCATCCAATGAGACATTATCACTTTTCATTCTTACATCAACTATAAGAGGACATCGTTCTACTTTCGAATAAACACAAAGCAAATAATTATATAGTTGAATCAAAACCCTAGATCTCGAAGCATAACTAAAAATTTCCCCCTTCATCCACATTCTCATCCTTCCCAAGTTTATCAAACACGACTCTCAGTATTCTTAATATCTTATGTCCGGATTCTTTTTACCCAAACAAGCAAATGCTTTCTTCAAGATTTCCAATACTTCACCCATTTTTGAATCTCTTAAATATCCCCAAGTCATGAGTTCACATGTACTATAACTAGGTCGGATTTTTGCTTCCATGGCGCTTGAATGAAAACTCTGGCCGCTTTGTCTATCATCTTATTTTTGAGATAAAAAGCTAACATAGGAACCGATATTCTTGAATCATGTGTACTTGATAACATTTCCCATTCATTGTATGTACTCTTGGCTTCTTTAACATCACCTAATTTTAAATGAAATCATGCACTTAATCTCAACATCATTGAGTTTCACAAACATTAGTTCCATTCTATCCCATAATCCATATATGTTATAAATATCAACTATTAGCACATAAGCTAATAAGAGGGCAGTACCCTTCTCTTTCTTTTCAGTAACCCTTATCTCCATTTCTATTATGGTTATTTTTCCTTTTAGAGGCTGTTCGCTTTTATATATATAAACTATTTTGCATTTTAATCATCATTTGTACAGACACACACTTTCATCCAATAATTATTAGTAAACTCATCTGGTTTCGTCTTTCTTTCAATTCTTTAACCATTTCCTCCACTTTATCATACTTGCATGTAGATACATAGAGATTCAACATTTGATTGTAACGAAGTGTGCATCTAATAAGGTCATGGATCGTCAATCACTTCATTAGTGCTTCAGCTTTGCCCGACACTTTTTTTTGATATGCGTGAAACATTGATGTGCAAGTGGGTTGATCCTTCTTTCTTTTAGGAATACCCAATAAGAATTGCTTTTCGCTAGCGAAACCATGAAATTTTGCAACTAAATCCAAATGAGCAACATAATCATCGGACAGTAGCTTGATATCTGAATGTGTTCTCTTTCATTCACATATCTATACACATGCATAATAACAACATAAGCACACCTACTGACCTGCATAAAGTTGATGTATTTACGTGCTACTCCACTGTGAGCATCATAAAGATGCAAATTTTATGATCTTCTTTAGTTACATTTTATCGAGCAAATAAAGACCATCAATTATTTAGCATAAAAATCTGTTATTTCCTGGAGGACATTTTCCTCAAACACGACGAATGCAAAATCAATTATACCTCAATGGCATACTTATAGCATGATTCTTGCGTAGGTCGTGAACAAGACAATTGAGTTGATATTTTTGCAAGGTTTACCCTTCTTCTTTCCGCTGATTAACAACGGCCATGGCGCTTTGTTTTGGGGTGAATTAAGGTGAGTGATTTCTTCCAAGACCATCCCTCTATTTGATGAAATTGCGATTGGCATCAACGAAAGATTTTGATTGATCTTTAAATCGTTACGCATTGAAGATAACGAAATTTGAGAAAGGAATAGGGCATGAGACAGAACGGTAAAGAGGAATCTCAGCCGCATTTGAGTGGGGCATTCAGAAAGAAAGCCGACGGAACCCGGGAATGGTTGGTGCGCTGCTGCAAGTGGAGAATCTGAACCGAGAATTTGAAAATTTAATTAATTTATAGTTGAAGTACAAAAATTGAAATCCATTTAGAATAATTAAACTGCATTAAATAACACGGTGCATAGAAAATACATCAGAACAACAAAATTTAATAAATCTTATTTGTTGGCAGCACCTTGGTTTATCAGATACGATTGGTACTCTTTTGTGTGTCGTTTTTCAACAATCACCGACAACAACTAACTTTTGGCTAAGTCATCATTAAGAACATTGAAGTGTCGTTCGCAGCCAAAAATTACCCTGTTCTGCTAATGACACGTCCGATGCGTCGACGTCCCAACTCCAACAAATGCAACATTCAGCTGGTTGAAGTGAAAAGATACGTTCGCGTTCGAAGTCGTGACGTTTCACTCCAATGGCTGCATTCTTTCGGCTCCCTCCTCCTCTACATAATCATCCATCTCCTCCTCTTCCCACACTAGCAGCAAACATCACTCGATTCTATCCTTTCTCAATTTCTACAACCGCTCACTTTTTTCCACTATTATGTTTATTTTTTCCTATCTATAACATATATTTTTTGGGATTTTTTTACTATATTTTGCAATTTTTATTTAGTATGGCGCAATCTTCTGTTTCTGCTTTCCTCCAGCACATTACTTTATAGACACCCGAAATGGAGGAACTTTTTATAGATCTGTGCATTGATTTTCTACCGAACAGAAGAAGTTCAGTCAGCAGGTTTTACGCATCAGTGACGCCGCATTTAACGACAAGCTGAACCTTGACTTGTCCCACACATAGATGAAGAACAAATGGGACAACCTGAAGCGTTAATGGACTGATTGGGACAAGCTTCTGCAGATGGAAGAAGGGATGTTGGATGAAGAAAACGATCAGTTGGACGGTTCGGAGGAGTGGTGAAGCACCACTGCAATAAGATATAAGAGATTTGTAACGACCCGAAATTTTATCGCTTTGACTTGTGAATATTTAATTTATTTTAAATATTCGATTTATGGTTTTAATAATTAAAATAACCCTCTTTTAATTTATGACTAATAATAGAAAATTCATTTTTAAATTTCGTTTACATAAATAGGTAGTTCGATGAAAAACAGTAAATATGACTAAAATCCCTTTTTCGAATTTTCAACTTTTTATCGAACAACAAGTTGTAGAAAATTTTTGAACTTTTGTTGACATCTTTAAAACAACATTTTTATGATTCGAAAACACATTTTTATTTTGAAATGTAAGAGTTAATATAATAATAATAAGGATTATTATATATAAAAATATATTTGATTAGAAAATATGAAATGGTGGATTTGATAATGAAATGATTCCTTAAGTAAGAAAGTTAACAAAGATACATAATTACTCTATTATCCACCAAAATTTCTAATGTATGACATGTTGATGGCTTGTGTTAAGATGGAGAAGTTAAAAATTTGAATTTGAGGGTATTTTTGGATTTTTAACCTTTTGTTTTTGAATTTTATGTATCTTACTTCATTATATATATATATATATATATATATATATATATATATATATATAATGACCGTATTTTTGACAATTAAAAATATTAAATTAAATAAGACTTTGGAATTTAATATTGTCAGAAATTAAAAAATTTGATTTATTAATGTAAAAAAAATTGTTAGAATATATAACTTGATCTTAAATGAATTCTAAAACGATAAATTTCAATGAGGTAAGGATGGTAATGCATATTAGAATATAATTTAATGATATTGATTTGAATATAATTAATAACTGTTTGAGTGTAAATTCCATCGATTGCAATAATATATGTTAATAAAGAATGTGATAAACAATATTCTAAATATGTTAGCATACAATAAGAAATCAATTATTTAGTACGTAAATTTATAATACTTGTTTGTAAACAATAAACTAATAGATATGAATTACTAAGTGGGGGCAATTGTTTTATTTCTCATCTCATTATTAAATCGATGGGAAATTTAATGTAATGATGACTTAAAACTTGCAATTTAGAATTTAAAAGTGATTAAATCAGTTTAATAGTCGTTTTAATTAACATCTAAAAATAAGTGATACCAAATGAAATTAGTTGTTATGGAATTGGAAATTTATTTCAAATTCAATTAACAATTGATTTATTTTCAAATGTAAAAATGTTATTTTTGAAATGTGATTATTCAAGTTTGATTCAAATGTGTAATAATAATATAATCGAATTATTAACGAACGTCGTGGTTTGTAATAACGTATTTGTAAAGTACAAATAATGTATTTGTCCGTAACTGTGAATTGGTAAATTATTTGAATATAATATAATTATATTTTATCGAACGATAAAGCGCTAGCATTCGTATACAATGGAATTAAGCCTCGAAACTAGTTCCATTGTGTTCAGAAGGCCGTTTGACATATAGATTGCTTGTTAGCACGTCTCGATTGGAGTTCGGGTTGTTTTGGACCTTGCGCTATAAATAGGCACGCTTATCGAGACTAAAATATTATTGAAATATATATGAAACCCTAATTTTCATGGCCGCCACCTATTCCTTTTAATGGCCGAAATTGCTCAGTCTTCTTCCTCCTTGATCTCTCTCATCTCTCAACGAATCTCGACGACTCCTAAATGAGTTGTAGTGCTCAACGAGATCTACAAGATGTATGGTTGGATCGTGTCGAAAGGACACGGATGTGCCGAAATCTGGTCATGAAGGTAGCGGCGTTTATGGCCATTTGTGAGCGAAGTTGGGCATCGGAGGTGGTGAATTTCTGGGCGAAGGAGAGGGTAGACGAGGCGGTTCTGGTGGTGGGTTCAGATCGATGGCCGATGGCCTCTAGGCGGCAGCGGCAACGGCAAATCAAACGGCGGTTGTTGGGTTAGTTGTTCGATGAGTAGGGATTGGGAAGATAGTGTAAACAACTTGAATAACTTTTTCATACGAAGTCCGATTGACGCGTGGTTTCTTCCATTGGATTCGCATCGAAATACCAGACAATATGAAACTGGTTTGATTGATTTTGAAGACTGTTGAGATTTTACGTTTTTGCTGGATTTTTAATGGGCTATAAACCAAATGTGAGTAATTAAACCCACTCACGCAATACTAAACTTTCTTATGTTAGTGAATTAAAATTATGAAGTGATAAAATTTTATTGATTGTTGTTTGGTAATTTAAATTGACATTTAAATTGAATCTGATATTGAATTGAATTGACATTTAAATTTATATTGAAGTTTAATTGCTAGTTAAACACCGACAATTGATAACTAATAATTGTGGTGATATATTGGTTAACTTGGACGTTGATTGCAATTGGATGCCTATTGATTGATATGTTGGATGTATGGTTGTTTATTTATTTGACATATTCCTATTATTACCCTTTTGACATCATATTTATTGTCATCTGGACTATTTGAAATGAACTAAGAAATATGTTGAAATGATATATACTTATGTCATTTAAATATGGATTGAAATGATATATATCCATCCATGTAATTAAAATTGAAATAACTAATCACTTGACCATAGTGTAGAAAATTATATACGAACACCAGATTTGGTCAAATTAAATGATTGCAAATCTTAAATTTGAATTGGTTTAAATAAGATTGTTTTAGAAAAAATTGATTTATATGAATTAAATTATTTTCTAGTTCGAGATTTGAAATGTTGAAATTGGACCTGTTTAAATGAAATTGTTTAATGATTTAAATTGAAATCTTAAATTGGAAATTGGGATATGATTTGAATTTATTGGATGTGAATAATTGTGAAGGTTAATATTTTAATTTAAACTCTGAATTTATTTAATTAAAATGAGTTAAATTTGTATTTCCAAGTTTGGACATGAAATAGATTTAAACTAAATTGTTTCAAAATGAGAATGTGAATTGGAACTTTCAGCCTTTGAATAGAACTGTTTAAATTGAATTTGAAGTAAAGTTTAAAATCGATAAATTGAGGTTAATTTAAATGGAATTTCGAATATGAAGTTGACTTCAATTGGAAGTCAAAAATTTGAATTCGTTATGATTTGGAATTTGAACCTTGTCGTGAAAGAAAGAAACAGTTTTAATATAAACTATTTTAATATAAACACTATTTTAATAATCAAATTGTTTTAATATATAAACTATTCTAATTATTCAAACTATTTTAATTATTCAGACCTATTTTCAATACTAAAACTATTTTATATTCTAAACTATTTTCAATCATTAAACTATTTTAATTATTCCAAACTATTTTTCAATATTAAAACTATTATAATTATTCAAACCATTTTCAATATTCAAACTATTTTAAAAGAGAACTATTTAGATTTAAACCATTCATTTAAATACGAATTTTTTGATTTGGAAGTGTAACATATTTTTGAATTCAAAATGATTTTGAAGAAAGTCTGATATTTTGATTGAAGTTCTTAAAATTTAAAAGAATCAACCAGTGTGCAAAATGACATTTGGTTGTTAAAAATACCAGAGCCGGATGAATGGCATACTCTCAGTCGTTCTACCGGAACCACTTTAATAACCGTGTACGCAATGGATGTTATACAGAATGTAGAGGTTGACATAGCGATATTTACTGGAATGAAGAAAGAGAACGATGATGGATGATCCCGACACATGAGTCAATTTGAAAGGACTAAAATAGGAGCATATGTTTGGCCAAGGGGTTAGTTACCTTTAGGGGCCATCACCCCTTCGTATTACTATATTGATTTTGACTCGATCGGTGCACCTTGATTTAATTTTAGGGGTGGTGGACTCAGTCGGCAGTCGTTGCAACGATTGGTTACAACCAGGCAGACAGGGTAAACTGGTAGAATCCTACCTTGGGCATTGCCTCACATGCCTTGTCATACTTTTATCCTTATACGCGACCACTACTATTTTGTTTTAGTGTTACATTATCACGACGCCTCCCTGACTACCGATGTTACCGGTGGTGCTACTAAGGTAAACTATAAGACAATGCTTAAAAATGTATTAAGACGGATCAATGTAAAGCCTTAACGCTATTTTAATACTTTACTTTACTAATAGACACTACATATATATATATATATATATATTTTGTCGGATCCTTAGGAGATGGAAAATCCCGTAATATCACTTAAGTTATTGCACTCTTGTTGTACACTTAATAGGAGATGGAAAATCCCGTAAACATCTCCGAAGCTATTACATTCATATTTACTAGTTATTGATTTAACTTACATAAGAACTTTTAGTTCTGACTCGAATGTTTTGTCTTTTCATTACACTCGGGTCAGCTTGAGTATTTCAGTGTTGAAGACATTATTCCTTGAAGATGAAGATGGAGTTTGCTTGACCATATTTACTATTATTATTCCGCTGCATTATTTTGGGTATGTTTGTTGATTGTACTCTGATTACGTTGTAAAAATTGAAATCAAATGTATATTGTAAAATAGTTTCATGAACTGTTTATTTGATTATTATATTTTGTAATTCCGCTATGAGATTATATGTTTGCTTTCCTTCTTTTCTCTTATTTTCTTATTAAACCCTATTTATAATCTGCCCTTTTGAATGGTTTGAGTTAGACATGTATGGTTTATTGTCGACTTAAATCGTTCTAAAAGGTGGGCCATCATAGCTGGTATCGGAGCTTTGGTTTAGAGATATCTTAGCCTGTTGGGGATAAATTCACTAAAGATAGGGTTAGTAATACCCTAGAATGAGTCTGATGTGTATATATACGAGAGATCATATTTGTTAGTGCTATAAAAATGTTTTGTATTGTGTTAATTTTTTCTGTTGAGTATTTATGAATTCCAGTCGGTACATAGGATGCTATGGCATCGATAGGGATTTCTAAACACTTGAACAGGGTAAACCGACACAATATTGTTTTAAAAATAGGTAAATGAAATAATTTTACATAGTATTGTATTTTATGTTTAAAAGAATAATTTTTCATAAATTGATACTGTTATTTTCGGTGTGTTGTTTGTTAGTAAATGATAATATTCATCTATTTTCATTTATTGTTGGTTAGTCAACGTTCTTAAAAACTTGTGTGTTATGAGAAATGTAATTTTACAAATATGGTTTATAAATTTTGATTTACAAGTAAATTAAATTTCAATTGGAAATTTAAGAACTTAAGTTCTGGTGTTTTGAAATTGGTTTTTAAAGACTTTGGAAAATAATATTAGTATTATTTGGAAGTATTTTCGGATGAAATATTTTCAATAAGATTTAAAAGAAATGTATTCAAACGAATTTTACGGAAAATAAGTTATGTACTCCCCTCTTCCGTCACTAGAAAATAATTTCGGTGATGACCACGGCATCATCGACGTTCATTTTCGAGTTTCAAAGTGGGAAGACCACTGAAGTAGCTTTGCTACACA
Source organism: Allium fistulosum (assembly GCA_030737815.1). Lineage (NCBI taxonomy): Eukaryota > Viridiplantae > Streptophyta > Magnoliopsida > Asparagales > Amaryllidaceae > Allium > Allium fistulosum. Next base: position 87,548,796 of record CM060905.1, read on the forward strand.
TTTTTTTTAATAGATAAATTTTGATTCCATTAAGTGTGAGTTGATATATAAAAAGGTATACGTATATATTATTTCAAGATGATTTGCAATGAAACCCAGTATTTAGTTCCTAAGTTTTTTTGTTAGTTAGTGATTTTCAAGTATTGAAATGAAATAGAATTTTTGACGATTTTAAATGGTCAGAAACTTTCAAATTGAAATATGAAATTAAAGGCTAAGTGTTTAATGATAATAGAAAAGAGAAAATTTTGTAACTCTTAAATTTAAATAATGAAAATTAAGAATATTTAAACTATTGAACATTTTTAAAGTAAAATGAATAAGATTACCTATATATACTTCTAGGATTTAATGGAATATTATACAAGTAAAACTTAAGTAATAAAAATGTTTCAAAATAAAATTATGTCCATATATAAATAAAGAATTAAGGTGTACAAGAAATGTTATAAACTTAAGTTAATATTTTGAAATGCTTAATAATTAAATTGAATAGTAAAAAAAGAGAATTACTATTTAAGTAAATGATTATGAACTAAAGAAAATGTTGAAATGATTCATTAATGAATATTAATATTTAATGGAAATCAAGATATATAAGTAAATAAATGTGAATTAAACTATAAAGAAACATATGTAATACTTTAAGAATTTATCCATTGATGATTTAAATATTGAATGGGAAATAATCCATGTAAGTAAAGGAATGTAAATTGATAAAAGATGACCTTGTATGAACGAATGAGAATTAAAATAAATGAAAAGTAAATGATGTGTTAAAGAAACCAATAGAATAAAATATGTAAGTTGTGCGTAGATCATCTTATTCGCATAACAGTTCTGATCCAGATTCGAATACATGATTTATGGTAATTCACACCAGTCTGAGTTAGGATTTTTCACTCGATTCTTGACGATGAATACTTGATACGAATTTTTGATATGAATTTGAGATTTCTATCATAGTTTATAACTATGCAAGGGAAACAGAGATTTCTAATCAAGGAACCGGATGAGAGTCCGCACTAGAGTAGTCGAGTTATCAACACAAGTTCGAAAGTGAAATTTGTGTCTTCAAGCAAGCGATTAGAATTGATATTGTGTACAAATGATATATGTGCATCATACAAACTTAAATAATATTTAAATTCTATGTTGTTTGGTTGATGGGAAGTTTGGAAAATGACACTTCAAATCGTTTGAGGTTGTATGAATAATCTGTTGAGTAATTACATAAGGCTGTTGAGTATAAGGTATACTTGGTAGTTTATTTATCACACTTGTATGATGAAAAGTTTTTTAACCTGGACAAACCATTAGTTTTGATTGTTATGGATGTGTAATGGATTCTTTTATTGCATATAATGGTCGTACTGCTTTTGTTTGCATATGATTATTATATATGTTGTGTTGCTTGGGCTATTTATTGGAACAACTAGTATATTGATCTTGTACCTAGTTTTAACTCTTTTGGATTACGTAAGTAAGATATAGGTTTATGGAAGCAGTAGTTATTGCTTTTGTTTCATAAATAGAGTTGTGTTTGCCTGACAAATAGGTACGTTTTTGAAGTACGGTTTTTGTAGCGGTATTTTATTGTTTTCTCATGGTTTAGGACGCTTTATTATTAAATTAAGATGTATACCCTGTAATCATTGATATTGTTATTTTTCGGACCTAGTCGTGCAAAGGAGATACTGCGAAATATTTAATAAACCCACATGCATCGGTATATACCACCAAATCTTGATTCCCATCCGAAACAATTAACAAGGACTCATTGGTCAATAAATGCTTTAGCTTCTGAAATACTTCTTCACATTTATCGGTCCAAACAAATTTAATATCCTTCCTTGTTAGTTTAGTCATCGGTGCTGCTATGAGAGAAATCTTCATAAATCTTCGGTAGAAGCTAGCTAACCCTAAAAAACTTTTAATCTCATTCACGGTCTTGGATCTTTTCCAATTATTAACAACTTTTATCTTCGACAGATCTATAGTCAAATCATTCTCTGAAACTATGTGCCCAAGAAACTTCACTTCTCTTTCCAAAAATGACATTTTGAAAACTTCACTTTTAGCTGAAGCTGCGTATCTAGCACTATTCTGAGATAAACTTCATGGTCTTGTTCACTATTTGAATATATCAAAATTTTGTCTATAAACACTAACATAAATCTATCCAAATGTTCTCAGAAGATTCGGTTCATTAAATCTAAAAGAAAGTAGGTGCATAGGTGTAACAACGCTGGGTTTTGGTGATTACTTGTAACATTAAATTATAACGGTGGTTATAATTTAATATTGAGAAATAAAAATAAATTGGAGATTTAAAATTATTTACTTTAAATAAACAATGGATTTTAAATATAAAATGTTGAAATAAAGTTTTAAAAACTTTATTTTGGCTATTTATGTTAAAATGAGCAATATATGATTATTAATTTGAGAAATACAATAATTCTAGTAATTATTGCCAAATATGTCATTTATTGGTTTTTTAATGAAATATTTAGATTTTATATATTGTATATTATAAATAAAAAGATGGAATTTTGTTTAAAATAAGTTTTGGATATAAAATTGATGTTAGAATGGTTTATTGCATTTAATTATGCAAGAAAATAATTTTTATGTAATTTTTGGAGTTACAAATAGTATTTTGTAAATTATTGTGTAAATTGTGTATTTAATTAAAATAAGAGTTTTTAATAATGAAAAATATTTTTATAACTAAATTATCTTTTTATTTTTTGTAAATTATGTTTGTTAAACATAAAAAAATATAGTTTTTTGATTTTATTAAGCTTGAAACTTGTGAATGTACATTGTTTTGGATATTAATATAAGTATATATGTGTTTTTGTGTAAATAGAGTGATAATTTTGTAGGATTGTTTTCACCCTAGGGGGGATGAATAGGGTGATACTAATAATAATAAAAATTAAAGCGGAAATAAAAGCAATCACAGATAATAAAACAGAAAGGTAATGCAGAAGAGATCACACACAATTTACCCTGCTTCGGCAAAACCCTGCCTACATGTTGTCCTCAAGGTTTCTACTAGAAATTAAGTAGTCAGACGCTTACACACGTAAACTTGGGACACCCGCTAATGATTAACCTAACTTTACGCTCAAAACCCTGCCACAACTCAGCCACCGAGTTGCTAATTCTCGAACTACACCACCGTAGTTTGTAACCTAGTCACACGACTAGAGAGTTATACAATTTTAAAAGAAAATTACAAAATAAAATAAAAATACTAAACAAAACCCTAATTTAACACTTTAAGCCCAATATGAAATAAAAGGCCGGCCCAAACAATACTTAGTGCTGTAAAAAATAAGATGCTCGTTCCCTTTTCTTTTTCTTCTATTGTGCGGCCGCCTTCTTTGTTCTTCTTCAAAAAGGAATTAGGGTTTTCCTTAATTGAAACGCCGCTTTATGATCAATCGATTGATTTGAGGAATTTTCTTTGCGTTGCTTTGTCAATCGACTTCTGGCTTGAGCGCATGCGCGGTTGCTTCAATTATCGAGTTCGAATTAAAGCTTTGAACTGGTACGTGAATTGCCTTTATTTACTTTCGTTGATATGCTTGAACTCGAATTGCTTTCGAACTTGATTGGAGTTTTTGGTTTTTGTTCAAAGTATGCTTTTTGGATTTTCTATTACGAACTCCAATGAATACCGATGATGAATTTGGGTTTGATTTATAGGGGACGAAACCCTATATTATTGTTTCCTATATTTGTATTTGAATTCTTCAAACACTTGCTTGGCCGTTCGATTACTGATCGTATGGTCTTGTTATTTGCTGACTTGTTCATCGTATATCCATGAATTCGAATTTTTTGAGTCGGTTCCATTATTTGCTCCTTTGACTTCGACATTTGAAGTTTTGCGATAATTTATTGGCTTGTTAAATTCACTGACTTATTGGTATTTGAATTCGTTGACTTTTACTTGTTCATTTTTGTTTGCTGGCACTTGTTCATCATGTTGATTGACTTCACTACAATTTTCGAACTGCTACTTGCCACTGTTTGATTATTTCTTTTCTAACTGTTGAGTATGTTGACTTGTTCAATTGTCACTTGATCACTGTCACTGCTTGCTTGGAGTTCTATGTCCAGTAGCTTGTATTGGTTGGCGTGACATCCTATGTTTACTGCATTGTGATTGGTTCCATTTGAATCTATATGGTCTTCATTATACATCATTGAACTGATTATGAACTTGCTCATTGATGTTATATATGTGCATGGTTCATGATGTAACTTGACTTTCCATTGTTTCATGCTATACTTCTTGTATTGCCATATATGATGTCCTCTTTGTACATATGTGTGCAGCCCTAAACTTTGTATATAAGGTTGCCTGGACTATTTGGTTGCATTAAGTTGTTGAGCTTGAGTCATGTTTATGGAACTGGTTTGGTGCACTTGAACTTGTATGCACTATTTTGGGCAGTCTCTGAGTTCATATCTATTCACTGCTTGCTCTGTTTCATGTAGCTTGTCTGCACAGTTTGTACCACTGCTTCATTGAGTTCATGTTGTCTTGATCATTGGCTTGTTGAGTTCATACCTTTTGCTTTTGTAACTGATGTTGTATTATGGTCTTGAATTCTTTTGAACTGGGTGTGATGGTGCACTTTGTTTCTAGTTTCACTTGATCACCGATTCAATCTTCACCTGGTTGTCACTACACACACACACACACACACACATATATATATATATGTTCACACATCCATCTATGTATGCTGTGTACTTCATTTTGGTTGTTGTTTTGCATTATTGTCATGTGATCTTGAAGTCTTTTCCAGTTGCATAAACATAATGCTGCTCTGACCCATTCACTTGAATATGTACATGACTTATGGCATTTGTTTCATGTGCATTTTTGTTCTAGCCTGTATTAGTCATTGTGTTCATTTGGAAGGTTGTATTCATGTTGACTTTGATTTGGGACTTCATGTTTCATGTTTTTGGACTTAAGTCTGCATTGTTGTTGCATCATGGAGTTTTGGTTTGTATGTTTGAAGTCTAGGCTGCATTGTACTTGGGGTCTGGTCTTCTTCTTCATGTAGTCATATGAATGTGGTCAGACTTGATTCTGGACTGACCATGTGTATATTTGAAATGTTGTATGTTGTTTTGCACCTGAGTTGAATCCACCATTTGGTTGGGTTTGACCTTGTGCTCACATGTCCTTGCAATTTTATCAAGTAAGTGTATATCGGTATGCACGACCTTGTGGAATATACAGTGATACACTGTGCATGTCACAAGCTGTTCGTGTAAGATGAATTCAAAATAAATGATGACGAACAGCCCAAATAACCGAGCCAAAGCTTATTTTCAAAAACACACACTTCATTGTACACTGCAGAAATATTTCTTTTTCAATTTTACCGCATCAGTGTTTATTTTGCAGATAATTCAGATGTTGGATACAAACTGGAATAGAGTTGAAGATCAAATATGAGTGTTGAGTGAATATATGTAGTGAGGTCAAAATTGTAAACTGAAATTTGTGATGTAATCGAAATTGTAATGTAATTGAAAATGTATATATGTAGTGAGAGCTCAAATTTGTACGATTTGAATTTGTAATAAAATATTTGTTTGAATATGAATTCTATGTTATTTATTTTATTCAACAAATATTTATTTAATTATGTGAAAAATAAAATAGTACAATAACAAATACATTTAAATGAATATATATATATATTTTTATTATCATCAAACAAAAATCATAGGCTATTGTATTCTACAAATTTGATTTTACTAGGCTAAGTAATTATTGGGTCAAGCCCATTTGCTACTAACCAGAAGAAAAAAGAGTTCCTCTTCTTCTCAAAAAAAAAGTACGTTCATTTTCTTTTACTGTAAAATCAAAATAGAAGAAACTTTACTCTCTTAAAACCTAGGCTTCAAATCTCCAATTTCTTCAATTATTTGCTTAAAATAATCAAATTGAAGCAATTTGCAACAGGTAATCCACTCCAAAATAGAGATTAATCCATCAAAGTTTGATTTTGTGTTTGGGTTTGGTCTGTAATCTCTTTTTCTTCTTTGCATGTCTTTGTACTTCTGTTTCTTAGGTTTTTGAAGCTTATTCAAGAGAAAAGCTATCATCTTCCTTCAAGTTTTCTCAGGTTTAATCTTCTAAATTGCAAAGGTGAGTGCTAAACTCACATTCTCTAGCTGAAGCAATGCAATGCAAGCTGAAAAATGCTAAGAAATAGGCTTACTGTAAACGTTTTGTTGATTTTTAGTTTACAATCCATATTTGATCTGAGTTGCTTCTTTGAGTGTCCATATCTTCTTGTTCTCTTGATGCGATGTTGGCGGAATTTTTCCGGATTGTAGTTTAGGTGTTGTAGTTTCAGCATGCAAAATTTCATAGCCTAATTCATTGTGTTACTGTTTGAAAATATTGATCAAAAATCGAATCGAAGCTGGGAAAACTGCTGTAGAGATTTGCGTACAGTAGGTCGACCAGGAAAATTCAGGGGTCGACCCTAAGGTCTACCCAGAGCCTACATAGGTCGACCGTATGGTCGACTTGTGCTCCCCTAAGGTCGACCTGGGTGTTGTTCTTTTTCCTGTGCAATCTTTTTGGTTCTGCCTTGTTTTCCAGCTCGTTTTTCGACTTCTGCATCTTGTATTCGTGATATTTTTGAACTATTTTGAAGGCCATGAAGCCTATTAATAGGTGACCCAAAATTTTGGTGAATTTGTGATTCGAATTGAATCGTTTTGAGATGGTTTCGAATGTCGGTTTTTGGTATTTTTCGATGATTTTCCTTGATTTCGAGCACTGGTTTTTCTAAATAGTTTTGAAATGATTTTTAAAATGAAATGGCTTTTGAAATATATTATATAATATTTATAAACTATTGTAAAGCAATTAAGATTATATATTCTCTATAATAAGGGAATTTCAAAGGTGTTTTTTCAAAACAATTTCGAAAATTGTTTTAAAAGCTTGTTTTCTCAAGCCAAATTATTTTCTATATAAAATACACATGTTTGCACTCTTCGAGCATATGAGGAATTGAATTCAACGACTTAGTAAAACACGTGGTATGAGACACGTGCGTTTGCTTTGTCGGTTAATTCCGGACTTGTTCGTTTGAGCTATTGACCTTCGGGTCGTATTTGCCGATGAGAAGAGGCAATTATTGTGATTTGAATGATTTGTTTTCTAGTGTGGCATTGACTAGCAGTTAGTAAACCGTTAAGTGAGAACGTGTGGTATGGGACGCATTGTTAACACTTTTCGGGTTCCTATTTGAGAGTTTGTGACACATTCACGATGTATTGCCAGTACTTGGGCTATTGAGCCCTACGTGTACATATATAGATGTTGGGCTAATCATGGGCTATTGGGTCCTAAAAGAGGCCGGAGGGTATCTTGTACACTGTACTTGGAAGGCTGTTGGGCTATAGATTGGGCTGTTGAGTCCTTTCTACATTTATAGCTATTGGGCTATTATTGGGTTGTTGGGTCCTGTTCCTTATATTGATGTTTTTCTAGATTTCTCCATGTTGATTTCTAGAATTTTGATGAATTATATATGTTTTCACCATAGTTGCCTTTGTTGGATTATTTATATAGCCAGAGTGCTATCGCGTTGATTAATCTGATGATTACATTTGGAGTTTTGAACTCTTAGACGAGTTCTATATGTTGTGATCCTTATTTGCCATTCTTTGGCATTTTTTAGATTTGTAATCTTTTATTTAGGAGTTATAGTTGATGAAAGCCATTATATTGGCTATTGCTAGGCCGATGAGATGAGGCGTAAATTTGTGGATAATTGATGTTGGTGTTGTTTAACTTAGCTATTATATTGGCTATTGGATGGGGCCGATGATATGAGGTGCATTTGTGAATATTTGATATTGTGTTGAACTCATCTCTGCCTTGAAACCCTAATGACTTAGACTTAGTGTTTCTTCTTCTCTTCCGAGAAGAATTGTTATCTTTTATCCATATACTCTACTCCTATCATTTACTAATTAGTTGTTTAAGCAAGACTGGCCTGTGTATTTTTATATACTCGGGTCAGACCGAGTTGTTTTGGGTTAGTTACCTGCTATAGGACTTTGCTTGGCTGCTTCCGCCTTGGATATCTATTTATCACTTTTTGTAGTTTTGTTGTAGTTTGTGACTCTGATATGTATGTATTATTTTGACTCATTGTATATAGTGTGGTCCTTGTACCACTTCTGATGTATCATTTTGTATTGTACTGGAATGTATCAGTGTATATGTATATGTATATATATATATATATATGTTTATTTTTTGTTCTATGATGTGTTGCACATTTTGTTATTGTATTTTGTTCTGATAGATCCGTTAACCACTGTATTTCTGTATTAAGAATTTATTGAATATGTCGATCCACTTGAGAAAGAAAAAAAATTTAGAGCCTTAAATCGACGTATTTAATAGATGGTTAAGACAAAGGTATAGATGGTCGCTCCTAACCAGCCCTATTCTCCGCATTAGCACACAGTATTACCCAGTAATACTCTTTGTTAATGTGGGTCTCGGGGTGGGGCGTCATAATAGGTCAGTCTGAAGAGCACGATTAACCGTTCATACAAACCATATCTCTTTTGAGACACCATCAATAGTATACTATCCTCTGCCACTCTCAATTGGTAATAACCCGTTGCTAAATCTAGATGTGAAAACACATTGACTCCACTCCATTGATCGAATAAATCATTTATTCTAGGCAAAGGAAATCGATTCTTTATCGTCTTCTCACTCTGTTTTCTATAATCAATACACGTCCTCAATGACCCATCTAATTTCCTCACGAACACAAACGTAGCTCTCCAAGGTGAACTACTTGGTCTGATGAAATTTTTACCCTCTAGATCCACTAGCTACACCTTTAACTCTTTCGTCTTTATAGGTGTCATTCTGCTAGATGGTCTACTTATAGGTTTAGCTCCAGGCATGAGATCTATTCAAAATTTTATAGCTCATTTCGGTGGTAGTCTCGTGATAGGCTCAAAAACATCAGCATAATCTCTTATAATAAATTCCCAATTTACTTCATCCTCCATGCCTTCAATTGCATCCAACATTGCACAGACGTCGAAACTCGATTCTTCTAATAACTATATAATTCGATCATGGCAATTATTGTGCTTTAAGGGTATTACTCTATCTCGATAAAATATCCTAATGTCATATTGACTCAACCAATCCATATCCAAGATTATCCCAAAACCCACAAAATCAAACACATACAAATTGCAGGCAAACAAATTACCTAACAAATGAATCTCTACATGGTCACATCTCAATCCAAGAGTTACATAGCCACCTATTGGATTTGCAACCGTTCGAGAACTAATAAGGTATGTCGGTTCAAGGTTTAACTTATCTACCAAACATCTAGAGACAAAAGAATGATGCTCTAGTATACACAATATTTTAAATATGGATATACTATGTATTAGAAGCATACCCTCCAACATAACCTTTCCTTTTTCCTCCATAGTCGACTCGGGAACTATAGATTCCAAAGTGTTAGGTTTTCCTCTTGTAGCTTTGATTCGTTCATGACACTCCCTCTTGAAATGCCCCCATCTTATTCCAATTAAAGCATCACACTCCTTTCTCCTTTGTAAATGGTCCAGAGAAGCTGTAGGCTCCAAAGAAAATACTTTTCCACTACAACAAAAAATAGATTTAGTAGCATCCAAAAAACACTAACATAACTTATAGTAGCGTTTCAGAGAACACCTTTAGATGGTAGGAAACTAAAAATCTAGGACTTTCCATTGCATTTTCATAAACGCTACCAAAAAGCAACATATTGCAACATTCTGCAAATGTAACCAATTTTTTTTATTGGAACGCCAGTAAAAAGTATTATTGATGGTACTGAAAAATATTATATTAGCATTTTTGTCTTCCACCATATATATTTGATAGAATTTATTAAACGCTACCAAAGATTATGATAGTTCATCCAGTTTCCAGTTCATTTTATTTACAACATATATATTATATATTAATAATTAACATAATTCAGCATGAAACCAACAATCACTCATATAATTATTGTTAAATTTTGGTGATACAAAATCATAAATAGAATGTAACAAATATGCAAAAATGAAAGTAATCACGTGTGTTTATTATGGAAATGCATAAACTATTGGATCGCATTTCCATTAGTTGGCAAGAAAATAAATGCATGATCACGTTATGGAATAATATGTATGCAAAAGGATATGCATATTATTTCTTTTCCAATAATCGCATTGCTTTAGGATTATTTTCTTCCATCTTTGCTAATTAAAGAAATGAGTGAATTACTAGCTATGTTTGTACCATTTGTTACCATTGTAGATTGCCTACATTATCTTCTTACCATATTTTGGTAATTTAATCGATGACTCTCATGAATTTGCATTGGCTATATATTGAGGGTAGAATTCATTATAAACCCATCCTGGCATTCAGCCAACGATCCCCAAATGGAACATCTCTTCTTGTTAACCCTAATTTAGGGTTTTGGTATGTAAACTCTTATCTGTAACCTCTTGTAACTCTCTCATGTGTAATAAAATCTCTCTCCTTTGGACTGGACGTACTCAAAGATAATGGAACCAGTATAAATATTGTGCGTCTCTTTTTTCTTCATTTTAGTTATTTACTATTATTTGGAGTAATAGAATAATTGTTGCTAGATTGAGTGATGTTCAAATTAGCAAATCTATATCTTGTTTATTGCTTTTTTCGCATTTGTGCAATTTTTGCACAACGGATTGGTATCAGAGCAAGGCGATTTGTTTATATTTGTGCATCAATGGTTAGGAAAACTCATACTCTTTGTTACAAATGATTTGTAATTTTGAAGGATTATCCTACCTTGATTATATATACATGGACTAGAGGGTTAAAATGCATAAGTCTGATATTTGATACACCAAAGTAAAATTAAGTTTCTGTTAAGAATGTTGCCTTTTGATGTAGATATTAAGTAGTAGAGTTAAGCATAACTCACGATTAGTTATAGCTGCCTATAGACTTCATGTTCACCGCACAGTCTCCACTTGACCATCCATTTTCTGTTAAAGCCTCGGCGATGTCATTCTTCAAATTTTCCTACTTTTCTTTCAACTCTTTTTGAGAATCTAAAGACATGGCAGACCGTTTTCGATATATGCCTCCATTTTTGAAATTTTGCTCTCAGCTTCAGGACCAACTGATCCTTTTGCGTTTTTCAACTTCAACTTTTAGTGCCTCTGCTTTAGTTTTCAATTCAATATAGTTCATTGCCTCTTGTATGTTCTCTTTCACTAAGTTGTTAAATTCATCGACTCTTTCCTTAAGTTCCGATGGAACTGATGGTATGAGTTCCACATCTAAATTATTTGACTTAAGTGTCTTTGTTGATTCGGATGCTATCTCCTTCTTAACTTCTGCAATTTCTTCTTTTAATTTATCATCTATATCTTCGACACTTGAGACTCCGACAAGCACTATTGTCCCAGTGGTTAAGTGATTTGGCTTTGGTGCGAAAGGTCACAAGTTCGAAACTTGCGTAGCATGATTCGAACGTTTATTGACATGTGATATGTTGTCGCAGTGATTTGTTGTATATAAAGTACCATTTAAAAAAAATGACACTTACTCCATATTTCTTCCTTTATAGCATAAACCATCATTGATCATTGAACTCCAACTTCAATTTATCTACCTTCCAGCTTAAATTTAACAACATTCTCGTAAATTTCATTTCGGAGTGTATTAAGTTTATCAGTCAAGCTCACAAATTCAGCAGCTTTTATAAGTTCTTGGTGGACAACTTTCTTCAGTTTTGAAAAAATAATTAATCCATAATCACATCTATTGGCTTGGATGAAGAATCTTCTTCATATTTTAGTATTTGTTCCTTTTCTCTAAATCAAGGGTAGGTATTGCTACCTGCCTTTCTTTTTTGATATTTCTGCTCCTGTTTGCTATATATTTATTATCTTAATTGGGTCAATAGGCTCCCCTTCTATAAACCCTCCAATATGATTTAAGCTAGGGATGGTGTAATAATTTTTTAGTATCCATATCCAATAAATCCTACAAATATATGTTTGAAGTCAGTGTAAATTACGTTAAAGAGTACTAATATCCAATGTAATTATGTAATCAGTTAGTCGTTTTGTTTTGCCACTATTTTTAGTATTTTTCTGTTAAGAGGTTGGTTACTTTCTTGTATTGTATTCTTCTATGTAAAAAGACAACAACACCTCAGTTTTGTTTAGAGGTTTTTTTCCCCAAATTCTCTTATGAAACTTTTATAAAGTTTTCACATAGATCTCTAATTTCAGCAAACTTCTTTATGGTATCAGAGCCATTTGACTAACGTCCATGGCAAATTCTTCAAACAATCCTCAATCTGCTACAAATGGCAACGAAGGTCCAACAGTGGAGAACTCTACTCCGGCGAACCCTACTCCGATGAACCCTACTTCGACGAATTCTAGTTTTGTCAATTTTCCGAATCAATCTTAGAATCCTTTTTTGAATTCTTTAACTTCTTCACTAACAATCAAACTTGATCGAATCAACTTTCTGGCATGAAAATCTCAAGTGGTACCTACGGTTATAGGCCATGATCTTGATCTTCTGTTTAATAAAGATAAACCTCCTTAGTTCTTGATCAATGGAGATCCAAATCCAGCTTGCAGCCAATGGAAGCGAAAAGATCAGCTCCTCCTATCCTGGTTGGAATCTTCAATGAAAAAAGTTGTTCTTGCTACAGTAGCTTCACACACTTCATCCTACTCACTATGGAAAGCTCTCGAACATAGATTCTCCAGTCGGTCCAAGACTCGTTTGCTACAACTTAAGGGTCAACCGTGTAATATTCAGAAAGGTAATCTAGCCGTTTCTGACTATATTGACAAGATAAAATCTATTTTTGATAATTTGGCTATTGCTGGTTATATGGTCAATGATGATGATCTTGAGCTCCAGCTTCTTAATGGTCTTGGTCTGGAATATGATCCAGTTGTCTCAGAATTACCTCTAGCAGTGAGTCAAAGTCACTTGAAGAAATTCAGGCTCTACTCATGGCTTATGAATGTGGACTTGAGCGCCATAATAGTGTTTCTAATCTCACATCCAAGTTTTCTGCAAATCTCACAGTTGGATCTTCAAGATTCAACAATTCAGGCCCTTACAGACCTCCATTTCAAAACAATAGAGGAACCTCTTATGATCACACATCAAGAACTAGATTCAGACCATATAATCGCTCCGCCAATCATTCTAGCTCAAGACTTTTATGTCAAGTTTGTCTAAAATTGGGACATACTGCTGTTATTTGTCATTACAGATTTGATAAGAGCTTTATCACACCAAAGGCACATGCTGCTGCTGCTCAACCTCGACCCTATCTCACCGAGTATGAAACTGAATTGTATTCTCAAGCAAATTCCTCACCTAGTGTCCCTGATTTATTTGAGGATTCTATGTGGTATGCTGATACGGGTGCAACAAATCATGTTGCTTTTGGCATGGAAAATCTAGATTCTGCTACACCCTATGTTGGTTCTAAGTTTTTGATAGTAGGTAATGGTAAGAAATTATTAATTTATCATATTGGTCATGCTATTCTTCCTTCTTCATCAAATTCTCCCATGAACTTAAATTCTATCTTAAAAGTTCCCGCCATTACTAAAAAATTGGTCAGTGTTTCCAAATTAACTCAAGATAATGATGTTTTTCTTGAATTTCACAAATCTTACTATTTTGTTAAGGACAAGCAATCCAGGAATATGATTCTAGAAGGGAAGGTTAGGAATGGTCTCTACATGCTTGGAAATGCTTCTTATAAGCCTTCTATTGGTCTGCAATGTCATTTAGCTACCACATCAAAGCCATTTTCTGGTCCTTTTCATCATTGTGATGCTTTGACATCTTCTTGTAATAAGTATTGTTTTTCAAACACTATGTCAAATGTTTGTAATAAATTCCAAATGAATAAAGAATCTTTTCAAGTTGTGATTCTAATCCACAAATTTTTTCTTCATCTCTTTCTAATGATGTTAATGTGTGGCATTGCAAACTTGGTCATCCTTCATCTAGAACTTTAAGCAAAATACTATCGAAAATTCCTAATTCAGGTTCAATAAAAGAATTAAAATTTTGTGATGCATGTCAGAAAGGTAAAAGTCATAAACTACCCTTTTCCTTGTCCTCAAGCCGAGCTAACCAACCCTTAGCACTCCTTTATACCGATTTATGGGGACCTTCCTATACTCCATCCAAAGGTGGATGTTAAAACGTTAGATCTCTGTTTTAATGATGACAACTATGTACTGTATATATATACTATATTCATAATATCAGGATCTCATTCAAGAAGACAAAATGCAAGGCTGAAAGCAAGAAGAATCATCTACAAAACGAAGAAAACAAAACTACTGAGCTTCAAGATCAAAAGTATGTACATGGTCTTAAATTGAATTGTAAAATCTTCTTGATAGTTCATAGACATGCACAAACACAAATATCAAAATATTATTGAAATACGAATTCGACAAATATCATAAGATTATTGGAAAACTGAACTTACACAGTTCAGTCGACTGAAAATGGTTTCAGTTAACTGAGCTCAGTTGACTGAGCCCAATTTCAATCGACTGAAACTGTGTAAATCATTTTTTTTGAATTCAAATTTTTGCCGTGAACTTTTCAACGTTCATGCTCAGTAGACTGACGAAATCGCTCGGTAGACTGAGATGCTGTAACGGTCATTTTTCTAAAAAGTCATCTTCAAGAGTTGCAACCATTTTGAGTATTTTTTCTTAATTTTGAATGGATTTTTACGAACGATGACAACTCTTGACTAACTCTCTTCAGTATTCATAAATAGCACAACATATCATACTTAGTTTTCTAACTTTCTACTCCGATTTCTATTGCTTCTATTCTCTTGTGCTATTCTAAGCAATTCTGTACTTTCAACTCCATTACTTCATTTGCTACCGTTCCAATAATCATTGTGCACTCACTTCGAAACATCAAGGAGATTAGAGGAACTATTGTACTGTCAAGTCAAAATCAATGTTGGGCGAACACAAGATTGTCAAGCAAGATTTTTTGTCAAAGGAAAGATTAAATCTGAGAGGTGTTCAGATTGGTTAAGTTGTAAACCTATTCCTCCGGGTCAAGCGAGGCTGTTGATAGTGAAATTCCTAAGAGGTGCTTAGGGACTGGACGTAGGAGAGGTGCTCCGAACCAGTATAAATTTCGAGGTGTACATTTACTTACTGCTTTAGTATTTCTTAAGTATAAATTAGTATTTATATACTTGTTTTATTAGCCATACACGGTCTATTAGACTTTTCAATTGGTATCAGAGCAAGGTCTATTCAAAAGCATTATACAATTTTGAATACTATAACCAATATGAGTTATAACACATTTCAGGAAGGACAATCAACCGCACGTCCACCATTTTTTACGGGTTCTAATTATATGTATGGGGCTACATGTATAAAAGTTTTTATGGAATCAAGCAGACTTGACATTTGGCTATCTATTCAATCTCAGTATGTAGCTCCTACTACTACAATTAGTACATGGACAGTTGCTCAGAAAACTGCCGCTTCAAACAATGCAAAAGCTATGAATGTTTTATATTGTGCATTAGATAAGAACGAATTTTCTAGAATTATGATGTGCAAAACAACTTATGATATATGGCACATGCTTCAAGTTACACATGAAGGAACCACCAAAGTAAAACAAACTAAGATAAGTTTCCTAACAAATCAATTTAAATCATTTAAAATGAAATCAAATGAAAGCATCGTAGAAATGTATTCTTGATTCCAAACTATACAACATGATCTCATGGCATTAGGTGTTTCATTTACTGATTTTGATTTAGTTACTCGTATCCTAAATGCATTAGCTGATGAATGGGAAAGAAAAGTATTAGCAATAGAAGAAGCTAATGACCTCTCTACACTAAAGTAGAAGAGTTAATTGGAAATTTGATGTCATATGAAGCAAATTAGCAAGCTAGAAAAGATCTAACCCAAGAAAAATGAAGTATTGCTTTTCAGGTAAATAATGATGACGGCTCAGACTTTGATGAAGAAGATGTAGTGTTCCTAGCTAAAAATTACAATAAGTTCAGAAAATTCAACAAGATGGCGCAAAAGTAGAAAACAAGCAACTCTAACGATCCTTCGTCATTTAAATGCTATAAGTGCAATCGATTTGGTCACATGAAAAAGGATTGTCCAAAATTAAACAAAGATAAGAAAAGCTTCAACAAGAACAACAAATATGAGAAATTCTCGAAAAAGAAGCGTGCATTTCAAGTAACATGGGATGATTCTTCAAGTGACAGTGACAGTGACAGTAACCGTGATAGTGATGAAGAACAAGTCAATGTGTGCTTCATGACAACTAAAGATGAGGTACTTTCAAATTTATCTTTTGATGATGTCATAGAAATAGCAACGGAACTTGATAATAAATATAGAAATCTTAGAAAAACCCATAAAGAATGCTCAGGAAAAAGTACTAGACTAGAACTAGAAAATGAAATGCTAAAAGATGAAAAATTATTTTAGAAGAAGAAATTCAAAAATTACAAAATAACTGCAAATCGTCTGAAGAATCTCAAAATGTGGAATCTTTAGAAAAAGAAATTGCAACACTATCAAATGATAACATAAAATTAAGAAAAACTGTCAATGGTTTAGAAAATCCAGTCATGGTGTTAAACGAAGATAAACAGTCGTTAGAAATGAAAGTAAATTATCTTTCTACAAATATTTCTAAAATTAATCAAGGTAAAGAGAATCTATCTCCATTAATTAATATTTCAAAACCTCCTAGTAATAAAAGTGGTTTAGGATTTGTCAAATCAAAGAAACCATAAGTTCAACATAAATATGCTACACTTTATTCTATATTTTGCAAACTAGTAAACAAAAAAATCAAATTATACAAAGACTATTCAGTTATGGATTCCAAAAACAAATAATAATTTGATTAGAAAAAAACATATAGGTAAATTCTTGAATGGTGTTTATTATAATAAAAATTTTAGATTTAAAGGTTCCACCAAACCCTCCTAGGTATGGTTACCTTCAGTTTAACCTCCAGGACCCTAACAAAGGAAATGGGTACCATTAAATTACTTTTATCTCTGTAGGTACCCCGACACAAATAGGAGAAATGGATTCTCGACAGTGGATGCTCCAAGCATATGACTGGAAATGTCGATGTGCTAATAAATATCTCTTACAAAGATAGTGGAACGGCCTCTTTTGGATATAATTCCAAAGGCTATGTTATTGGATAAGGAGATGTGGCTTCTGTCGATATATCTAACTCTCCTCTTATTTCAAATGTTTATTTAGTTAAAAACTTAAAACATAATCTTCTTAGTATTAGTTAATTATGTGATAAAGGATTTTCTATTACCTTTGAAATTGGAAAATGCAACATCTTTGATAAAAAAAAATTTAATCTTTAAAGGAATAAGAAAACATAACATTTATATTTTAAATATGAAAATAAGTCATGATCAAGATGTTTGCTTAATTGCAGATATCTCTGATCCATGGATTTGGCGTAAAAGGTTTTGTCATGTTAATTTTAAGAACATTCATAAATTAGCTAAAGATAATTTAGTTCATGGTTTACCTAAAATAAATTTTAAAGTCAATAATCTATGCGATGCATGTCAAAAAGGAAAACTTAAAAAAATCCTCTTTTAAATCTAAACAAGAAATTTCCACAAAACAACCTTTAGAACTTTTACATTTAGATCTATTTGGACCAATGAAAATTATATCAATTAATCATAATAAATACATTTTTATTATAGTTGATGATTTTTCATAATATATGTGGACCTTCTTTTTAAAGCATAAAAGCAACACTTTTGAAACATCAAAATATTTTCAAAACGCATTCAAAATCAAAAGGATTTAAAAATCAAAAATATTAGAAGTGATCATGGTGGAGAATTTGAAAATGAATCTTTTCAAAAATTCTGTAATAAAAAGGGGATAAGTCATAATTTTTTATTTCCTAGAACACCACAACAAAATGGTGTTGTAGAAAGAAAAAATAGAACTCTGCAAGATGTGCAAGAACACTTCTTTGTAGTAGTAATTTACCTCAAATTTTTTGGGTAGAAGCTGTAGCTACTGCATGCTATGTACTAAATCGTGTTTCTCTAAGACCATTAACCAAAAATACTCCTTACGAACTTCTTTTTGGAAGAAAACCGAAAGTATCATATTTTAAAATTTTTGGATCCAAATGCTTTATTTTAAACACTATTGATCCTTTAGGAAAATTTGATCCAAAAGCCGATGAAGGAATTTTTGTAGGTTACTCAAATCAAAGTAAAGCATATAGAATTTTTAATAAAAAATCTAACAAAATTGAAGAAACATTACATGTATCTTTTGATGAAAATTTTAACAATACTAAAGAAGATGATGGAAACTTAAATCAATTAAATATTCAAAATGAACAAATAGAATCTATAAATTCTGATAATAATGAATTAGAATCACCCCCTAAAATTTTAAAAGATCTTCCAATGGATAATATTATAGGAGACATTAATACAAAAGTGTCAACGCGCAATCAATTAAATCAAATGAGACATATAGCTTTTATTTCAAACTTTGAACCAAAAAATGTTAAAGAAGCATCTATAGATGATTATTGGATAATAGTAATGTAGGAAGAACAAAATCAATTTTAACGCAATAATGTATGGGAACTTGTTCCTAGACCCAATGATCAATCTGTTATTGGAACTAAATGGATTTTCAAAAGTAAAATGGAAGAAAATAGTGATATAGTTCGAAGTAAAGCAAGACTTGTAGCTCAGAGATATTCTCAGGAAGAATGAATTGATTATGAAGAGACCTTCGCCCCTGTAGCACGCCTTGAAGCTATACGAATACTCTTAGCATTTGCTTGCCATCATAACTTCATATTATATCAAATGGATGTGAAAAGCGCTTTTTTAAATGGATACATTAAAGAAAATGTCAATGTTGAACAGCTACCATTGTTTGTACGTGAACAATCACCAAATAACGTATTTAAATTAAGAAAAGCATTTTATAGTCTTAAACAAGCTCGTTAAGCTTGGTATGAAAGCTTAAAATCATATCTTTTAGAATCTGGTTTTCAAATCTGCAAAGTTGATTCTACTCTATTTATAAAAACAAATGAAAAAAATATTTTAGTAGTACAAAATATATGTAGATGATATTATTTTTGGATCAACTGATAAAAAATTATGTGATGAATTTTCACAATTATGAAAAATGAATTTGAAATGTCACATATGGGAGAATTAAATTACTTTTTGGGATTACAAATTAAACAATTGAAAAACGAAACTTTTATCTATCAAGAAAATTATTGTAAAGATTTAATTAAACGTTTTGGAATGGAGAATGCTAGTAGTAAAGCTACTCTTATGAGTACTAGTACTCACTTAGACAAAGATGAAAATGGTAAAACTATCGAACAAAAATTATATAGAAGTATGATAGGATCGTTATTATATTTGACTGCCAGTAGACCCGACATTTTAATGAGTGTTTGCTTGTGTGCCCGTTTTCAAGCTAATCCCAAGGAAACACACTTACGAGCTGTTAAAAGAATTTTACGCTATTTATCAAATACCAAAGATTACGGACTTTTTTATCCAAAAGATTGTCCGTTCAAGCTCGTTTCATACAGTGATGCCGACTTCGGTGGTTGTAGATCGGATCGAAAAAGTACAAGCAAAACTTGTCACTTTATTGGTCAATCTTTGGTTTTTTGGTTTAGTAAAAAACAAAATCGTGTTTCATTGTCAACATGTGAAGCAGAATTTATTTCTGCAGCACTTGCTTGTGCTCAGGTTTTATATATGCAACAAACTTTACAAGATTATAGAATATATCTAAACAAATCCTCTATTTTTAGTGATAATACTAGTGCAATAAATTTATCAAAAAACCCCATTAATCACTTGAGAACCAAACACATTGACATCAGACATCATTTCTTGCGTGATAATGTTGAAAAAGAAAAAATTTCTTTTGAATTTGTTACTTCAGACAAAGAAATAGCAAATATATTTACTAAACCCCTTTCTGAAACTACTTTTTTAAACCTTCGTCGTAATCTTGGAATATGCTCACTTAATGACTTAGATTCATAAAATATATCTCTCTTGATATCATTTTAAACCAACATCAGAAAATACAAATCATTGGACATCATTTGATAACTAAAATTTGTAAGGAACACAATGATTTACTAAATTTAATAAAAGAAAGAACATAAACCAGAAACTACAATACCTATAATTAGTAAAAGTCTAATATGTGTGTGTGTGTGTGCGAACTCTCTGTATATAAAAACAAAGTAAAAAGCTAGAGATAAGTTAAAACTATCCTTCAAACATTGTCAGACAATTCCGATTCCACTCATTCATCTCTTGACTTCAGCACGCCTTCGTCGAGTAGTGAATATCCATCACCAACTGTTTCAACGCCTCAATCTACAAAATCACCAATTATTCAAATTACCAGTGTTTTAAATCTCGGATTTTGGCCAATATCTCGGGAAAATATCTCGGCTATCTCGGGCGATATTTAAAACACTTATAACTAAATAGGCTGCCAAATCTCGGATTTTGGCTGATATCTCGGATTTTTCATCTCGGCCATCTCGGGGAGATTTAAAAGCCTGCAAATTACTCCTTCTCCACCTGGTCACCCTAGATTTTCGCCCAGTGGAAAGAAGATAAGACGAGTGTTGAAGCTAGACACTCGCACTAAAATCGATGAATCCATCAATACCAGCAAGAGATGATGAGTGTCCAAAAAGAGATGCACTATGAACAAAGGCGTCAAGGTGCACATCTGAATTTTTTGGAACGATGCATACTTGCTATCTGTGGTCATTCTCCTACTAGAAACAACATTCGTCAACGTAATCCGTGTTTTACCGAAACTCCAATTATCATCAATAACTCTCCATCAAAAAATTCCTAGGAAGTTAGACCATCTACGTCAAACTAGAACAACTCTCCGGCTAAATAAAATGCACGGTCTCCACTTCGACCATTAGTGAAGATGTCAAGGTGGAATCTAACTCTTGGGATCGCTTCCAGATAACAAGTTTGATGAATCAAAAGATAGTCAATAAGTTATGATGATATTTTGATATATATTATATAATAATAAATGAAAAGCTATGTATATCATAAATTGAATGTAAACAATAAATTATATAATATAAGTCTTTTTTCTTCATGTCTATGCACAACATTTTTCTCAGAATAGACAGTAAAACAAACATATACAGGTTCAGTCGACTGAACCTGTACAAAAATTTTGCCGAACTCTCTACCTCGAAAAGGTAGTGTTTCAGTCGACTAGGAATCTACCTCAGTCGACTGAACCTGTACGATTTTTTCCACTTGCTCACTGCCTCTAAAACAGGTGCTTTTAGTCGATTAAAAATGTGTCTCAGTCGACTGAGCTTCGAAAATCTGCCAGCATAACTACCTTTTTCAACGTACCCATTCACCATTTCACTCTATCTTTTCAAAAACCCTAAACTTCAAACGAATTTTCAATGGCTCCAAGACAAAAAAATCCCTACTACTCGTCCCAAACAAAGCAAAGGCAAAGCTCCGGCCTCCTCTTCCTCCAATCCAGTCCATCAAGAATTCGCCACAGCTGCTCAGATCTTGGAATAGCTAAATGGAAGTGCCAAAAGTCTTCGAATCTTCAATGAATTAAACGACAAACGCATCTTTCAAGAGACTTTCTGCAAGTTGGAAGATTTCGCTGCGTTTGGTATAGAGGATTTAGCTCGAAAAAATGGATTCCTTTCCTTGATTGATGAAAGGATGAATAAGGTAAAAATTTACCCATTTTTAGTAAAATTGTTCTATGCTAATCTCTGTGGTGATTTTTACACACCTCCAAATCAAACCGGAGATGGAATTTTATGGAGTAGGGTATTAGGAGTTGATATTGTTCTCAATTATCAAGATTTAGGAGCTATTTTGGAGTGTAGTGGTCATGGAACTCCTTTAGATAATGTGTACCATCGTGATTTTGCATACAATTCAATAAGCTGCCAATTCCGTCTTCCAAACACGGAAAATACATCAGTGAATTTACGCCCCCAAGCACTAAAAATTAACAAAATGCTCCTTCACACTGTTTTTTCTCACACGGGAGTTATGAAAAGATGCACGACTACAACTATAAAGCCCTTTATGCAATTTATTCCAACACTCACCTAAATTGGGCAAAAAATATTCACGACGAAATTAAAAGCTTTAGCTTCTGCTCTCGAAAAACGATGTTTTTTGGTTCCTACCTCACAAAGGTTTTTATCCACTTCGATATTAATGTCGACATTCTACAAGATTACATCGCATCGAAGGTTATGGATCAAAGGTCTATTTCCCTTATGAAATTACCTACTACAATGGAACTCCTTTCCTCCTATAATGTTTATTTGTCAAATTTGGTGAAAGATACCTTGGACCAATCTTCCTCACAACCTCCTCAAGCTCCAACCTCACAATAACAACAACATGGTCAATCAAGCCATGGAATTGTCGAAGAAAATTGGTCTTCGGATAGCGAAACGGAAGTTTCCTTGGTTCAACCTTCCTGCACAATGAATACCACAACAGCCATTCTATGAAATCAAGAAATTCTTTTTAAGCAACAACAAAAGATGATAAAATGACAAAAAACTTTTGGGACCTTTCTTAGTAAAATTTGGAAAAAGGTTTCATCATGCTCAAGCTCATCTTCCTCCGAACTGGAACCTTAGTTTCGTCACTTCCCATCCTATTTGGTAAGTCTAATATATTAGCTTATGGTTCCGTACTATTATCAATTACCAAACTATCATTTTGTTGTTCATGTTGGTATGTACTTAAGTTTGTGATGTTGTGAAACTTCTTATGTTGTTTATGTTGTTGTGTACTTAAGTTTGTGATGTTATGGAACTTTGAATGTTGTTTATGTTGATATGCACTTAAGTTTGTGATGTTAACAAACTTTGTGTATGTGGCACGTACTATTTGATTTATCCTGTGCAAACATCTACTTATTGTTATTTGTAAATATATTAATTGTGTTTGTTTCTTTTTATTGATGCCAAATAGGGAGAATCATATTGATAGGGGGAGCATAAATTTAGGGGGAGTTAAAATCAATATTATTTATGAACTTTGATAGTTGTCATTGTCAAAAAAGAGGGAGATTGGTAGAACATTAGATCTCTGTTTTAATGATGACAACTATGTAATGTGTGTGTATATATATATATACTATATTCATAATATCAGGATCTCATTCAAGAAGACAAAATGGAAGGCAGAAAGCAAGAAGAATCATTTACAAAACGAAGAAGACAAAACTACAGAGCTTCAAGATCAAAAGTATGTATATGGTCTTAGATTGAATTGTAAAATCTCCTTGATAGTTCATATACACAGACAAACACAAATATAAAAATATTATTGGAATACAAATTCGAAAAATATCATAAGATTATTGGAAAACTGAACTTACACGGTTCAGTCGACTGAAAATGGTTTGAGTCGACTGAGCCCAATTTCAATCGACTGAAACTATGTAAATCTTTTTTTTTAATTCAAATTTTTGCCGCAAACTTTTCAACGTTCGTGCTCAGTAGACTTACAAAATCGCTCAGTAGACTGAGATGCTGCAACAGTCATTTTTCTAAAAAGTCATCTTCAAGAGTTGCAACCATTTTGAATAGTTTTTCTTAATTCTGAATGGATTTTTACAAACGATGACAACTTTTGACTAACTCTCTTCAGTATTTATAAATAGCACAACATGTCATACTTAGTTTTCTAACTTTCTACTCTGATTTCTATTGCTTCTATTCTCTTGTGCTATTCTAAGCAATTTTGTACTTTCAACTCCATTACTTCATTTGCTAATGTTCCAATAATCACTGTGCACTCACTACGAAACATCAAGGAGATTATAGGAACCATTGTACTATCAAGTCAAATCAGTGTCGAACGAACACAAGATCGTCAAGCAAAATTTTTTGTCAAAGAAAAGATTAAATCTGAAAGGTGTTCAGATTGGTTAAGTTGTAAACCTATTCCTCCAGGTCAAGCGAGGGTGTTGATAGTGAAATTCCTAAGAGATGCTTAGGGACTGGACGTAGGAGAGGTGCTCCGAACCAGTATAAATTTCGGTGTGTACATTTACTTACTGCTTTAGTATTTCTAAAGTATAAATTAGTATTTATATACTTGTTTTGTTAACCATACACGATCCACTAGACTTTTCAGTGGATTCATCTATTATGTGCATTTTCTTGATGATTTTAATAGATTCACTTGGATTTTTCCTCTAATACTAAGATCATAAGCCTTTTAGGTGTTCATTAATTTCAAGGCTCATGTTGAGAAGCAATTTGGTTTACCTATAAAAAAATATACAAGCTGATTTGGGAGGTGAGTACAGAAGGTTTGAAAGATACTTAAATGACCATGGTATTCATTTTCAACATCCATGTCCACATACACATAAACAAAATGGAAGAGCAGAGAGAAAGCATAGACACATCACTGAAACATGACTTACTTTAGTAGTTCAATCTGGTCTTGACATGTCCTATTGTGGCATGCATTTCAATGTGTTGTCTATTCCACTAATAGGCTTCCTACTTCTATTTTGAGTGATATTAGTCCCTATGAGTGTCTCTTTCATCATGAACCAGATTACAGCTTCCTAAAGCCCTTTGGATGCATCTGCTATCCTCACTTAAGGCCCTATAATAATCACAAGTTGAGTTTCAGGTCTGAAGCTTGCATCTTTTTAGGATATTCACCGCATCATAAAGGATACATTTGAAAGAATAAAGTAGGGAGAATTTTTATTGCTTGCAATGTAGTGTTTAATGAAAGTCAATATTCCATCTCTACAACACCAACTAAGCATCAGTTAACTGATTTTAACTCTCATTAGTTTCCTACAGCTCAATTTTCTACTAGTGCTTCGTGTTCACATAATAATGATATTCCTATTGCTGCAAATTCTAGTGCACCTAATTCACCTGAGTTATCTACCTCCAATGCTGAGATGCTTCCTAATCAAGCTGTAGTTACTGGTGTCCCTGAACCACCCTCACCAGCAAGATCTTCACCTAATCAATATCAACAAAGTCCACCTCAACCCCCTACTACAGTTGTGTCTAACACTATAGCTATTCTATCTGAAGATCTACATGTTCCAACTACAAGGACTCATCCTATGATCACAAGATCTCAACATGGAATATACAAACCAAAAACTTACTTGGACACTCAATATCCTCTCCTTGAGCCACTCCTACCTTCTGAACCTACTACTACTAGAGCTGCCTTAAAAGATCCTAAGTGGGTTGCTTCCATGAAAGAAGAATATGATGCTCTCACTAATCAAGGTACTTGGACTTTGGTGCCTTATGATCCTAGCATGCATCTTATTGGCAATAAATGGGTGTTTCGAGTTAAGCTCAAGGTAGATGGAAGTCTTGACAAATACAAATCAAGACTTATGGCTAAAGGGTACCTTCAAGAACCTGGTATTGACTATGAAGAAACATTTAGCCCTGTGGTTAAACTAACCACGGTTAGAACAGTTTTTACATTGGTTGTTTCTTCAAATTGGAATGTCAAGCAACTAGATGTTAGTAATGCATTGCTAAATGGTACTCTCAATGAAGTAGTTTTCATGCAGCAGCCCTAAGGCTTTGTTGACTCTTCAAAACCAAGTTATGTGTGTATGCTGCACAAAGATTTATATGGTCTTAAGCAGGCTCCAAGAGCATGGAATGATAAGCTTAAACATACTCTTTTTGGCTGGGGTTTCATAGCATTTAGGTCTGATAACTCTTTGTTTGTTTATGGCTCGGGATAGAACCTAGTGCTCCTTCTTGTCTATGTTGATGACATTTTAGTAACTGGTCCAAATACTAACCTCATTTCCAAGCCAATATCTGATCTCAACACCTGCTTTTCTCTCAAAGACATCGGATCCCTACACTATTTTCTTGGTGTTGAAGTCCATAGAACACCAATTGATATGTACTTATCTCAAACTAAGTATATAACTGACTTATTAGTTAAACTTCATCTTGAAGGAGCAAAAGCTTGTCCTAGTACCACTAGCTCTTCCCATAAATTATCTCTCAGAGAGGGTGCTCCATTTGATGATGTTACCGTGTATCGAAGTACTATAGAAGCTTTACAATATTTGACCTTGACCTGACCAGATGTTGCGTTTATTGTAAACAAACTGAGCCAATTTGTGCAAGCTCCTACAGTCACACACTGGGAGGCAAGTAAGAGACTTCTCATATACTTAAAAGGGACCATTTCAGAGGGTTTGCTCATCAAACCAGCCATTATGCTTGATCTTCAAGGATACTCTGATGCAGATTGGGTTAGCTGTCCTGATGATAGGAGATCCACAGGAGGTTATGCTATGTTTTTAAGTGGCAATTTAATTTCTTGGTCAGTAAAGAAACAACAAGTAGTGGCCCATTCAAGTACGGAGAGTGAATTTCGTGCCTTAGCAAATGCTGCAATCGAGATCAAGTGGATTGTTTCCTTGTTACATGAACTACATATTACCTTAGCTGACTCTCCAATATTATGGGCGGATAATCAGGATGCCTCTGCTTTAGCTGCTAATCCTGTTTTTCATGCTCGAAGTAAACACATTGAGATTGATTTGCACTTCGTTCGGGACCAGATTATTACTCGAGAACTCTCTGTGCGTTATGTTCCATCAGTCGATCAAGTGGCAGACATTCTTACTAAGGCCTTACCAATCGACAGATTTCAGTATCTTAAGTCCAAACTTCATGTGGTATCTACCCCATTTCGTTTGAGGAGGTATGATAGCCAATGTAATTCTGTAGTCAGTTAGTTGTTTTGTTTTGCCACTATTTTTAGTATTTTCTGTTAAGAGGTTGGTTACTTTCTTGTATTGTATTCTTCTATATAAAAAGACAATAACACCGCAGTTTTGTGTTGAGGTTTTTTTCCCCAAATTCTCTTGTGAAACTTTTCTAAAATTTTCACATAGATCGCTATTTTCAGAAAAATTCTTTAAGTACTTTTCTTGACTTCGGATGATTTAAGAAAATGTAATCTTCATGTCACATAACTATATGAACTGTGTTTAAATAAGTCATTTATAATAAGCACGTACTAGATTGTTCAGTCATGTTTATTATCAGGGCCAGATCATGTTTACTAATAATTGGTTCTTTGGCAAATGAAGTCACAATAAAGTTGTGTGCGTACAAGTTACACAGATCTTCATATTGGTTGCAATATCATCCATGTTTGCAACCCTAGGAAAAGACTCTCTAGAATCTGCAAAAGCTAGTTCACATAATCAACCAACTATTCTTAACTTTTCACCACTAATTCCAAATAATTCAAACAATGATATATTGTACCAATAACTAGAAACACCACTACTGCCCCCAGTTGCACATACTGTTGCTGCACCAAAATAATAATTATGCACCTGATATATTTTCCCTTAGACAGATTTGAACCTAACCAGTGTCGGCTATGAATCTAAGCATCTATAGCAGCCAACACTGAAATAAAACAATCATCAAAAGAATGTTCCTGCAGCAAAATAATAATAGTCAGTAACCAAGAGAGAGAAAATCAATCTTAAGTCAGTTTATTTCGGTTACCATAAGATGCATCATGCATAACATATGTTGCTAACTTGCTCAAGAGCTTGAGATCGAAGAACTACTGGATGCACATATACTCCTACTCACATCTTCCTTCCCTAGTTTAATTTCATGTTTGAAATCAAGAATGTTAGAAATTGTTCTTGTGGATTGTTTAAAAATTAAATATCTTGGAATAAGTGCATTTATTGCTTAAGTCACACACCATAGGGATTATTGAAAGATACTTATATATATATATATATATATATATATATATATATATATATGAGTTTCTTAGCTCCTAAATTGAGCCATTTAGGCACCCAAATGTTGCTTTTGCGTTGAGAAGGGAGCGCATACATGACCATCACACGCATGTGTGCCCCAACGGACCGACTCGGCCCGGGCTTGTTGTGATGTAGCACTTATTTTTGGATGAAATTTGTTCGGTGTTTTCTGACCGTTATTTTATTTGGAACGGTAAAAGATGAGCAGTCATTTTTGAGCGCAACTGAATCAATTTCGTCTGTGCAAGCAAATCAATATCAAATCAAAAGGAAGAGGCTGTTTTATCCTAGAGGCGGCGGCGTTAGTTAGACTGCTTTGCACCACTGAGCAGAACGCCAAAAGTGACCAAGTACACGACTCAGCCGAAGATCATTTGTTTCCAACAAATTGAAGACGACGCCAACAACAATGACTTTTGCTGCAAATTTGGACGATGTTGCCCCAACGTCGTTGTTCTAGGTCCCTATGGTGTATATTGCACCTTTCAGGTTCGAGGGCCTCCATTTCAAGAGCTGGAGGCATAAGATGGTTCTGACGACGAGGAAGGTGGCTGTTGTGCTAACAACAGATAAACCGCAACTGCCAGACAGACCCAACGAAGCAGACGCAGATCAGATGAGAGCTTGGATAGAGTTTAATCAAAGGAGTTGAAGAACTAGACAGAGCAGGATTACTTGTGCAAGAACTTCATCTTCAACAGACTCAGCGACGATCTCTATGGCTATTACAACTCTGACAAAACAACAAGGGAGATCAAGGAAGCGTTGTAGAAAAAGTATGACACAAAGGAAGCAGGAGCAAAGAAGTATACTGTCAGCCGCTACCTCAAGTATCAGATGACGGATGATAGGTCGGTAGAGATGCAGTCTCATGAGCTTTAGAAAATAGCTCATGAGATTATCTCTGAAGGTATGAGTTTGGATGAACAGTTTCAAGTAGCAGTTTTGATTGATAAATTACCTCCCAGTTGGAAGGATTTTAAGAATAATCTTAGACATAAAACTAAGGAATTTTCATTAGAAAGTCTAATAACCGATCTCCATATTGAAGAGGAATCTTGTAAACAGGATATAAAGGAAGAAATGCTTGCTGTTTCAGGCAACACTAAGAAAGCTGCAGTTCTGAAACTGAATCCCAAAAGCTTTAAGAATCAGAACCGCAAGCTTAATCAGAACTGCAAAAAATAGAATTTGAATTCGCAAGGAAACCATAGAAGCCAACAGGAACCACCCCAAAAAAATGACTCTGGACAGTTGTTTCTTTGTTACAACTATAAAAAACCAGGTTATATAGCACGCAAGTGTCGGAACAGGCCAAGCTTTGCAACACAGGCTAACCTAACCGAGGGGCCTTTTACGGCTATGATTTCTAATGAGATTCACCTTGTTGGGGGATCAAAGGGTTGGTGGATGAATACTGGTGCTACACGTCATGTCTGCTATGACCGTGTTATGTTCAAAACATACACGGAGGCTGAGGACAAGAAAGTGTTATTGGGAGACTCTCACACCACTATTGTTGCTGGGATTGAAAGCATAGAGCTGAAGTTTACCTCTGAAAAGACCGTCATTCTGAAAGACTTCATGCACACTCCAAAGATGAGAAAGAATCTTGTTTCGGGTTATCTTCTTAATAAGGCTGGGTTTACACAGACTATTTGGGCTGGTATGTACACCATCACTATGAATGATATGTTTGTGGGTAGGGGTTATGCAACTGATGACATGTTTAAACTAAATGTTGAGTGTAATAAAATGTCTGCTTCTGCTTATATGTTGTGTGATTTTAATATCTGGCACTCTAGACTATGTTATGTAAATAAACGAATAATAAAGAACATGAGTAGCTTAGGTATAATCCCTAATATAACACTAAATGATTTTGAAAAATGTGATTTTTGCAGTCAAGCAAAAATAACTAAAACCCAACATAAATCTACAATTAGAGAATCAGAACCCTTAGACTTGATTCATTATGATATATGTAAGCTCGATGGCACTTTGACTAGAGATGGACCCTGCTACTTTATCGCTTTCATTGATGATTTCTCTGACTTTACTTATGTATACCTTATGAAAAATAAAAGTGATGCATTTAAATGTTTAAATCTTTCATTACTGAAATTGAAAATCAGTCTAATAAGAAAAGTAAAAGATTGCGCGGTGATAGAGGAACTGAATATGAATCAAGTTTGTTTATTGAATTTTACAACTCACATGGAATAATACATGAAAGAACTGCATCATATTCACCTGAAATGAATGGTAAAGCTGAAAGGAAAAATAGAACATTAACTGAATTAGTAGTTGCTATTTTACTTAATTCTGGTGCATCATCACCTTGGTAGGAGGAAATTTTATTGACCGTGTGTTATGTTTTGAATAGGATCTCTAAGTCAAAAAGCAAAATTTCACCTTTTGAAATCTTAAAAAATTATAAACCGAATGTGTTTTATTTTAGAACTTGGGGATGTTTAGCATATGTTCGTATACCTGAGCCTAAGAGAATAAAATTAGCAAGTAGAGCATATGAATGTGTATTTATTGGCTATGCTATTAATAGCAAAGCATATAGATTTTATGATCTGAATACACACAATATAATAATCTAATGATGCTGAGTTTTATGAATTGAAATTTCCTTTTAAATTGAGGAATAGTGGGGGCGCATCAAGTAACACTATGCCTATTAGAACAGAACATAATGAATCTTCTGAAATGAACCTATAAGAAGTAAAAGAGCAAGAATTACAAAAGATTATGGTTCAGCTTTTTGCACTTTTACCATAGAGAAGGATCCTTTAAACCTCCAAGAAGCCTTATCTTCTTTAGATGCCGATTTTTGGCAAGATGCTATAAATAATGAGATGGATTCTTTGCAATCCAATAAGACTTGGCACTTAGTAGATTTACCACCTGGTTGTAAGCCTATAGGCTGTAAATTGGTACTTAAAAATAAATTAAAACCTAATGACACAGTTTATAAATAAAGCCCGTTTAGTAGCTAAAGGGTTTAAGCAAAGAGAAAATGTAGACTTTTTGACACTTTTTCACCTGTAACTAGAATTACATCCATTTGAGTACTAATTTAACTTGCATCTATTCATAATTTAATAATACACCAAATGGGTGTTACAACTGCTTTTTTAAATGGTGAATTAGAAGAGGAAATTTATTTGTACCAACCTGAAGGCTTTGTAATTCATGGTCAAGAGCATAAAGTTTACAAATTAGATAAATCATTATATGGTTTAAAACAAGCACCTAAGCAATGACATAAGAAATTTGATAACCTAATAATCTCACATGGTTTTAAAGTTAATGAAAGTGAAAAATGTATTTACTATAAATTTGAGAATGACATTTGCACTATTATATGTCTATATATAGATGATCTACTTATTTTTGAGTCAAACATTCATGCTATAAGCAATGTCAAATCTTTGTTAAATGCCAACTTTGATATAAAAGATCTAGGTGAAGCGAGTATAATCCTTGGAATTAAGATTAATAGGTCAAAATAGAGAATTTATTTGGATCAATCTTATTACATTGAGATGATACTAAAGAAATACAATTACTTTAACTGTAAACCTGCATGTACACCATATGATCCTAGTGTAAAACTATTTAAGAACACTGGTGAAGGTGTAAGACAGTCTGACCATGTGAGCATCATTGGCAGCCTTCGGTATGCCACTAATTGTACTAGACTCGACGTTGCCTATGTTGTGGGATTATTATGCAGGTTTACTAGTAGACCTAGTATAGAGCACTGGCATGCTATCGAAAGAGTCATGAGATATCTAAAACGAGCTATGAACCTTGGGTTACATTATGAAAAGTTCCAGCTATCCTTGAAGGATACACCGATGCAAACTGGAATACTTTATCTAATGATTCGAAAGCAACCAGTTGTTATATCTTTAGCATTGTTGGTGGAACTGTTTCTTGGAAATCTAAGAAACAGACTATTTTGGCTCAGTCCACTATGGAGTCTGAGATGATAGCATTAGCCACAACTAGTGAAGAAGCAGATTACTTAAGAAATCCGCTAGTTGAGATTCCTTTATGGGAAAAACCAATACCAGCTGTGTTGATCCATTGCGATGGTACCGCGGCTATCGCAAAAGTATAGAACCGTTATTACAATGGTAAGAGACAACAAATACGTCGTAAACATAGCACTGTTATAGAGCTACTCTCTTTAGGAGCTGTTAGAGTGGATCATATACACAATGATGAGAATTTGGCCGATCCTTTGACGAAAGGACTAGCCATAGAGAAAGTCCTTAGAACCTCTAAAAGAATAGGACTATTGCCCTTAGATTGTTGAGTCATGCACAATGATAACCCGACCTAATGACTGGAGATCTCAAAAACTAGGTTTAATGGGTAAAAACAAGTTGTGAAGTGATATGAGTTGAACATGCTATTTTTATATATTTTGAAGCATGTATTCCTGAAGTGGTTAGAGGATGAGTTAATAGAAACTCTTAATGAGATATATACTCTATATAGAGTGGAGTACCTACCTTCAGGAGTACTCTTGGTAGACTCACCTATGTGGATGTCAAAATGTGGCCATTTCTATGGAATTTTGGACAAAATTCTTATAGCATTCACTAAACTAGGATAGACGTGCATGGCCATAAATGCATGAGCTTATTTGATTGCACTCTAGAAAGATTGTGTGTCGTTTGATGTCAGAAATAGAGTTCAAGACTACGTGTCACTCTAGTAAAAACTGAATTTTATCCACTATGCAATGGTTCAAGTCGAAAGACATCTTTGTTTATGCACAATCTTATGTTTTCAGAAGCTGCTCGAAAAATATTTTAAAAAAAATTCAAGTAGGTGATTGTTAGAAATTATACTTGTGAATTGTCTAAAAATTAAATACCTTGAAATAAGTGCATTTACTGCTTGAGTCCCACACCATAGAGACTATTGAAAGATACTCATATACACACACACACACAGATATAAATATATATATATATATATATATATATATATGAGCTTCTTTGCTTCTAAATTGGACCACTTGGGCATCCAAATGCTGCTTTTATGTTGAAAAGAGAGTGCATGCATGACCATCACACGCGCACGCGCGCCGACCAACTCGATTCGACTCGACCCGAGCTCGGGCTTGAGCTTGTTGTGATGTAACACTTGTATTTTTGGACGAAATTTGTTCAGCGTTTTCTGGCCGTTATTTTATTTGAAACGGTACAATTTCAGATTCGAATTTTGAGTCAACGTCACCCCACTATTCAGTAATACGTTTGATTTGGTATTCAGTCTATTTAATTAGTTTTTAGATGAAATCAAAATAGAACATCTTTTTTTACCTAAACCTATCTTCTTCTCCACGAAATTCTAAAATTAAAAGACGAGCAGTCGTTTTTGAGTGCAACTGAGTCGGTTTCGTCTGTGCAAGCGAAACAATATCAAATCAGAAAGAAGATGCTGTTTTATCCTAGAGGTGGCGGCATTAGTTAGACTGCTTTGCACCACTGAGCAGAACGTAGAAACGTCTTCAAGACAATGAACAAGTACACGACTTAGCCAAAGATCATTTGTTTCCAACCAAGAAGCACCTATTTAACAAATTAACCTAATAGATATAGACTTTAAAACTAAACACAATATGAGATACATGATATTTTATAGAGTTAACATGATGTCAAAAAATTCAACAAAATAACATCTCTATCAAGAATTCAAGGTTGGGTCTGAGTTTGCTATACAAAATTCTTAGTCTTCTCAAGCAAGATGCAGGTTTCCTCATCCAACGTGACATTATCAATTTTCATCCTTTCATCAAATGTAAGAGGAGATTGTTGTGCTTTCAAATAAACACGAAGCAAACAATTATATATCTCTGTAGAAACACACCCTACATCTCGAAGCATAACTAAAAATTTCTCTCCATCTTCTACATTCCCAATCTTCTCGATTTTATCAAACACAGCTCTCACTATTCTAATATCCGGCTTCCTCTTGCTCAAAAAAGCAAATGCTTTCTTCAAAAGTTCCAATACTATATCCATTTTAGACTCTCTTAAGTACCCCCAAGCCATGAGTTCATATGTACTATAACTAGGTTTGATTTTTGCTTCTATAGTGCTTGCATGGAAACTCTCTGCTTTGTCTATCATCTTATTCTTTATGTAAAAAGCTAATATAGGAATTGATACTTGTGAATCATGTGTACTAGATACCATTTCCCATTCTTTGTATATACTCTCAGCTTCTTTGACATCACCTAATTTAATAACAGATGAAATCATGCACTTGTACTCAACATCGCTAAGTTTCCCAAACATCAGTTTCATCGTATCCCATAACCTGTACATGTTCTCTTTATCTGAAATACTAGCATACAAACTAATAAGAGAGCAATATCCTGTTCTTTCTTTTCCAGTAACCCTTTTCTCCATCTCAGTTATAGTTTCTTTTGCTTTTTTGAGGTTGTTATTTTTGATATATATGCTACTCAATGTACTAAATGCTACCCAGTCAGGCTCTAACTTGCTCTCCTTCATCTCTTTAAATATATTTTCTGCATTTTCCACGTTATTTGTGCTAGCACAAGCTTTCAACCATAGGTTATAAGTAAACTGATCTGGCTTCGAATTTCTTTTCAACTCTTTAACCATTTCATCCACTTTATCATACTTGCCTGTAGATATATAAAGATTCAACATTTGATTATAAGGAAGTGTACATCGAACAAGGCCATGAATCGTCATTTGCTTCATAAGTGCTTCAGCTTTGTCTGACATTTTGTTTTGCACATATGTGTGTAATAGCGATGTGCAAGTGGAATGATCCTTCATTTTTTCAGGAATATCTAAGAAGAATTGCTCTGCACTAGCTAAGCCACGAATTTTCGCAACCAAGTCCAAATGAACAGCATAATCACCGGGTAGTAGCTTGATATCAGACTGTGTTCTCATCCATTCACATATCTATACACACACATAATAAACATGTCAACATATATACATAAAAATTATATATTTACTTGCTGTTCCACTGTGAACGTCATAAAAATGCAACATTTCTCGTTCTATAACATTCCTTTTATCCAGCAAATAAAGAGCGACAAGTACATAGCACAAAAATCTGCTCATTCCTCGTGGACATTTTCTCAAACAAGTTAAATGCAGAAATAATTATACCTCAAGAGCATGCTTATAGCGATGATGCTTGCGTAGGTCGCGAACGACACGATTGAGTTGATATTTCTGCAATGTTTTTCCTTCTTCTTTCCATCGATTAAGAACGACCACAGCGCTTTGTATTGGGTAAATTAAGCCGAGTAATCTTTTTCCAAGACCGTCTCCATCGTTGATGAATTTTTTGTTATTATTAATGAAAGGTTCTGATTGACCATTGAATTCGTTTCGAACTGAAGAAGATGAAATTTGAGATAGGGATCTAGCCTGAGTGGAAATCATATTACGGAGACGAAAGGCCGACATCATTTTTTTTCCCAAAATTGAAGAGAAGCATTGGTTTATGAAAACTTTGTTTATATTGCTTTGAAAGATGCATTTTGTTTAGTGCGTTGGAAAGACATGTAAAACGTGAAAGTTTGTAACAGTAAAAAGTGAAACACGAAAAAGCACCGCTCGAAGATAAACTCCGTTAGTAGTCTATTATCATCCATTTGACGCGTCCAATGTGTCCAACGTCCCAACGGACAAACCAGCTTCTCCATCACTATCGAGAGAAAGTCGAGAAAAGATGCGTTGGCGTCAAACGTGTCCCTAAGGTTTAACATCACAACGGTTGATTTATATTCTTCTTCCCTTCCTCCCCTTCAAATACTCCGCTTAAATATCTTTTTCGCATTCCCAACCGCATTCTTCTTTCAACCAACTTCCTCATTCAAATATCTCGTTCAAATGCTCTATTTGCTTCGTAAAAAACGGACCCTAAATGATTAGCCACATGAAAATTATACTGTGAATTGTATCTCTGGTTATCAATCACCAATGACACATCATTTTCGATTTTCGGGATTTACACATCGTACGCTGCGTTAAATAAGAATGTCGAAAATGGTGGGATGTTGCACTAACTCTGACCTATCCACTATGTCTTTCAAAATGAAAGAATGGGTAGCAAGCG
Source organism: Allium fistulosum (assembly GCA_030737815.1). Taxonomy (NCBI): domain Eukaryota; kingdom Viridiplantae; phylum Streptophyta; class Magnoliopsida; order Asparagales; family Amaryllidaceae; genus Allium; species Allium fistulosum. The sequence goes on from CM060905.1 coordinate 87,585,045, forward strand.
TATCCTCATTGAAGTATTAGAGATCGAGATTATGCCTCCTAGCACAACTTTATGTTCCTTCTTTTCAGCCGTTGGTTCGACTGACGATTCTTTCTAAGCGGAAACCCTCTGCTGCTTTAACTCAAGAAAAACTTTCTTCTTATGGCTAGGATTGCCATAGATATATGAAAAACGTATATCTACTTGATTTTTCCAATTTCCTTTAATATGCATGCGTTTGGCAAAATGTTTCTTTAATTAACAGATTATGTAACTTATTAATTGCTTCAAACTCTCAAAATAATTCTCACATTTAGATAATTCATTGTTATTTAAGCAGACGATATATTTGATTCACAATTCCACCTTGACTTAAAAGATTTTCAAAATCACTTCACTTTGGAAATATTGTATCCTGAAAATATAATAATTCACTTTGATACTATATTTCCATACAAGCCTAACAACTTTACTTACATCCTTATAACAACTTTACTTACATCCTCATGCTCCAAGCAACTCTCAAACAAGATCATTGTTTCTTTCCCAATGAGCTTCGGTATAGCCATCACTCATAGCACTTTGTTAACAAATCCCGACAAGACCACCACCCACTGACAAAGTGTTGAAAGTATTGTTTTTGTGTAAGTAGAGCATGTCAATTTTCAATATCACCATGAAAACAAATGTCTCCATCTATCAACCCACTCTCGTAAGTACCACCTTGTGGCGTTTTAATAAGCGAATCAAGTTCGAGCGATGCTCAAACTTTGCAGCAAGCATGGACTTAGTAACCATATCTACTGTATTTTCCTCAATCGATGCTTCTGAAGACGAACTAGCTTCTTTTCATTCATGGAGATAAGAAATGATTCTCTCACCTCTATGTGCTTCATCCTTGTGTTAAAAGCAAGATTTTCAATTAAGTATGCACTTTGATTGGCATAATTCATCACAAATCTGTGATATACAAAGCCTAAATTATACATCAACCACTTCAACGGAGTACCTACTTAACTTTTTTAACCATAACTATTAGCTCTGGAACTGCAGTATGTTAGAACTCTATTTGTATGTTTTAATAATGACAACTATGTCACTGTATATATCTAGAATATAATATTATGCATGTGACGATCCATATTTTGGAAGGTTTAAATCGACAATAATTCACACATGTCCAACTCAAACAATCCAAAACACAGATAATTAATGGGGTTAATTAAAAAAAATAAGAAAAGAAGAACACAAATACAGAATCTCGTAGCTGAATGACAAAATATAATAATCAAATAAACAGTTCATGAAGTAGTTTATACTATACATTTGATTAAGATTTTACAACATTTATCAGATTATATATATACAACGGAACAAAATAAAACAATACACTAGAAGAACATGATATAGGGAATAATAATAGTAATAATATACCAATCTTCGTCTTCGTCCCCCAGAAACTAATCTTCAATGCGTTGAAAACTCAAGGCTGACCCGAGCATAATCAAAAGACAATACACTCGAGTCAAGACTAAAATATCCTTATGTGAGTCAAATCAATATCACATATGATAGGAGTGTAATAGTGTCAGAGATGTTTACGGGGTTTTACATCTCCTATTCAACGTACAACGTGCATGCAATAATTCAAGAGATGTTACGGGATTTTCCATCTCTTAAGGATCCATCAAGATATCTATATATAATAGAATACGCTATATTTATAATGCCTAATCAGTAAAATAAATATTTTTCTTAGCTCTAAGGCTTTACATTAATCCCCCTTAACGCGTTTTTAAGCATTGTCGTATAGCTTGCATATAACGCCCCAATAGTATGTCGGGGATAGGGATGCGTCGTGACAACACTAAAACAAACTCGTAGTGGTCTCGTATAAGAATAAAAGTATGACAAGGCACGTGAGGCAATGCCCAAGGTAGGATACTACCTGTTCGGGTTGCAGGGTTGGTGGTAACGCATCGTAGCCACGACCGCCCATAGCGTTCATCCATCCCATTTCGAGTCAAAGGGAGGTCATCCCAAATCAAGGTGCACCAACCGAACCAACATCAAATGTATAGTATGGACCAAGTCCAAGATGAAAATCGAAGAACGAATGTTCACTAGGGGTAGCTAGCCCACTTGACCTGTCAAGCCATCCTGTTTTAGTCATTTCAAATTGGCACAAGTGCAGAGGTCTATCTATCATCGTTCTTTTTCTTCAAATCCAGCAAACCTACGCCAAATCCAACCACTTCATACTGGAGTTTCCTCCACGTACACAGTTGTTAAAGTGGTTCCAATATTGAAGGATAATATGCCAATAAGAAGTTCCGATCTCTTTAACAACCAAACGTCGTTTTACACACCGGTTGGTTCTTTTACATTTCGAAAACAATTCATATTTGATATCAAAATATTATATTCACTTCAAAATATCATTTCATTTCAAAATATCATATTCACTTTGAAACCAATTTCATTTTCCAAAATTATCATATTCACTTTGAAATCAATTTCATTTCCCAAAATTTGTTTCGAATTTCGACTTAGGTTATAACTTCATTTTAACCCAGTTCGCATTTAAATCATGATTGAAATATAAACAGTTCCCACTTTGACCAGTTTGAATTTTTAGAAAATAGTTTGAATAGTTTTAAATAGTTTAAAAGTTAAAATAGTTTAATATAAAATAGTTTGAGTATTGAAAATGGTTTATATAGTAAAATAGATTAGAAAATCAAAATAATTTGAATATTTAAAAAGATAGATTTTAAACAGTTTATATTAAAATAATTTATTTGAAAATAGTTTCAAATCAAACTGCTTCTTTCCATTTCAACAAATCTGGACTCAGGTCCAAATTCCAATCAAACTAATTCAATTTCAAATCTTCCAATTCAAATCATCTTCAATCTCAATACAATTCAAATCGACTCAATTTCGGTTTTAATCCAAATCAATTTCAATTTCAATTCGAATTAACTTCAATTTCGATTTTCATTCGTTCGATTCAAATAGTTTAACTTCAATTCAATTCTCAATTTTAAACCATTTTTTAGATAAAGTTCGGATTCAATTTCAGAATATTGATTAAAATCATTTAAATCAATTTAACTTCAAAGTTCAAATTATTCAAATCTTTAAATTAATTCTATTCCGAGCCCAAGTTTGAAATATCCATTTAAATTACTTTTACTTGGCAATATTTCAAAGTTTGAAGAAAAGTTCAAAACTTTAAAGCAATTTAATTTCCATAATTCAAGTCATATTTCAATTATAACTTCAAATTTCGAATCAAATTCTTTAACCAATTTCATTTTCAACATTTCAAAACTCGAATTGAAGATAATTCAAATACCATATTTCAATTCAATTTTATTTTTATAAAATAAACCATTTGAATAAATCCAAATCCAAGAATTTAAAATCGTTAAATTTAACCAATCCGGTGTCCGTATATAATTTTCTATCCTATGGCCAAGTGATTATTTATTTCAATTTTAAGTTCAGGATGGATATATATCATTTCAATCCAAATCAAAGTGTTATATGTATATATCATTTCAACCTATTTCTTAATTTATTCGAATATAATTCAAATAACAGTTTGTATATTGTCAATAATATACATGGCACTGTCTCGGATTTCGACGAAATAAGTTTAAGTGGATCCGTAATAGTGAATTATAATATGCCGTTGAATTCATGGTGATCGGACGTATTGTTTGGTCGTGAGAGTTCGAAAAGCTTAGAAATTAATTTAAGGAATTTAAATTAAAATAATTAAATTTTGAAAAGCTGTCTTCTGAATATGATGGAATTGGTTCCCGATACATATTCCATTGTGTTTGGAATAAGGGTATAACATATAAATGCTAGGTGGCACGCCTCGTTTGGAGTTCGAAATTTTCACGGATGAATTTTGCTGCGGAATTTTCTATATAAGGACTTGAAAATTTTATCTTTGCAATCCAAAACCTTAGATCCTTCAGCCGCCACTTTAAAATTTCAGTGGCCGAAAATCGCTGGCCTTCCTTCCTCAATTTCTCTCCATCCACTCGCTTTCAGGTTTCAACTTCAACTAGGAAGATGGAGAGCTTGAAGAGCTCTACGCGATCAACGGTTGGATCGAGTCGAGGGAGAGCAAGGAAGCGGCAAAATCCCCACGTTCGTGCACATCAAATTGGGTTTCGATTTCTCGTACGAGGTCCAAATCGAGCGCGACGAGTCGCGTTGCACGTATCAACGAAGACTACGCCATGGAATTTGATTGGATGGATTTGTAGCTGATAGGAATTTTGGGTTAGATTTGAATGTCCGTTCAATTTTAATCGAAATTGGGGTGTTTTGATGACTGAAAATCAAATATGAGTTACTCTCACCTTTTTGGTTAACCAAGAATATTTTTAGTCGATAAAAATTATCTATTGGATGTTTGAATATTTATTATTGATATTTATTGACCGCTTGGAAAGTTTACTATATTTATTAGTTGGATTGGATATATTCCTGCCTATTGGAGCGGATGAGACCCTATTACGTTCCCGTGTAAGAGCGGGTGACCCTTTGTATACGAATCCCGCTTGGAAGCGGTTGATTTATATTTTTATGATTATATACTGTATGTGATGCAGGGGACATGTTGGAGGGATCCAAAAGGATTCCTCGCACTATTGATTTTACTTTTCATATATATAGTGATATATGACTTGTTGAATGCTGTATTGATGACATTGATATGATTTGTTTAGTTAGTGCTTAGTAGCACCGGGTCTCATTTTTGGTATTTTAAAATACTATAAAATAGTGATTTGATTTAAAAAGGGATTTCAAAGCGATTTTGAAAACTATATATGCCTAAATAATTAGTCTTGAATTATTTGAAGGAGTCATTTATTTTAAAATCAAAAGTATGATTTTTGGATATCATAAGTTAATAGTTTCGTAAAATACTATTAAATAGAGATTTCCGAACTGTAAATAAAGATTTTTAAAATCTTGAAATAAGTCCATCTTTTATAATAAAGGGATATGTTTACAGGAAAGTAGAAATATTTTGACATTAATATTTATTAACCATTTTATACAAAGTAATATATATATATATATATGTATGTATGTATGTATATGTATATGTGTACATATATGAAATATTAATAACAAATGTGAGATTTTGTAAATGTGATAATTTATAAAGGTAATATTTTACAAATGAAGTGAAGATTTGTAAAATAATATTTTGACAATAAAAGTATGAACTTATAAACGTGGTTTATAAATTAAAGTAAACTATAATCGTTTAATAAATTGGAGAATAAATCAAACAGTGAATTTATTATAAGATACAGACTGATAATTTAGAAATAGTTGACTCTATTTTGGAAATTGAAGGCGAGGATAAATTTGGAATGTTAAACGATATTTTATAAATAGAAAGGGATTTATAATAGGAATTTATCCATATGGCTGTAACATTAAAACAGATGGTGTTTGATGTTTTAAATGAGATTTATGAATAAGTGAGATTCATAAAGAAAACATAGTTATAAATGGAATTCATAAATAAATGGGTTTTATGAAAGGAAACTTTTATAAAATGGAAAGAGATTCTTAAATATAGTTCTATAAATATGGAAATGACTAGGTTGAAGATTTAAGAATGGATTTCTACCAAGGAAATATATTATGTTTTAAAATTGTTTATTCATGTTAATATTACTTAAAGTTGTTTATAAATATTTAAATAATTTTGAAAGGTTAATTATTTAAATTATTAACATGGTTTGAAATTAACAATAATGATTATTAATAATATTTTGGTAATTTATTATTATTATTTATATGGTAAAGGTTAACAATTATTTTATCCATAATGGTTTGAATTATTAATTTTTATTTTTAAGAGTTCAAAAGTTAATAATAATTATTTATTCATGACGTTTTCGAGATTCATAAATAGAGTTTTGTAAACGGACTTGGATTTTTATAAGAGTAGCTAATAAAATGGTTTGAAGATTTAAGGGAAGATTATTTACAAGGTAAAGAGGTTTATAAATAGATGGATATTTATAAACGAATTTTAGAAATGGGTTTTAAATTTATAAAAAGAGTTTTATAAATAATTGCAAGGTTTTATAAAGGGTTTATAAATGACTTGGAAATAATTTATAAATGGTTTTAGAAATTTATATTGGAGTTTATAAATGATTTTAGAATTTGGTAAAAGGAGATCTTCCTCGGTGTTTGGTAAATTTACTTATACCATTGAGATAAGTATATGGATATTTTCTAAGTATTGAAAATAGAAGGATTTGTGAATATATCTTTGTAAAAGTATTTTGATACAAGCATTTACAAGATGGTTTTAATTAATGAAAAGATTAATTAAGGAGGCTTAGTGTTGTTTGGTGCTTAACCAAATGTTGGTCTTTCCTATGGAATTAAATCCCTAATTGAATGTTTGTTTATTCTATGGTTAAATAACCGACTATCGAATTTGGACCCAACGTAACTTTGGAAATATCTTGGAGAAACACATGAGTTATGCGGCACAGTCATCTCCGGTGATGCTGTACTATGCGTGTAAATCTCATTTCGTTCTTCTAGGACAAATGATAAGGAAATCTGTCCACTAACGGTTAGAAGGTGATCTCCGATCTTACCTTTGACTATTAATTTCCTAAAGAACCGAGATTGATTTTATCGAAAATTGTCGACTGTTGTTTTGAAGAGACCGAGATCGGATATGTTATCCGAAAACCACTTTGATCCAACTCAAGCGTTCGAAGTGAAGACATCTTGAAGATAATGGAATTGGAGATGGAGCTCTCAATCGTTTCGTCGGTCCCGGAATGAACTTGTGTGGATGAATGCTAGTATTGCATTGGTTGCCTGGAGGGCAATATTAGCCTTCCAAGATGGTTTGCTAGGAGGAAATGGTAAGAGCGAGGCCTCTTCAAGCCTCACACCCGGGAAATGAATAAAGCAAAGACATACGGTAGGGTTAAATGGGTCGCACCCAAGTAGGGAATGATAATCCCGAATCTATAGCGATATTTTTGTATGCTTCGGGATCCCATTATGTGGTTATTGATTGCACCCGAGGGGTGATCTTATTCGGTGCTACTCGAGAAGGGGGTAGTGCCGGTCCTGAGTAGCAGAGATGCCGTATTGTAGCCTCCCGTACGTTTTATCTAGAGGTGTACGAATTCGGTGGGTAGACACTTACCCTTTTATAGATGGAATCCATGCTCTAATAAGAGCCTTTGGTTTTGGTTGTAGAACCTAGTATGCTAGAATTTAATTAATGTAACAATTTCGGCTATGATTAATAAGTATTTGTATATTAGACGTTATTATAATATCGGAGGATTTCATATGAAATGTTTTGGCTAAGGTAAAAACTCATCCATGTTTATGTGCGGCGTGGTCTTATAAGATACTTTTGATTTTTTAAAGGTTTCAATAACTTTAAAAGTTCGGTTGGGTGGTTTTTCTCACGTTGGGTTTTCCAAACCGACTCGGGTGTTATTTTATTTTAATACTCAGGTCAATCTGAGCATATTTACATATTGCTTTGGATGTATTAAAGCTCAAGATACGAGTTGGAGGTTTCAAGGCATATACATGTATATGTTTATTTTCCGCTGTTTTGTTGTTGAAATTATCAGCAATTGTGAGGACATGTTGTTATAACTGTCCAAGCTGATGATTGTGATTTATTGTTGCAATCTGGTTGATGTATGTATAGACCAATATCTTTTGTAAAGATCATTGATATTATGTTATATATTATTCCTTTGCGATTGTGAGACTCTGTGTTGTTTTAGTTCCTCTGTTCTTTTACTTCTCTTCTTCTTTCTTTCCCTTAACTATCCGTCTTTCCATTCGATTTGGGTTGGAAATGTGTGGTTTATTGTCAGCTTGAATTGTACAGAAAAGCATATCGTTACACGTGGTATTAGAGCTTAGGTTGAGCGAACACCTAGGCTTTGGTGGGAATTTACTCATTTGAGATAGGGTAAGCGAGACCCTAGGATGAGTTTGAGTGTATATATATGAGTGCATATTTATTAGTGATATAAAAATATTTTATATTATGTTAATTTATCTGTTGGGTGACTTATGAATTCTGGTCGATACGTGAGATGCCACGATATCGATAGGGGTTTCTAAATGCTAAAAAAAGGCAAGTCGACATAGTATTATTTTGAAAACTGGGTAAATGAAATAATTTTACCAAAAATTATATTTTATATATAAAGAATAATTTTTCAGAAATTATTATAGTTATATATGGAGTGTTAGGTTGTTAGAGAATGATGATGTTTGATTATTATCATTTGTTGTTTGTTGTTTTAATAAAAGTTGTTATTATCATAATATAAACAAAGATAAACATGTGTAAATATGAATTATAGAGAATTGATTATGATTAAAACAATCAAGAATTATGAAATGAATTTTATCAGAAGTGATGTTTTATAAAATATGATTTATAAGGTGATTTATAAACGAAAAGTAAAGGAAATTGCCTAAGTATATTTATAATATGAGTTGTACATAAACGGATTTAAAACAAGAAGTTGGAGAACTTAAAACCTAATTATTTTGAAAAAAAAATTTCAAAAAGTTTTAGAAAAATAATAATAGTATTATTTTGAAAATATTTTGGTTATAAATATATTGAAATGGGATTTAAAAGAAATAGAAAGCATTGAACCCACTTCAGTCGCTGGAAAATAATTTCGAAGATGACTGCAACATCATCGACATTTATTTTCGAGTTTCCAAGTGAGGGATTGCTACCTGTGTAATTTACCATTAAGTTATGTTGTGATAAAACAATTTTTTTTTGGATCCAGGAGTGTAATTTGATATATAAAGGAGTAATGCATATATATATATATATGATTTCAAAATGATTTGAAAATAAAACCAGGTGAACCTGAAGTTGTATCTAAATGTTTTGAGCAAACCTAAGATAATAAGTTTTTGAACTTATGATTTGAAAATAGTATAGATAAGAAAAGAAGTTTGGAATTGAGATAGGTAATTAAATTTAACTCAAGTTAAATAGTATGATTTTTGAAATGGAATTTAACTCAAGTGGGGTAACATAATGAATTAAATGAAGTTGAATTTGATGGGCAATGAATTAATGTACGAATTAATGGAATAAACTAGTAAAATGGATATGAATTTGAGTTGCATATTGAAATTAATAGGGTTGGAATGTTGTTTAATAAAATTGAATTTGAACTTAAGTTGTAAAGTGAAAATAAACAGTAGAAGTGTTATATAAAAATGTTTACAATAAAACTTAAATAAATTATTATATGGAATGGTTCTTAAGGGATATTAATATTGAAAGAAAAATACTAAGTGATAATGAAAAATGAATTTAATATAGGAAAGTTAAAATGAAATGGTTTTATATGCCTGATGAGGTTATTAATGAAAACTCGGGTAAGTGGATGAATATGCTGGTTGCTTATGTTCTGGGCAGCGGCCTTCCTATGAACACTTTAAACGTTTTGTTCAAAATGTCATGAAGCCATTATTTGAGTTTGAAATTTATTTCAAACCTAATGGTTCTATTATCATTAAACTTTCCTCAAGTGTAGATTGTGATAATATTATTAAAGGGGGACCTTACGCGTTTAGTTCCATGATTGTAATTCTCACAGGAAATTATTGTTAAGGACAAAATTACTCAGCGTTTTAGCCTTAAGGATAGACCTTCAGTATTTTAGTCTGAAGGATAACTTTTTTTAGGTATCAGTTTTTAGTTATCAAGAGCAATTTTTAGGTATCAGTTTGTAGTTATCGGTAGCAGTTTTTAGTTCGGTAGCAGTTTTGAAACAATGTTTGTCCTTATGAATAATTTTGAAAGAATGTTTGTCCTTGTGATTAATTTTTAGAAGAATGTTTGTCCTTATGGTTAAAATATTGAGGTCGTATCCTTGAGGATAAAAATATACAAATTTTTGTCCTTTAAATTAATTCCCCCTTCTCAAGAAATGGACTCAAGGTTTGAATATGACTCATGACTACTTTACAATTCCTATTTGCATTCGAATTCTTAACCCCAATTTAGCATATTGGAGCAAGGAAGAGATAAGTTTGTGTTGCTAGTGCATTGGGTAGGCCTATTTGTTTGGATAACACTACAACTACTGAGACTCGTCTAAATTATGATCGTGTATTAGTGGAGATTGATACAAATATCAAGTACCCTAACAGTATTCAAGTTATGAGATCAAATAATAAAAAAGAAAGTATCAAATTGAATTATGAGTATAAACCAAAAGTATGTACAACTTGCAGATTATATGGCCATAGTCCTAATTACTGTCCTATTACATTAAAAAAACATGGCAACCCAGGGTTTCCATTCCGGATACAAGTACAAATTCAAATATTGTTCATACAACTGCAACTGCTGCATCTATGTATGAATCAATAAATGAAAGAGGAAAACAAAAGGCAACAGTAGATACCACTCAAGTTCCTTTTGTGTCAACTTCAAATCCGTTCACCTCTTTGACTGAAGAGAATGAAAAGCCACCAGCAGCTACTACAGGACTTCAGCCCAACAACCTATTTCAAAACCAATTTTTAAGCCACCTACATCTGCGTAGAATCAATACTACACAAGGAGGTCATTATTGAAGATTGCAACACTGATAGTGAGACTAATCAATCAAATATGCATTTGATAGTACACAACAGTTTATTAATAACGTGGCAACAAGTATACAGGAAAACCCAAAAAAAGAAGTTCATAAAAATGTTTCCCACATAGTTTCAGCGAATTCTAGTTATATTTCGAAGAATCAAAATTCTACTCCTAAACCGTAGCTCCTCATAAAAGATCAACAAGGAGCACATACGCTATTAAATGAATTTTATTTCATGGAACATCAAAGGAATGAATACTGATTGTAACGACCCGCAAAATTTAATGGTTTTAAAAGTATATTTAACTGGAAATTTGTGAAATTTTAAACAATAAAATTTGAAAATAAAAATTTACTATTTGGAATACGTCTATTTTAATATAGCAACTGGTAAATTTTCATCTGATAATATTGAAGTTTATTTTCCTGTGAAATTTCATTTCAAATCAAACCGGTTAATAACAGCTAAATTTAAAAGTTTTCCGAAATCAAAATATGTCAACAGGAGAAAATTTATTCGGAGCATTCTGAATCGGACTGTGAAATTCGTTTCGCAAAATTCGGATGTTTCTAGCTCCGTTTGGATTTTTCCGTACGGAATAGCAACGTATATCAGGGTCCGTATGGACTTTTGATAGGAAGGTCCTGACACTGATATTTCTGTTTCCTCTTGTCCATCTCATCGCACTGATCACCGTGATATATTCATTAGATTATTTCGGAGTCCGGTGCGCGACGGAATCAACAAAATGCAAAGTGTAACGATTCACCAAATGGGGTCCATTTGCAATTCTGTGTCCTCCATCTGGTCCAGCTCGCTGTGTTAATCACAGATATATCTTGTGTCCTTTTCCATTCTTCGGTTTGAACACCCAAAAGTCAAAAATCCGAAAAGACACAAACGTTTCGGGGTGCATGTACATTTTCTTTATCTCTTTCGTTTTGTTCCATTTCATTCGTCTCCCTGTTAATTTCTCACACAACTATCATCTCTCCACCATGAATTCAAGCAGCCTCTCTCGCCCCTGTACTTCGCCGCCCTGCCTTCAACTGTCCTCGGCCAAAACCCACGAAATCATCTCCACTCTACAAACCCATCGCCTCTCACTTCTCCACCCCACGTGTAGCTTTCCACCCAGCAGCGTTCACCCGTGCCTAAGCAACCCCATCTCCGAGACACCTAGCTCCGCTTCCCACAATGTTGCCAAGCAACCCAAGCAGGCACCACAACCGAAGCCACAACCCAAACAAAACCCATGTCCCCTTCTCCCTCAGATCCACATCCGCCTCACACCCAGGCCTCGGCCTCAACAGATTAGTCACCCTTCGACCCACCATCACCTCATCAACCACCAGGCCGAAGCCTTGCATCCCCTTTCTTCCTTCACCTTCCCGAGACCCTCCGTGTTCGCCACCCAACTTGAACCAGAGCCACCACCGCTCCGACATCCCTCCGCACTCGCCTCACTTCCAGAACCCGACCTCGATGACGCACGACAGTGCCCTCCAGCCATCTCGTCACCATTTTTTTTCCTACTCCGCCTTGTCTCCACCAGAGCAGCCGCACATTCCTTCCTCTCCGAGCATTTAGTAGCCGGTAGCCTCCTTGCTCGTTTTGCTCGTCTTCGTGACATATATTGGTACGCGAGCTGTATACTTATTTCTATAACAGTTCTAAATATAGTTTGTATATTGTATAAGGAATTTTGTATCTGTGTTTAATGTATAAATTATATTAGTTTATAAAGGATATTTGTTATTGGATTTATACTATGCTGGTTATTTAAAAGTATGAAGGTATATATTGCTGTTACAGCATGTACCGATAGAAATTGCTTTCATGTGTTTTGTATATTATTAAGTTTATATTTATTGCTGTTTATATAAATATTGTATGTATATTTTACATTTAAACTTATACTTTCTACCTGCACAAGTTTACAGTATTATATATTTTGTGTTTAGATCTTTAAAATGGTTTTGTAGTAGTTCAATATATTTTCTGTTAATGATTTTGAAGTGAACATATAGTATGTTTATATTTTGGGTTAGTATATGCATAGGCTGTTAGTTATAGTATTGTGTAAACTAAAACGTACAGCATCCTATTAGTTGATGAATAGTTTGTATTAGGGAACCTTGACAGAATGAAATTCATTTTATATATGCACGCGACTTGCGTTTAGAAAAAATATATTATAAAACAAAACAACTACATATATCGGTCACATAGATTTGCTGTAGTGTGAATAATGATTTGTTTTGCTTGCATGAATAAAGTTTGGCTATTAGTAAAATTTAAATTAGTAAAGGGGTTGCGTGCTGTGTCAATATATTGTAGGTAGGTCTATATAGGCTTCGGCTTGAAAAAAAACCATGTATGTGCTCTATATCTAAACCGGTCTTCATTATCTACAACACATGCATATACACGTAACAGCAAGTCGGATGTTGGTCACTTCGAATTTGTCGACGGAAATTTTTTTATGTTGTGTGTGTGTCTATATATATATATATATGTTAAACTGTTAAGTCTAGTGTATTGATTCAAAATTTATTTTATATATATATGTTTGACTTTGATATTTGAGTTTTAATTTAAAACAATGGATTTTGAATTTACATATATATTTAATTTAATATATGTTTGAATCTAGAATTTAATATATATATATATAGTTAGGTATAGTTATATATATAAGTCCACTTATATCAATCATCTTCATCGATCCAGTTCTGATTTGAATTCGTCTATTCCTATTTATCAGATTTGATCGTTGATTCGTGCCAATCTAGCTTTGATTTGGAAGTCGTGCTTGCATTCCGTAACTCAATTTCATCGTCCAATCTATCTAGCCTCGAAAGGTGAGCAATCACTCACGATTAACGTTCTTTTACTATTTAAATTTGATTTCATTTGAAATAGCAATTGAAATATGCTGCTGTAGTTATTTACATTGTTATATATGCTATTATCTATAACTGTTCACCTGTGACATCTGACACCAGTATCTAGTATTATATGCCTGTTATTACTATTATTTGTATCTGTTCACCTGTGACATCTGACACCAGTATCTGTTATTTATGTTGATGATATATGCCTGTTGTTATATTTTATATTATCTGTTATCACTCTGCAAGTTCCCTGTTAGTATAGAAATTCACTATGGGTTGAAATGATACATACCCGAACGGACTTTAGAATAGGAGAAAATCGTTATGGGTTGAAATGATAAACCCAAGCGATTTTCAATTGAATTGAAATTGGGATTACGGGACGAAATGATATCTACCCGTATATATTTAAATTTTGGATTGAAATGATAAATATCCGTATCACTTAACCATATGATGTATATATACAGACACCGTTGGTCCATATATATAAATATTTTGAAAATGAATTCTATGGTTTCGGAAAGAAATATATGGTTTTAATAAATGTTGAGCCTTAAATTATTTAATTTAAATTAGGATGGATTTAATACATATGATATGTTTAAGTATAAAAATTATATTTCAAAATAGATTTTGGTAATAATTTGAATAAGTTAAGGTTGGAAAGAAAATTTATTTAATTAAACCAATTTGAAACTATTGAAATTGAGATTAAAGATATGATTTATAACTTGGGTTTTATTTAAATAATTTAATGAATAATTCTTGCTTAAATAAATTTAAGGAAATATTTAGTAAGAATGAAATTTAAGGATAGTTAAATGATATTGAATTTATTAAGTGAATATTCCCTGATTAAATAATAATAAAGTTAAATCAAGAGCTATAGGAAACCGTTAAATTTAACTTTGAAAATGTTGAATATTAAAGCTTTGAAATATATTGAAAATCTAAATGGTATATTTTTTGAACTGAATTGAATTGATGAATTGAGTTTTGAAAAAAATTTGAATTCGGAATTTGAGTTAATTTGAATCGATTTGTGAGACTTGAGGAAATTATGAATACTTTACTTTATAAATTATTTAATGAACATACACTATTTTGGAAAATAGGTATATTTGAAATGAAATGATATTTGGGTTTTGAAGTATAAATTAAATTGAAATGACCACGGTGTTACAGTGTATATTTCCACCTTGTAGATAGTTCTGAAGATCCTTAGAGGATGGTTATCCCAAACATCCTTTAAGTTACTTGTATTTCAATTTATGTTTCACTTGAGTTGGATTTATTTATATAAGAATGTTAATCCTGACTCGAGTGTTTTGTGTTTTGCTTTACGCTCGGGTCAGACTGAGTGATACAGCATTCGAGACTCACCTTTGGAGTTTGGAGCTTCGTTTGGAGATCCAACTTTTGATTCAGCCTCCAGCTTTCCAGTTGATTCGTTCACAGAAGTCATCTGTTTGGATTGGAGACTTCACTGTATTTGAGATATTCTGTTGTATTTTATTTCTAACTCTGATGTTTATATAGTAGCTTCATGAACTACTATTTTATCTATTCCGCTGCGTATTATTGTATTACTCTGTGACTGTGATTCTGTGATTGATTTATTTACTACATATGCTATGTTTTGCTAAATTTAAATTAACAATCTATTATTTTGAATTATTCAAGTCTGACATATGTGGATTTATTGTCGATTTGAATGGTCCAAAATACCGGGTCGTTACAGTTGGTATCAGAGCTTTGGCTCTAGGCAAAACCTAGCATATATAGTAAATTTATTTACAGAATCACTTTCGTTCGAGTTTGAATTTCTTCCTTTTGACTCGATTTCCTTTGAACTTTGGAACGTTCCTTGCGGTTCCAAAATTCATTCTTGTCTCTCCCTCTTTGTATTCTTTTGATTCTGGAGTATCCCATAACTCCACTTCGAATGATCTCTATAAGAATAGGCGATCCCGTCGACCTTTGAATGTTTTGTAAAGGGGTGGAACTCCTTTACAATAGGCATTGATTCACCGGAGATTTATATATCCCTCGGTTTTGATGTTGCCATCTCTTGTTATGCCGAATTCTATCTCTGGAGATCGAATGTTGATTTGCCTTAGATTTCCGCATCGATTATATTCTTGAAGTCACGGTTGACCCGGTTAAGGTCGCCCGCGATTTACATAAGTGTATCCATCTACTGTTTTGTAATTAATTATCTCATTTTCGTTCAAACTTATTTTCGAATCAGTATCCTATTTGATTAGAGTCCCTCTAATGTGAATTTCTATCTTTGTTTTGAAATCCATTCTTGAACCATCCTTTGAAAAATCAGGCTTGTTTATATTTTAGAAATTGTTTTATATATTGAAATCATTATATTCTATATATAAAAGTGAAATGTTTTCGATAAAGATTATAAACCCTTTTTAAAATAAGAATTTGAGGTTTCGAAAGGATTTGTAAATTTGAAAGACTATATAAGAAATTTGATTTATCTAAAAATGATTTATAACTGAAGGGTTAAATTTGAAATTCGAGAATTGAATTCCGGTATTTTGAAATTGGTTTTAAGATTTTGGAAAATATATGAAAATAATATGATTTAAAAGTATTTCATGAATAAGAAATGTTTCTAATGAATTCCAATAATTTTGAAGAAATTTCAAAGAAGTTTGAGAAAATAAAAGTCCAGAACTCACTTATGTCGCTGGAAAATAATTTCGGTGATGAGTGCACGCATCATCGACATTGATTTTCGAGTCTCAGAGTGAGGTAAAGGCCACTTTAGTAGCATTGCTACGCGAGTGAATTTGCGAAACAAATTTTGATTTTAAAATTTTGAAGTATGATTTGATATTCGAAAGATATATATATATATATATATATATATATTTGAAATGATTTGAAGTAATCCGGTGTTCAGTCTTCGAGTTTCGAATTTGATATAAACTTATCTTTTGAAATTGATTTACTGATTTGTTGTTAATTTCCAACTCTTGAATTCGAAAATGATTTCTTCAACTATTTTGAAGGATCGAGCACTTCCAAATCAAGGTTAACTTTTCAAAAGCTAAGAAATTTTGAAGTATAAAGTATATAAGTTTGTTTCGAATGTTTAAGAATGTAGTAATATGATTTAATAAGTTGAAACTGTTTTGTTAAGTAAACGAATAAGGAAATTTTAAATTTTTTCTAATATGAAATTTAGATTTGAAATGTTTTGAAAAGAATTTCGTCTTCAATATATTTTGAATAAAATTTAGCTTAAATGTTTTAACTTAGTAACATCTTTATGAAACTATATATTTAACAAGTTGGAATAAATATATAAGTTGTACGTATGCTGTTTTATTCGCATAATTAATTTGATCCAAGTTTGAGTACAAAAGTTCGAGGTGGATTACACCATTTCGTGTTAGGATTTTTCATTTGATTCTTGATGGCGAATATTTGATATGGATTTTGGGCTAAATTCTAGAATTCTCTATCATAGTATATGGCTATGCAAGGAGACTGATGGCTTCTAGTCGAGAAACCATATCGAAATCCGCATTAGGGAAGTCGAATGGACAATACTAGTTTGAAAGCGAACTTGTGTGATCGAGCGAGCGATCAAATGTGATTTTGCGAAATAATGATGTTTGTACGGCTTATATCCTAATATCATTGATATATTGTGACGCTGAAATTGAAAGCTGTCGGGTTAGAATATCTTTACTTACTAAAAGAAAATTTCCCATTTAAATTACAAAGATATATAACCAAGAAAAGCAAAGATATTAAATCCCATATGGCTCTTCATACATCGAAATTTATTTTGAAAATTTTGATCCTTATATAAGATAGACCTTACGTAAGTATAAGATGATTTTGAAAACATTTGATTTTGGAAATGAATTGGTTGACTTAAATTATTGACTTGGAAATTTGGATTTATTTTCTAAATCTATTATTCTGGAAACGTTGAAACTAAAGATAATTAATTTGAGAAGAAATAATTTGGTGAAATTGTATATGATTTTGAAATTGAACTGATATTGAAACAAATTGAAATTTGAGAACCTTATGTTACTAAACACTTGATTTGGGAGTTGTCGAACTTATATAAAATTGATTTGTATGAGTATGAAATTGATTCGAAAACTATAGATTTGAAAAGATACTCAATTTGAAAGTGAAATCTTATATAATTGAAGTCTATATAAGTATGATTTGATATACTTTTGATTTTGGAAAAGTATTTGATTTGAAAATTAAAATCTTATATATAATGGATTTTATATAAGTACGATATTTGAAAGTGATTTGAAAAGGTACTATACGATACATATTTTCGAAGTAAAGATATGGAAAGTGCCTTCTGCTTGATATCCGATTTGTGGCCACATCTTGGATTCATTCTATCGATATTATTCTCTCTAATTTTGGTTTTCCGGATATGATACTCGAGTGTCCTTCGAATTCCATGGCGTTACCCATGGTCTTATGTTTCTCTCGTGACTGCATAGCGCAACTGCCTGGCTGAGTCTTGCCTAGGGGTACGGATTGTTTCCTGGGGGATCCAGGCGTAACCATTGTGTATCCTGCATTCTACTAGTCATCATGGCGTAACTCGCAGGGCTGAGAAAGCTTACGGATATGGATTGTTTCCTGGGGGACCCAGGCGTAACCATTGTGTATCTGCGAACCATGGTTGGACAAAGGTTTTGTTTGTGTTTTGATTGAATTGTACTTTCCATATCTGTTTTTAAAAGTTTTTCCAGTATTTTCACTGGGTGTTGAAACAAGTCTACTAAGTACCTGGAGAATTCTAGTTTTGCGCCTGATCAACGCACTACCAGAGTCTACAGGAACGAGGATAAACTTGTTAAGACATCGAGTTATAAAAGTATTTTCGAAAGGAAATTTGTTTCGATATAAAGGCATTTTATTATAAAGGTATTTTCAATAAAGAAATTCTGTATTAATATTTGAAATTGAAGTTCTTATGGTTCTAAATTAATTATTCATGCTCGATACTATTCCTTGAATCTACCTTATCTGCTTAGCTTTATTTAATCATCTATATTCTGCTTTTCCAAATCCTCCTTCTTCTCCTTGTTGACTATATCCTTTTTAAGTATTGATTATTTATATACTATATGGTTTAATATATATATATATATAAAATAGTGTTATAAATAGAAAATTTTAGTGTTAAATATTTTAGAAGTTATTAATTAAATACAACATATTTAAAGAAATGATTATTGATTTGTTAATAATGTTGAAAAGTATCTTGAGATAAATTAATAAATTTATGAATTATGGATTTAATAGCTTCTTTGTAAATATAAGTGATAATGTAAATAATTGTTTTCAAATAGTTTTCATATATCTATAAAGTTGTTATTTAAGCATATAAATGGTAATTGTAAAGGAAGCAAGAAATTTTGCAAATGGGTCTTGAAAAAGTTTTAAAGTATATAAGACAATTGAATTGCAAATGAAGTTTTCAAATTTAAGTAAAATTTATATAGTTCAAATTAATTGTTTAATCTTGACTTTCAATCTGCTTTTATTTCTGGTTGTTCTATTCTCCTAACACCTTCCTTTTCGGGGACGAAAAGTTTTGAGTGGGGGAGAGTGTAACGACCCGCAAAATTTAATGGTTTTAAAAGTATATTTAACTGGAAATTTGTGAAATTTTAAACAATAAAATTTGAAAATAAAAATTTACTATTTGGAATACGTCTATTTTAATATAGCAACTGGTAAATTTTCATCTGATAATATTGAAGTTTATTTTCCTGTGAAATTTCATTTCAAATCAAACCGGTTAATAACAGCTAAATTTAAAAGTTTTCCGAAATCAAAATATGTCAACAGGAGAAAATTTATTCGGAGCATTCTGAATCGGACTGTGAAATTCGTTTCGCAAAATTCGGACGTTTCTAGCTCCGTTTGGATTTTTCCGTACGGAATAGCAACGTATATCAGGGTCCGTATGGACTTTTGATAGGAAGGTCCTGACACTGATATTTCTGTTTCCTCTTGTCCATCTCATCGCACTGATCACCGTGATATATTCATTAGATTATTTCGGAGTCCGGTGCGCGACGGAATCAACAAAATGCAAAGTGTAACGATTCACCAAATGGGGTCCATTTGCAATTCTGTGTCCTCCATCTGGTCCAGCTCGCTGTGTTAATCACAGATATATCTTGTGTCCTTTTCCATTCTTCGGTTTGAACACCCAAAAGTCAAAAATCCGAAAAGACACAAACGTTTCGGGGTGCATGTACATTTTCTTTATCTCTTTCGTTTTGTTCCATTTCATTCGTCTCCCTGTTAATTTCTCACGCAACTATCATCTCTCCACCATGAATTCAAGCAGCCTCTCTCGCCCCTGTACTTCGCCGCCCTGCCTTCAACTGTCCTCGGCCAAAACCCACGAAATCATCTCCACTCTACAAACCCACCGCCTCTCACTTCTCCACCCCACGTGTAGCTTTCCACCCAGCAGCGTTCACCCGTGCCTAAGAAACCCCATCTCCGAGACACCTAGCTCCGCTTCCCACAATGTTGCCGAGCAACCCAAGCAGGCACCACAACCGAAGCCACAACCCAAACAAAACCCACGTCCCCTTCTCCCTCAGATCCACATCCGCCTCACACCCAGGCCTCGGCCTCAACAGATTAGTCACCCTTCGACCCACCATCACCTCATCAACCACCAGGCCGAAGCCTTGCATCCCCTTTCTTCCTTCACCTTCCCGAGACCCTCCGTGTTCGCCACCCAACTTGAACCAGAGCCACCACCGCTCCGACATCCCTCTGCACTCGCCTCACTTCCAGAACCCGACCTCGATGACGCACGACAGTGCCCTCCAGCCATCTCGTCACCATTTTTTTTTCCTACTCCGCCTTGTCTCCACCAGAGCAGCCGCACATTCCTTCCTCTCCGAGCATTTAGTAGCCGGTAGCCTCCTTGCTCGTTTTGCTCGTCTTCGTGACATATATTGGTACGCGAGCTGTATACTTGTTTCTATAACAGTTCTAAATATAGTTTGTATATTGTATAAGGAATTTTGTATCTGTGTTTAATGTATAAATTATATTAGTTTATAAAGGATATTTGTTATTGGATTTATACTATGCTGGTTATTTAAAAGTATGAAGGTATATATTGCTGTTACAGCATGTACCGATAGAAATTGCTTTCATGTGTTTTGTATATTATTAAGTTTATATTTATTGCTGTTTATATAAATATTGTATGTATATTTTACATTTAAACTTATACTTTCTACCTGCACAAGTTTACAGTATTATATATTTTGTGTTTAGATCTTTAAAATGGTTTTGTAGTAGTTCAATATATTTTCTGTTAATGATTTTGAAGTGAACATATAGTATGTTTATATTTTGGGTTAGTATATGCATAGGCTGTTAGTTATAGTATTGTGTAAACTAAAACGTACAGCATCATATTAGTTGATGAATAGTTTGTATTAGGGAACCTTGATAGAATGAAATTCATTTTATATATGCACGCGACTTGCGTTTAGAAAAAATATATTATAAAACAAAACAACTACATATATCGGTCACATAGATTTGCTGTAGTGTGAATAATGATTTGTTTTGCTTGCATGAATAAAGTTTGGCTATTAGTAAAATTTAAATTAGTAAAGGGGTTGCGTGCTGTGTCAATATATTGTAGGTAGGTCTATATAGGCTTCGGCTTGAAAAAAAACCGTGTATGTGCTCTATATCTAAACCGGTCTTCATTATTTACAACACATGCATATACACGTAACAGCAAGTCGGATGTTGGTCACTTCGAATTTGTCGACGGAAATTTTTTTATGTTGTGTGTGTGTCTATATATATATATATGTTAAACTGTTAAGTCTAGTGTATTGATTCAAAATTTATTTTATATATATATGTTTGACTTTGATATTTGAGTTTTAATTTAAAACAATGGATTTTGAATTTACATATATATTTAATTTAATATATGTTTGAATCTAATTTAATATATATATATATAGTTAGGTATAGTTATATATATAAGTCCACTTATATCAATCATCTTCATCGATCCAGTTCTGATTTGAATTCGTCTATTCCTATTTATCAGATTTGATCGTTGATTCGTGCCAATCTAGCTTTGATTTGGAAGTCGTGCTTGCATTCCGTAACTCAATTTCATCGGCCAATCTATCTAGCCTCGAAAGGTGAGCAATCACTCACGATTAACGTTCTTTTACTATTTAAATTTGATTTCATTTGAAATAGCAATTGAAATATGCTGCTGTAGTTATTTACATTGTTATATATGCTATTATCTATAACTGTTCACCTGTGACATCTGACACCAGTATCTAGTATTATATGCCTGTTATTACTATTATTTGTATCTGTTCACCTGTGACATCTGACACCAGTATCTGTTATTTATATTGATGATATATGCCTGTTGTTATATTTTATATTATCTGTTATCACTCTGCAAGTTCCCTGTTAGTATAGAAATTCACTATGGGTTGAAATGATACATACCCGAACGGACTTTAGAATAGGAGAAAATCGTTATGGGTTGAAATGATAAACCCAAGCGATTTTCAATTGAATTGAAATTGGGATTACGGGTCGAAATGATATCTACCCGTATATATTTAAATTTCGGATTGAAATGATAAATATCCGTATCACTTAACCATATGATGTATATATACAGACACCGTTGGTCCATATATATAAATATTTTGAAAATGAATTCTATGGTTTCGGAAAGAAATATATGGTTTTAATAAATGTTGAGCCTTAAATTATTTAATTTAAATTAGGATGGATTTAATACATATGATATGTTTAAGTATAAAAATTATATTTCAAAATAGATTTTGGTAATAATTTGAATAAGTTAAGGTTGGAAAGAAAATTTATTTAATTAAACCAATTTGAAACTATTGAAATTGAGATTTAAGATATGATTTATAACTTGGGTTTTATTTAAATAATTTAATGAATAATTCTTGCTTAAATAAATTTAAGGAAATATTTAGTAAGAATGAAATTTAAGGATAGTTAAATGATATTGAATTTATTAAGTGAATATTCCCTGATTAAATAATAATAAAGTTAAATCAAGAGCTATAGGAAACCGTTAAATTTAACTTTGAAAATGTTGAATATTAAAGCTTTGAAATATATTGAAAATCTAAATGGTATATTTTTAGAACTGAATTGAATTGATGAATTGAGTTTTGAAAAAAATTTGAATTCGGAATTTGAGTTAATTTGAATCGATTTGTGAGACTTGAGGAAATTATGAATACTTTACTTTATAAATTATTTAATGAACATACACTATTTTGGAAAATAGGTATATTTGAAATGAAATGATATTTGGGTTTTGAAGTATAAATTAAATTGAAATGACCACGGTGTTACAGTGTATATTTCCACCTTGTAGATAGTTCTGAAGATCCTTAGAGGATGGTTATCCCAAACATCCTTTAAGTTACTTGTATTTCAATTTATGTTTCACTTGAGTTGGATTTATTTATATAAGAATGTTAATCCTTACTCGAGTGTTTTGTGTTTTGCTTTACGCTCGGGTCAGACTGAGTGATACAGCATTCGAGACTCACCTTTGGAGTTTGGAGCTTCGTTTGGAGATCCAACTTTTGATTCAGCCTCCAGCTTTCCAGTTGATTCGTTCACAGAAGTCATCTGTTTGGATTGGAGACTTCAATGTATTTGAGATATTCTGTTGTATTTTATTTCTAACTCTGATGTTTATATAGTAGCTTCATGAACTACTATTTTATCTATTCCGCTGCGTATTATTGTATTACTCTGTGACTGTGATTCTGTGATTGATTTATTTACTACATATGCTATGTTTTGCCAAATTTAAATTAACAATCTATTATTTTGAATTATTCAAGTCTGACATGTGTGGATTTATTGTCGATTTGAATGGTCCAAAATACCGGGTCGTTACACTGATACTAAACTGTATCATGTATTCAATCTTGTGACACTCCACAAACTCTCTTTATTGGGTTTATTGGAGAATAAATTGGATACTCATAATAATATAGTGAGATTTCAGTCTTTACTACCAAGACAATAGGAGATAGTTCATAACAATGATCATGGCTATAAAGGTCGAATTTTATTACAAATTGATTCTGTGGTTTGGTCTCATGAAGTCATGCATAAAAGTGAATAACACATAACATAAATAGGGGAGGCTTCCAATGTATGATCACTTTTCTATATGCTAGTAATTTTTATTGGGAGAGAGTGATGCAGCCAAGGAAGCGAATTCGATGATGTAAATCGAATCCGTCCAGGATCTCACACGATTAGCGGAAATAATCAGTGAAACGATGATAAATCGGTGAATTTAAGAATACCCAAACGCCCAAATCCATTGATCACGAAGATACCGGATTCTAGCAATCTTCTACACGTTGATCGCGCACGATGCCGTGAGAGAAGATCTATAATTCTTCAAACGTTGATCAAGCGCACTTGATTCTGTGAATTGGCTTCAACAATCGTTGATTCGAGCGTACTCGAATGCCGAAAGTGGAGATAGGAGATCACACTCAACTACCAATTTCAATGGAGGCACGAAGCACAAACCAAATTTTTATTCAAAAATCAACTCCTTTACAAATGACACAACCCGCCTATTTATAGGCAAATACAACTCACACGACTTACCCTCGTACGACCTAACAATATACAAATTACAACACAACGACTTAACAAATACATCACACAGTACAAACGACTTAAAGCAAAACAAACGGTTACAACATAATGCGAATTAACAATATTCGACCTAAGAAAAACGACTTAAGTATCTTCGGCACAGCAACCAGCGACCTAAGGAGTTCGCGAGTTAAATGGAAGCGGCATAAGGATTCTTCACGCGATCTAAACTTCAGCGACTTAAGAAACTGTTCGCGGCCTAACTTTAGCTCCTGACCTAAGGAAGAAGCATGGCATCAGAAATGTTCGCTCATGAATTAACATCAGCGACCTAAGCAATATTCACGACTTAACATCGCTCGCGACCTAAGGAAGAAGCTCTGCTTGTCCGCGATTTTCTGGAAGTGTCTTAGGTCGTTCGCGACCTACTGTAGGTCGTTCGCGAGATAAGGAAGAACTTCGATTTGAGGAATAGGTCGTTCGCGACATACGGAGGAGCTTCGACATAAGAAGGAACCTCGAGATTTAGGAAACTGGAAGCTCGCGTTCGCGACCTAGGGAATCTTTGAACTGCTTCTTTCTCGCGATCTAGGATTTGCTTCAATTCAGCGACTTGGGGTTTATGTCGTTCGCGATTTAAAGAGGAGGAGGAGGAGCGACCTAGGCTGGAGCGATCTATGAGGCAGTGCGACTTATATAAACGCGATTCAAGGATGCGACTTAGGGTAAGTCTATCTCGCGCTGCATCATCCTCTCCTGGTTGAAAAGAATTCGTCCCGAATTCACACTTTCTCCTTCTTCGAGACGTTGTCTTCCATTCATTATCTGGTCTGATGCGGTTCTGGTGATAACCACTCTTGATATTGATCTTGTCTTGACCCTTTGAAGATGTGGCTCGACCTAAGGAACGCATGGCAATAAGCAGACGTGGCATTAGGCAGGCGGCATAAGGAAGTGATCTGAGGGAGATGACCTCATGATGCTTGTGCCAATAGGAAGGTGTGATATAGAACCAAATCGTGACGAAAATGCGAGACGATATAAGGAAGTATCTTCGGCACAGCAACCAAATCCAACTGACAATCATTCTCTTCCTCCTGTCTTTTCAACTCTCCCTGTTCTTTCAGATTCACAAGACCATACGATCCTTGCAGTAAAATAGCATCTGGTACTAGTTCAGTTTGAAGTTGAATGTCCTGTAGTGGTGGTAACTCTTCGGGTAATTCCTCAGGATATTCGACTTCAGACTCATCGAATTCTGATCCAACTTCCTCAAAAACCTCAAGATCTTTACTCGTTCCTTGCCCGGTCAACACAAACAATTCATTACTATTTTTCACCTTTTCAACAGACTCTTCCAAAAATACCAGACTAGTTTCTTCAGGCAGTTCCTCAGAAATCTCATCTTTAAACTCTTCAAATACTTCACCCTCTTCAGGATTCTCAAAATCAGAACTTTCTCCAGATTCAATCAACATTGATAATTCATCACTATCTTTCATTTTATTGACGAACTCTTTCAAAGACAATATACTATCTGACTCTGCCTTCTCTTCTGTTTCACTTTCACTTTGTTCGGGCTTCTCGGAAACTAAGCAATTTACACTTAGCTGGCTCTCATCCATAAGCTCAGGTGTTAAACAAGAATCCTCCATCATCAAGTTATTTCCCTCAACTCCGAACACAATTTCTTCTTCCATACTATTGACATCAATCTTTGGCGGTGAAGAGTAATCAACTTCTACATCCACATACTTTGACGTTGAATAAAATCCCATCAACAAATTACATTCATCATTCTCTAACTCGACCTCTTCATCTTCGTTGTCAAACTTTGGTGGTAATTCTTTGAACGATTCCGTAGGACCGACCTCTTCAAACTCTTCTAACATTGGTCTAACCTCCTCAGGAGTTTTAAGCTCTTCACTTGCCTCATACCTAACCAATGATTCAGCACTACCTTCCGCTTCTTCAACACTTTCGCTGAAAGATAATGGACTATTCGGTTCCTCTTCCTTTTCCGGCTCGCTTTCAGTAGAATCATCCATATCCTCGTTTTCACATTCTTCTACAACTAAGGTTTTCTTCTTGGACTCCGTACATTCAATACTTCTTTGGTCACACTCCTGATAATGATAGCGCTTAATTCGGTCATCAACATTTGTCTTAGTGATTCCATGTACAACTGGTTCGTTGACTCTCTTAGAAACATTTATACTGCAATTAACACCTTTATTCTGATTGCTGGGGCTTGTAACCACACCCTTTCCTCGACTCCCTTAACTCAACTTCTGCAACTGTTGGTTCACACGAGTTTGTTAATTGTAGGGTAAGAAATTTGCCTTCATCATCCTTTTCATCTTATCCCACGTGACAACTTTGGATTTCCTCCTTCTCTCTCTGGTTGACTTAGTTTGTTGCCACCAATCCATAGCTCTTCCTCTCAATCTTGTAGCAACTAACTTAACTTGACGATCTTCAGACACGTTGTTGATTTTAAATATCTTTTCAACCTTTGATAACCAATCAAGGAATTCCTCTGCTTGTAGACCACCTCGGAATTTTGGAATTTCTGTGTCCATCCTTGACTCCCGTGTAAGACCATTCTCTTCAACATTCCTATATTGATTTTGCCCTTGACCTGGATATCGAAAGTGAACACTATCACCATAACTATCTTCTTCAAACTTAGATGAGCTTCGATGTCGATTCTGAACATTGACTCTTCTATGACCATGCACGTCCTCTCTACTTCTTCTTTCCTCTACTCGACATCTTTCATAACCACAATCTGGCTCATGCTCGTAATCGCGATAAGCTCTTCTTTCTTCATTCCGATAATCACGATTGTCTCGAAATCCACAATCTCGATTTATCGACAATGATGGTTCTCTCCTTTGATTTCGATTCATGTCAGTCATCATTCTCTCCACTCTCTCGAAACCTTTACTGAACCTTTCATCGATGCGTTGTTCCATCTGTTCAGCATCTTCTCTCCCATACAAATTTGCAACATTATGATGACGGTTAACACGTCTCGGAGGCATGATCAAATCTTCAACAGATCTAAACACGAACTTCACTTTGATCCAAAAAATTCTCGAATCAAAACTCCCTCACTTGTTTGAAATCTCACGAACACCCAAATAAACAAACAACTCAATTCGAACTCCAAAAACTTCAAATCTCAAAATTGACGCCCAACGAACTTGGATAAGTTCGTCTCCTAGCTCACGACTTGAACAAATCTCGCACAAACTTGAACAAGCTCGCTTCTAGCTCTGATACCAAACTGATGCAGCCAAGGAAGCGAATTCGATGATGTAAATCGAATCCGTCCAGGATCTCACACGATTAGCGGAAATAATCGGTGAAACGATGATAAATCGGTGAATTTAAGAATACCCAAACGCCCAAATCCGTTGATCACGAAGATACCGGATTCTAGCAATCTTCTACACGTTGATCGCGCACGATGCCGTGAGAGAAGACCTATAATTCTTCGAACGTTGATCAAGCGCACTTGATTCCGTGAATTGGCTTCAACAATCGTTGATTCGAGCGTACTCGAATGCCGAAAGTGGAGATAGGAGATCACACTCAACTACCAATTTCAATGGAGGCACGAAGCACAAACCAAATTTTTATTCAAAAATCAACTCCTTTACAAATGACACAACCCGCCTATTTATAGGCAAATACAACTCACACGACTTACCCTCGTACGACCTAACAATATACAAATTACAACACAACGACTTAACAAATACATCACACAGTACAAACGACTTAAAGCAAAACAAACGGTTACAACATAACGCGAATTAACAATATTCGACCTAAGAAAAACGACTTAAGTATCTTCGGCACAGCAACCAGCGACCTAAGGAGTTCGCGAGTTAAATGGAAGCGGCATAAGGATTCTTCACGCGATCTAAACTTCAGCGACTTAAGAAACTGTTCGCGGCCTAACTTTCGCTCCTGACCTAAGGAAGAAGCATGGCATCAGAAATGTTCGCTCATGACTTAACATCAGCGACCTAAGCAATATTCGCGACTTAACATCGCTCGCGACCTAAGGAAGAAGCTCTGCTTGTCCGCGATTTTCTGGAAGTGTCTTAGGTCGTTCGCGACCTACTATAGGTCGTTCGCGACATAAGGAAGAACATCGATTTGAGGAATAGGTCGTTCGCGACATACGGAGGAGCTTCGACATAAGAAGAAACCTCGCGATTTAGGAAACTGGAAGCTTGCGTTCGCGACCTAGGGAATCTTTGAGCTGCTTCTTTCTCGCGATCTAGGATTTGCTTCAATTCAGCGACTTGGGGTTTATGTCGTTCGCGATTTAAAGAGGAGGAGGAGGAGCGACCTAGGCTGGAGCGATCTATGAGGCAGTGCGACTTATAGAAACGCGATTCAAGGACGCGACTTAGGGTAAGTCTATCTCGCGCTGCATCATCCTCTCCTGGTTGAAAAGAATTCGTCCCGAATTCACACTTTCTCCTTCTTCGAGACGTTGTCTTCCATTCATTATCTGGTCTGATGCGGTTCTGGTGATAACCACTCTTGATATTGATCTTGTCTTGACCCTTTGAAGATGTGGCTCGACCTAAGGAACGCATGGCAATAAGCAGACGTGGCATTAGGCAGGCGGCATAAGGAAGTGATCTGAGGGAGATGACCCATTGATGCTTGTGCCAATAGGAAGGTGTGATATAGAACCAAATCGTGACGAAAATGCGAGACGATATAAGGAAGTTTAAAATCGCGGAGCTACTTAGGAAATTACGACTGACAAAGTGTGATGACTCATGCCCAGATTCTTGTCTTTCCTTATCTCGTTCAGATGTATCATCATTTAGAATCTTCCCTTGATGTGTTGCAACAATTTCCCCTGATTGAAATGACTTCCCACTCGCTTCTTCTTTGACATGTTTATTTTCATGAAATGGTTCTAAGCAGTTGACGTTGACAATGTCAGCAGTACGGGCATGATCAGGCAACTCCAACTGACAATCATTCTCTTCCTCCTGTCTTTTCAACTCTCCCTGTTCTTTCAGATTCACAAGACCATACGATCCTTGCAGTAAAATAGCATCTGGTACTAGTTCAGTTTGAAGTTGAATGTCCTGTAGTGGTGGTAACTCTTCGGGTAATTCCTCAGGATATTCGACTTCAGACTCATCGAATTCTGATCCAACTTCCTCAAAAACCTCAAGATCTTTACTCGTTCCTTGCCCGGTCAACACAAACAATTCATTACTATTTTTCACCTTTTCAACAGACTCTTCCAAAAATACCAGACTAGTTTCTTCAGGCAGTTCCTCAGAAATCTCATCTTTAAACTCTTCAAATACTTCACCCTCTTCAGGATTCTCAAAATCAGAACTTTCTCTAGATTCAATCAACATTGATAATTCATCACTATCTTTCATTTTATTGACGAACTCTTTCAAAGACAATATACTATCTGACTCTGCCTTCTCTTCTGTTTCACTTTCACTTTGTTCGGGCTTCTCGGAAACTAAGCAATTTACACTTAGCTGGCTCTCATCCATAAGCTCAGGTGTTAAACAAGAATCCTCCATCATCAAGTTATTTCCCTCAACTCCGAACACAATTTCTTCTTCCATACTATTGACATCAATCTTTGGCGGTGAAGAGTAATCAACTTCTACATCCACATACTTTGACGTTGAATAAAATCCCATCAACAAATTACATTCATCATTCTCTAACTCGACCTCTTCATCTTCGTTGTCAAACTTTGGTGGTAATTCTTTGAACGATTCCGTAGGACCGACCTCTTCAAACTCTTCTAACATTGGTCTAACCTCCTCAGGAGTTTTAAGCTCTTCACTTGCCTCATACCTAACCAATGATTCAGCACTACCTTCCGCTTCTTCAACACTTTCGCTGAAAGATAATGGACTATTCGGTTCCTCTTCCTTTTCCGGCTCGCTTTCAGTAGAATCATCCATATCCTCGTTTTCACATTCTTCTACAACTAAGGTTTTCTTCTTGGACTCCATACATTCAATACTTCTTTGGTCAGACTCCTGATAATGATAGCGCTTAATTCGGTCATCAACATTTGTCTTAGTGATTCCATGTACAACTGGTTCGTTGACTCTCTTAGAAACATTTATACTGCAATTAACACCTTTATTCTGATTGCTGGGGCTTGTAACCACACCCTTTCCTCGACTCCCTTAACTCAACTTCTGCAACTGTTGGTTCACACGAGTTTGTTAATTGTAGGGTAAGAAATTTGCCTTCATCATCCTTTTCATCTTATCCCACGTGACAACTTTGGATTTTCTCCTTCTCTCTCTGGTTGACTTAGTTTGTTGCCACCAATCCATAGCTCTTCCTCTCAATCTTGTAGCAACTAACTTAACTTGACGATCTTCAGACACGTTGTTGATTTTAAATATCTTTTCAACCTTTGATAACCAATCAAGGAATTCCTCTGCTTGTAGACCACCTCGGAATTTTGGAATTTCTGTGTCCATCCTTGACTCCCGTGTAAGACCATTCTCTTCAACATTCCTATATTGATTTTGCCCTTGACCTGGATATCGAAAGTGAACACTATCACCATAACTATCTTCTTCAAACTTAGATGAGCTTCGATGTCGATTCTGAACATTGACTCTTCTATGACCATGCACGTCCTCTCTACTTCTTCTTTCCTCTACTCGACATCTTTCATAACCACAATCTGGCTCATGCTCGTAATCGCGATAAGCTCTTCTTTCTTCATTTCGATAATCACGATTGTCTCGAAATCCACAATCTCGATTTATCGACAATGATGGTTCTCTCCTTTGATTTCGATTCATGTCAGTCATCATTCTCTCCACTCTCTCGAAACCTTTACTGAACCTTTCATCGATGCGTTGTTCCATCTGTTCAGCATCTTCTCTCCCATACAAATTTGCAACATTATGATGACGGTTAACACGTCTCGGAGGCATGATCAAATCTTCAACAGATCTAAACACGAACTTCACTTTGATCCAAAAAATTCTCGAATCAAAACTCCCTCACTTGTTTGAAATCTCACGAACACCCAAATAAACAAACAACTCAATTCGAACTCCAAAAACTTCAAATCTCAAAATTGACGCCCAACGAACTTGGATAAGTTCGTCTCCTAGCTCACGACTTGAACAAATCTCGCACAAACTTGAACAAGCTCGCTTCTAGCTCTGATACCAAACTGATGCAGCCAAGGAAGCGAATTCGATGATGTAAATCGAATCCGTCCAGGATCTCACACGATTAGCGGAAATAATCGGTGAAACGATGATAAATCGGTGAATTTAAGAATACCCAAACGCCCAAATCCGTTGATCACGAAGATACCGGATTCTAGCAATCTTCTACACGTTGATCGCGCACGATGCCGTGAGAGAAGATCTATAATTCTTCGAACGTTGATCAAGCGCACTTGATTCCGTGAATTGGCTTCAACAATCGATGATTCGAGCGTACTCGAATGCCGAAAGTGGAGATAGGAGATCACACTCAACTACCAATTTCAATGGAGGCACGAAGCACAAACCAAATTTTTATTCAAAAATCAACTCCTTTACAAATGACACAACCCGCCTATTTATAGGCAAATACAACTCACACGACTTACCCTCGTACGACCTAACAATATACAAATTACAACACAACGACTTAACAAATACATCACACAGTACAAACGACTTAAAGCAAAACAAACGGTTACAACATAACGCGAATTAACAATATTCGACCTAAGAAAAACGACTTAAGTATCTTCGGCACAGCAACCAGCGACCTAAGGAGTTCGCGAGTTAAATGGAAGCGGCATAAGGATTCTTCACGCGATCTAAACTTCAGCGACTTAAGAAACTGTTCGCGGCCTAACTTTCGCTCCTGACCTAAGGAAGAAGCATGGCATCAGAAATGTTCGCTCACGACTTAACATCAGCGACCTAAGCAATATTCGCGACTTAACATCGCTCGCGACCTAAGGAAGAAGCTCTACTTGTCCGCGATTTTCTGGAAGTGTCTTAGGTCGTTCGCGACCTACTGTAGGTCGTTCGCGACATAAGGAAGAACTTCGATTTGAGGAATAGGTCGTTCGCGACATACGGAGGAGCTTCGACATAAGGAGGAACCTCGCGATTTAGGAAACTGGAAGCTCGCGTTCGCGACCTAGGGAATCTTTGAACTGCTTCTTTCTCGCGATCTAGGATTTGCTTCAATTCAACGACTTGGGGTTTATGTCGTTCGCGATTTAAAGAGGAGGAGGAGGAGCGACCTAGGCTGGAGCGATCTATGAGGCAGTGCGACTTATAGAAACGCGATTCAAGGACGCGACTTAGGGTAAGTCTATCTCGCGCTGCATCAGAGAGCTACATTATGTGAGCATTTATGTATGAATGCTTCTACTATATAACTGCCTTGGATATACTATATAACTGCCTTGGATAGTAGTGGGAGATTTTAATAATGCTTTAAGTCTTAAGGATAAAAAGGGAGGTCTTCCTATTCCTTTTTCCTATATTTTTTATTTTAAAAATTACATGCCTAAATGTAGGTTGGTTGAAACTAATTTGTAGGGATGTAAATATACTTGGAGGAGAAGAGGGGTTGCCACAAGCATTGATAAAGTCCTT
This sequence comes from Allium fistulosum, assembly GCA_030737815.1. Lineage (NCBI taxonomy): Eukaryota > Viridiplantae > Streptophyta > Magnoliopsida > Asparagales > Amaryllidaceae > Allium > Allium fistulosum. The sequence continues at coordinate 87,617,995 of CM060905.1, forward strand.
GCAAATTATGAGCCATTAACCACTTTTCCTAAGTTGCTTACTGTTGCCTTGCCAGATCATCTTAGTGATCGTACTCCCCTGTTGTTGCAATTGACTACTCATCAAGAACAGACTAAGGGCAGGCCTTTCAGATATGTTAACTCATGGTATCAAAATGAAAGTTATGCAGACTATATTAAAAGAGGACTTGAAGCTACTACATAGGGTACTGCAACTGCATAAATTGATTTTATGTTTACAACAGACTAAACAAAATCTCAGAGCATGGAATAAGACAAGAGTTAAAACAAATACTGTTCAACAACTACAAGATGATTATAATAAAATTCTACAGCAACTTGATTCAAATCTAGAGGATGACGAACAATATAACAATCTGTTATATATTCAACTTCAGTTAAAAGATGTAGTTAAGGCTCAACATGATTTTCACAAGCAATAGAATAAAGTAGCTTTGCTTCAATCTAGGGACACTAATTCAAAGTTTTTTTATGCCAAGATGTCTATGAGAAAACATAAAACCAGAATTCAGCCATTAGTTGATTCTAAAGGTCATCTCATCTATGACCAATAATACATTATCAACCAAGCAATTGATTATTACTATCATATGTTTAATGGCCAAACAAGTGGTTTTTTCCCACCTGTTCAACCTAGGAATCTGAGTAATAATGAGGGGAAAAGATTCTTATCTGCTGCTATATCTTTATCAGAAATTAAGGTGGCAGTTTTCTCTATTGAGGAGTCCATAACCCTGGTTTTAAAGGATTTTCCTCCAAATTCTTCAAATTAAATTGGGAAGAAATACAGCATGATCGTTTTTTAGCTATTACTTTAGTGTTCCAAACTGGACAGCTAGCAAAAGGCCTAAACCACAACTTCATCACATTGGTTCCTAAAAATGATAAACCGCAAAATATTTATGATCATATGCCTATTTCATGTGCAAATGTTTTATATAAAATAATTTCTAAAATTATTTGTGGCAGGATAAAATATCTTCTCCTTCATCTTATTGTAGAAAATCAGTCTACTTTTGTACCACACGGGAATATTTGTGAAAATATTTTATTAGCTCATGAATTAGTCGGGGATTTCAAGAAAAAAGGAAAAGCTGAAATGTGCATTAAGATTGATTTGCAAAAAGCACATGATATGGTGAATTGGGAGTTTGTTTGTTACATGCTTATTAGAATGGACTTTCCTAACTCATTAGTGGAGTTGATATATGAGTGTATTAGCACTCCTTTCTATTTTAGTTGATCGAATACCACATGGATTAATTTATCTTATTAACTAGGGGATTACTTCATGGTGATCCACTTTTCCCCTATCTCTTTTGTGAGGCAATGGAGTATTTTTCTCTTCTTATGGAAGATGCTTATTTATCAAACCAATTGCAACCATTATTATTCAGCCTATTATTACTCATTTACTTTATGCTGGTGATGTAATGATTTTTTTGAATGCTACTCAATCTAATGCAATGACTATGACTACTGTCTTTAGCATGCTAGCTAGAATAGTGGGTTTACTAATCAACCATACTAAATCAAAGGTGTATTTTAGTGCAGAAGTTCCAAATAAACATCATTTATTATCTATTCTGGGGATGATTGAAGATGATATGCCTGTGAAGTATTTGGGTGTGCCCTTATCAAGTGAGTATATACTTGCATCTCATTGCACAACTTTGCTAAATAAAGTGTTTGTGAAATTTGAAGGGTGGGACAGTGATATACTATTTATTGCTGGTAGAGTAGAACTAATTTAGAGTATTATCACACCAATGGTTCTATATTGGTTACTCATTTATCATCTACCAAGTACAGTGTTGCATAAAATAGAAAGAATGTGTGTTGATTTTTTTTAGGATGGTAGGCAGCATAAAATTGCTTGGGAACTATTATGTAGACCTGCAGAAGGGGGGATTGGATTAAGACTATTTAAAGATCTCAGAAAGACTGAATTATTGAAATTGTTGTGGACACTTCTCACAGAAAGGTGTATGTGGAGTGCTTAGATGTCAAAAAAATACTTATAGAATCAGAATTTTTGGGTTATGGCCATTAACCAATAATTATTCTTGTACAATGAAATATCTACTTAGAGCCAAAAACGGCAGCTACTATTATGCATAGACTTATTGTGAATGGACAGTCAACTTCTTTATGGTTCGACCCTTGGTTGAACCATAAATCCATGGTGGATCTACTGGGCTGGCATAGATTATCTATATGCCCTGCACCTAATTCGACAGTGAGTTATATTATTGATAGGAACAGTTTTCATCCAGACAGATTATCATCTACCAAAGAGCTAGCATATATTATTACACAAATTCGTATCGATATAGATCATATAGATGACTATTGGAAAATTGCCGAGTTAAATAATTTCAAATTTTCGTTAGTATGGGATTCAGTTAGAGATGTATCACCTACTATTGATTGGGGTAAGATTATATGGAATTGACCTAGTGCAAACAAATATTAGCTTTACTACATACAAAGCATGTATAAGACATTTACCTACTCATGATCGATTACATTCATGGGGATATTATATTCGACTGCATGTGTTCTACGCAATGAAGAAATGGAGATACGTGATCATTTATTTTTCAAATGTAAGTACAGTACTTATCTTTGGAATCAAGTGAGATATCGTCTTGATTTGCTGTTAGTATCAGATCCAACTTTGCTCGAAGATATCTACTCGAAAGTTATTTCAATCGCAAAGGAATTAGAAGAGACATAGCGCTTACCACAGGCATAACACTCATTGACGCAGCGGATAATTCTAGACGATCTTCAATCGATGAAAATAGCAATCTGTGGATTGATGGATACTGAAATGCCCGAATTCGTTGATCCGAAGATACCGAACTCTAGCTATCTCTGACTCGTTGATCCGAAGATACCGGGAAAGAGATCTACGATTCTTCAACGTTGATCTTGCGCACAAGATTCCGTGAATCGGCTTCAGCAAACGATGATTCGAGCGCACTCGAATGACGTAAGTGGAGATAGGAGATACACTCGACTACCAATTGAAATTGAAAGCACAAAGCTAAAAGAGAATTTTATTCAATATTCAACAACCCTTACAAATGAAACAACTCGCCTATTTATAGGCTACAACACGCAAGCAGAAAAAAAAATACAACTCCTAAGTCGGCAACCGACTTAACAACATTCTTTACAAACGACATAAGAAAATATCGTACCGACTTAACAGCAGTGTTGACGACCTAAAAAAAAATAGACGCGACCTAAAATGAACGACCTAAAGAGATCAAACGACTCAAAAGATTACAACATAAGATCATACAACACAACACCTTACAACCATAGGTCGGAACCGACCTATAACACGCGACTTATGCAAACAGTAGACATCCGACTTAAAACAATAACATCTTCGCGAATTAAAAGTATCTCACGAGTTATCTTCTTCAACTACAACTTATCTCGGCATCAACTTAATGAAGGTGGCCTGCGATTTAGGGAAACTCAGAGGGAGTTCTTTGGTTTAGTATTAGGTCGGAAAAGTTAGGTCGGTCGCGACATGGGGTTTGATCGGAGAAAGAGTTAGGTCGGAAATACGATAACTCGTTCGCGAGTTAGGACAAGGTCGGGGAGTTGGTAAGTCGGAGTGGGCGCTGAGTCGTAGGTCGGTGAAGAATTAGGTCGTCTACGACCTTGGGTAGGTCGGCAATTGGATTGGTAGGTCGGCAATTGGATCGGTAGGTCGGCAATGGAATCGACTGGGTGGGAGTAGGTCGGTCGTGACTTAACTGAGTAAGTGTTTCATCATCCTCCCCTTGTTGGAAGGAATTCGTCCTCGAATTCACACCCTTGTCACCTTCGACAAATTCCTCTCCATAATATGGAACCAAATGTTTAACGTTGAAAACGTCTGCAGTGTGAATATGATCTGGCAACTTTAACTGATAAGCATTGTCATTGATTTTCTTCAAGATTTCTACTGGTCCAATCTTTCGAGCTTTCAATTTGTTGTAGGCTCCAACCGGAAAACGATCTTTCGTCAAAACCGCGTAAACAAAATCTCCTTCTCTGAAGACTACACTTCTTCGTTTCTTATCCGCCATTTGTTTATATTTCTCGTTTGCCTTTTCCAATCGTTCCTGAACGATTCTATGGCAGTCTTTCAACCCATCAACAAAATCAACAGCCCGTTTAACTGTTCCCTTCAAATGTGGCACTATTGCTAAATCCAACGGTCCACTGGGTAAATTGGAATATACAATCTGAAATGGACTGTAACCAGTGCTTCGGTTAACAGCATGATTATGAGCAAACTCTACCTGACACAACTTTAAATCCCAACTCTTCAAATTGTCCTGCACAAGACATCGCAACAAATTTCCCAACGATCTATTCACAACTTCAGTTTGTCCATCCGTCTGAGGATGATATGCACTACTAAATTTCAACTTCGTTCCCACCATCTTCCATAGACTCAACCAAAAGTGACTCAGAAATCGAGTATCTCGGTCAGAAACAATAGATTCGGGTAAACCATGTAAACGATATATTTCTTTAAAGAATAACTGTGCCACTCGAACTGCATCCGCTGTCTTCTTACAGGCTATAAAATGTGCCATCTTCGAAAACCGGTCCACCACAACAAATATAGAATCATTTCCCCTCTGAGTTCTCGGCAATCCTAACACGAAATCCATGCTGATATCAACCCATGGTTTGGTAGGCACAGGTAACGGCATATATAGCCCCGCATTCGTCGCTGTTCCTTTTGAAACCTGACAAATATGACACCTTTCCACAAATCTTTCGACCTCTTTCCTCATTGACGGCCAAAAATAAGATTGAGAAATTAACTGCAAAGTACGATCTCTACCCACATGGCCTTCTTCATGTAGTTCTTTAACAATCTTCATTCTCAAGCTACAGTCTGGGATGCATAAACGATTTCTCTTAAACAGAAAACCATCCACCAACACAAATTCATCCGTATTTCCTTCCTTTACTTTTTCAACAAATTTCACAAAGTAAGGATCTTCTTCAATCAATTCTGGCAATAATTCAAAACCTGTCACTTCCACTTTCATTGTTGTCAACAAATGATTCCTCCTACTCAAAGCATCAGCCACACGATTGGTTACCCCTGACTTATGCTTAACGACAAAAGTAAACTGCTGTAAATAAGCAATCCACGATGCATGTCTTGCTGAAATCTTGTCTTGCCCTTGCAAATGCTTCAATGCTTCATGATCAGTGTAAAGAACGAACTCCTTCTGAAATAGATAGTGTCTCCAGTGTTTAATAGATTGTACAACAGCATAAAACTCCACATCATATGTACTGTATCGCATCTTCGCTCCAGACAACTTCTCACTGAAATATGCAATAGGACGCCCCTTCTGACTCAACACCCCTCCAATCCCAACCTTGGATGCATCAGTATGTAGTTCAAACACCAACTGAAAATCAGGTAGCACTAGAATTGGTGCAGAGGTCAAAAGATCTTTGATTCGTTCAAAAGCAACCTCGGCTTCCTCCGTCCATGCAAACTGTTTACCTTTCATGCAATCTGTAACAGGCGCCATCACACTACTAAAGTGTGGAATAAACCTTCGATAAAATGAAGCCAACCCATGAAAACTACGAACTTCCGTTATCGTCTTGGGCTGCGGCCAATTTCTGATCGCCTCAACTTTACTTTGGTCAACATGTATTCCTTTCTCTGAAACAACATACCCCAGAAATAAAACACTATGCGTCATGAACACGCATTTCTTCGTTGCAGCATAGAATTGTTCTTGTCGCAATACCATCAGCACTTCTCTAAGATGATTCAAATGTTCCTCTGGACTCCCACTGTAAATAAGAATATCATCGAAATACACCACCACGAATTTCCCAATGAACGGTCGAAAAATCTGATTCATCACCCTCATGAAAGTACTTGGTGCATTGGATAAACCAAATGGCATGACCAACCATTCGTATAGACCCTCCCTGGTTTTAAAAGCAGTCTTCCACTCATCTCCTGGTCTGATACGAATTTGATGATATCCGCTCTTCAAATCAATCTTAGAAAAGATAGTAGCTTCGCTTATCTGATCCAACAAGTCATCCAACCTCGGCATTGGAAATCTATATCTCACGGTAATCTTATTCAATGCTCGACTGTCAGTGCACATTCTCCATGTCCCATCCTTCTTGGGTACCAATAAAGCTGGTACAGCACAAGGACTCAGACTCTCCTGCACACACCCCTGTTCAAGCAATTCCTCTACCTGCCTCCGCAATTCTTCATGTTCCTTCGGACTCATTCGATAATGTGGTCTGTGTGGCAATACAGCACCCGGAACAAGATCTATCTGATGTTGTATATCCCTCAACGGTGGCAACTCCGTTGGTAACTCCTCTGGAAATACATCGTCAAATTCTTTCAGAACTGGTTTAACTTCTTCTGGAATTTCAACCTCTTCACTGCTTTCTCGTCCAATCAACAAGAATACTTCCGGCTCTTCTTCAACTTCTTTAACAAACTCCTTCAAAGTCAATAAAGTTTTCAGCTCTTCGATTTCCTCCACTTTGTTTTCTTCCTGTTGGCGTTTCTTCGGAACCAGAGTAATCTTTGTACCTTCGAACATGAAACTGTAACTGTTGGTCCGTCCATCATGTTGTACTGCTCTATCAAACTGCCATGGCCTGCCCAACAACAGATGACACACATCCATGTCTACTACATCACACCAAACCTCATCCTTGTATTTCTTCCCAATTGAAAACTTCACACAAGCTCTACGTCCAACTTTCACTTCACCACCCTTCCTCAACCAAGCTAACTTGTACGGTTTAGGATGTTTCTCGGTTTTCAACTCCAACTTCTTCACTGCTTCTGTAGAGATAATATTATCGCAACTCCCAGCATCAATAACAAATTTACAAACTCTTCCCAGAATAGTGCATGTAGATTGAAAAATATTGTTCCTCAACCAACTACTTTCCTCCTCTTGCTTCGGTGTTAAACAACTTCTCCTCATCATCAATGCATACCCGTCATCTCCCGACAGTAAGTCTTCCTCCTCAACTGGTAAAGAATTAGAGCATTCAGCTTCTTCATCCTCATCCTCAACCTCAGCAATCATTGCTCTCTTCTTTGGCTTTGGACACTCATTGCTTTTATGACCCAACTCCTGACAGTTGTAACATTTGAAACCGTTGTTAACCTTTGCCTTCTCAATCTCCTTCACCACTGGTTTACTGATAGGTTTAGACACATTAGAACTTCCACCAACACCCTTCACTTGATTAATGGAATTCGTAAACACACCACCTCCTCGTCGTCCCTGCTTCTCCCAAGCCAACGCTTTCTGATGTGCTTCCGCCACAGATCTTGGATCGAACATATTAACCATATCCTGAATCTGCATTCTCAATCCCCCAATGAATCTAGATGTCAGCTGCTCTTCCGTTTCCATAATATCATTCCTTGCAATAAGCTGATAAAACTCATCTGCGTAATCATTAACAGTCTTTGTGCCCTGCCTCAAGTTCTGCAAACGTTGATACATCAGAGATTGATAATTGTAAGGTAAGAACGTTGCTTTCATCAATTTCTTCATCTTCTCCCAAGATTCAACTTTTGACTTCCCCATTCGTTCACGTGTAAGTTTGGTTTGCTGCCACCATGCCAAAGCTCTACCCCTCAACCTCGTAGCAACCAACTTCACTCTACGACGTTCTGGAACTTCTTTGAAATCAAAAATTTCTTCAACATTAGCCACCCAATCCAAAAACTCCTCAGCCTGCATACCACCTTTGAATTCTGGAATTTCTGTCTTCATCCCAGATTCCCACTTGTAATCGTACTCCGACTGATTCCTTCCTCGTCCACGTCCTCGTCCATGAACACTACCACCATCATACTCTTCTTCACCATCCGATGTATATCGATGTCGATCCTGACCACCAACATCTCTACCACCATCACGTCTTCCACCAACATTCCTACGATCCACATTCCTCCGATCTCGATCAGTCACATTTCTATCACGACCTCGATCATCAACATTTCTATCACAATCTCGATCCACGCTTCTATGATCACTATCAACACTTCTCTCTCGATTAGAATGTGGTGAAACTCTACTTCTTCCATGGCTCGATTCAGGTGAAACCCTTCTTTGATTTTGACTCATTTCAAGCATCATTCTCTCTAATCGACCAATCCCTTCAGTAAGCTTCTCATTGAAATTCTCGTTGATTCGTTGCTCCATTTCATCGGCCTCTTCTCTTCCGTATAAAGCATTAATATTGCGATGACGTTGAACTCGTCTTGGCGGCATGATTGAATACTTCACAAACACTTCAACAAATTCACACTTCACGATTCAAACACCTTTCGAACTTTGATCCAAAATGAAATGGATCGAAACTCCAACTTTGTTGCAAAAATATGATGAACACGATGAACACAACTTCAACACTTCAAATTCTCGGCTCCAAGACTCGATTTAGCTATGATTGGCTAAAACAAGCTCCGATACCAAACTGACGCAGCGGATAATTCTAGACGATCTTCAATCGATGAAAATAGCAATCTGTGGATTGATGGATACTGAAATGCCCGAATTCGTTGATCCGAAGATACCGAACTCTAGCTATCTCTGACTCGTTGATCCGAAGATACCGGGAAAGAGATCTACGATTCTTCAACGTTGATCTTGCGCACAAGATTCCGTGAATCGGCTTCAACAAACGATGATTCGAGCGCACTCGAATGACGTAAGTGGAGATAGGAGATACACTCGACTACCAATTGAAATTGAAAGCACAAAGCTAAAAGAGAATTTTATTCAATATTCAACAACCCTTATAAATGAAACAACTCGCCTATTTATAGGCTACAACACGCAAGCAGAAAAAAAATACAACTCCTAAGTCGGCAACCGACTTAACAACATTCTTTACAAACGACATAAGAAAATATCGTACCGACTTAACAGCAGTGTTGACGACCTAAAAAAAAATAGACGCGACCTAAAATGAACGACCTAAAGAGATCAAACGACTCAAAAGATTACAACATAAGATCATACAACACAACACCTTACAACCATAGGTCGGAACCGACCTATAACACGCGACTTATGCAAACAGTAGACATCCGACTTAAAACAATAACATCTTCGCGAATTAAAAGTATCTCACGAGTTATCTTCTTCAGCTACAACTTATCTCGGCATCAACTTAATGAAGGTGGCCTGCGATTTAGGGAAACTCAGAGGGAGTTCTTTGGTTTAGTATTAGGTCGGAAAAGTTAGGTCGGTCGCGACATGGGGTTTGATCGGAGAAAGAGTTAGGTCGGAAATACGATAACTCGTTCGCGAGTTAGGGCAAGGTCGGGGAGTTGGTAAGTCGGAGTGGGCGCTGAGTCGTAGGTCGGTGAAGAATTAGGTCGTCTACGACCTTGGGTAGGTCGGCAATTGGATTGGTAGGTCGGCAATTGGATCGGTAGGTCGGCAATGGAATCGACTGGGTGGGAGTAGGTCGGTCGTGACTTAACTGAGTAAGTGTTTCATCACTCATTCATCATGTGTGGATGGAGAGGAATGGTAGAATGATTTCGGGGAGAAAACTTATTGCTGATCAGTGGGGGAAATTGGTGGAATTTGATGTCAGAGCTTAATTTAATAGACAAATTAAGGAGTTTAAAGAGGGAAACATAAGTAAAATTTGCCATCGAATTATTTTTGTGCAAAACAAAAAATTTAGTGATTTTAAAATAATATTATATGATTTTAATCTTTAAGATATAATTTATTAATTGATAAAATTATATTTAATATTATTTAATTAAAAAATTGGTTTATTTTTTAATTTTTTTAATTTTTAGGCCATGGGTTTAATACCAACAACATACAATTTTTTTTAAAAATAGATGCCGTCCAATACGTGATAAAACATAGATATATTAGATTCATAATATAATCTAATAGCATACATTATATTACAATAATAGATAATAATATTAAATGAATTAGTAAACACGTTGAGTACCTCTCACCAAGGCCTATAGATCTCGCTTTGAAATGATGAAATGACTCATTGAGTCAAATTCCAAGTTCTAGAGTTGAGCTCCCGAACTGCTTTACCACAAACAATCGAATCGAAGAGTTTTGATGAGATTTTTGCTTGGATTTCTTTTGGGTTTAAATGGGGTTTTTTTGTCGAAAATTTGCAGAGGGAGAGGATAGAAAGTGTCTCAAAAATATTGGTGTAGAGAGTAGCATATAAATAGGAAGTCAAATGGAGAGAAAAGTGGATCTTATCCTTATCTCTCTCTTACCGATTCCACTCTTTTAAACCATTCAAAAGCCTCTCTCTTTTGCCAACATTTGGATGGCCTCTCTAAGCTATTTTTTCAAAATTTCCATGCCCCATATTGGCCTTAAAGCTAATTTCAGCCCGAACAATGTATGTTGCATTTAAATCTAAATTTAAATTCACGCCGATATCGTATATCGATTATATATTTACAACTATTATGAATGTACTGTTTAACATTGTTCAACATATCAAATACAAAATTTTGTAATTAATATTTTGTAAACATTAATTAATTTATTTAATTTATAATAATTACAAATTATTTAAATCAGGTGATAAAATGAGTATTCATTGTTTCGGTTGTGTGACTCTTAGGTGTAAATTTGGTCAGCGATTAGTACTGAACAATTCAAATACTAAAGTTGGCACATCACTTAGTAGGTGGTGTCGTATTTTGGCTAAATTTATCGTTTACTTAGTTTCGTTAAAATTCAATTTTACTTTATGAAGCATTAACCGGTAGTGACGATTATTTACACCAATTATCTTTGTCAAAATTATATCACTTTGGACTTATAGACTTTGGTAACAGTTAAAATTCCAATATCATCCGTATTTAACTCTATAATCAAAAGATAAAGTCCTTGGTTCAATAATAACAATTATAATTAACCGAAATGATCTGGCCAAAGACCTTGACTTTGAGTTGACTTAAGTTGACAAAGTGATACTAACCTTGTATAACTAAGGAGATGAATCCTCTGTTGAATAGTGTTTCACTTTCAATGCTTCACCTCAACCAAAATATAGTTGTTCGATGGACATTATGCCATGATTTAACTATAATCAAAGTGGAGCTTCCACATTAAAGGTCAACAATAGTCTCAAGCAAGAGAACCGTGTAATTTTGTCACATCGATATTTTATGTTTGACCTTAGTTATGTTAACCAACAGAAAACTATCGAGTGAGTCATTCCATGGTTATCCAATAACTATCAGTATGTAACTCTTTGGTGCCCTCAGTAGTCATGAGATGCCCAACATTTAGAGAGCATTATGTACTCTAGTCTTAATGGATGTATCGATATATAGTCTTGATACACCTTGATTAGGAATATTTAAAATGGTATATTTAATTTCTTCTTGACTAGGAATATTTCATTATGTACTATAGTCTCAATGGATGTATCGATAACCAGTCTCGATACATCTTGACTAGTAATATTTGAAATGATATGATTAATTTCATTGCGATAAATTATTCATGGTTACAACACTTTGTAACTACTATCACAAAACATAATATTTATGTATTTTCTATTAAATATCTTTAATTTAAATTAATTAATTAATATAACACATTATATGAAGTATATAATAGAAAAAAACACATTTTATTTCGAACAAGATTGGCCATCGAGTTAGATATATGTAACAAATTACATAATTTTCCCTAGGTCATACCCCTAACTTTATCAATCTCCCACTTGCACTTGCGGCCGATTATAGAATCTCTATCCCAACCTTTCGTTCTGTTTGATGAGAATCGATTGAGTTAGATCCTTTATGAATGGACTTACTATGCTGTTCAATTATTTACTCCATTAATCAACTTTCTATGATGATAATAACTACCTTTATCATGGAGAACCATTCGGAGTATGTTTATTGACTTCTAGTAAGCTCTTATTATTACATTGTTATCATATAACAGTGATATACTGTTATCAATACTTGAAATCACCTTAGCTTGGTTGTAAATTTATGCATTTATATTTATACATTGCTTTTATCGTGGCGTTATTGAAGGTGATGTAGTTAGCCTTTTGGTTGAATTAACCACAACTTCCTATTTGGAACATTTCCAACTTATGGCTCCTTAACTAAGGTTTGAACATGGATTTAACAGTGACACGTTATACTCAATATCACTTATGAGGTTTGGGTCTAAATACTTCTTCATGAGGAGTTTGTTATTTCTATAAATAATTCTCTAGTATTTTTTTAAAATACTCGAGAATACTCTAGACTACCATTTAGTGATCCTAATTTGGATTTGACATCTTCTTCATGCATCAAATACATAAGAAAATTAAGATATTATAAACAACATAACATATATGATAATTCCTATTACCAATGCATAAGGAATCCATCTTACATGTTCCTTACTAAACATTTTAAGAAGGTGTGTTTGCACGTTGTTTGAGACATTCCCAACAACCTTTATGCCTAATATAAAAGATATAATTTATAAATAGTATATTGAGTATTAAACAACCAAACTATTACTGATTTAACAAAAGTACATCGTTAACAATCACCAGCATGTTATTTACTTAGTCTGGAAATATCTATGTATCTTTTAGTGGTTCTTTCTTATAGACACATGCTTCCTCTCCATTTTGACTAAAAATCAAACTATTTGACATCAAACTTATAGAATGAAACCTTTGTATCATTTCTTGGATCATATTCGGAAAATCCACAAACTCAATATCGCTCCCACCGACTTTGAGAGATTTTGGTTGTTATGTGCAAATAGTATATTCCAAATTAATATTTAGACTTTTCATTATGTACCAAAAACAAAGTCATACCAATTAATGATTTTATTAGTAAAAATCTGAATCAACTTAAGCATGTCGAATAATGAATATATTACGCTAATTTCAATAACTGAAATTTATGATGTTATTATTATCAACATTGCTTATTATATTCGAACTGCATTAGTCTTGCTCTTGAAGACACATTCATGACCGATGGATCATATCCCTTTAGGTATAGGTATCAAAATCATATTTTGATAATGTACTAGGAATATATTTCGGATTTGCACATCATACCATATCGTAGAGTCAATACTATTATTGGTTTAATTAACAACCAAGAATTATCTATTCTTAACATTGATAAGAAACTCATAGTTTCTTTTCAATGCGCAAGGATACTGTAACGCCCTGGAAATTTTAATAATAAATTAAAATATGAAAAAGGACAAAAATGTATATTACATAAAATAACAAAAATGATAAATTTCTAAAGATATTAGAATTAGGTCTCAAGACCTATTCCATTACATCTGAATATAATTTATAGTCAGAAATCATATATAACTTGCTAAATTTGATTAAAAAAAGTGAAAGCAATAAGAAATGTAGCTAGTGGCAATTTCATAACTATTTATTATGAAAATTAGAATAGAAACCCAAATTCTCAACTATAAATAAAGGTCTAAGCTTTCACTCTCCTTATTTAGAAACAATAGCCTCCATCCTTAAGCATCTCTTCCTTCACATCTTCTTCCTTAAAAATAAATTCAAAGTTTCAAACAAAATAAATAATAAATCAAACAATAGAATATAAAACAAATTAGAAAAAGAAGGGTTCCACAAACAAAACTAGAGGAAAGAAGTAGCGGATACAAATCTAAAGAGAAGATGGAAAGCTAAAAGGTGAGTGGGTTCTATCTACGAAATGAGTATGATGCGAAAAAGTAGTTGAATTTCAATTATATACCTTTTAGTAATACAAATATGATTTTTCTTCTTAAATCTACCATTTATTCTAAAACTTTGAATTGAAATAAATTGGAAAATCCTTAGAAATAATAGATCTAATTATTGAATCTATAAAACTACACTAACCCAATGGATTTAAATTGTAAGACATATTGGGTTGATTTTGATAAGCGATAGATAACTTCTATGGATTCTGTTCATATGACAGTTTGAAATGATTTTGGATAGGTAAGAATAAATAATCAACTTGAATGCACATAAGTTACCTTGAGTATATATATACACAATTGACTAGAAATCCATCTATAATTGTTAGAATAAATCATTTGGGATATATAATATAGTAGAAACTATATCGAAAACATTGTGAAGATAAACCTTGAAACCCTTACTCGAATCGACGAAAAGAAAAGGAAAATAAACAAGAAAAAATAAAACTTGAAAATTTGGAAAAACCAAGTCAGACATCTTAATTAGTTGGTCAGATGTTTGAGTTGAACTAAAAAGGACTAAATATGAACTAGAAAGAAAATAGTATAAGTAAAGTATGATTCATACATCTGAACACCCCAACCAAACGTCTGAGATAGAGGTTAGATGTCTAACCTGAAGGTCTAAGTAGCTGAATGATTGAAGTTTAAAAACATAAAAAAATAGTATAAAATAACTCGATTCAAACGTCTGATTCCTATACTCAAACATCTGAACGTAGAAAAGTTATTTTTTTAATACGAGTCAAACATCTGAGCTGAAGCAACAGGCCATATTGAACCTGGACTTGGTGCAGGCCAAGTAGAATAGGTTACGGAAACTTGTTCTCACTTCTTAGTTATTAGGGAGTTTGCACAGCTGAATGGAGTCGGGCAGCAAGCTGGAAATGTACCATCTTAGGTCAGGTCCTAGGCTCTCGCTTCATGAAGTTGGAACGCAACACTTAACGTGATGGACGATTATATCATAGTTAGAAGCTTTTATCATTCATAACTAGTCCTAACCACCTAAATTAGAATTAGTAGGAGCTAGGAAGAGTTATGACGACGAGAAACCATCATTGTAGGAATAGTTAATCCTACGAGAGTTAGAGTCGGTAATCCACTTTTGAATGCTACTTGTGTAATGGTAGAGAGCATAGTATACGTGTACCCATGGAAGGATTGGATTGGGATTGTTAACCAAATTCGGGGTTGTTTACCTGAATAAGTAAAATTAGTCTAGAAGCTATATTTGATTAGAATAATCCAAAAGATTATCAATGGAAATGCTAACTCAATATATAAATAGGTAGTTATATTCTAGAGATATTGTCTAAGAGATATCCAGCTGATATGTTCCATCTATGAGTAGAACTTTAATAAACTGTAATTGTACATCTAGAATAGTAAACTAAAAATGTAAGATAGCTAGATCCTTATATATTTAACATACTAAGGAATACCCTAGGTGTAGGATATAATCGAACTCTATGACCTGTTTACGTTATACCACTAGTGATATGATTCACTCACCAGACTTTGTCTGACCCCTACAATTCTCCCTCTTATTACCTATAATAGGAGGACAAAACAGTTAGTGAGTTGATTTGGTACAGGTGCATGGAGAAGGTGACACAGCGATGAAGATCTATTTATTTCTACCTCTCTCTATGTATCTTATTTTATTAGACATATTATTACTATGGTGTTGTTTGGGAGTTTTATCTATCATTTGGACTTAATGCTATTTATCAGACTTATTTTGTACTTGTATTTGGAGACTTGATATGTCATTTACAATATGGACTACGATTATTCTACGGTTGTGTTATTTAAATTACTTTCAATATTTATATTTAATTTCCTTCCATTGTGAGATGTAAAAGTGTAGATTGTGTAATGTTATGTTTATCTCCATATCATTGTAATTACCTTTAAAACCTAACAATTCATATTTCTTCATATGATGAAGGTTCAAAAGCCAATTTTAGACTTTGAATCGGCATGTTCGGAGGTGTGGGTTGTCATAGTTGGTATCAGAGCTTAAGTTCATGATTCCTCAGTAATTAGGTGTGTACTAAGAGAATGTATATGTATAATTTCAACATTTTTAAAGTAATTATATATACTAATATAAGTATAATACCAGTACACCCACTAAATTCAAGTAAGGCTTAATACCTTCTATAGAATTTTCTAACAATTTCTAAATCATAGATAGTGAGAATGAGCAATTAAGTTGGAAATTGTATGGGTGAAGTAGTTAAGATTTCGGATGTGAACGTTCTGATATGGTTTCATCGATATCTACAAGCAAGAGGCTAAGCCGAACTTAACCCCAATAGAGGACCCATAGTATAAGCACATGGTACAGGGCCAGTCCCACCGGTTGTGCATTTCTCCAAGCTATGTCAGGAATTTTCAAGCTTAGGAGGAAAGCCTTATATGGGAGCTGAATCTTTTATAGACTCGAAGGCATGGTTGCATAGTTGTGAGAGGATGTTCTGGTTGTTGGGGCTGGATGATGCTACCAAATGGCAGTTGGCTTCTTGGCACTTACAAAGGGAAGCTCTAAATTGATGGGATTATGGTGGAAAAAAACCAATGAAGAAGAAATAATATAGGGTGACTTTAGAAGAAGTTTCGAAGCTAAGTCTTTCTACAGCATAGCAAGGGGTGCAGTTGGAGAAATTCATACATCCGCAGTAAGGAGATATGATGGTAAAAGAATATGTGAACCGATTCAATGAGTTAGCTAGGTTTGGATTCGACTTGATAAATACCTCACATAAAAATGCTTTGAAATTTGCAAAGGGGTTGAAACAACCTGTTAACAAGAAATCTTATCAACACCCCAAAAGTTGTGCTAAGGAATGGAGATTATCCTTCAGACAAGTAGAGTAGGAAGGAAGGTATGTATCCCTATCAAATTTCCTTTCGAATAGGCTTAAGTAGACTGTAGTTACCCAGATCAACCTTTCGACTTAGTCGAAAGGGGTTGGTTTCGGCTCGGTCGGTGGTCTTAAGTAGTTGGATGGCATAAACTTAAGTTAAGGATCAGAAATCGGGGTTTCGACCTTGTCGAAAGCTGTGGGCTTAATCTTCTTGAGTTTGAATTAATAATCTCAAGCTTCAATGTTTTGGAGAGGGGTTTCGACCTTGTCGAAAGCCGGGACCTTGGATTCCTTGTATTAGTTGAAGGTTTAAGTAAGTTGTGACTTCGTTTCGACCTTATCGAAAGCAACGGCTCAGGGGGAAGATAGCTTGAAGCTGGTAATTAATGCTATTTGAATCTGCAGGGTTTCGACTATGTCGACAGTGCCTTTCAATGTAGGCGAAACCTGAAATACAAGAGCGAATCCAACAAAAGCTTCAATGAAACAATAAAGTAATCTAAAATATTTAAAACTTCCCTTTTGTAAGCCAAAAGATGATTTTATTAATCAAAATCCCCAATTCGATTTTGTAATTAGGGTTTACAACACTTCTGATTAAAGAAGTATAAGTTTGGAATGGAAGGAATCGGATCCCCAAAACCTAACCCATTGGGTCTTATTTATAGATGCGGGTCAACACTTTTGGACCTTGATGATTTCTACTGGGTCGAAAGGTGGCTGCCGAATAACTCAAGTATGCTTTGTCACCTTTGTCGAAAGGTAAGGTTGCGCTTCTCTTTTTTGTATTGTCTCGTAAGTGCTTCCGACTTTGTCGATACGCATTGTTCAATGGTTTCGATGATGTTGGTTATGCCTGCGTACTTGTTTCTAATTTAATGCGGAACCCTCCTGGATCACATTGGCTTCGACCGCTTCAAAAGGCTTATTATAGCTTTCGAAGGGGTTGTTCAAGATAATGCTTGCTTTTGAGTAATTTGAATGAAGGCGAAACCATTAGTTTCGAATGGTTTGGCGCATGAGCAAAGAACTATTTTTCATTGTCTTCGTAAGGCACTGCCTCGTCTCATTCAAAAGGTCTTCATGCATATAGAATTACCTAGTCTAAAGGTGGTTATTGAAGGCGCAAGGGTGTTCTTGACTCCATCAACTCCTTTGAAAGGTAAAGTCCTTCTGGATTTCAATTGTAGATACCCTTTGACACCTTCGAAAGTTCTAAGCTTCCAGACCTTGACGGTAGCATCCTTTCGACTCGTTCGAAAGGACCGGCTAGAACCTTTTTCTCTTTCTCTTCTTTAACTTCTGCTCAAATTGGTTTCGACCAAGTCGAAAGGTGAATTTTTGGAGTAACATTTTCCCCTCTCCCCTTGCGAAGGGATGCACTTGACTTTCCAAGTCAACTTTGCTGAAACCTAGAACCTTCTCGCCTCTTGGCCTTCCTGTGTGGATCTGGGCCGTCTATTTAAATTTGATCTAGCAACTGATGGTTCTTGGCGACTTTTCTTATAAAGTACGCTCTTCTTCTTCATCTTCTTCTCCTTTCACTTTTCTACAATCAAAAATTTAAGCACGAGTAAAAGAATTCCAAAAAATTTCAAATTTTCTTTCTGCGTCAAAAATCAAAGTAGACACTGAATCTAATTCGTAAGTTTCGGTTCATCTCTATTTCACTTAATTTTTCTTCTCTGTTATTCATGTTTTACTTGAATTTGATTTCCCCGATCTTAAAATCGAGATTTCGATTTTAAACTGTTCAAACTTTAGTTTTCTAAAAACATGCTCGATTCGGTTTTCTAAAACTGTTTGATTTAATTTAATTTATTTTTCAAGAAAATTTGCGATTCAGTTTCCTAAACCGATAAGGTTTGTTTTTCATTTTGAATTTACTTTAGTGTTTTAGGATTTTTGTTATTTTCTGAAAGAATTTGAATTCTCGTTCATAATCTTGAAATTGAAAGTGGTTGATGTTGAAATCCATCTCCTTATCGGGTTTGGTTCGTTTGTGGTTAAGAAACTTTGAAACCCTGGATTTGCAATCGGGTTTGGGAAAGATAAAAGTATTTGTTTTCTTCGCCAGGAAGTTTCAAGTGTACAGATGAAAAATTAGCCCCACAAAATGAATTTTCAACCCCTTCAAAAGGGATTGAGGCGGAAACATTGGTTTTACTTCCTTAGCCCCTTTCGATGGGATCGAAAGGTGTTGTAGCGCGAATTTAATCAACCTTGTCGAATGGCTATGTAGTTAGGCTGAGTATAGTAACCCTTTCGATAGCAAAATGTTTCGACTTAGTCGAAACCTTTTGTGTCGACTGCAATCCATTTTCCTTAGTTAACCTTCGGAACCATAATGCCCTCCGACCCTTTTGAATCCCTTTGTATTTTATGAGTCAAAACCCTCTAGAGTTATTTTTGTCCAGTCTTTGTCGAAACGTTCTAAGTGCATATGAGTTTAACCTAGAACCTTTTGACTTAATGAGTATATTAGGTTTCGACAACATTCGTATTTCTCTTAGCATAACTAAGTCAAAGGTTTCGATAGTGTCGAAGGGTCTTGTTATTATGTTTATGAAATGTTTGTAGTGTACATTTTTGTTCAAGATATAAGTTAACTTGGACTACTTCCTTTTAACAACTTAGCTACTGTGGAGCTTTCAACAAAATGCCACTTTACATTCTCACCTTTTCTTTCAACCATGTCGGAAGCCCGGTAATTACTCATATTTGTGCTTTCGACACTATCGAAAGGTTGTGGCTAAATATTTACTTCCTTTTCCTTTGGACTCCATCGAAAGCTTCATGAACAATCATATTTAGTCTTTTGACATTGTCGAGAGGTATTTACTAAGTGTTTCCCATCGACTTTGTCGATAACCCAATACCTTTTATTTTTAACTCCTTTTTTCAAAAATTTAAAGTTTTATGTTTGGCTTTTGTTTAAGTTATTCAAGTAGGTTTTTGACTAATTCTGAAATGAATACTATGTTCATATAAACTTGGAAATTTTAACTGAAACATTTTCACCTGGTAGAATCATGAGCTCTCCAAAGAAACTTGACGCTATTTCCAATCATTCTTTAGTATCTTCATAGGACGAGGTTGATGCCATCCTCAAAGACTTCGGCATTACTGGTGTGGAAGCTATTCCACCCAGGGAAACTAACACCATCAACAACCCTCCCGAAGGGTTCTTTTCCTACACTGTCATCCACATATGGTATGGGGGATTCTTGCCTTTTCCTGAATTCATGTCCAGGTTCATTTCCCACCTTGGGATTGCTCCAATCCAGCTATCCCCTAATGTCTACACCTGCCTTTTTATCTTTAGAGCTGATGGCACTAGAGTCTGGTCTTCCTTCTTTAAGTGTTGAAGTTTTGAATTACTTGACTAGACTAGTCAAACTCAACACCCTCAATCATTAGATCTTCAGAGCCAACGCCCCAAAGAAGTTGATATCGGATGGGATCAACGAGTTTAAAGACTAGGAAAACCATTTTTTTTCGTTCAATGTTTCCTAAATATCAGTGGGGTCTTCTCTACTCCTCGTAAGTTCAGATTTTTGTTGTCTTCTTTCTATCTTATTACTTCTCTTATCTAATCCTCATCTTTTACTAGGTTCTCCTATCAAAGAACTTAATGAAGCCGACAATAGGACAGTGGAGTTTTTAACCACAGCTTCTGTTAAAATAGGAAGTCGATTGAAGCTGCCGATCCCTTCCAATTTTAGGAAACATTCTATTCTTCCTCCCGGTCAAAGGGTTTTGGGACTACCCCTTTTGATCTAGCACACATCAAAGGGAAAACGTTTCCTCTCCTTAGGAGATTCTGAACATTTTTCTCTCATGTCACCTATTTGCTCAAACCACACTGGTAAGTTATAGGCACGCCATTTGTTCTCCATTCCTGTCATTTTTTGAATTATTTCGCTGACTTTTAATCTGCTTGAACTCTTCACACCCGCTTCTCAAGTTGAAAAGTCTATTAGCGATGTCACTCCCCCTCCTAAAACCTCTGGAGCACCAAGTATCATTGAATCTCTCGCCAAATTTAAGGAGGCTTCCAAAAGAAAGTTGGTGGAATCATCCGAAATAGAACCTCCCAAGAAAGTTGCTAAAGTTATCGATGTAGAGGAAGAGGAGGCTTCATCTCTTGATAAAGCTCTGAAAAGTCCAACCATAGAAGCTCCGATAGAAAACCCGGGGCAGACTCCAATTGTGATCGATCCTCTTTCTCGAATTTACATTCTGATTCTCCAATTGCACTTTAGCAAATGCAACTGGCTTTTAAGACAACTCCCTCTTTAAAGCAAATTCCTTCAAAGTCGTCGTCTTCTTCTCCTTCTTCCATCAACTTTGAAGAGATAGCCGAGTCTATCTTGCATTCTGAATCTTTCACCTCTATCCACCTACCTTCAACTGTCTCAGATTTGGCAGGGCATTACCGCTCTTTGATAAAGCAACAATTTTTGGTGAGTTTTACCTTAATTAACTTTGTTATTACTGGGTTTTCTCTAAATCTCTAACTTGCATTGTGTTTTCTTCTTTTAGATTTCAAAGAGTTGGTTGGTTCTAAATGAGCATGCATCAAAATCTTCCACTGAATCCTCCCAGTTCCAGGAGGAAATCTCTGCTCTTAAGAACTAGGTGTCCTCCTTGTCTACGAAAAAGACAAAATGACCTCTGAACTAGAACGATTAAAAGCTTCTCTTGCCCAAGCAGAAATTGATCTCCTAAAAGAAAGAAAGGCTTGTCAACTTCTTGCCAACGAAAAAATTCGATATGGAGCTACGTTTAAAAGATTCTGATGAGGAGAAAGCTCGCATAGCAGCAAAAAACATTTCTTTGAAAGGGAAGTTTAAGAAGAACAGGGCCTCCTTGAAACTCACTATCGATACCATCGCCGACGCCAAGCAGTGAGTATCTCAATTTGTCACTTTTACTCTGGGGCAAATCATGCTAAATTCTTACGAAGAAGCCCTAATGCATGCTTATGCTGATAACTTCAGGAAGTACCCTAATTTAAGTTTCCCCTTGCTCGACTCTGCCCTGGTTGATAGAGTAATGGGCAAGATTGATCAAATAAACAGGGGATTGAAGTTGCAAAAGAGGATGAAATAGACGCCTCAAAGATTCTTTCCTTCGATGTCCCTTCTTTTGAAATTGAATCCGACTCTGAGGATGAGGGTGATAGGAATGATGCTGCCGAGGAAGAAGGCGATGACAAAAATGATGGTGATGACCACGACGATGATAATAATGGTGACGATGATGACAACGTCGATGGTGGTCAAGGCTCCGGTGGAGATAGTAGAGGACATACTGAAAACTTTGATAAAGATGATGATGACAACTCAAAAACTTCGGAGAAAGAGCCATCTCCTCCTACAACTACCCCGCCTGAATCTGCTTGTTGGGCCTTCTGCTCCTCAAGAGGATGAGCCTACTCCCGTTAACGTTGATGAGCCTAAAGGGAAAGAACAGGCTTCTTAGACCTCTGTCCCGATGTCATGAATATAGGATTCTCTGTTTAAATATCTTTCACTTCAAAGGTTATAATAGTGTAAATCATTCATTTTAGATAAGGAAGAAGTTCACCCTCCCTTATAAAAAAAACTTGAGAGAAAACAAGCTGAAATAAACAGGTTATATAAGGAGTTAGACAAGCAAATACATGAGCATAATGTACTTTTGATAAATATCATAGACTAGAAAGGAGTTCCTCGGTGCTGGCGTCTTTCAAACAGCAGAAGGCTGCCTTCTTATTAAAGAGAGCGCACCTCCGATATGACGCTCTCTTGAAAGAAAACCGGGAGTTAGTCACTCTATTTTGGATGCTGATTGATGAAAGGGACATTCTAATCAACTTTTTATATAAGGCTTATTGTAGACATTCAATAATTGATTTTTCATACTTAGGTGAATCTAGTGGGGGTCTACTTAGACATTTTCATAAGAGATACTTGAATGAATTCGGATCTGACCCGCACCTTGGAGCTTGTTGGAACTTACAACAGATCAGACCAATTCCCCAAGATCTTCACCCTGAAAAGCTTAACTGTTATAAGGAAAAATTTGTATTTGAGTTATTTTCTAAGTATGTTTTGTATGAACCAGATGAATAATTATGAAAAAAATGTAACAATATATTGATTTTTGAATATTTGTTTCAGTCTTGCTTTTTATGCTTAGCTCCATCTTATTGCATTATCACATAATGATTTTTCGTTTGGCAAACTTGTCTCTAGAGATCATTTAAGTCAGTACGTCAAATTGAGACGATTTTATCTCGAAAAGGCATCAATTTTAAAATCTTCAAAATTAGCAAGATACTGCTTCCTCAGAGATTTACAAAAACTTTACTTGGAATATCCTCGACTTCGGTTTGATTTTCTTGGTGATAAGAAAGAGAAATTTCTTAAAGAAATTAGGACATTCCATACTAAATTAATTTGCTGCCGCGATAGTCCTTCAACAGTAAGTAGGACTATAGCAAATGTCCCTCGGTGTTAACCCCGGAGAGGTCAAATATTCCTTTTGATTCTACAGTTAATCTTTCTGCCAATTCATTAGACAAAGTTAAAATTGTAGTTTCTAAACTTTAGATGTAAACCAATTATTTATTGTATCTTTTGACTTCGTTGTTATATGAATTGTAATCTTTTATTATAATAATAAAGAGATTCTTCATTCTGATTTTAACTTTGTTTTATTTCTTTTGCTTAAATAGGAGCTACAACTATCCATAATTTCTCTCTCTCTCTCTCTCTATTTATCATCATGCATCGTTGTTATTAGGGAGAAATTGTTAAAATCAAGTGGGAGGATTGAGCTTAGCGATGATATCTTATTGGAACGCTTCGGTGGCAACATCGAAGCTTTGAAATGGCACAAAATATATTTTCTTCAGAAAACCATTGCCAGCAATCAGAAGGACCAAATCTCTTATCTTGAGACCGAAATCAAAAACAAAGATGAAACGATTCTATTGCTGAAGCGACAGATAAAGTCTAACCCTTCAATCGACTTCGACCATAAGATGTCAGAGCTTATTCAACAAATCGGTGATTTGGAGTTGAAATTGAAGGATAGTGAGGCTCAGCGTGAATTGTTGGATTTCATTATGGGAGACAACATATCAAGCATTGCTTTACCGGCTTCTCGTACTATTCCTCGGTTTCCAAACCCAAGAGGTCAAATACTCTTGCTGTTCAAAATTTTCCCTCAATGGTTAACTCTTCCCCAGGCTTAGAGGAAAATGCCGTGGGTAACTGGTGTGGGAGAGTTAAGTTTGAAATAGCTAAGTATTTTTATGAGCAACAAAGAGTGAAGTATTCTTAGAATATAAATGAGTATGCCGCCAAAATTCAGAAGCTCGAACGTGACAAATACTTCCCCCAGAAATGCATCGCAGAGTTAGAAAGGGATAACAAGACCCTAAGGGGTGCAAACAGAGCTTTCAACCATGCTCTGAAAACCAATATTAACGCAATCGATGACGCGGATAAAGTTTGGAAGAAGGAAAAGAAATTCAAGGAAGTTCTCAACGCTGCAATTCTTCGCGTAATTGATCTTTCAATCGTTGAGAATCTTAGTAAAGCCACCCAAGACTTATGATATATTTGTATCTTTGAAATGTATAAACTCGTTTTGTATATATGTGAATAACTTCATAGTTTTGTAAATTATTCCATGGTTTATGTAGATCATATAAATTTTGTAAATATCACCTGATTTGTAATCCTTTTCTGTAAAGTCACTTCTGAAATGCTTTTTGATGGCTCATTCATCATCTCCATATTTGATGAATCTTTCATTTCTCTTTGCTGTGCTGATTTCCCTGAAAAGTATGAAGCAAACAATATTTCTAATTATTAGCTTGAAATTGACATACCAGTCTATGTATTGATAGAATTATGGGTATATCCTAGGGGAAATTATGTAATTTGTTACATATATCTAACTCGTTGACCAATCTTATTCGAAATAAAAGGTATTTTCTTCATATTATATACTTGATATGATGTGGTTATATTAATTAATTAACTTAATTAAAAGTATATTTAATAGAAAAATCCATAAATGGTATATTTTTTGATAGTAGTTACAAAGTGTTGTAACCGTGAGTAATTTATCACAATGAAACAAATATACCATTTTAAATGTTCCGAGTCAAGACGCATCGACACTGGATATCGATGTATCTGTTGAGACTGGAGTACGTAACGCTCTCAAAATGTTGAGCAGTGTATTATTCATGACTGCTGAGGGCACCTATGGGTTACGTACTAATAGTTATTGGATAACTATTGAACGACTCACTCGATAGTTCTCTGTTGGTTAATATAACTAAGGTCAAATAGAAAATATCGATGTGATTGATTTACACAGTTCTCTCGACTTGAGAATACCGTGGATCTTCAATATGAAAGCTCCGCTTTGATTACAGCAAAATCATGGCATGGCATAGTATTGAAAGTGAAGCACTATTCAAGAGAGGATTCGTTTCCTCAGTTATATGCGGTTTGTATCACGGTCAACTCAAGTCAACTCAAAGTCAAAGTCTCTGGCCAGAGCATTTCAGTTAATAATAATTGTTATTCTTGAACCAAGGACTTTGTATTTGGACTATAAAGTTGAATGTGGATGAGGTTGGAATTTTGACCATTACCAAATTCTATAAGTCCAAAATGATATAGTTTTGACGAAGAGAATTGGTGTACACAAATGTCACAACTGGGTAACGCTTATTAAACTAAAACTGGATTTTTTCAAAAATGAGTAAGCGATATATTTGGCCATAATGTCACACCACCTGCTAAGTGACATATGAACGTTAACATTAGAATAGTTCGATGTTAATCGCTGACCAAATTTACACCCAAGAGTTACACAGCCGAAATGATGAATTCCCTTAAGACCGAACGATTTAATTAGTTTATAATTGTTATAAATTAATTAAATTAATTAATATTTATGAAATATTAATTATAAAATTTGAATATGATTTGAGAAATTAATAATGTTATATATTTATAACAGTTATAAATATATCGATCGATATACAATATCGACAAGCGATTAAATTAGATTTAATTACATAGTATTTTGGCTTGGGCTTAGATGGGTTTAAGGCCCATCATTAGGGCTGCAAAATTTCAGTTTTGGGAAGGTCTAGGGGTGTCGAAAACACAGGGAATTGGCTTGGAGATAATGGGTTGAGATCAAGTGAGAATGGGTAAAAAGGTTTTCCTCGTTTCTCTCTAAAACAACCCTATATATATGTATGTATGTATGTATCTCTAAAAAGAATTACTAACCTTTTTTGGCCACCGTTACCTTCTATATTTCTGGTTAAAACATAGCTCTAAATCCACTCCAAAGTTCTCAAATATATTTCAAATTAAAATAATACTATTCGGTAGTTAGAGGTCCGGACTTGCAATTTGACGAATCAAGAACGGTAAAAGGAAGGAAAGTCATTGCTTCAATGTGGATTAAAAGGCATCATTAAATTGGTGATTTTAATTCATATTACAGTAACTAAATTATATTCTATGATCCTATAATGAGCAATTTCATATCTGTTTAAATATATTGCTACTATATGTTTAGTTAGGTGAGATTTTATAAGTAGATGTAGTTGTCACAAATTAGTTTGGCTATGTACATAATTTGTTTGTTATACTATTTGATTTATGTATAGACAAATGTTGTTTACTGTACAAAATCAATTTTTTTCATTAATAATTATTTTATATATATTTATTAATAAATTCATATATATATTTTAGTGTATATTTCTCTCTCATAATAGCATATATGCATATATAAGATATATATATATATATATGATTTAAAAATTTTAGTACACTTATTTATATATAATATTAATTTACAAATTTGAAAATTAATTTTCATACATATATTCATTTTTTTAAATTAACATTTTGAATTTTTGAATTGTTTATTACATATAAAATAAATATTACATTAAAAAATAAATTTTATATTTTAAAAAATATTATATCATTTTAGAAACATATAGAAAAAATTGAGGAATTTTTCAATAAATTTTATTATTTTTAACGATTAATATTATTTCGAAAAAACTGTTTATGATTTATTAAAAACAATAATTTAATTGAAAAATTCTTCAAAATTTTTCATAACCTTTCATCCATGATCCTAGAATTTTTTAAAATTTTAAAATTTGAAATTTTAATAATATATTATTTTATATTGAATAATTATTGTTGAAATCAATGTATTTGTTTTTAAAAAATAATATTTCAACTTTGAAAAATCTCCAGATTTTTTCTAAGCTCTATTTTATGATCCTAGATTTTCGAAAATTGTTAAATTTGAATTTTTACCAACAGATTATTTTATGTTAATCATTTATGAATGAAAACATTATTTTATTCATAATATATACAAATTAAAATACTAAAATTTTTATGTTTGCAAAACTAAGTTAATTTTGAATTATAAATAATTTCTTTCTCTCTTTCTATATATGTATATATATATTTATCTATATATAAATGTTTTATGTTCATATATTATATATAATATATTTATACTTACATGTGTGTGTGTATTTGTAACACATATACATGCACATATTTGGACAACATAATTGATATACAAAATGAGCTAATATGTCCGTTGCGATGTAAATCCCAACATCTACATGTGAGCATCTTATACCTTTCACGGATTATTATGTTACACATGCACTCACACATATATGTATATGATACATTTATGTATAAACTAAATCAAATAATATTAATTTCATATTTTAATATATTTGAATTTAAATAAAATAAATGATTTTATTTAAATGAAATTTAGAAATGTTCTAATTCAGTTAGACTTCATAGGCCCAATAAATATCCAATAGGGTAAATTTTTTGAATTCACCCATAACTTCTGCTGCGGGCTGGTCCAGTTCCAACAATGGTATCAAAGCCTAATAGCCTATGCGGTCTAAATTAGTTATATTAGGGCTAACTAATTAAGCTTGTCCACTTAGTATGGTGTCTAGAAAGGTAATGTCTAGGATTGGAATTGAGTAATTAAGTACCCTGTCCTACCTGGTTACCGGCCTGGCCCGAAAGGTGAAGTGAGCCCAAAGGTTGCTCCTAATAGAAAAGGCCCAACTTAATTTGGACCTTGGGCTAATTTCCAAAATCGTTTTGAATTAATGTTAAAGATTTTAAATTTAATAGTTAAATTTAAAATAAAACATGTTTATTATAAAAATTATAATACAACATAAATTTTCAAAATGTTTGAAAGGATAATGATATTTTTAAAATGTTTAAAAATATTTATATAATAATTTCAAATTTTAAATTTATTAATAAGATTAATAAAATAAATTAATTAAATATGTTGATTAATTAATACATATATGCATGTATTATATATGTTGATATATGTTATGCTATTTTAAAATGTTTAAGATAACATAAGTATACATGTATGTATACAAGATAAATTTTGAAATTAATAAATTTTAATTTTAATAAAAATTGTTTAATTGAATAAATTAATTAAAGGTTAATTAATTAAATAAATACACATATATATGATATGTGTGTGTTACACTATAAAGGTTATAGTATACACTATAAATGTATAGTAGATATATCCAATATAAAAGTTATATTGGAATACTAATTTAAAATTAATTAAAGAGTTAATTGATTAAAATTAATTAGATAAGATTTAATTAATGATATATTATACGTAAGACTATCATATAAGTAATTTGAAATATAAAAGTTATATAACAATAAAACTTATATGATATGTGTACAAACTAAATGTGGAACATTAAAGAAACCCAAATAGACTTGAGAAATAAATACATATGTAAATGTACATAAACCGTGATTTCTAATGTGTCTGACACTTGAATTGCTAGGGTATTTCATAAGAAATATATTATTCTACAAGTCAATATCACTTAATATATATATTGAAGATTATGAATCTTCAATATAATGTTGTCCTCTACCATATATATATATATATTAATAAATTACTTACATACTCCTTAGTTGTTTAGCAAACTCAAGCTAGGAATGTTATGCGTAGTATTATTAATATATTGAACATATAAGGTAAGACAACTATTTTTATTTGTTGAGCAAACTCAAGGTACGCATACTATACTTAGGCCATCACGATACGGTAGGTATGAATGAATAATCTCTTTCAATTTGTTGAGCAAACTCAAGGTCGAAATGAGATTAGAACAAGGAAAAATGAGTTAGGAGTTGTATGTGATACAACCGATAAGGAGTTATCCATCGTTTGTGGGGCTATGATTTGTTGAGCAAATTCAAGGTCAGAATACCAAAACAAACGAGTCCTAACACTCACTAGTGAAGTTATAAGAATTCTATGTTTCATCTTAGAAACATAAAAGACTAGTGGGAGCATTATTAGAAAAATGAAATGGTAACATTTAACTTTTCTAATATTGTAAGAGCATATGCTATATAATGTTATAATTATCTACAATGATAAATTTGTCCATTTAATATGATTGATAAAACGTTTGTCAATCAACATATATAAACAAACTAAATTGAAAGTTGACAAATAGAAATATAATATATACTTACTAATAATTATAATTGCATGTTATATAATGTTTCTATACCCATGCAAGTGCCTAATTTCAACTACTTAATACATTCGTAAGTTGGTCACTTATATGTTTACTTAGTTTAGACCGTGTATTGCATTTTATGAGTTTTTGTACTCTAAATGCAATTCAAGACTATGGATATTTGTTCCATGTACTTTCACATATATATATGGTGAACATGCATAGTTTGTGGGGTACAATATTTCGATGAAGTTAGTTCATTCGAAGTAAGCCAATAAACAGTATTTTAAGATCATGTATTCAACTTGAATGATTTCAAAAGGATCATATTGTGTTAATGTAACACAAGACCATAAACTACGAGATACATTTAAGAACTCGACCATTGAAATGTCATCTTGATCGGTTTACATAAAGTGCAACATATTTGATGTCTTAAATGTTAAGAATAATCGAATACGCTTTTGTAAAAGGTTTGTTATGATATTGTAGTCGGGTTTTCTTTTGAATAGTTTGACCATTTGAAAGAAAAACGAATGTATAATAATAGATGTAATTTAAGGTAAAGTTGGAATGAAGAGAATGAATAGTCACTTCCGCTTCATAGAGAAACATTGGAAACAAGAATTGTAATACTAATTGATACTTAATATTGGAATATGAAATATGATTATTATTCCGAAATGTATTTTCATATAGAAAATTGTTTTCTATAACATTTATTTCTTTGAGTTCAAGATATTTGATCAAAGAACTCTCCACTATAAACTAGTTGCAGCATATGAAATAAGTAAACAATATTAACAATATTAAGTGAATGGTGGGCCTCTAAATTTAGTACGCTATTATAGTAATGGCAGAAATAGTGGGAGCATGCCATATAGCACCTAATGATTGCATCAAATTACGAAAATTGTTTTCGTAAAATGTACCGAACATTATTCGTGAAATAATGTTTATTTTGGTATTGACTGAAAAATAGATATAACTATATTTCAATATGAGTATTATGAATATTCATTATGAAATAGAAATACATTATGGAATTTGTTTTCATAGTAAAAGTGATGCAACAAAAATACATACGTATCTAATGTTATTTACAGTTGTTTTGAAATTATAGACTAAGCCGTAGTTTTGAGAAATAATTTTACTATATGATTATGAATCATATGATACAGGTTAATTATATCTCAAACAATTAAGGGCTATGCACCCATTCAGTGGGAGCATCATAAGAGTTGATGAACTCTTTGAATTAGTACATATTGATGTATACAATCACAAGTCTATTAATACCAAAAGGGTTCCACATACTTTGTTATATTCATCGATGATTTATTACCAACATGAACATGTATATTAGATACACATGTAGCAAGTTTATGATAAAATCATAGAATATAAAAGAAAAGTAAATAAAATAACATGCAATAGAATAAAATGATTTGATTTGGTCGAATAATTAAGTATATTGGAAAGTGTTCCAAATGTACCTAAAAATGAATATAGATTTAATCTCTTAAGTCACTCCTTCATGTGATACATAATGATGCATCGATAAGGAGTAATCAGACATTGTTGGACAATTTACGATTAATTGTGAGTGAAGTTGAGTTAGTTTCTTTCTATAAGGTCATGTACTTAAGAGTAGTACACAAGGTTGATATTATTTCATCTAAACAATAGTTTACAAAATCATACAAAATAAGGATTTGTAAGAAATCCCAACATATCCAAGGCCAAGGAGTTGACAGGTTGTGCGAGTCGAAAGATTGCACGTAATAATTGTTCATGAGGGATCTTGTATGAATCTCCAAAAAGTTTTTTGGAAAGGTCTATCATCAAATGACATATTTATGTTTTAAACATAATTTTTGTAAACTAAAATCAGTTTTATAAATAAAAAGGTTCATAAAGCATTTATGAATCCCTATTCTATTTGCACTAAGAAACAATTATTGTTTCAAGATATATCAACTTCATTGTGAAGGAATTTCTTTGAGAATTTTTTGGTAGTTAAATGGAATTGGATCCGATCCAAAGATAGAACTGATTATATAAGATGAAGTGAAATTAACTAACCTAAAGGAACACATTGCATTAGAATGTCCAATAAGTATTCTCGTACATCGAAGAGAAACTATGAGTTTCTTATTAATATCGAAAATATATATTACCCTCGGTTGTTCAATTAAACCATTAAGATTATTGACTCTATATGGTATGATGCGCAAATCTAAGAGAATTCCAAGTACACTATCAAAATATGATTTTGGTGGTCGTAACCAAAGATGTGGTCCATCGACCGAGATTGTGTCTTTATTGGAAAGACTAATGTGGTTGGAATTAAATGAGCAATGTTAATAAGGATAATATCACAAATTTCAATTGTTGAAATTAGCATAACAGATTCGGTATTCAACATGCTCAAGTTAATTCAGATTTACTCACAAAATTATCGCTCGATAAGACTTAGTGTTTGGTACTTATGTATTGAAACAGAAAATTCTAAATAATGATTTATAGTAAGCCATTTACATATATTAACCAAAAATGCCTCAAATTCAGTGGGAGCGATATTGGGTTTGTGAGTCTTTGGATATGGTCCAAGAAATGATACGAATGTATCATTTTGTAAGTATCAAGATTGAATAAGTATTTTGATAGAAATATCAAATAGTTTGATTTTCAATCAAAGTGCAGAGGAAGCGTGTGTTCATAAGAAAGAATGTTAAAAGGTACATTGATATTTCTAAACTATAAATAAACAACACGTTGTTGTTTTAACAATATGCTTGTATTAAAATCAACTTTAGTTGTTTTAATACTCAATTTTGGATTGTAAATGATGTCTTTTATGGTGAGTATAAAAGATATAGGGATTGTCCCAGAACGATATACAAGGGCACCCTATTAAAAAGAGAACATGTAAGTTGGATTCCTTATGCATTAGCAATAGGAATTATCATACATGTTATGTTGTGTATGATATTGTGTTTTGTTTATGTATTTGATACATGGATCAAATATAAAATCCAACTTGATGTCACTAAATGGTTGTTCGAGGTGTTCTCGCGTATTTATGTAATACTAGAGAATTGTTTATAGAAAAAACGAACTCGTTATGATGGAATGTTTGGACAAAACTTTTATAAGTGATATTGAGTATATCATGTCAATGATAAAATTCAAGTTAAAATATTTAATT
Source organism: Allium fistulosum (assembly GCA_030737815.1). Taxonomy (NCBI): domain Eukaryota; kingdom Viridiplantae; phylum Streptophyta; class Magnoliopsida; order Asparagales; family Amaryllidaceae; genus Allium; species Allium fistulosum. Next base: position 87,650,550 of record CM060905.1, read on the forward strand.
TGAAAATGTTTCAAAATAAAGGTGATTGTGGCCGATTCAACGAAATGTTGAGAACATTAAGTTGAATAGCGCAATAATAAACCAATGTATATAGATATAAATGCACAAATTTATAATTGAGCCAAAGGTAATTCCAAGTGTTGAGAATCCTATAATATTGTTATAAGATAACAATGTCATGAAATTGGTCATGATAGAACTTAAAGCTCACTAGAATTCGAAAGACATACTTCGAATTGTTCCACATGATAAGGCAGTTTATCAGTGTCAGAGAGAGTTAATCGACAAAGTAGATAATTAAAACATAATAGCATACCCATTCACTAAGGGACTGACCTAATTGGTTTTTAGAAAACTGATTTGAGAAGTTGGAATTAGATTCCATAATTGTCTCCAAGTGCAAGTGGGAGATTGATAGAGTTAGGGGTATGCCCTAGGGGCAATTATATAATTTGTTACATGTATCTAACTCGTTGACCAATCTTGTTCGAAATAAAAGGTATTTTCTTCCTATTATATACTTGATATAATGTGATTATATTAATTAATTAACTTAATTAAAAGTATATTTTATAGAAAAATCAACAAATGTTATATTTTGTGATAGTAGTTACAAAGTGTTGTAACCGTGAGTAATTTATCACAACGAAACAAATATACCATTTTAAATGTTCCTAGTCAAGATGCATCAAGACTGGAAATCGATGTATCAGTTGAGACTGGAGTACGTAACGCTCTCCAAATGTTTGGTAGTGTATTACTCATGACTGCTGAGGGCACCTAGGGTTACGTACTAATAGTTATTGGATAACTATGGAATGACTCACTCGATAGCTTTCTGTTGGTTAATATAACTAAGGTCAAACAGAAAATATCGATGTGACTGATTTACACAGTTCTCTCGACTTGAGAATACCGTGGATCTTCAATATGAAAGCTCCGCTTTGATTATATACAAATCATGGCACGGCGTCCATCGAGTGACTATAGTTGGGTCGAGTTGAAGTATTGGAAGTGAAGCACTATTCAAGAGAGGATTGTCTCCTCAGTTATATGTGGTTTGTATCACAGTCAACTCAAGTCAACTCAAAGCCAAAGTCTCTGGCCAGAGCATTTCGGTTAATAATAATTATTATTATTGAACCAAAGACTTTGTATTTGGACTATAAAGTTGAATGTGGATGAGGTTGGAATTTTGACCATTACCAAATTCCATAAGTCCAAAATGATATAGTTTTGACGAAGAGAATTGATGTAAACAAATGTCACCCAGGTAACGCTTGTTAACCTAAAATTGGATTTTATCGAAGATGATTAAGTGATAAATTTGGGCATAATATCACACCACCTGCTAAGTGACGTGTGAACGTTAACATTAGAATAGTTCGTTGTTAATCGCTGAACAAATTTACACCCAAGAGTTACACAGCCGAAATGATGAATTCCCTTAAGACCGAACGATTTAATTAGTATATAATTGTTATAAATTAATTAATATTTATGAAATATTAATTATAAAATTTGAATATGATTTGAGAAATAAATAATGTTATATATAATTATAACATTTATAAATATATCGATCGATATACAATATCGACAAGCGATTAAATTAGATTTAATTGCATAGCATTTTGGCTTGGGCTTAGATGGGTTCAAGGCCCATCATTAGGGTTGTAAAATTTCGGTTTTGGGAAGGTTTAGGGGTGGCTAAAACATAGGGAATTGGCTTGGAGATAATGGGTTGAGATCAAGTGAGAATGGGTAAAAAGGTTTTCCTCGTTTCTCTCTAATACAACCCTATATATATATATATATATATATATATATATATATATATATATATATGTGTGTGTGTGTGTGTGTGTGTGTGTGTGTGTGTCTAAAAATAATTACTAACCTTTTTTGGCCGCCATTACCTTCTACATTACTGGTTAAAACATAACTCTTAATCCACTCCAAAATTCTCAAATATATTTCAAATTAAAATAATACTATTTGATAATTAGAGGTCGGTGATTCCGGACTTGCAATCTGACGAATCAAGAACAATAAAAGGAAGGGAAGTCATTGCTTCAACGTGGATTCAAAGGCATCATTAAATTGGTAATTTTAATTCATATTACAGTAATTAAATTATATTCTATGATCCTATAATGAGCAATTTTATTTCTGTTTAAATATATTGTTACTATATGTTTAGTTAGGTGAGATTTTGTAAGTAGATATAGTTGTCAAAAATCAGTTTGGTTATGTGCATAATTTGTTTGTTATACTATTTGTTTTATGTATAGACAAATGTTGTTTACCGTACAAAATCAATTTTGTCATTCATAGTTGTTTTATATATATTTATTAATAAATTCGTATATATCTTTTAGTGTATATTTCTCTCTCATAATAGCATATATACATATATAAGATATATATATATATACATATACGATTTAAAAAATTTGGTACACTTATTTATATATAATATGAATTTACAAATTCGAAAATTAATTATCATACATATATTGATTTTTTAACTTAACATTTACTGAATTTTTGAATTGTTTATTATATATAAAATAATTATTACATTAAAAATTAAATTTTATATTTTTAAAAAATATTATATCATTTCAGAAACATATAGAAAAAATTTAGGAATTTTTCAACAAAGTTATTATTTTTAATGATTAATACTATTTTGGAAAAACTATTTATGATTTATTAAAACAATAATTTATTTGAAGAATTCTTTAAAAATTTTTGTAACCTTTCATTCATGATCCTTGAATTTTGAAATTTTAAAATTTGAATTTTAATAATATATTATTTTATATTAAATAATTATTGCCGAAATCAATGTATTTGTTTTTTGAAAATAATATTTCAACTTTGAAAAATCTCCAGATTTTTTCTAAGCTCTATTTTATGATCCTAGATTTTTGAAAATTGTAAAATTTGAATTTTCATCAATAGATTATTTTATGTTAATTATTTATGGATGAAAACATTATTTTATTCATAATATATACAAACTAAAATATTAAAATTATTATGTTTGCAAAACTAAGTTAATTTTGAACTATAAATAATTTTTCTCTCTCTTTCTATTTATATATATATATATATTTATATATATTTATCTATATATAAATGTTTTATGTTCATATATTATATATAATATATTTATACTTACATGTGTGTGTGTGTATTTGTAACAAATATACATGCACATATTTGGGCAATATACATGATAAACAAAATGAGCTAAATGTCCGTTGCGATGTAATCCCAACATTTACATATGGGCATATTATACTTTTCACGGATTATTATGTTACACATGCACTCACACATATATGTATATGATACATTTATGTATAAACTAAATTAAATAAAATTAATTTCATATTTTAATATATTTGAATTTAAACAAAATATTTTATTTAAATGAAATTTAGAAATGTTCTAATTCAGTTAGACTTCATAAGTCCAATAAAGATCCAATAGGGCAAATTTTTTGAAATTCACCCAAAACTTCCGATGCGAGCTAGTCCAGTTACAACATGTATATCATTTGCTTAAATTAACAAGTCATCTTGTCAATTTCATGAAACATAGTCTATATTAAACATTTATACCCCATCTTCAACCATGATGAGAAATGCTCGAGAATTAAACTTCAACCATTTGGCTGGAATATCTAAAATTTGTTAATAGGAAATCCCGCCTTATCACAAGGGTATAAATATTAGATAGTAATTTTTCAGGAGATAGTTAATAAGGAGTTAAATCCAGAAATCATTGTTTGAATATTTGTAATAGAATCCCGGCGACCTATTCTCGGGCTTTAATGAAATATGAAAACTTAGTAATCCGAGACCCAGATTCAGGTATTAACGGAAACTTATAATAATGATCTTCTTGAGAGTATTTTTTTACCCAGATACGGGCATTTGTGATATATAAATAGAAATCCATTATCGGAATTTTACACCCAGATTAGGGCTCAAATAAGTAATTGTCTCGATACCAAATTCAGGTATACAAAGATAGTCGGTGATCGATAAAGACCTGAAACCCAGATTCGGGCATTAGTAAATAAAGTCCTGAATTGAATGTCCCGAAACCCATATTCGGTTATTAATTGATGAAATTCTGATATGAGAGACCCAAAACCCGGATTCGGGTATTAATAGATGATGTTTAGAAATGAAGTCCTGTAACCCTGATTCGGGCATTAATTGATGAGATTCAAATATGAGTGACCCAAAACCTAGATTCGGGTATTAATAAGTGAAGCTCTGTTCTACTCCTTCGATGTGTGAACCCTTCAGGTCTTGCATAGATGTAATTCGATTAGTTGCCTCTTGAGCTTGGACGTCTTAGTCCATAATTGGAAATGCCTTTTCTTGAGCTTGAACATCTTAGTTCATGATTTGATGAGCCTTTTCTCGGGCTTAGACATCTTAGTCCATTGTGGAATGTTTCTCCTCTTGGGCTTGGACGTCTCGGCCCATTTTTTGAATGGGCCTCCTCTTGGGCTTGAACATCTTAGTCCATTACAGAATGCGCCTCCTCTTGGGCTTGGACATCTTAGTCCATTATTTGATGGGGCTCTTCTCGGGCCTGGACCTCTAAGTCCATTATTGTCCGGTGCTCTTGGTTAGCTCATCTTAGAGGCTAGAACCAAGGACTTACCCGAACTCCCTCTAAGAGGCGCTCTGCCCTGGCCCTTGTGTGGCACGGACAGGGGCTTGTTCGGTGCTTTACCTTGGCAATCTTATGGTGCAAATAAAGGTTTACTCTATCCTCCCTGTAGGAGGTGCCTTACCCTGGCCATAGCATGGCGTGGATAAGTGCTTGTTCGGTGCTTTAACCTGGCCATCTTATAGCACGGCTAAAGGCTTACTCTGTCCTCCCTCCAAGAGGTGCCTTGACCTGACCAGAGGTGCGACCAAGGGCTTGTCTGGTGCATTAACCTGGCAATCTTATGGCGCGGCTAAAGTCTTACCTGCCCTCCCTTTAGGAGGTGCTCTGCCCTGGCCAACTCGGCACGGACAGAGGATTTTCTACCATCTTAGGTAGACTACCATCTTAGGTAGTATCCAAATATAAGGAGCATTTCACTCCCAACCATGTAGATTTTCTTTTTATGAAAAGTAGCTCCTTATTGATTTTGTCTCAAATTCTTTTTACAAACTCGTGAACCTTTCCTTATCGGAAGAAATTTATGATCATCCCCTCCATGGATCTACAATGGTTGGTTTCATGGCCATTCATCATATTGTATTAGCAATAGGATCCTCCTAGATTCTTTCATGTTTTAGCCTTTTCTTTTTTGATGGCTAATAGTTAAGCTCATCCTTAGTTAGCAAGTAAACATTCTCTATGGATTCTTTGGGAAGTCTAATTTTGAAGCCTGATTCTTGAGGATGGCTTTTTGACTTTTTGTTCATTGGCCTTATTGTTTCATGCTCTTCAATTTCTTTCCTTTTTTCTACCCTTTGAATTTCTTGAGTTGGAAGTGTTCTTGCTGTAGTTGGTTGCCACTTATGTGCAAATGCATTGTAATCAACCATTATTTCTTTCTCAAAGGTGGTGCCTTTGGAATAGTATTGGATGGTCCATTTCATTTGATTGAATACATTGTCATTTACATTTGTTCTTTTTCCTAATGCGAAGGTAGAGGTGAGGCCAACATGAAAGGGGTTTATGCTCCATTTCTCAGGATTGTATGATTCTGCTCTTTTCTTGTTTATAATTCTAAGAGCTTCTAGCCTTAACCTTTGCTTTTCGTCTTGGTTGGAATCCTTGATGATTATTGAAGGGAATCTTATCTCATGGGGTTTAGAGGATCCTCGTTCAGATCTTATGATTCTTCTAGCCATGATAAGACCAAATTTTATGAACTTGAGATTGAGCTAAGTGGGGTTAGAGAATAGTACTATTAGGGGTTTATTCAAGTCGGAGGTTCATACCCTCCTTCTAGCGTCAAAAATGTTAATAAGAAATCTTGTCAACACCCTAAAAGTTGTGCTAAGAAATGGAGATGATCCTTTAGACAAGTAGAGTAGGAAGGAAGGTATGTATCCCTCTCGGATTTCCTTTCGAATAGGCTTAAGTAGATAGTAGTTACCCAGATCAACCTTTCGACTCAGTCGGAAGGGGTTGATTTCGACTCGGTTAAAGGTCTTAAGTAGTTGGATGGCTTAGATTTAGGTTAAGGATCAGAAATAGGGGTTTTGACCTTGTCGAAACCTATGGGCTTAACCTTCTTGAGTTTGAATTAGTAATCTCAACCTTCAATGTTTTGGAGAGGGGTTTTGACCTTGTCGAAAGCCGGGACTTTGGTCTCCTTGTATTAGTTGAAGGTTTAAGTAAGTTGTGACTTGGTTTCGACCTTGTCGAAAGCAATGGCTCAAGGGGAAGATAGCTTGAAGCTGGTAATTAATGCTATTTGAATCTGTAGGGTTTCGACTATGTCGACAGTGCCTTTCGATGTAGGCGAAACCTGAAATACAAGAGTGAATCCAAAAAAAGCTTCAATGAAACAATAAAGTAATCTAAAATATTTAAGACTTCCCTTTTGTAAGCCAAAAGATGATTTTATTACTCAAAGTCCCCAATTCAATTTTGTAATTAGGGTTTACAACACTTCTGATTAAAGAAATACAAGTTTGGAATGGAAGGAATCGGATCCCCAAAACCTGACCCCTTGGGTCTTATTTATATATGCGGATCAGCACCTTTCGACCTTGATGCTTTCGATTGGGTCGAAAGGTGGCTGCCGAATAACTCAAGTATGCTTTGTCACCTTTGTCGAAAAGTAAGGTTGCGCTTCTCTTCTTTCTATTATCTTGTAAGTGCTTCCGATTTTGTCGATAGGCATTGTTCAATGGTTTCGATGATGTTGGTTACGCCTGCGTACTTGTTTCTAATTTGATGCGGAACCCTCCTGGATCACATTGGCTTCAACCGCTTCAAAAGGCTTATTATAGCTTTCGAAGGGGTTATTCAAGCCAATGCTTGCTTTCGAGTAATTTGAATGAAGGAGAAACCATTAGTTTCGAATGGTTTGGTGCATGAGCAAAGAACTATTCTTCATTGTCTTCGAAAGGCACTGCCTCGTCTCATTCGAAAGGTCTTCATGCATATGGAATCACCTAGTTGAAAGGTGGTTATTGAAGGCGGAAGGATGTTCTTGACTCCATCAATTACTTCGAAAGGTAAAGTCATTCTGAATTTCGATTGTAGATACCCTTTGACACCTTCAAAAGGTTCTAAGCTTTCAGATCCTGACAGTAGCATCCCTTCGACTCCTCCGAAAGGACCAGCTGGAACCTTTTCTCTTTCTCTTCTTTAACTTTGGCTCAAATTGGTTTCGACCAAGTCGAAAGGTGAATTTTTGGAGTAACACAACCTCTTCAACATTTGACCCTTAGCCACATTCTGATGGGAGCTACTTATGAGGGATTGGTGGAAATGGCTTTGCCGAATACCTTTTTCAAAGATGAAGTTAAGGATGAGCCTAAGAACGTAGAAGGGAAGCCATTTCAGTAGGGTCATCGCAAGGGCGGAATGAGGACTCAGGGCAACATAAAACGAAACAACTTAAATGTAGGACGTGCGATTTCAGAGGACATTTTTCTAGGAATTGCAAGACTAATCTGGCAAAGATAAAGTGTTACAACTACAGTCAACTTAGTCATATAAAGAGGGATTGTCCGAACTGGTCCAAGACTTTTAACCAAGTGGTTACAACATTTGCACTGGTTGCCATTCCTAACTTGAGTACAGTTCTAGTTTTGGATAAGGGAAAGAAGGTAATTATCGAAGGTGCGTTAACTCTTTGTAAGTTATCTATTCACACTCTATTTGACACCGGAGCATCACACTCATCTATTCTAAGTAGAATAGTAGATTGCTTACATTTAGAGAGCGATATAGTAGCATACCCCATTGTAGTATCGAACATCGTGGAAGGATTGATTCATTTGTCCATGATTTGTAGAGATTTGAAACTTCATATTTTGGGTGTTAAATTTGACTATGATGCTTATGTTTTGGGATTTTCCGGGTTTGGGTTAATTTTCGAAATGGATTGGATGACTATGTATGCAGCAGTACTAGATTGTAATAGAAAGGTGGTTCGTATGAGTATTTGTAGAGGACGTCGCCTAGAGGTTTAATACGATTCCAAGAGTTCTGTTATGTTAAGTTACCTATATTCCATTGCTCTATCACTGATTGAGTTAGCTTCAGTGCCTATCATCTGAGATTACCTAGATGTCTTTTCAGAAGTTTCCGGTCTTACACCCATAAGGAGATGGAATTTTGAATCTATCTTGAGGAGAATGTTAGACCCATTGCCTTACCTCTTAGGTATATGGCTCCTAAAGAAAGATGCGAGTTAAATAAGCAAGTAAGTGAATTGTTGGAGAAGGGCTTCATCCAAAGGGGTATTTAAAGTTGGAGCACTAGTTTTCTTTACTACTAAAGTAGATGGATCTTTAAGGCTTTGCATCGATTATTGAGAACTTAATAAGCTATCAAAGAAGAATCGTTATCCACTAACCTGTATAGACGGCCTCTTTGATCAGCTAGTTGGGGGCAAAGGTATTCTCTCGGCTTGATTTGGCTATCGGGTTCCATCAGTTACATGTAGCTGAGGATAGTATTCAGAAAACTATTTTTCGCACGTGAGTGGTTAGTCAAGCAATTCGGACTGACTAATGCACCTGCATATTTTTTTTGACATCATGAGTCGAGTCTTTAGAAGGTTGATGAAAAAGTTCATGGTGGTGTTTGTTGATGACATACTTATCTATTTGAAAAGCAAGGAAGAGCATGAGTTGCATTTAGAAGAGATACTCGACACTCTCCATAGGCATAAGCTAAAGGCGAAATTTTCTAAGTGTCACTTCTGGCATAAGGAGGTTCGCTTTCTAGGACATGTTGTCTCCAAGCATGGACTAGCGGTCGATCCTAGTAAAGTTGATGCAATATAGGATTGGCACATAATGAAGAATGACATAGAGTTGAGAATCTTTCTTTGTTTGGCTGGCTACTATAGGAAGTTCATTAAGGATTTCGCTAAGACTTCCACACCATTAATGCACCTTATCAAGAAGAATCTAATTTTCTCTTGGAACTCATAATGTGAGGATGCTTTTATAAAGCTGAAGGATTTGTTGATCGTTGCACCTATTTTGGTACTCCCTTATGGCACGAAGGCGTCAATAGTATATACTAATGCTCGTGGAAGAGGATTGGGCACCGTGTTAATGCTAGAACGTAGATTTCTTTGTTATGCTGCTCAACAGTTGAAAGTTCATGAGAGAAACTATCCAACCCATGATCTTGAGTTGGCAGCCATTGTTTTTGCTCTTAAGTCATGGAGACATTATCTTTTGGAGGATTTATTTGAGCTACTTGCATATCATAAATCTTTGAAGTATTTATTCTTCCAAAAGGATTTGAATTTGAAGTAGCAGAGGTGGTTGGAGTTCTTGGCTTCGTATGACTTGGTATCGCATATACTCAAGGAAAGGGCAATGTTGTAGCTGATGCCTTGAGTAGGAAGCATGCGATGCTAAGCCTTATGTTCTTGAAATGGAAGCATTTGGAGTTTATTTCCGCATTTGATTTTTGACCTACATCAAAGATCATATCAGGATTGTTGGCAGCTTTAGATGTTCATCCTTTACTTATAGACCGTATTTGTTCAAGTCAGAAGCAAGATACAGATTTGAGAAGCTAAACAAAGGAAAGCATTCAATTCATTTGGATCGTTATTCTATTAATTCAAGAGGATGGTTGATGAGGGATGGTAGGTGATGTGTTCTTCACATTGAGAAAATTATTAACATGGTGTTAGCAGAGTCACATCATTCTGAGATGACCACTTATCCCAGTGGTGATAAAATGTATCATGACATAAAGAAAGTTTTTTACTGGCCAAGAATAAAGAGACATGTAGCAGAGTTTGTTTCCAAGTGTATGACTTGTCAGAGAGTAGAAGTAGAGCAGAAGAAGCCCGATGGATTATTACAACCTTTGGATGTCCCACAGTGGATATGGGAGAGTATCTCTATGGATTTTATAGATGGGTTACCTAGGAGTAGAAGGGGGAATGAGAGTATTAGATCATTGTCGATCGATTGTATGAATGCGCTCATTTTATACCAGTTAGGAGTATGAGAACAACTCCATCATTAGTGACCTTATACGTAAGGGAAGTGGATTGACTACGTGGAGTCCCTTCTAGCATAATCAGCGATCGAGATCTACTTTTCACTAGTGAATTTTGGAGGAGTCTTCAAGAGGCCTTGGGCACCAAACTAAATCTGAGTACAACCTATCTATTATAGACGGATGGACAGGCAGAGAGAGTGAATCTGGTAATGGAGGATTTTGCCGAGGATCTGTATTTTGAATTTTGGAGGTTCTTGGGAGAATCACTTGCAATAGTGGAGTTTGTATATAATAATAGCTTTCAAGCGAGTATTGGAATGGCACCATTCGAGACATTCTATGAGAGGCTATGTAAATCTCCATCTTATTGGTGGGACACTGCTGGTAGGATCATTCTTGGACCAGACATGAGTAGGGTGACTTTTGAGAAAGTAGATTCATTCCATAAAAGACTGCACAAGGTAGGCAAAAATATTATGCTGACAGGAGACGCATGGAGTTGTAGTTCGCGGTAGACAACATGGTCTTTGTGAAGATCTCACCACTTAGTCACATTATGGGGTTTGGCATTTCGAAAAAGTTCACACTGAGATTTGTTAGACCCTTTCTCAACTTGGGGAGAGTAGGGAAGTTAGCTTACATAGTGGAGCTTCCTGAAATGTTGGCAGGGGTTCACAATGTCTTCCATCTGTCATACTTGTGATGGTGCTTACATGATTCAGCTACCATGGTTAAGCTGAGTTAGTTGAAAGAAGTTGAAGTAGAGAAGAGTCACTTGTTCACCATGTACCTACCCGTATTATTGAGCATAGAACAAAGCGACTCCACGATAAAACAATCAGACTGGTTAGAGCCCAATATGAAGATGATCCAACTGAGAGTACTTGGGAGATAGAGAAGAAGATCCGAGCAACCCATCCAGAGCTCTTTTCTAGTAGGTTTCCATTTAAACCAATAGAATTACTTAGATATAGAATACTTGGCTTAGTGTATTCCATAGGTAGGTAAGTATTTGGATGTTAGGCATGGATCTGAACATGTCACTGGGACGTGTTTTGGATGATTGTTGCTAATGGATGTATTTTATCAGCTAGTTGGCATAGAAGGCTATTAATCATGTTGGTCTATGACACATATCGCACTATCAACTTTATTTTATTAGTTATATGCATATGGATGCTACATTTTTTTCCATATGCATTGGATGGTTGCTCAATCGTATAGAATTGTAGGTATTTACGGTGTTGCATATATTTTGGATACATGGTATAAGCACTTGCATTTTTCGCATTACCTATATGCTCATATGCATTCCATACCTACCTATACAAGTTGCATTAGAAATCTAAAGCTAAGGACCATGGTTGCAAGTGGTTAATGGTTGAGTAGATTATTGCAGATATTGGTTACATAAGCATATTACATTTTCCATCCATAGAGATTTTGGGGACAAAATTCCTTTTAAGGGGGAGAATGTGACATCCTAGAAACTTTAATAATGAAATAAGATACAAAAAGGAAAAAAATGTAATTTTATATAAAAGGACAAAAATAATAATTTTCTGCAGATTTTAGAATTAGGCCTCGGGACCAATTTCATTGCATTTGGAACATCGTTTACAGTCAGAATCAAATATTGGAGTGAAAATAATAGGAATGTAGCTAGTGGCAATTTCGTAATTATGGATTTCGAAAATTAGAGTAGAATCCTAATTCTCAACTATAAATAAAAGTCCAAGCTTCCACTGTCCTCATTCAAAAATCCTAGCCACCACCTATAAACATCACTTCTTTCTAATCTTCATCCTAAAAAATAAATTCAAAGATTCAAACAAAATAAAAAGTAAATCAAATAAAAATACAGAAAAAGAATCAAAGAAAGAAGGATTCCACAAACAAAGCTTGATGAAAGATGCAACAGATACAAATCTAAAGAGAGGACGGAAAGCTAACAGGTGAGTGGGTTATATCTACGAAATTAGTATGATGCGAACAATTAGTTGAATTTCAATTCTATACCTTTTAGTAATAAAAATATGATTACTCTTTTTGAATATACTCTTTATTCCAAATCTTTGAATTGAAATAAATTGGAAAACCCTAGGAACTAATAGATCAAATTATTGAATCTATAAAACTACACTAACCCCATGGATCTAAATTGTAAAACATGTCGGGTTGATTTTGATAAGCGATAGATAACTTCTATGAATTCGGTTCATATGACAATTTGAAATGATTTTGGATAGGTAGGAATATATAATCGATGCGAATGCACATAAAATACCTTGAATATATACATAACTAATTAGAAATCTATTTATAATTGTTACAACAAATCATTTGAGATGGATATAAAATAGTAGAAAATATATCAGAAATATCGTGAAGATAAACCTTGAAACCCTTACTCGAATCAACGAAAAGAAAAGTAAAATAAATAAGAAAAAAAATAAAACTTGAAAATCTGGAAAAACCAAGTTAGGCATCTGAATTAGTTGGTTAGATGTCTGTGTTGAACTAAAAATGACTAAATACGAACCAGAAAGAAACAATACAAATAAAGCATGATTCAGACGTCTGAACAGCGTAACCAAGCGTCCGAGATAGAGGTTAGACATCTGACCTGAAGATCCAGAATGCAGATTGATTGAAGTTTGAAGACACAAAAAGAAAATAGTATAAAACAGACTCAATTTAGATGTCTGATTCCTATACTTAGATGTCTGAATGTAGAAAGTTATTTTTTTTAATACGAGTCAGACGTCTGAGCTGTAGGGTCAAGCGTCTGAATTGAAGCAGTAAGTCGGATTGAACCTGGACCTGGTGCAAGCAAAGTAGTATGGGTCTGGGAAACCTGTTCCTACTTCTTAGTTATTCAGAGTGTGCGCAGCTGAATGAAGTCGGATAGCAAGCTGGAAACGTACCATCTTGGATCAAGTCCTAGGCTCTCGCTTTACGAAGTTAGAACGCGACACTTAATGTGATGGGTGATTATATGCAATTAGAAGCTCTTATCGTTCGTAGCCAATCCTAACCACCTAAACTAGTTGGAGTTGGAAAGAGTTATAGCAACGAGAACCGTCGTTATTGGAATAGTTAATCCTACGAGAGTTGGAGTCGTTAATCCACTCTTGAATGCTACTTGTGTAATGGTAGAGAGCATAGTATACTTGTACCATGAAAGGATTAAATTGGGATTGTTAACCCAAAAGATTAATTCGAGGTTGTTAACTCGGATAAGTAGACTTAGTCTAGAAGCTATATTTGATTTAGAATTATCCAAAAGATTATCGATGGAATGCTAACTCAGTATATACATAGGTAGTTATATCCTAGAAATGTTTTCTAAGGGATAGTCAGTTGATATGTTCCATCTTTGAGTGGAACTTTAATAAATTATGATTGTACATCTAGAATAATCAACTAAAAATGTAACATAACCAGATCCTTATATACATAACATGCTAAGGAGCACCCTAGATGTAGGTTATAACTGAACTTCAATCATTTGTTTACACCATATCACTAGTGATATGATTCATTCACCAGACTTTGCCCAACCCCCTCCATTTCTCCCTCTTATTACCTATTATAAGAGGATATGGAAGGAAGTTAATTGATTTGGTATAGGTGCATGGAGAAAGTGACACGTCAATGAAGATTTATTTATTTCGGCCCTTCTCTATGTATCTTATTTTGTCTATTAGACATATTATTACTGTGGTGTTTTTTGGGAGTTTTATCTATCATTTGGCCCTATTGCTATCTATTAGACTTATGTAGTACTTGCATTTGGAGACTTGATATGTCGTTTACTATATGTACTATGATTATTCTACGACTGTGTTTGTAATGACCCAGAATTTTAGTCATTTTAATTTAGAATATTTAATTTATTTTAAATATTAAAAAGTTATTTTTATAATTTAAATAACTTGGATTTCAAATATAATGATTTATTTGATAATTTAATTATTAATTTTATTTGAAATTGCTTAAATAATTGAATCTTAAATTTTATGTGAATGAAAACGATTTCAAAAGTTGATTTAGATTTTATTTAAATAAGAAGGGAGATAGTAAACTTTTAAATTTGATTTAATTGATTTTAGAATTTGCTCGTTTTAAATAACGTGTAAAAATAGTCCTTCGAGGCACTGTCTCGGATTTCGACGTAATTGGTTTCATTGGATCCGTAATAGTGAATTATAATATGCCATCGAATTTGGTGGTGATCGGATGTATCATTTCCTCGTTCGAGTTCAAAACGCGTAGAAATTAATTTAAGGAATTTAAATTAAAATAATTTGATTTTGAAAAGCTGTCTTCTGAATATGATGGAATTGGCTCCCGATACATATTCCATTATGTTCGGAATAGGAGTATAACATATAAAATGCAAGACGACACGCCTCGTTTGGAGTTCAAAATTTTCACGGATGAATAGTGCCGTGGAATTTTCTATATAAGGACTTGAAAATTTTATTTTTGCAATCCAAAACACTAGATCCTTCAGCCGCCACTTTAAAATTTTAATGGCCGAAAATCGCTGGCCTTCCTTCCTCAATTTTGTTCCATCCACGCGCTTTTATGCTTCAACTTCAACTCGAAAGATGGAGAGCTCGACGAGCTCTACATGATCAACAGTTGGATCGAGTCGAGGGGGAATGAGGCATGGCAAAATCCCCGCGTTTGCGTATGGCGAAGTAGTGGTCGGCGGCGAGGCTGGTGGGTGGCGCGATCGTGATTTAATACAAAAAGGAAAATGAAAGCGACCTAGAAAGATTATCGTGGGAAAGAGGAGAGAAAGGGTTAATGTTTTGAATTTAATTGTTTATTAATTATGTTAATTACAATTTTAATTATATCGTATGTTCATAAATTCATAACTTTCTCGTACAAGGTCCAAATTGAGCGCGATAAGTCGGTTGCGATCGTATCGGCGAAGGCTACGTTATGGAATTAAATTGGATGGATTTGGAGTGATTTTGGGTTAAATTTGAATGTCAGTTCAATTTTAATCCAAATTGGGGTGTTTTGATGACTAAGAATCAAATATGAGTTAATCTCACATTTTTGGTTAACCAGGAATATTTTTAGGCGATAAAAATTATCTATTGGATGTTTGGATATTTTTTATTGATAGTTATTAACTACTTGGATAGTTTACTATATTTATTAGTTGGATTGGATATATTCTCGCCTATTGGAGCGGATGAGACCCTATTACGTTCCCGTGTAAGAGCGGGTGACCTTTTGTATATGAATTCCATCTCGAAGCGGTTGATTTATATTTTTATGATAATATACTTTATGTGATGCAGGGGGACAAGATGCAGGGATCCAACAGGATTCCTCACGCTATTGATTTTACTTTTCATATATATAGTGATATATGACTTGTTGAATGCCATATTGATGACATTGATATGATTGCTTAATTAGTGCTTTAGTAGCACTGGGTCTCATTTTTGGTATTTTAAAATACTATAAAATAGTGATTTGATTTGAAAAGGGATTTCAAAGCGATCCTGAAAACTATATATGCCTAAATAATTAGTCTTGAATAATTTGAAGGAGTAATTTATTTTAAAATCAAAGGTATGATTTTTGGATATCATAAGTTAATAGTTTCATAAAATACTATTAAATAGAGATTTCCAAACTGTAAATAAAGATTTTTGAAATCTTGAACTAAGTATGTCTTTTATAATAAAGGGATATGTTTAAAGGAAAGTAGACATATTTTGACATTAATATTTATTAACCATTTTATACAAAGTAATATATGTATGTATGTATGTATGTGTGTACATATATGAAAGATTAATTACAAATGTGAGATTTTATAAATGTGATAATTTATAACAGTAATATTTTACAAATGAAGTGAAGATTTGTAAAATCGTATTTTGTTAATAAAAGTATGAATTTATAAACGTGATTATAAATTAAAGGAAACTATTATCATTTAATAAATTGGAGAATAAATCAAACGGTTGATTTACTATAAGATACAGACTGATATTTTAGAAATAGTTGACTCTATTTTGGAAATTGAAGGTGAGGAAAAATTTGGAATGTTAAACGATTTTTTATAAATAGAAAGGGATTTATAAAAGGAATTTATCCATATGGAAGTAACGTTAAAACGGATGGTGATTGATGTTTTAAATGAGATTTATGAATAAGTGAGAATCATAAAGAAAACAAAGTTATAAATGGAATTCATAAATAAGTGGGTTTTATAGAAGAAAGTTTTTATAAAATGGAAAGAGATTCTTAAATATGGTTCTATAAATATGGAAATGACTGGTTGAAGATTTAAGAATGGATTTCTACCAAGGAAATATATTATGTTTTAAAATTGGTTATTCATGTTAATATTGCTTAAAATTATTTATAAATATTTAAATAATTTTAAAAGGTTAATTATTTAAATTATTAATATGGTTTGAAATTAATAATAATGATTATTAATAATATTTTGGTAATTTATTATTATTTATATAGTAAAGATTAACGATTGTTTTATCCATAATTGTTTGAATTATTAATTATTATTTTTACAAGGTTAAAAGTTAATAATAATTATTTATTCATGATGTTTTCGAGATTCATAAATAGAGTTTTGTAAACGGACTTGGATTTTTATAATAGAAGCTTATAAAATGGTTTGAAGATTTAAAGGAAGATTATTTACAAGGTATATAGGTTTGTAAATAGATGGATATTTATAAACAAATTTTAAATAGGTTTATAGATTTATAAAAAGAATTTTATAAATAATTGTGTGGTTTTATAAAGGGTTTATAAATGACTTGGGATATAATTTATAAATGATTTATAAATGGTTTTAGTAATTTATAATGGAGTTTATAAATGATTTTAGAATTTGGTAAAAGGAGATCTTCCTCAGTGTTTGGTAAATATACTTATACCATTGAGATAAGTATATGGATATTTTCTAAGTATTGAAAATAAAAGGGTTTGTGAATATATATCTTTGTAAAAGTATTTTGATACAAGCATTTACAAGATGGTTTTAATTATTGAAAAGATTAATTAAGGAGGCTTAGTGTTGCTTGGTGCTTAACCAAATGTTGGTTTTCCTATGGAATTAAATCTCTCATTGAATGTTTGTTTATTCTATGGTTAAATAACCGACTATCGAATTTGGACTCAAACGTAACTTTGGAAATATCTAGGGGAAACATGTGAGTTATGTGGCACAGTCATCTCCGGTGATGTTGTACTATGCGTGTAAATCTCGTTTTATTCTTCTAGGACAAATGATAAGGAAATCCGTCCACTAGCGGTTAGGAGGTGATCTCTGATCTTATTTTTGACTGTGTATTTCCTAAAGAATCGGGGTTTAGTTTACCGGAAATTGTTGAATGTTGTTTTGAAGAGACCGGGATCGGATATGTTATCTGAACACCACTTCGATCCAACTTAAGCATTCGAAGTGAAGACATCTTGAAGATGATGAAATTGGAGATGGAGCTCTCAATCATTTTGTTTAGTCTCAGACTGAACTTGTATGGATGAATGCTAGTATTGCATTGGTTGCTTGGAGGGTAATATTAGCTTTCCAAGATTGTTTGGTAGGAGGAAATGGTAAGAGCATGGCCTCTCTGAGCCTCACACCCGGGAAATGTATAAAGTAAAGACATGCGGCAGGACTAAGTGGGTCGCACCCAAGTAGGGTATGATCATCCCAAATCTAGAGCGATATTCATGTATGCTTTGGGATCCCATTGTGTGGTTGCTGATTGCGACCGAGGGTTGATCTTATTCGATGCTACTCGAGAAGGGGGTAGTGCTAGTCCTGAGTAGCAAAGGTGCAACGTGTTGTAGCCTCACGTACATTTTATCTAAAGGTGTACGGATTCGGTGGGTAGATGCTTACTCTTTCATAGTTGGAATCCTTGCTCTAATAAGAGCCTTCGGTTTTGGTTGTAGAACCTAGTATGCTGGAATTTAATTAATGTAACAATTTTGGCTATAATTAATAAGTACTTGTATATTATACATTATTATAATATTAGTGGATTTCATATGAAATGTTTTGGTTATCGTAAGGTAAAAACACGTCCATGTTTATGTGCGGCATGGTCTTATGAGATACTTTTGATATTTGAAAGGCTTCGATAACTTTAAAAGTTCAGTTGGGTGCGTTTTTCTCATGCTGGCTTTTTAGACTGACTTAGTTGTTATTTTATTATAATGCTCAAGTCAGACCGAGCATATTTACAGACTACTTTGGATACATTGAAGCTCAAGAGACGAGTTGGAGGTCTCAAGGCGTATACACGTATATGTTTATTTTTCGCTGCTTTGTTGTTGAAATTATCAGCAATTGTGAGGACATGTTGTTATAACTGTCCAAGCTGATGGTTGTCATTTATTGTTGCATTCCAGTTGATGTATGTATATAACAGTATCTTTTGTAAAGATCATTGATATTATGTTATGTATTGTTCCGCTGTGATTGTGAGATTCTATGTTGTTTTAGTTTCTCTGTTCCTTTTCTTCTCTTCTCTTCTTCTTTCTTTACCTTAACTATCTGTCTTTCCGTTCGATTTGGGTTGAACATGTGTGGTTTATTGTTAGCTTGAATTGTACAGAAAAGCGGGTCGTTACACGTGTTATCAAAGATTAGGTTGAGTGAACACCTAGCTTTGTTGGGAATTTACTCATTTGAGATAGGGTAAACGAGACCCTAGGACGAGTTTGATTGTATATATATGAGTGTATATTTGTTAGTGATATAAAAATGTTTTACATTGTGTTAATTTATATGTTGGGTGGCTTATGAATTCTGGCCGATATGTGGGATGCCACGATATTGATAGGGGTTTCTAAACGCTTAAACAAGGCAAATTGACACAGTATTATTTTGAAAACCGGGTAAATGAAATAATTTTAACAAAAATTATATTTTATATATAAAGAATAATTTTTCAGAAATTATTATAGTTATATATGGAATGTTTGGTTGTTAGAGAATGATAATATTTGATTATTATCATTTGTTGTTTGTTGTTTAATAAAAGTTGTTATTATCGTAATTTAAACAAAGATAAACATGTGTAAATATGAATTATAGAGAATTGATTATGATTAAAACAATCAACAATTGTGAAATGAATTTCATCAGAAGTGATGTTTTATAGTTATGATTTATAAGGTGATTTATAAATGAAAAGTAAAGTAAATTGCCTAAGTATATTTATAATATGAGTTGTACATAAAAACGGATTTAAAATAGGAAGTTGGGGAATTTAAAACCCATTGATTTTGAAAATTGTTTTTTGAAAAGTTTTAGAAAAATAATAATAGTATTATTTTGAAAATATTTTGGTTAGAAATATATTGAAGTGGGATTTAAAAGAAATAGAAAGCATTGAACCCACTTCAGTCGCTGGAAAATAATTTCGATGATGACTGTAGCATCATCAGCATTCATTTTCGAGTTTCTAAGTGAGAGATTGCTACCTGAGTAATTTACCCTGGATTTTGTTGTGATAAAACAATTTTTTAGATCCTGGAGTGTAGTTAAAGGAGTTACATATGTATATATATATATGATTTCAAAATGATTTGAAAATAGAACCGGATGTTAAAAACCTAAAGTTGTATCTAAATGTTTTGAGAAAACCTAAGATAATAAGTTTTTGAACTTATGATTTGAAAATAGTATAGATAAGAAAAGAAGTTTGGAATTGAGATAGGTAATTAAATTTAACTTAAGTTAAATAATATGATTTTTGAAATGGAATTTAACTCAAGTGGCCCACTACAACAAAAAGACCCTACGATAACGTAAAAAAAACGCTATTAAAGCCTATAATAGCGGTTTAATAAACGCTGTATAACGACATGTTATTAAAAACAGTGAACCATTTATAGCGCATAATAAGCGCTATAAAAAGTGATAATATAATAGCGCAAATAATCCGCTATTTTAAACATTTTCATAGCAGCAAATTATTTGTTTTTGATTATTATAATAGCGCTAATTGTCCGCTATGAAATTCGTTATTAGCCACAAAATACTATTTGTTTTTTATAAGATAGCACTAATAATTCGCTATAAAAAGTATTAATAGCGGATTATGAGCGCTGTGTATGGACACATTATTGTAAATGTTGACTTGACACAACACCAATATGCCGCTATAAAGATTCAGCTACAATAGCGCTTATACTCTGTTATGATATGTTCTTTTATAGCGCTTACTGACCTATTATTCATCATTCATTATAGCGGTTTTTATAATACCATAGCACTTTTTCTATTATTGATATGTAATTTTGCAAGATTTAATAGCGGTCATTCGGCGCTATTAAATATTTATAGCGGTTTTCAAGTGCTATGATTTTGTTTCATAATTCAAAAATTTTCTATATCCTATTCATAAACTACAGTATTAAATACCAATATCAAAATGCACAATAATAATCATTTTAAACATAAAATCATTTAATAACACAAGAATCATAAAAGATAATATAGAGAAGTAACACATTACATTAAACATATCAAATATTCATACACATAATATCTTATAGCTTAAACCACATAAATCAAAACGTAGTAGCAAATGTTTTAAGCACACCCCAAAAAATAGTAGCAAAGTTTAACAAAAAGAAAAGTACATGGTTGTTTGCATTAAAAAGAAAACCACAACTTTCGCATCTTTCTTCTTCCACACACCTGCAAATAAGATAAATATTTACATTAGGAACAAATATGAATAAAACACTGACGAAATTTGGTTTTTAGATAGCACAGTGCAGTATGCTGATAAGTTGAAACTAAGGCCTTTTTAACTTGACTACAAAATACATCCAAGCCACAGAAAATCAAAGCAATCTTAAAGAATTTGAAATGAAATGACAATAACAAAACCAAAATCAAGGGAAGAAAGATTCAATATAAACAGACTAACTAAAAAGACACATGCATAGTAACACAAGGAAATAGTGTCGAAACTTCCTATCATGCTTGAATCCTACATCCAATAGCACAAGGAAATATTTAGGAGCATTGAAGGTGAAACAATTAGTGGCAGTAGTTGAAATGTGACTCTAAAAATTGTAAGTACTTGAACTTCTAAAATTGGTGGCAGTAGTTAACTACAATCATTGTTTCAGGATGAAACAATTGTTGTTCATCATTAATTCATAATGATACAATCTGTCTCTAAATGTTGATTTCTATTTGTCTCAATGTATCTCCAGATTCTCAATTGCTCATTCCGTTTTTATTATTATGAATTAATCTAATGAACTGAATACAATGTGTGATTAGGACAACACTATTTGGAGACAGGAACTCCACTCTAACTAAGTTAACATTATTCCTATTTAAATGCTAGAAACATAGTATAATTTGGTTATTATTGTGTCATGATGCAAAAAATAGCAAGTTTTCGACCACGAGAAGCTATTTGTGGATGACACAATGGGGGAAACGCAGATTGATATTCAGCCAATAGTTACAGCCGGTTTGACGTTTGAAGATGCGGATGTTCCTAAGTATTTCACCAAAGACTGTCACAAATCGGTATCCTAATCCAATAGCTCATAATGTTCTTCACAAGCCTGTTTGTGCTTGTTTGTAGCCTAATACACATTTCCAATAGCACTATGCATATCAGCACATCCAACTACCCGATTTGCCTTCTTCTAAAATATGTTCATATGAAAAAAAACATCATCATACCCATTTAAATGTGTTGATATCAGCAGTCTCGTGCTTTCCAGTAAGGCGTCGCTCATTTCCTTCTCCATAAGCAGTGATGTGTTCTTTGTGCTTCAGTCCAAGCTTCTCAATGGCCTTCAGTATGACTGCATATCCTCCTTCCTCCCTCATAGACTTGGTACTAATATACAACTGACAATACATAATGAAACTTAATTACATTGAATAAAAACTGTAAAATCAAATTGTAATGAAAAATAAACTTAATGCACCTACAGTTAGTATGTGCTCCTGCACCATTCCAATCTCCGTCGATGGGTTTTGGGTCGAATGATACAACCACTCCAGCAATCTCAGTAATCCTCTATAGAATCAGGGTAGATTATAAGCCTTTTCTATTCTACAAAAATATAGGAATAAACTGTAAACACAATAAGTAACCGATTGACATATATACCTCAAGAATGTATCATGCAACCCACACTTCATCACCAGCTGAAATACCAACAGATGGACCGACTTGGAATTTACACTAGATTAGATAAAAGATTGTTTAACTTGAAATATATCATCAATACAAATATAATACATGAAATGCTAATGGGAACACCATATTTTTACCTGACCAGGAATGACTTCACCATTGATTCCACTGATGTTGATGCCTGCATAAAGACAAGCTTTGTAGTGAGCATCAACAATGTCAGCCCGAACGCCTTATCAGCACCAGCAGAGTAATAGTAGGGTCCCTGGAATAAAAATAAAATAAAAATAGTATAAGGTGTAAACACTTATCCAGTTTAACCAACATTAGTCTTTCCGTAGAGACTTCTCAATCAAGCATGTGTAAGGCTTTATGTTTACGGTAAAGTAAAAACATATCTGAAATTTTATGGCAATCTAATGCCTAATTTATCTTTAGATTTGATGAAAGGGTTATTAACATTTAGAGCTATAATCAACATTCATATGTGAATTTTAACTTACTATTTTTACGACCTAATGTGCTACGACTTAAGAATTGTTGGTATTTTTATATGTCTTATACAATAGCTCATCAACAGGCGAAAAAGATAAAGTACCAACAAGGCACACATCATACCAATAAAGTAACATAAGCAACCAAAATATTTATGATAAACAGTAGTTAAGCACGTTCAATATGAATCAAGTCTTAGTTTCGGAAAATTCAAATGAAATGGAGAAAATATACATACCTGAGGACCAGGGAATCCACCAGTTGGCCATCCAAGAGGCCATTAACGCCCTTTTGAAGGAGTGTGTACTCTTGCTCAATTCCATACCTAGATTTATTCGAAAATTGAACATGCATACAGTAAAAAACACGATAGGATCATTATCTATTATGGTCTAAAATCAATGTATAGAAGCATCAAATGTTCTGAGCTATTAGATTAAAGATGTAATGTCTGTTTATCAATAGTACAATTTAGCACATTCAGTTTTGCTAAAATGCACCACTGGTTTAACCAAATTTAATGGTTCGTGTCTTTTCATCCTAGTTAAACCAAAGTAGCTGATTCCGCTCTAGTGACATTGAGCGTTAACATGTAATTCAGATTGAGCATCTATCATGGTACTTCTTTAGCCACATCAGGATGGCTAATCTTTGCAGCATCTGCTCCCTTGTTGGTAGGAATTGGTTCTCCAGCTGGGGTATAACAGTCACACATAACCCACATGTAAAGAATAATTCAGCCAAATGGCAATTCCAAATGAGCATACCATGATAGTAAAGATGCCGTTTCTGTCGAGTCTGCCTGTGGCTTTGGTCTCATATTCACTTATGTTGCTTTTGCATTTGATGGCTACGTGAAGTTCTAAAACCATAAAATTTGTAATAAAAATAAATTCATTTTTCCAACCCTTGTGGAAATTACGTCTTTTAGTTTTCATATTCTATCACATATATCCATATAATATGTGCACATAGATAGTATCCTAAGCTATCAAGGATATAAAAAATATGTATATGTATTTATAATATTATCTTAGTTGCATCAGAACTACAACTTTTATCTAAGCCTAAACCTATAAACTTATGATGATGATGGACTAAAATATGTATATGTATTTCAATTTAAGAAATATAGGGTGGAAGAGGTGGAGACTGACATGACATAAATCAAGCGAAAATAAAAGGAGTTGTTGGCCCACAAGCATTGTGTGAAAGTATTCAAAAGAAAACAATGAGTAAAGCTAAATGGATATCACATGTATTACACTACAACAAAAATACTCTATTACAACGCCATTTTTACAACGGGCACATGCTGCCCGTTGTAATAGAAGGCTATTACAACGGTCCACTTAGGACCGTTGTAATAGATGCTCTATACAACGTCCTTTTTACAACAGGCAATGACTGCTCGTTGTAATAGAATGCAATTACAACGGTCCTTTCATGCCCATTGTAATAGATGACAATTTTACAACGTTCACAAAATGCCCGTTGTAATAGATGCCAATTTTACAACGGTTACAAAATGCCCGTTGTAAGAGGTGCCAATTTTACAATGCTCAAAACGCCCGTTGTAATAGGTGCCAATTTTACAACGGGTTAAAAATGCTCGTTGTAATAGATGCCAATTTTAAATAATTATTATATAATAATGACTATTAAAAAATTAATAATTAATAACAATCAATAATTCATAATAACTAAATATTATCTTTAATCAATCATTATTTTTTATATTTAATAATTTATTATAATTAATTATTAATAATAAGTAAATTATTATTAATATTTCTTAATTACACTTAATATTTAATTATTATAATTAATATTCAATTATTTAGTAATTATATTTAATATTCCGTATTTAATATTCAATATTAGATAATTAAATTAGTAATTTTCTAAACTAAATTCATAAACAAATTTGAAATTTTCATAAAATTCAAGAATAAAAAAGTAAAAATTTTAAGATAACTTAAAATTTTAGAAAGTTTCCAAAATCTTAGAATATTTAATATTTCAAATAATTTAAAATTTGGAAATTTTGTAAAATAAACTTAAAAACATTTATAAAATTTATAAACAAAAATTTGAAATTTTCATAAAATTATAAAATAAAGAGATTAAAATTTTATAAAATATTTAAAATTTCAAAATATTAAAATAATTCAGAATTCGAGAAATATAAATTTTACGTTGTAAAATTTTTAGTTTCAAATGCATTAGGTGTTAGATATATACAAGTTTTTTCTTGGTTCTGAACAACGAAATTTGACTCCATTTCCAAATTATTCCCTCCAAATTTTTGTCTCCATCATCAAATTTTTACCCTTTCCCTCGTTTTATATTAACTTCACGTGTTAGTCTTCACATGAAAACCCCCAATTTCTCAAATCTGCATCTAGATCCAAATTAAAACCCTTCCGCCGCTGACCCATCATCCACCACCTCCTGCAATTCATCATCTTCTTCTTCTTCGTTCTCGCAGCCACGGTAGAATCAAAATCAGACTCTTTCATAAAAACCAGAAAGAAGCCAACCAGCCTAGAATTACATATTTCTGCAAGTTGGACTGTCAGAAAAGTCGAAGTTAATAATTCAGTCCAAAAGTTGAATTTTATGAGGTTCAAGGTGCAAGGAACTTTCATCAATTCTCAACCATACGCTATTCGTTCGCATTTTTGGATCAGGTACGACCTTTCATGTAGTTACTTTATTTCCAGCGTACTTTGAATCAACTTGCAAACCAGTTCAATCCTTGTTTATCCATTTAACGCCTTTTATGCTGGGTTTTTTTTCTTTTTTCTTTTTTTGGTATCATTCTACAGGATGCAAGGAAAGTATCAACTGCATGCAACTTTCTATGTTCCTTTCACATGCGGGTCACTACGTACACAATTTGGTGATTTGTTGGCTGATATATTAATTATGAGCAATCTATTTTTACTTCTACTAGTGTGTATGTGGTCATACAGTAACTCAAAGATGATATATAACACTATCTAGATATGTACCTGACATTCAGAGGCCTAATTATTAATTGATTTTGAAGTATTTTTAAATTTCTAATGATCTTACTAATTACAATGACTGTAAACATAAAAAAGTATTGAAAAGGAAAAAAAATACACTCGATTACCCAAAGATGCAAACAGTTCAGTAAAGTATAAATTGCGATGTTAATGAATCTCCTTTTTGGAAATTAGAGACTAGCCTGCCGCCTGATTTCTTCATTTAGTCCTCTGAAGCTGTTGAACAATTCTGCAAATTAGTCCTCTGAAGCTGTTGAAACGGTTGATTCATTGAGTTCCTATAGTGTTAGTTCAAGATCAAATAGCTTGCAATGTTTGTTTAATGGTTGGTTGGTCTTGTGGGATGGGTGTCACCTGTAACTTAAAAAGGAAGCATATGGATTTGTGAAATATTGACCGATTTTTACTTTTTTAATCTCTGTAAATGAGTTGAACCTATTAATGATTACATTATGGCTTGTCAGATGTGCATCTCTGTGCATTGCTTGGCTTATTGTATTAGTACGTTATCTTATCTTGAGTATTCTAATGTATATTTTATTATACATATACATTGACATTACAAGTTTGTTGTTTATGTCATTATATTGAGTGAATTTGTAATCCATACAATGCAATTTATTTTTCATATTAAAATCATAAAGTATATATAATCAGAACAGTTACGTTGTCCTAATTTATTTATTGATTTCATGTTTGTTACATAAACAGAATTATGATATTGCATATTTAGGCATGTTGATACTTGATTCTAATAAGAGGTGCCATTTGCGTTTATTATAAGTTAGTTCGTTGTGTACTACTATCTATATGTAGCATTTCTTTTTATTGGTTTATACGTGACTGTTTATACTAATGTTCGGCCAAATACCCCAGCTGATTTAACTAAATACTGGATTCTAAAGTAGTTGGCGAGCAGGCTCCTTCTACTACCATGCAAAAAATTTCTGGACCAGGAACAGGTCCAACAATTGATGTTTCTAGCTTGGAGTATCATGATAATAAGGTATGCTAACCGTCTCTCTCTCTCTCTTACACACACAATTGTTTCTTTTTCAAGCAATGATTAAGCTGCAGCGAACATTGTTGAGATGAACTCTAATGAGCTGAAAGCAACATGGTGTAGCCTGCTGTTGTTTCATTAACTAAGCATCTCAGTGAGAACTAAAGAAGGCAGCAAAGTATGAGTCAAAGAGGTGCTGCATTTGATGGCTAATGAAGCAAGCATGATGATTAGAGAGTGTGCAGATACACGGGTGAAGCAGTATTGAATGCAAAGTGTAAGATGTGCAGCGACGGGCAGGAAAAGCAGATAGGTGCAAGTTTATGAACTGTTCAATATGTTGATGATCTAGCAAAGAGGAAAGAATGCGAACTGAAAGCAAAGACAAGGCTGAAATCTGTGCGACTATTCGGGGAGAGCGAGTTTTTCAGCAGCTTGAAGAAGCAATAACATGACTATTGTCTGATGGCATGTTATAGAGCATCCGAAGAGCTGCATGTAACAGGTATGGGAGAATTATAAGTGGCAGCGTGTGAACCCAAAGTTCTTGAAACTAGTTGTCATGTGTATATTAGAACTATGTCGATGTAAACTTATCTAACATTTTGGAATGTGTTGTAATTTTATGACTCTAGCTTTTAGTCTTTTCGTATATCATTTTGGTTGTTTTATGATAATATTTATTACTCGTTAAATTATTCATTATTGGTATGGATGCTGCTGTAATTTTTTTTAAAATTTGCATTTATTTTGCAACGGTCAGAAACCGTTGCAATATCATGTATTACAACGGGCTTTAATTGTTGTCATAGAGCCTATTGCAAGGGCCGATGACTGTTGTAAAAAGGTATATTACAACGTTCATTGTCCGTTGTAAAATATGGTCGACCTATTACAACGAGGCCTAATACAACGGGCGCATGCCCGTTGTGAAATGGCTTTTTGGTTGTAGTGTTACCTGCACCCGATGATGCTGAACCACTCACATCACAAGTTATTACATCCGAGGTCTAATATCATTCCACCACTCAAATTCAAATGAAATTTGCTTTATATAAATAACATTGTAGATAAATACAAGTGATTAAATGTGGACTTGCATTTAGTCACATGGGTACTTTGATTTTATATATTATGATACTGATGTTATTTTTTTCCAATCTACAAGTATATTATTTATTATTTTTTTATTTTTATTAGAACCTATTTGATGATTATTACATTCAGTGTGATTGACTTAATTATTATCATTGTTGCTAGTAATCATTACTCACTTTCCTAGTTCTATTTGAGTGTATCCAAATTCTTTCTCAACTATATCATCACCACATCCACCAAGAAGGTGAACTATAATTATACAATTGGCATATTCATTAATTTTTTTTACTTTTTCATTTGTCCAGTGAATGTATTAAAAAAACATCTATATGCACACTCTTTTTTATCCTTTGTTGTGAACACCTAGTTAAACCATAGGCCATTAGGTGAACCATCTATAAATATCCTAAGGGAGTACGATGTGTACACTTCCTTGATTCTAACCTTGATCTACATATAAATAATGAACAAATATGAGTAGGAAAATGGTTTGAGACACTGTTATTGTTATGAACAAAAGTTCTTTAAGACTAAGACACACATAAACCAACTTAAGCTATGCTTGCTTCAGTTTTCAGCTCATGTTATTGGTGGTATCTTTCCTAAGTAGAACAATAAAGTTTCGTTACTTTTCTTCTAAGAAGTAATAAGAACGAAAACTTTAACAGTTTGACCAAAAGACGTAGATTGTTGTCCATTTTAGTATATACATATTTACTTTGGATCACATGTACTGTTTGTTTCATATTTCTTTTATTGCATGCATAACATCTAAAAATTCATAGCAAAATCATTTGTGCTTCTTTTGCTAGACACGCTAAAATTCATAACAAAATAATATATGCTACTGAACACACCTTCAGCTTGTCTTCTGTGCATACAGCAAGAGTTGACATCGATCCAACATATCTGTAACACATATAATGGTTGCATAAAAAGAGAGAAGGTAAGCAAAAAAGACATGCTGAATTTATGAATATTTTCTTGCTGAATTTATGGATATTTTCTTACTTGCATGCTTGACTCATCAACATCAACAAGCTTATTTTCCAAGCCACACCGAAGTCTAACCTGTAAAAAATGGAAAAGAAAAAAATTTGGTATAAATTTGAAACGGTATCTTAAAGTTGAAAGCATTTTATAACATCTAAAAATTCACAGCAAAATCATTTTGTGTTTCTTCTGTTGCACACGGCAAATGTGAGAAATGCGGATTAAGGATCTTAAGGCTAGAATTAACACTAGAGGGGGGGTGAATAGTGTTTTAAGAAATTTGTTAATCTTTTTGAGTTTATCTTACTTTGTTAACAATGTATACACTAATCAGACACAGATATGAACACAGAATCAAATACAGATGCAAATATAAAGTAAAAGCAGTAAATGAAAGAACACACCGGATTTTATACTGGTTCGGAGTTATCCTACATCCAGTCCCGCACAACTAAGTACGGATTTCCTTTCAAAATCAATTCAACAATTACAACCCTCGGTTTCAAGGCTACGAGGTACACCCTCCAGAATCACAATCCTCTGGGTAGAGATACTTGATTTCCGGGGCAACAAGTTCACCCAATTGATTTCCAGGGCTACAATCACACCTTCTCTCGCTCAATTGATTACAAAAAGTCTATAACTCAGATTAGCACTTGGATCTTGTACAGATAGTGGAGAGAATCAAAACTAGAAATTATCTGGTTAGATTCGATATTGATTTTGGCAGAGTAATGATGTAATTTGTAAATAAGAAAGTGGAGAAGAAGAAGAGAAGTTAAATCAGAGAAAAGTATTGTGAAATTCGTTGAAACTGAACCCTATTTATAGAAGAACAACAGCCATGACCATTCATGAAAAGTTATGGCGAATAGACACTTCTTTTGAAATTTGAATTAAACTGTCACCATGTCGACATGGTGCCTATGGGCATGTCGACATCCCTCAGCCAAATTTGATGTTTTGAATTTCTATAAAAATAATATTTATCTTATATTAAAACTTTATAAATATACTTGAATATAGTTGAAATTCGTAAGTAAATATAAAGAACAATATATATATATATATTATTTAACTATAATTTAAATCAAAGTATAAATAATTTAAAAGTTAAATATATTATTTGAAAAGATAGTTTAAAATCAGGAGAAATTTTGACTCTAAAAATAAAGATGTTTTGAGGTTAAAATTATTTTAAAAACGGAATCGAGGGTTTTGAATCTTTTTAAAAGGAAAGTTTTGATATCATTTTGAAAACAAGATAATTTTGAAAAATCATTTGAATTAAGCTTAGTGGATACAAAACAATGTCCCACTAGATTTTCGTAGGTTCCATCCTATTTAGGGTTCCATCCCTTTAACGAGCTCGAAGTGGATTCCATTCCACGAATAAATTGGATATTAAGATGCCAGTGCTTTTCTACGAGTTTTAACAAATATTCCTAATAAAACAAACTTAACCTTGAAATCTTGAACTCTTGATAATCTTGATACTCATGAGTCTTCTATCTCTATATCTTGAATCTCTATACTGTACAGTCTTCATTCTTGATACCTGCATGGTTAGATCCTGCATATACATATATATCTAAACTTGTAATGTTAGTATTTATATTTTATAATCTATTCTAAGGTTGTTGTCATCAAAACCATCATCTCATGGACTAACAATCTCCCCCTTTTTGATGATGACAACCTCTGTTTATAAAATATTCCTTCTATCCTAATAACTCCCCCTAAAACTAACAACTCCCCCTTAATCTATGCCTAATTACCCTATTTTATATTTCTCCCCTTTTGTCATCAACAAAAAACTTACCCCCCTTATTCTTGGACTTCAGTACCTGCATTGATAAACTATACAACGAAATATATAATATATAGATTAAGAAATAATGATACTTATGAGCATAATAACTTAATTAAAGACTATATTCATTTCAGTGTATATATATATGTTTTACACACCAAACTTCAAACCAAATATAATAATTCCACACAAAGTATCAATTCAAACCAAATTAAATCAAACAAATTAATTCAAACAAAGAAAGAAAATTAAACGTTACGAGGAACATCTACTCATCCATCTTCTCCAAATATAGGGTCTGCTTTAATTGCATCCCAATTCTCATTGTCATTGGTGAGAGAGACAGGAGGATGTGCTTCATTATCATCCTTGTGTAGAGAGGAGATCATCCATCGTATTGCATCGAAGTGTCTCTCTTGTTCCTTGATCATCTGTATTTGACTCAATTCTAAGTGACGCTGGTTTCGTAGAATAAAAGAGAGAATATTCTTGAATGAATTGAGTGTTTCTTCAACATTTTCAGATAGATTGTGAATAGGATTGGCCATAATTGAATTAGAGAAAGAAATGAAGGATATAGATAATGAGAAATAAATTTCAGTGAAGATTTCTAGAAGAAAAAGGTATATATAGGTGTAGAAATTCGTTTGAAATGAATAGACATTTGGTAGTTATTCAAATTTCAAATTCAAAATCAATAATCACTTCTGACCAGTACATGTCGACATGGTCTTCTAGGGGATGTCGACATGGGTTAGTGAAAATTTATGACAACTTTGATTTTGTGAATAATTGTGTATATGTATATATTTATATAATATACTAACATTTATTCTAGAGATAAGATAAGATAGATAACAGAAAGGAAATTTCATTTCATTACGATAATACAAAGATTAAGCATAATGAACTACACGAACATTCGAAAAAATAAACTAAGACAAATACAATAAGATACTAAAAGATAAAACTAGTTAGAAGATGAAGATGATGAAGATAGTCCAAGTTTCTTGCTGACTTTTGAAAAGAACTTGTTCATCTTCGAAGAAATGTTATCCAACTTCTTACTAACAGATCGTTTTAAAATCCGTTGATTCTCTACAATTATCTTTTGGTTTTTGAGAAGGGTTTTGTTGGATGGATTGGAAGGATATTCGATGCTTTCCAAAGAGGTTTCACCTTCTTCTTCTTCTTCAATTTCCATTTCATCCCTTTCTTCTTCTTCTTCCTCTTCCATTTCTTCATGAGCCAAACGCTCTTCCTTTTCGGCAAGAGTCTCATAAGGTTGAAAAACATATGGGATTTTCATGAGAGAAATATTTGAGATATTAAAAACTTTTCTTGAAATAAATTCTTCTCCTTTGAAATTTACTCCAAAATAGTTGAAAATCCGAGTAAGGTAAATTCCATGATATAAAGTGTTTTCTCCCATTTCAAAATTTTTAGGACGAAGTTCATCCAAAATAACTTGCGCCCAATTGATATCATAATTTCCGAAAATAGCAAAAAGTGTTTTGCACACTTTTGAAGTAGGATTGTTAAAATTTCCCGATCTTGGGGTCAAAGTATGTTGTAAGAGAAGATTGACAATTCTTGCTTTAGGATGAAAGTTTCGGTTTTTAAATTCAAAGTTTTTATCTCCTTCAAAAATATGATGAAATGTCTTACGATCATGTTCATTGATTTGAAAACTAGAAAGATCCATTCCCGTGCTTTTGCAATTGAGAATGGTACCCAAAAGATCATAAT
This sequence comes from Allium fistulosum, assembly GCA_030737815.1. Classification (NCBI taxonomy): domain Eukaryota; kingdom Viridiplantae; phylum Streptophyta; class Magnoliopsida; order Asparagales; family Amaryllidaceae; genus Allium; species Allium fistulosum. The sequence goes on from CM060905.1 coordinate 87,683,127, forward strand.
TCAAAACAATTTGAGTGCCTTTGACACTACTCCAAATTTCATTCTCATTTCCAATATAAAAACCACAGTTTAAATTAGCATAGAAGATTTCAACAAGATTAGGATAGCAAACAAAATCATTTTGAGAAGAGTCAATAAGACTTAAAACACCATTGTTTGCAAAAAGAGAATCAATTTCATAAGAAGAAAAATCTTGAAAAATAGCAAATTTTCCGGAATGGACTTTGGAATAATTAGCATAATTGATGTATGCTTTAATTGCCTCCGGATCATTGAATAATTGCTCTTTGATTTTTTTTGGAAATTCTCATGGTTGAGGGGTTGCTTGAAGAAGCCATTAGAGTAGAGAGTAAAGAGCTTGAAGATATGAAGAGAGAGTTTGAATTTGAAAATGAAAGTGAAAAGATATGATAAAAGATAGTGAATAAATAGACTTTCAAAGGACATATTCTCTGGTCAAAAGGTATCTTTTCAGAGAAATAAATGAAGTGAAAAGGTGGAGGGAAATTCAAACATTTGAATTCAAAATTTGAAATTCAAATTCAGGTAGGCATGTCGACATCATGGTAGGGGCCATGTCGACATGTGGCTTTGAATTTTCATGACATGATTTTTCCTAAGTTATCTAATATACATATATATAAATATTATTATTAATGTCTATATTTCTGAAATATTATTGTACTTATAATATATTTCAGAATGTGTCAAAAATAATAAAAATAATAATAAAATAATAGTAAAAAATAGAAAATAAATTTTAAAATTCAAACAACATATCAATTCAAAATCAATCAATCAATCAATCAATTCAAAAACAACCAATCAATCAATCAATTCAAGCATGCAATTTTAGCCAATGTATTGTAAACGTGTACCTTTTTCAGATTCCGTGTCTTTGGTATTGACTAAATCGAGAATTGCTGTGAAACACAGATTTGAATTATCTTTCTTCTATTCATCGTCGCTGGAGGATGAGTCAGAGTCATGTAGAGTAGAATGCATGTTTCCGTTTCTTTGCAGAATCATTGTTTGTAGGAGAGTTTTTCTTATCTGGATGCGGACAGTCTCTTTTGATATGACCTGGTTCGTCACAATTGAAGCATTTGATAAAGTTTGGTACTGTAGTCTGATTACCGGAATTCTTAAAGTTGTTTCTCTTGGAACTATTCAATTTTCTGTACTTCAAGAATTTCCGAAAATTCCTGGTGATAAATGCTATCTCTTCATCATTATCACTGTTTGAGTCTGATCCGTCGACTAATGCATTGAATGCCATTGATTTCTTTTCAGATGCTTTGCTTTCTCTTCTCCCAATCATTTGAACTTCAAACGACATTAGATTTCCAATCAATTCTTCTATCTTTAAAGTACTGATGTCATTTGCCTCTTCAATTGCAAGTGTCTTTTGATCCCATTCTGGAGTGAGAGAATTTAAAATTTTTCTGACTTGATCTTCTTCCGAAAATTCCTTTCCCAAAGATATTAAAGAATGCACAATATCTTGAAATCGACTATACATATCGGAAATAGACTCATTAGTATTCATTTTAAATAACTGAAACTGATTTGTGAGCATGGAAATTTTGGTCTGTTTAACTTTGCTTGTTCCTTCGTGAGTTACTTGGAAAGTTTTCCAGATTTCATATGAAGACTTACAAACTGACACTCTATTAAATTCATTTCTTTCAAGTGAACAAAACAGAATATTCATTGCTTTAGAATTATTTTGTGCAACAGTCTTTTGCTCAGTAGTCCACTATGCAAAATTAGTTGTGGGTTCAGAATATTCAGTTTGTGTGATATTCCAAGTATCTAATCCTACAGATTGTAAATATATTTTCATCCTACATGCCCAATATGCATAGTTACTGCCATTAAAAAGTGGTGGTCTGGCAGTAGACTGACCTTCTGCAAATGAACTAGTGTTGGTGGTAATAGCAGTACTAGTGTTAGTAGCCATTTTGAAATTTTTCAAAATTCAGATAATGAAACTTTTGAAAACAAGGCTTGTACACGACAAATGTGAGAAATGCGGATTAAGGATCTTAAGGCTAGAATTAACACTAGAGGGGGGGGGGTGAATAGTGTTTTAAGAAATTTGTTAATCCTTTTGAGTTTATCTTACTTTGTTAACAATGTATACACTAATCAGACACAGATATGAACACAGAATCAAACACAGATGCAAATATAAAGTAAAAGCAGTAAAGGAAAGAACACACCGGATTTTATACTAGTTCGGAGTTATCCTACATCCAGTCCCGCACAACTAAGTACGGATTTCCTTTCAAAATCAATTCAACAATTACAACCCTCGGTTTCAAGGCTACGAGGTACACCCTCCAGAATCACAATCCTCTGGGTAGAGATACTTGATTTCTGGGGCAACAAGTTCACCCAATTGATTTCCAGGGCTACAATCACACCTTCTCTCGCTCAATTGATTACAAAAAGTCTATAACTCAGATTAGCACTTGGATCTTGTAGAGATAGTGGAGAGAATCAAAACCAGAAATTATCTAGTTAGATTCGATATTGATTTCGGCAGAGTAATGATGTAATTTGTAAATAAGAAAGTGGAGAAGAAGAAGAGAAGTTAAATCAGAGAAAAGTATTATGAAATTCGTTGAAACTGACCCCTATTTATAGAAGAACAACAGCCATGACCATTCATGAAAAGTTATGGCGAATAGACACTTCTTTTGAAATTTGAATTTTGAATTAAATTGTCACCATGTCGACATGGTGCCTATGGGCATGTCGACATCCCTCAGCCAAATTTGATGTTTTGAATTTCTATAAAAATAATATTTATTCTATATTAAAACTTTATAAATATACTTGAATATAGTTGAAATTCGTAAGTAAATATAAAGAACAATATATATATATATATTATTTAACTATAATTTAAATCAAAGTATAAATAATTTAAAAGTTAAATATATTATTTGAAAAGATAGTTTAAAATCAGGAGAAATTTTGACTCTGAAAATAAAGATGTTTTGAGGCTAAAATTATTTTAAAAACGGAATCGAGGGTTTTGAATCTTTTTAAAAGGAAAGTTTTGAAATCATTTTGAAAACAAGATAATTTTGAAAAATCATTTGAATTAAGCTTAGTGGATACAAAACAATGTCCCACTAGATTTTCGTAGGTTCCATCCTACTTAGGGTTCCATCCCTTTAACGGGCTCGAAGTGGATTCCATTCCACGAATAAATTGGATATTAAGATGCCAATGCTTTTCTACGAGTTTTAACAAATATTCCTAATAAAACAAACTTAACCTTGAAATCTTGAACTCTTGATAATCTTGATACTCATGAGTCTGCTATCTCTATATCTTGAATCTCTATACTGTACAGTCTTCATTCTTGATACCTGCATGGTTAGATCCTGCATATACATATATATCTAAACTTGTAATGTTAGTATTTATATTTTATAATCTATTCTAAGGTTGTTGTCATCAAAACCATCATCTCATGGACTAACAAAATTCATACCAAAATAAAATATGCTACTGAATACACCTTTAACTTGTCTTCTGTGCATACAGCAGGAGTTGACATCAATCCAACATATCTGTAACACATATAATGGTTGCATAAAGAGATAGAAGGTAAACAAAAAAGGCGTGCTGAATTTATGGATATTTACATACTCGCATATGCTTGGCTCATCAACATCAGCAAGCTCAATTTTCAAGCCACACCGAAGTCTAATCTGAAAAAAAAGGAAAAAAACAGAAGAAAAAAATGTAACAGCCTGCATATTTTACGATTGTATATTTAAATGTTTTATTTAAATATAGCATCGTTAGTCGGATTCAAGTCCGAAATGTCACTATTTCGTAAAAGAACAGTCGAATTAGTGAAAAGTCAATGTGGATCGTGCTATATGGAAATGTCTATTTGAAAATACTGTCAAACAGATATTCAGACGTCTGAAATGAATCATTCAGACGTTTGAAGTTGCTCGAGTTCAAGCAGAAAGGAAATATGCTAAAATTGCCATTTTCAGACGTCAGAATTGAACGATTCAGACGTCAGAATTGAACGATTCAGACGTCTGAATATTGTACTAGACAATAATTCTTTTTCCAAATTCAGACGTCTGAATGTAGAAAAAAATTGAGATTCAACAATTTGGACTCGAGACCACTTCCATTGAGCCAAAATGGCGTTTGCGACTTTTTTGAGTATAAACATCGATATGTTTGGAGTTGAGTAGAATTTTGACATTTTCACTTAGGGCTTTGGGCTTGGGTTTGGGTTTCAGCCCACTAACCCAACTCATCTTATATCCTAACTCCACCCCTCTCCTCTTCATTCATTTTATTATTTTCCTAACACTTCAAGCTTTAGTAAAAATGGGGGAAGAGATTGGAAACTAAAATCCTAAGCCCTAGTTTCCTTTGCAAATTCATGTTCTAGCTCCAAAATCAAAGAGAAGCTTAGGTAAGCATCCTCTTCTTCTTCTCCATCTCAATCTCTCTCCAATTTCAGAAATTTCCTATGACCTAACTTAGAAAATATTCGTTGTAATCTTAGATTGGAGCTTCTAGATTGAAGTTGAAGTGTGGTTGATCTTTCTTTTGATTTCAAAGCTTCTCATTTGTGTTTGGGTTGAAAAGGTGAGTTTTTTTGGAACTCACATCTATGTCTATATCTTTGATAGTTGTTGGGTATGAATTCCTAAGATCTATTTCTTCTCCATTTGACTTTGAATTGAATTGGTTTGATGAATATTCCAATTTTTGGTGTTTTGAAATCAAAATATATGAAAATCCTTATATGAATGTCTGGATATGTTGGTCGGAGTGTATTGGTGAGTCTTTAAGGTTGGGTAAACCCCTAGCGATCGTCACTCATCCGATCGTTTCCGATATGATTTGGCCATCTTTGGCCTAGGCAAAATATTGCCAGAGCTTTAGGTTCAGACGTCTGAATCTGCTTGTCTCGGCCCAATTTGCCTAATTTGTGTGGGTTTCCAATTTTAATCGATTCGTGTTGATCCGATTTGTTGTTATCATTTATCGACTTTGATGACTTCTTTTTCAGGATTTTTGGGAATATCCATTTTGATGGATTCAGTATTGATTTTTATGGTTTTAATTCACGTCGTCGAATGTGGATTTTGGTGATTGATTGTTTTTACAATCATTTTTGTGATTTTTCACTTCAAAATACAAAGGTTTCTATACTAATAGTAAATATTCAATCTCTTTCACAAAGAGGATTTCAACTCTATTTTTAAATACAAAGCTCGTTATAAAACCGTTTTCCAATCTATTAGTATATACAAACCTTTACCTCATTCGTATGAGAAATCTAATTAAACGGCTTAGTAAAACAAGTGGTATGAAACGCTTGCGTTTACTTCATCGGTTAATTCTTGGACTTGTTCGATTGAACTCTTGTGACAATTTTCGAGTGGAAATCTACAATTTGTTCGTAAATATTTAAGTTAAGCCAGTGGTTATGGGACATGAAGCTAATTTCATTTATTTACTAACTTAGTGTAATTGACACTTCTTGATGATCGATGATGATCATTTTATGGTTTAGACTAGTGATTTGCGATGTCTCTTTGTCCGCGTGGGGGACTGTACCCCGTTTTGTTGAGCTTCGTCTCATTTTTATAGGCTAGCGACCTATGGTTTTATGGAGTTTGGTTCATCGGGCGTTCGCTGTACTACGTCGATGTTCCAGATTATTTGTGTTCAGGTTCATCGGGCGTTCGCTATACTACGTCGTTGTGCCTGATTATTTGAGTTTGGTTCATCGGGCGTAACGCTGCACTACGTCGATGTTATGGATTATTTGAGTTTCTAGTTCCTCGGGCGTTCGCTGTACTACGTCGTGGCACCGGCTCTATGGTTAGCGACCATGGGATAGCGACCCATTTGTAATACACGTATTGGTGAGTTTTCATGCTCCTGTTTGTGATAGGCCTCCCCCTTTTGTGATTTCTGGATTTCCAGTTGATGATTTCTAGAATTTGTGTTTCACCAAATTTTCGTGGATTGCATTGATAAGCTCTATCAATATTTGTGTTCTGGTGAATAATTTAAAGAATATGACATTCTTTTTGGTGTTTGAGATGATTTGAGATATTGTATGATTTTGGTTGTTATTTGATGTATACTTGACACGGTATGGCATTTTTGTTATCATACGCTTTTGGTCATATCTCTTATCCTATCTCATTTTATCTGATATTTATAGCTAGACTGATCCGTTTATTATTTTCTTCTTAAATAATACTCGGGTCAGACCGAGATATTACAGGTGCTTCTGCTTGACTCCTCATCTGGGACTATTATCTGACTTTTGGCTAACTACTTTAGCTTAGTAGCTTTTGTTGTTATACATTCGAGATATAGACTCCTTGATGTATACTTATTCTTTTGTCTAGTACTTGTATCTATTCTTTTGTGATGTAGTGGATCTTGTTTGACCACTACTTTGATGTACACTTCTATGTGTTATATTCATATCTGTTTCCGCCTTTGTGATATGAATATCTGTGACTGATTTGTGTTATGTTTATTTCTATATTTTTTTCCGAAGGCCTCATAGCCATTGTGTGGTAGCTTTGAGTTTGTATTTGATATGTCGGATTTCCTCTTGAAACGAAATGTAACTTATATTATCTGACATATCGGTACTCGCACAAAGCAATTACACAGATGGTCGCTCCTCAACAGCCTTATTCTTCGTGCTAGTCGATGGCATTACCCCGTAGTGTCCTTGGCTAGCGTGAGTATAGAGGTGGGGCGTCACAGCTTGGTATCAGAGCCAAACTTCGAAACAATGTAGAATAATCTAGCAAGGATCATTGTCCTAAGTCTTTCTTAGGAATCATGCCATAGGATTTAATTCGAGTCTTCGTACTGTTCTATCCTATTTCTTTTTATGATGCCTTGGTTTATCAATCATGATTGTTTGATATTCATTCTGAGAATAACTTTTTCTTCTTCTTTCTTTCTTTCTTAAAGAAGAGAAATGGATAGACCAGGCCGTCCCAGCGCCGGTCAATCCAGTGCTACTCCTCAGGATGGAGTATTTATGTCTGCTCAACAACTTTTAGATCTTATGAACAATGCCCAAGCTACCGGACCTGTTCCAGTGCATACTCACCCTAAATTCGGGTTTGCATGCTTGTGCAAAGATTATAACGCTTTGGGTGGAAGGCCATTCAAGGGATCCGAAAGTGTTATAGAAATCCAAGCTTGGCTTAGATCGTGCGACCATATCTTTTCTCGCATGAATCTTATTGATCTTCATCGAGTCCAAGTGGCTTCTAGCATGCTCCAAGAAAGAGCATTAGATTGGTGTGAGCTTTTGATTTTGGAAATTATTGAAGTGGATCTTACATGGGAGCAATTCCAGGAAAGGTTCGAATTGAAGTTTGTGCTGGAAGCTGAAAAGTAACTTTAGCTCGATGCTTTATTGACCTTGTTCAAGGTGAATCTTCTGTGACCGACTACGTCACATCTTTTGAATCTCTCTCTAAATATGGGGTCAAATATATTAATACCCCATTGAAGAAAAATCAAAGATTTGTTTATGGGTTGAACAAGAACCTCAAAAAGCCCTTACTTCTGAAACTAGAAGTTTCTTTCAATCAGCTTGTAGATATCGCCCTTCAGCTTGAAGAGGCCGATAGAAATGGTGATGTTGAAGTTGTGCGTGCCAAATAGAACTTCAACAATAACATGAAAAGGCCTATTAAGTTCAAAGGCCCCAATCCCAACAAGAAAGGGAAGCAAGAAACTTCGATAGCGAAGACTTCTACCTCTAGTCGTGGACGATGCTACAATTGTGGGTCTATGGACCACTATGCAAATAAGTGCCCAAAACCATTTTTTTGTCGTTATTGCAAAAGTTCAGGCCATCTTATATCTACATGTCCCATACTCCAAAGTAGGAGAGAGGGAGAGTTGAATGTTGTGCAAGCTCCTTGTGACACTTCTCTTGGTCAAGGTATTTTTCATTCTACCCTTGATGACATTAATTTGTTTTGTGATTTCCCTATTCGAGTTCTTTTTGATACGGGTTCATCTCATTATTTTATATCAAAAGAACTTGTTGATTCTTTTTCTTTAAATATTATGGACTTGATGATTTTATTGAGAATTGCGAATCCGATTGGTAGATCCGCAACACTCGGTTTACTTTGTGGAGATGTCGAGATTATTTTATGTGATTATTCTTTTTGAGCCGATTTGCATGTTATGCGTTACTTAGTCTTCGAAATTGATTTTTGGGAAAGGATTGGCTTAATCATTATAAAGCCCATGTCCTTTGTCCTGAGAGGACTATCCATCTTCGACATTCTCAATCTGTTAAGCAGATTTCTATTGTTTTTAAAGTTTTGGATTCCCAAATTCGGTGGCATCATATTATTCTTTAAACCTACATGATGAGGAGAATGTTATTTCTCTCATTCAAGTAGTTTGTGGATTTTCCGGTATATTTGAGCTTGTATTTGGATTATCACCTAAGCATTCTATTGAGTGGTGCTAAGGTCTTTTTAGCTCGACCTTGCCACCGATTTTCATCAGCTATGAGTTGTGGAGGGTATCATTCCACTTACCGCATTCTGCACTCGTTATAATTCTTGTGAGTGGTTCGTTATAACATTCGGTTTGACGAACCTTCCAGCTTATTTCTTCCATCTTACGAATCGAGTATTCTACGAATATCTCGATGAGTTTATCCTTGTATTCATTGATTATGGATGAAAACAACAATTTAAAATTTGCAAATCTTTTTATTAAGATATTTATAAGTGTGATTGGATTTTGTTCTTAAAACGAGCAAAGAATATTAGCAAAATTTTTAAGAGACTTGTTTATCATATAAAGATGATTTTGTGTTGTTTTTCCCATTGAGTGCTTTAAGAATTCTGGTCGATGCGCCTGATCAACGTTATCGATAGGAATCTCCTAAACGCTATGATGAGACAATCAGACAGAGTAAATTGACTTGTAATAAGTAATTTTTTTCTTCTAAAAAGATGATTACATAAAGTTAATTATAATTTTGAATGTCTTAGCTTTTCGGGAAAGAGGATCAATTAAAAGAACTCTTTTCCGATGCTTTTGTTCTTGCGATTCCCGAAGGGAACCAAGACTTTATTGTTTGTACCGATGCTAGTCGTATTGGTTTGGGTGTCATTCTCTTGGAAAGGGAATGTGTTATTACGCATGCTTCTAGATAATTAAAGCTTGTCGAGACTAGATATGCCATTCATGATCTAGTGCTCGCGGCCATTGTTTTTGCTCTTAGAATTTGGCGATATTATCTTTTGGGAGAGAAATTTGTTCTCTACACCGATTATAAATCTTTGAAGTATTTATTTTCTCAAAAGGAACTTAATTTGCGTCAACAACGTTGACTCGAGTTCCTTGCATCTTATGATCTTGATATTCTTTATCTTCCCGGAAAGGGGAAATCGTGTTGCCGATGTCCTTAGTCATAAGCAACAATCGGTTGTTTCTATGATGATATCCGAATGGAATGATATCGAGACTTTGTCCACTTGTGAGATTCCAGCTCATGAATCCAATTCATGTCCATCTCTTGTTTTGTGTAGCCTTGAGGCTCATCCTTCTCTTTTAGACCGCATTCTTGAAGATCTTCTTCGAGCATGTGTTCTTGATTTTGGTGGAAGTTGGGAAGATCATATTTCTCTTGTTGAGTCTTCCTACAATAATAGCTTCCAATCTAGTATTGGTATGGCACCTTTCGAGGTACTCTACGAAAGGCCATGCCGATTTCCTTCGTGTTGGCTTGAAGCCGGTGAGAAGCTGGTTTTGGGTCCAGATTTTATTGGTGTTCATTTGAGTTTCACCTATGAAGGGTGTTGTGCGTTTCAGTCGATCGGGAAAATTAGCACCTCGATATATTGGTCCATTTCCCATCACCGAACGCATTGGTTCCGTGGCTTATCGCCTTTTATTACCGGCTAAATTTTCTGCTATTCATGACGTATTCCACGTCTCTCAACTACGGAAATGCCTTCGAGATTCCGATTCTATTCTTGAGCCCGGTGTTATTGAAGAAATTGAAGTTTCGCCTAATTTGACTTATGAGCAACATCCTATCCGTATCATTGCTTCGAAGGTTAAACGCCTTCGAAATAAAGATGTTCCTCTTGTGAAAGTTCAATGGTCCTCAAATCCTAAGGATTGCTCTTGGGAATTTAGAGAATTCATCGAGGGAACACATCCGGACTTGCTCTCTCATGCTCCTTAAGGTGAACTTCTTATTTCAAATTTCTTCTTTTTTGTGTTGATATGCTTTTATGGTTGTTACTTTTTATTTATTTCTTAAAGATTGCGAGGACGCAATTTTTTTAAGGAGGGGAGTCTGTAACAACCCGCATATTTTACGATTGTATATTTAAATGTTTTATTTAAATATAGCATCGTTAGTCGGATTCAAGTCCGAAATGTCACCATTTCGTAAAAGAACAGTCGAATTAGTGAAAAGTCAATGTGGATCGTGCTATATGGAAATGTCTATTTGAAAATACTGTCAAATAGATATTCAGACGTCTGAAATGAATCATTCAGACGTCTGAAATTGCTCGAGTTCAACCAGAAAGGAAATAGGCTAAAATTGCCATTTTCAGACATCTGAAATGAACGATTCAGACGTCTGAATATTGTACTAGACAATAAATTTTTTTCCAGATTCAGACGTCTGGTTTGGAAATTCCAGACGTCTGAATGTAGAAAAACATTGAGATTCAACAATTTGGACTCGAGACCACTTCCATTGAGTCCAAAATGGCATTTGCGACTTTTTTGAGTATAAACATCGATATGTTTGGAGTTGAGTAGAATTTTGACATTTTCACTTAGGGCTTTGGGCTTGGGTTTGGGTTTCAGCCCACTAACCCAACTCATCTTATATCCTAACTCCACCCCCTCTCCTCTTCATTCATTCTATTATTTTCCTAACACTTCAAGCTTTAGTAAAAATGGGGGAAGGGATTGGAAACTAAAATCCTAAGCCCTAGTTTCCTTTAAAAATTCAAGTTCTAGCTCCAAAATCAAAGAGAAGCTTAGGTAAGCATCCTCTTCTTCTTCTCCATCTCAATCTCTCTCCAATTTCAGAAATTTCCTATAACCTAACTTAGGAAATATTCATTGTAATCTTAGATTGGATCTTCTAGAGTTGAAGTTGAAGTGTGGTTGATCTTTCTTTTGATTTCAAAGCTTCTCATTTGTGTTTGGGTTGAAAAGGTGAGTTTATTGGAATCAGATCCATGTCTATATCTTTGATAGTTGTTGGGTATGAATTCCTAACATCTATTTCTTCTCCATTTGCCTTTGAATTGAATTGGTTTGATGAATATTCCAATTTTTGGTGTTTTGAAATCAAAATCTATGAGAATCCTTATATGAATGTCTGGATATGTTGGTCGGAGTGTATTGGTGAGTCTTTAAGGTTGGGTAGTCGTTTGGCATAAACCCCTAGCGATCGTCACTCATCCGATCGTTTCCGATATGATTTGGCCATCTTTGGCCTAGGAAAAATATTGCCGGAGCTTCAGGTTCAGACGTCTGAAATATCCAAGTCAGACGTCTGAATCTGCTTGTCTCGGCCCAATTTGCCTAATTTGTGTGGGTTTCCAATTTTAATCGATTCGTGTTGATCCAATTTGTTGTTATCATTTATCGACTTTGATGATTTCTTTTTCGGGATTTTTGGGAATATCCATTTTGATGGATTCGGTATTGATTTTTATGGTTTTAATTCACGTCGTCGAATGTGGATTTTGGTGATTGATTGTTTTTACAATTATTTTTGTGATTTGTCACTTCAAAATACAAAGGTTTATATACTAATAGTAAATATGCAATCTCTTTCACAAATATGATTTCAACTCTATTTTTAAATATAAAGCTCGTTATAAAACCGTTTTCCAATCTATTAGTATATACTAACCTTTACCTTATTCGTATGAGAAATCTAATTAAACAGCTTAGTAAAACAAGTGGTATGAAACGCTTGTGTTTACTTCGTCGGTTAATTCTTGGACTTGTTCGATTGAACTCTTGTGACAATTTTCGAGTGGAAATCTACAATTTTTTCGTAAATATTTAAGTTAAGCTAGTGGTTATGGGACATGAAGCTAAACTCATTTATTTACTAGCTTAGTGTAATTGACACTTCTTGATGATCGATGATGATCATTTTATGGTTTAGACTAGCGATTTGCGATGTTTCTTTGTCCGCGTGGGGGACTGTACCTCGTTCTGTTGAGCTTCGTCTCATTTTTATAGGCTTGCGACCTATGGTTTTATGGAGTTTGGTTCATCGGGCGTTCGCTGTACTACGTCGATGTTCCGGATTATTTGTGTTTAGGTTCATCGGGCGTTCGCTGTACTACGTCGTTGTGCCTGATTATTTTAGTTTGGGTCATCGGGCGTAACGCTGCACTACGTCGATGTTATGGATTATTTGAGTTTCTGGTTCCTCGGGCGTTCGTTGTAATACGTCGTGGCACCGGCTCTATTGTTAGCGACCATGGGATAGCGACCCATTTGTAATATACGAGTTGGTGAGTTTTCATGCTCCCGTTTGTGATAGGCCTCCCCCTTTTGTGATTTCTGGATTTCCAGTTGATGATTTCTAGAATTTGTGTTTCACCAAATTTTTATGGATTGCATTGATAAGCTCTATCAATATTTGTGTTCTGGTGAATAACTTAAAGAATATGACATTCTTTTTGGTGTTTGAGATGATTTGAGATATTGTATGATTTTTGTTGTTATTTGATGTATACTTGACACGGTATGGCATTTTTGTTATCATACGCTTTTGGTCATATCTCTTATCCTATCTCATTTTATCTGATATTTATAGCTAGACTGATCCGTTTATTATTTTCTTCTTAAATAATACTCGGGTCAGACCGAGATATTATAGGTGCTTCTGCTTGACTCCTCATCTGGGACTATTATCTGACTTTTGGCTAACTACTTTAGCTTAGTAGCTTTTGTTGTTATACATTCGAGATATAGACTCCTTGATGTATACTTATTCTTTTGTCTAGTACTTGTATCTATTCTTTTGTGATGTAGTGGATCTTGTTTGACCACTACTTTGATGTACACTTCTATGTGTTATATTCATATCTGTTTCCGCCTTTGTGATATGAATATCTGTGACTGATTTGTGTTATGTTTATTTCTATATTTTTTTCCGAAGGCCTCATAGCCATTGTGTGGTAGCTTTGAGTTTGTATTTGATATGTCGGATTTCCTCTTGAAACGAAATGTAACTTATATTATCTGACATATCGGTACACGCACAAAGCAATTACACAGATGGTCGCTCCTAATAGCCTTATTCTTCGTGCTAGTCGACGGCATTAACCCGTAGTGTCCTTGGCTAGCGTGAGTATAGAGGTGGGGCATCACATATAAGTTGGCTCAAGTTCCTTGTATTTATTTTCTCTACACCGATTATAAATCTTTGAAGTGTTTATTTTCTCAAAAGTAACTTAATTTGCGTCAACAATGTTGGCTCGAGTTCCTTGCATCTTATGATCTTGATATTCTTTATCTTCCCAAAAAGGGGAAATCGTGTTGCCGATGTCCTTAGTCATAAGCAACAATCGGTTGTTTCTATGATGATATCCGAATGGAATGATCTCGATGCTTTGTCCACTTGTGAGATTCGAGGTCGTGAATCCAATTCGTGTCCATCTCTTGTTTTGTGTAGCTTTGAAGCTCATCCTTCTCTTTTAGACCGCATTCATGAAGATCTTCTTCGAGCATGTGTTCTTGATTTTAGTGGAAGTTGGGAAGATCATATTTCTCTTGTTGAGTCTTCCTACAATAATAGCTTCCAATCTAATATTGGTTTGGAACCTTTTGAGGTACTCTACGGAAGGCCATGCCGATTTCCTTCGTGTTGGCTTGAAGCCGGTGAGAAGCTGGTTTTGGGTCCAGATTTTATTGGTGTTCATTTGAGTTTCACCTATGAAGGGTGTTGTGCGTTTCAGTCGATCGGGAAAATTAGCACCTCGATATATTGGTCCATTTCCCATCACCGAACGCATTGGTTTCGTGGCTTATCGCCTTTTATTACTAGCTCAATTTTCTGCTATTCATGACGTATTCCACATCTCTCAACTACGGAAATGCCTTCGAGATTCCGATTCTATTCTTGAGCCCGGTGTTATTGAAGAAATTGAAGTTTCGCCTAATTTGACTTATGAGCAACATCCTATATGTATCATTGCTTCGGAGGTTAAATGCCTTCGAAATAAAGATGTTCCTCTTGTGAAAGTTCAATGGTCCTCAAATCCTAAGGATTGCTCTTGGGAATCCAGATAATTCATCGAGCGAACACATCCGGACTTGCTCTCTCGTGCTCCTTAAGGTGAACTTCTTATTTCTAATTTCTTCTTTTTTGTGTTGATATGCTTTTATGGTTTTTACTTTTTATTTATTTCTTAAAGATTGCGAGGACGCAATTTCTTTAAGGAGGGGAGTCTGTAACAACCCGCGTATTTTACGATTGTATATTTAAATGTTTTATTTAAATATAGCATCGTTTGTCGGATTCAAGTCCGAAATGTCACTATTTCATAAAAGAACAGTCGAATTACTGAAAAGTCAATGTGGATCGTGCTATATGGAAATGCCTATTTTAAAATACTGTCAAATAGATATTTAGACGTTTGTAATGAATCATTCAGACGTCTGAAATTGCTCGAGTTCAACCAGAAAGGAAATAGGCTAAATTTGCCATTTTCAGACGTCTGAAATGAACGATTCCGACGTCTGAATATTGTACTAGACAATAATTTTTTTTCCAGATTCAGACGTCTAGTTGGAAATTTCAGACGTTTGAATGTAGAAAAAAATTGAGATTCAACACTTTGGACTCGAGACCACTTCCATTGGGTCCAAAATGGCGTTTGCGACTTTTTTGAGTATAAACATCGATATGTTTGGAGTTGTGTAGAACTTTGACATTTTCACTTAGGGCTTTTAGCTTGGGTTTAGGTTTCAGGCCGCTAACCAACTCATCTTATATCCTAACTCCACCCCCTCTCCTCTTCGTTCATTCTATTATTTTCCTAACACTTCAAGCTTTAGTAAAAATGGGGGAAGAGATTGGAAACTAAAATCCTAAGCCCTAGTTTCCTTTGCAAATTCAAGTTCTAGCTCCAAAATCAAAGAGAAGCTTAGGTAAGCATCCTCTTCTTCTCCATCTCAATTTCTCTCCAATTTCAGAAATTTCCTATGACCTAACTTAGGAAATATTCGTTGTAATCTTAGATTGGAGCTTCTAGAGTTGAAGTTGAAGTGTGGTTGATCTTTCTTTTGATTTCAAAGCTTCTCATTTGTGTTTTGGTTGAAAAGGTGAGTTTTTTGGAACTCACATCTATGTCTATATCTTTGATAGTTGTTGGATATGAATTCCTAACATCTATTTCTTCTCCATTTGCCTTTGAATTGAATTGGTTTGATGAATATTCCAAATTTTGGTGTTTTGAAATCAAAATCTATGAAAATCCTTATATGAATGTCTGGAAATGTTGGTCGGAGTGTATTGGTGAGTCTTTAAGGTTGGGTAGTCGTTTGGCATAAACCCCTAGCGATCGTCACTCATCCGATTGTTTCCGATATGATTTGGCCATCTTTGGCCTAGCCAAAATATTGCCGGAGCTTCAGGTTCAGACGTCTAAAATATCCAAGTCTGACGTCTGATCTGCTTATCTCGGCCCAATTTGCCTAATTTGTGTGGGTTTCCAATTTTAATCGATTCATGTTGATCCGATTTGTTGTTATCATTTATCGACTTTGATTACTTCTTTTTCGGGATTTTTGGGAATATCCATTTTGATGGATTCGGTATTGATTTTTATGGTTTTAATTCACATCGTCGAATGTGGATTTTGGTGATTGATTGTTTTTACAATCCGTTTTGTGATTTGTCACTTCAAAATACAAAGGTTTCTATACTAATAGTAAATATTCAATCTCTTTCACAAAGATGATTTCAACTCTATTTTTAAATACAAAGCTCGTTATAAAACCGTTTTCCAGTCTATTAGTATATACAAACCTTTACCTCATTCGTATGAGAAATCTAATTAAACGGCTTAGTAAAACAAGTGGTATGAAACGCTTGCGTTTACTTCGTCGGTTAGTTCTTGGACTTGTTCGATTGAACTCTTGTGACAATTTTCGAGTGGAAATCTACAATTTGTTCGTAAAATTTTAAGTTAAGCCAGTGGTTATGGGACATGAAGCTAAACTCATTTATTTACTAGCTTAGTGTAATTGACACTTCTTGATGATCGATGATCATCATTTTATGGTTTAGACTAGCGATTTGCGATGTCTCTTTGTCCGCGTGGGGTACTATACCCCGTTCTGTTGAGCTTCGTCTCATTTTTATAGGCTAGCGACCTATGGTTTTATGGAGTTTGGTTCATCGGGCTTTCGCTGTACTACGTCGATGTTTCAGATTAATTGTGTTCAGGTTTATCGGTCGTTCGCTGTACTACGTCGTTGTGCCTGATTATTTGAGTTTGGTTCATCGGGCCAAACGTTGCACTACGTCGATGTTATGGATTATTTGAGTTTCTGGTTCCTCGGGCGTTTGCTGTACTACGTCATGACACCGGCTCTATGGTTAGCGGCCATGGGATAGCGACCCATTTGTAATACACGTGTTGGTGAGTTTTCATGCTCCCGTTTGTTATAGGCCTCCCCCTTTTGTGATTTCTGGATTTCCAGTTGATGATTTCTAGAATTTGTGTTTCACCAAATTTTCGTGGATTGCATTGATAAGCTCTATCAATATTTGTGTTCTGGTGAATAATTTAAAGAATATGACATTCTTTTTGGTGTTTGAGATGATTTGAGATATTGTGTGATTTTTGTTGTTATTTGATGTATACTTGACACGGTATGGCATTTTTGTTATCATACGCATTTGGTCATATCTCTTATCCTATCTCATTTTATCTGATATTTATAGCTAGACTGATCCGTTTATTATTTTCTTCTTAAATAATACTCGGGTCAGACCGAGATATTACAGGTGCTTCTGCTTGACTCCTCATCTGGGACTATTATTTAACTTTTGGCTAACTACTTTAGCTTAGTAGCTTTTGTTGTTATACATTCGAGATATAGACTGCTTGATGTATACTTATTCTTTTATCTAGTACTTGTATTTATTCTTTTGTGATGTAGTGGATGTTGTTTAACCACTACTTTGATGTACACTTCTATGTGCTATATTCATATATGTTTCCGCCTTTGTGATATGAATATCTGTGACTGATTTGTGTTATGTTTATTTCTATATTTGTTTTCGAAGGCCTCATAGCCACTGTGTGGTAGCTTTGAGTTTGTATTTGATATGTCGGATTTCCTCTTGAAACGAAATGTAACTTTTATTATCTGACATATCGGTACTCGCACAAAGCAATTACATAGATGGTCGCTCCTCAACAGCCTTAGTCTTCGTACTAGTCGACGGTATTACCCCGTAGTGTCCTTAGCTAGCGTGAGTACAGAGGTGGGGCGTCACAGCTTGGTAAAATTTGGTATAAATTTGAAATGGTATCTTAAAGTTGAAAGCATTTCATATTTACCTTTAAAATCCGATTAGGGCCATTCCAGCATTTTTTGCCATTTGAAAACATCATAACTCTATAAGACTCCTTAAATTTCTCCCAATCACTTTTGAAATTAAAAGGAGAAGTCAATAAGAAAAGAACACTTACATTTAAACTGTACAATTTCAAAATATTTGATGTCAAAGCTGCTAAGTTTGAAATCCACATCAGTCCATCATCAAATTTGGTAGGATAGGCAGTTTTGTGTTCATGCCACCTTTGCCAATGATAGTGCTAGATAGATTAATCGACGCTTATTTTTGCAGTTGTAGAAGCACCAAAGCTAGATGGTGCAGGTGGGCAGCCCATCCTATGGCATACAAATCCATAGTGTTTGAGCTCATGGTATAGGTAACCCAGCTTGCCACCACAACACTCTGACCAAAATAATACCTAATTAAATCAAGCTAATGAGAAATGAAATTGAAATTAAGTAGTATGATATATGTTTAAAAAGTGATCGGTTAAGCTTTGTAGTTCATGATTTTTCACCATCCACATCTAGGTACCTACATCTTTAATAGGAGTTGTAATATCTTTGGTATCACACTTTTTTTGTGTCAGCGTGAACTACCACAATTTCCCCTTTACGAATATTATTAAATCTTAATACCACTTGAAAATATGATCAAATAATTAACTTCCTTTACGAATTCAAAGTGCTTAATGATAATTGTAATATCTTTAGTGTCACAGTATTTTAATGTCATCGAAAACTATCAAAAATGCTCATTTATAAATATTATTAACTCTTAATATATCTTGAAAATAGGATATAATAATTAAACTTCCTTTATAATTTAAAGTGCACTACAAATATTACCGAATCTTAGTACCGTTTAAAAATAGGATTTAATAAATAAATTTTCTTTATAAGTTTGTTTTTTATTATTTAATAATATAAATAAAAATTCAAACTAATAAAAATTCAAACTAATTACAAATGGTTTCAATGCAAAAATATGGATAAATATCTGCGCTTATATGATTCAAGTATGAGATATATTAGTAATGAAAAGAACTGTTTAATAAAACAGAAATACAGATATGTACCTAAGCATTACAGATGCCAATGATTTGAAAATCTTAAAGCCATACATCAGTACTGCAGAGTTTAAATTTAGTTGAAATGATCTTCATAATAGAAACCTACTTCAAATTTGCAAGACTATCATTTTTGAAACAACAACACTATTCCAGTCAGAAGGAAACAAAAAAGTTCCAAAAATATCAGTCAAGCTTGCATAGAGGGCACGTATCAATAAAAAAACAAATTATATATTGATGTTGTCAACTGACATGGAGTTGATGTGTTTACTTAAGTCTTTAGAAAATGTAAGCGAAAACTAATCTAAATAGTATGTCTTAATATCCTACCTGTACCCAAATTGTAGGACATCCCTATGTGTGAATACTACTTGTATCCGAACAACACAACTCCTTAGTATAATAGTATGTAAATAAATGTAGCAAGATAACATATAAAAATGGTGCATGTCATAAAAAGAGGCATTCAAGAGTGGACTATTTTCGAAGAAAATGCATCAGATTATTAAAAAAATGAAATATTAATGCAAAGAGTTATCGTGATAGTTGAGAATAATTAAAGAAGATCACATCATGTAAATACAAAATTTAGCTTCCAACTCTTTGCCACCACCATAAATTTAGTTTAAAATTTATTTCTGCCATTATTATTTTTTGGCTTTTACTTTGGACACATACAACTCGGCTTAGCTACTCTACTAAATGCAAAAGCAAGACTATTTACTCTTGCCATCAAAGCAGCATTATACATTAAGCTCTTACCCAATAGTGCAATTAATAATAAATGTCAACCATGATAAAATGACGCCAAGCACATGGTAGGATGGGTTGAGAAGCTCAATTTCAAGGGGGAAAATATCTCATTGTTGCCATGCTCAACAAAAAAAAGATGACAGTAAACAAAGAACATATTTATATATTATGGTTTTCTATATGCATATCGTGACTTAAAAAATCAACTATGAATACCATGGTCGAATTATATCTCAAATAGAAAGTGAGTACAAAATGAATAAAAATGTTAAATATCATATTGGGTTTGGATTGGAAAACACACAATATAAGGTGTTGATAATTTCATTTTCAGGCATTATTTTCAATTGTATGAACTAAGTAACGATGTGCAATATAAGACAATATAACGTTTCGAAAAAAACTCTTACTTTTACATTACAATTTACCTAATTGCACCAAACACCAAAAGTGACATAATCTTGGATTATAATATATACATATTTTTTGTTTTGAATCATCACCCACGTCACTATCCAAAAGAAAGAAGTTTGAAAAAATAACATATATTGATCACTCATTTTACTGAAAATGGATACTGTTATATAGAGATGCATGAGCATGATTTTTTAGGACATACGGGCTTATGTTATTCCTATTAAAAGAACTTTTTTTACTAAACTTTTGAAGGTTTTTAACCCTAAATCAAATCCAAATCCAGACATATATAAATCTAAGAAAGATACTTAACAAAATGAAAGAAAAAAAAAGACCATTATAATTTATAAGTCAAACATAATTTTCACTTGTTCTTTTTTTATAGATCATGTGAGAAAGGTATTATATGGCTGAGCAGTCCAGGCAATTAACAATATAACAGATACACTTATTGTAAGTATGAATCTAAACAATGTACACCATACCTACTTTATGCAGTGCACAGTAGAAACAATGGAAAATCACTATTAATCAAGCTATCAAATTTTATAATTTTTGTAGTTTTAAGTTTTCACTCCAAAAGTTTGCCAGGTACCAGTACTTCTGTGCATGATTCCCTTTGAATAACCCATTTATATTCAACATTCAATTTAGTTGAAATCCAGAGAGAATGCTAATATATATGTTCATTACTAAAACCCACCATTGTTATTCATAACTACTTCTACTTTTTGTAACCTTTAACAACATAAACCAAAACAAAACATAAAGTGAATAATCCAAAATTGGGCTCTAAAATTGAAACCAATGAATTGTTGCATGCTAATATAAACAGAACTCTTTCAAGGAGACTTCCATCTATCTTGATGCCACATGCAAGAAACATGATACTTAGTTCATACCACAATATGGACTCTGCATTGATCTAATATCTTTTTTCAAGTAGCTTGTGTAGGATGAATTTAAATCAAAAATATCATATTCAAGCAGAATTTTAGACAATACAGATATGAGCATATGAAATATTTTCAACTTTATTTCAAAATAAATAAATCAGGTAAATTATAAAAAAAAATCAGTATTACATTTGCTACGTAGATAGATCTGTTGAAATTCGAAAAAATGTTACATAGATCGATTAATGGGTCATATTTAATAAAATATATTTTAATTTATTATTTCGGTTGGAATATGAGAAAACATCTATTAGCAAGGATTTTGAGCTAGTACTCACCTAATTATGCAGACAAAAGCAAATATATGGCAATAACCAAGTAAATTAAAGTGGGAAAAAACAATTGAAAGAGGGAAAAGAAAAGGAAATCACCCAACCGTTTTGAACAGTAAAGCAACAACATTCCCTCATTTAAGAAAAAAAGAAAATAGACCAAGAAGGAACCACGAATAATTCCAAATAAATGAATGTTAAAGGAATAAAAAAAATTACCTATTTAGAGCAGCAAAAATCCATCCTCAAATTTAAGCATATAAGTTTGTATTCCTGTGGATACCACATCCCCAAATTTGAATATGTAACGTTGTTTTCCATTAGCTGCCAAATGAAGGTTAATCAAATCAATCCTTCAACTTGTATTATATATATAATAGGACATATAAGAATCCTAACTTGCAAATAAAACAAACTTCTACATTTCCACAAATGATAAAAGATAATCCCATTAAAGAATTTTTTTAAATTTCTATACAAAATTTTAAAACCATTTGGAAAATATTAACAACTTCTCATAATAAATATAAGAACCTTTCCACAGAAGGTAGACAAAATTTCCATATTAAATATCAACCTTTTTACAAAATGTAAGTAACAATTGCATAATAAATTTTGTTTTCAAAGTTAACTTCCATTTTCAAAATCACCTTCATGGTCTTGCATTGTTCCGTGATCATCAAGGGCAGCTATAAGCTCCTCTACACCATGCTGAGTTCAGTTAATCGGTTTTAAATTTTGTGCCAAACATAAGAACTTTGTTGCTAAAATTTACAATCTAGTTGAATGAAAGCAAATATCAGAAGATGATTTCTGTGACAATCTAGAAATGATTCACAATCCTATAGGAAGGCGAAATTAAATTCTGAAAACGTACACATGAGAATGCAAAAAGCCTGATAAGTAATCAAAACTTAATAATTGTAATCTCTGAAATGTAGTTAAATTGTAATTTCATGCTTTACTTTGCTTTAAGAAACTTTAATTGTTTACTGACAATAATACTTAATAATTTTCTCAACTGCTAAACTCAAATTGAATTAACCTTTGATACATACATCCAGATAAAAGCTTATATATATAATTTCAAGTAGAAGGGTCCACCAAAAGCCACGAAGCATAAAGAATTTCTTACACACATTTTTTTACACAAAACACATGGAGTAACCACAGCCACAGCCCTAGTCACCCACACACAAATGCAAATGCACACCGTGAATGAGTGAAGCGAAGAAGGTTCAATGCAGAAATAAGGATACAAATTTGCAGTGGAGAGTAAAGTACCTAGGAGCGAAGCCTATTAGATTTCGGATCAATGATGGTTGAACGTAATTTTGTAGATGCAGAGGTGATTCGAGTGTAGCTGCTAATCGTCATTGCTGTCGCAGTCACTGGAAATCGAATGCATAGATGAATCGTCAGGCGGTGTTCATTGATTCAACAAAGTTTGGCCATTGAAAATCCAAGCGGCAGCTTTTTCAAAGCATTCGAATACGACGACAATAGAGATTGGCATATTTTTGCCCGAGGAGAGGAAATAATTTGAGAAAGAGGGCAAAAGGAAAAAGGAAGAGGGAAAGATGAAAATAAGTTGAAGAAGAAGGAAAGAAAAATAATTAGATAAAGAGGTGGCCTCGAAAAGTAATTGGAGGGTAGAAAAGCATTACGTAGTCATTCCTGACTCTAGATAAAACAAATTAAAATAAATAATAACATGACGAAATAAAGCTTTATTAATTGGCATTATAGAAAACAATTTTTCTTGTAGTGTGCGGTAACAGAATGAATTAAATGAAGTTGAATTTGATGTGTAACGAATTAGTGAATGAATTAATGGAATAAACTAGTAAAATGGATATGAATTTGAGTTGCATATTGAATTGAATATGGTTGGAATGTTGTTTAATAAAATTGAATTTGAACTTAAGTTGTAAAGTGAAACAAACAGTAGAAGTGTTATATAAAAATGTTTACAATAAAACTAAAGTAAATTGTTGTAAGGAATGGTTCTTAAGGGATATTAGTTTGAAAGAAAAATACTAAGTGATAATGAAAAATGGATTTAACCTAGGAAAGTAAAAATGAAATGATTTTATGAAGTGACCCATAAATAAATTAAATATGGAATGAAATGTTGTTAAACACAATGTGAATAATTGGAAACCAATGAATGTAAATGGATCGAGCATAAATAAAGTGAATGTAAATGATTGAATGTAAATCAATTAAATGAAAGTAGATTGAAATAAATGCGTAAATTGTACGTATATTATTTTATTCGTATGACTGTTTGATCCAAATTCAAATATACGATTTTGGGGTGATTTACACCAATCAGAGTTAGGATTTTTCACTCGATTCTTGATGGCGAACCTTGGATATGGAATTTTTGATTAATTTCGATATTCTTTATCATAGTATATTCTATGTAAGGAGTGAATGATGGTTTCTAACAAGGAACCAAATCCAAGTCTGCACTAGAGTGATCGTGTGAACGATACTAGTTTGGAAGTGAAATTATATGATCGAGCGATTGATTAGGTATATATATATATCGTACGGGCTTTAATAAATTAATTGTTGACATTGGAAGATGCAAACTGATATGATTATGAATTAATTGAATGAGTATTAATTGTTTGATGGTTTCTCTTGTTGCATTTGTTACATTTGCATATAGATATTGTATAGTCTATGTTATGTATTGATATTACTTTCCATATACATGTTCTTATTGGTTGTTAAGTGTTTAGTAGGTGCGGATGGCGTATGCTTCGCATTTGGAGCTCGCTTTCGTACTAATTGATTGTATATGCTTGCTAATACTAAAATAAGGTACACATCTCGAATTACATATCGTATTTTATATTTTTCCCTAGGGTTGCCTCATCCTCGTAGATGGGATGTTTAAATGAAAATAGAAAATATTGGCATTAATATTTACTAACCATTTTATGCAAAGTAATATATATATATATATATATGTATGTATGTATATGTGTATATATATAAAAGATTAATTACAAATGTGAGATTTTGTAAATGTGATAATTTATAAAAGTAATATTTTACAAATGAAGTGAAGATTTGTAAAATCGTATTTTGTTAATAAAAGTATGAATTTATAAACGAGTTTTATAAATTAAAGGAAACTATTATCATTTAATAAAATGGAGAATAAATCAAACTGTGGATTTACTATAAGATACGTACTGATATTTTAGAAATAGTTGATTTTTTTTTGAAAATTGAAGGCGAGGATAAATTTGGAATGTTAAACTATATTTTATAAATAGAAAGGGATTTATAAAAGGAATTTATCTATATGGAAGTAACGTTAAAATGGATGGTGGTTGTTTTAAATATGATTTATGAATAAGTGAGATTCATAAAGAAAATAAAATTATAAATGGAATTCATAAATAAATGGGTTTTATGAAAGGAAGTTTTTATAAAATGGAAAGAGATTCTTAAATATGTTTTATAAATATGGAAATAACTAGGTTGAAGATTTAAGAATGGATTTTTAGGAAGGAAATATATTAGTTTCAAAGTTGGTTATTCATGTGAATATTGCTTAAAGTTGTTTATAAATATTTAAACAATTTTGAAAGGTTAATTATTTAAATTATTAATATGGTTTGAAATTAATAATAATGATTATTAATAATATTTAGGTAATTTATTATTATTATTATATGGTAAAGATTAACGATAGTTTTATCCATAATGGTTTGAATTATTAATTATTATTTTTAAGATGTTGAAAGTTAATAATAATTATTTATACATGTTCTTTTCGAGATTCATAAATAGAGTTTTGTAAACGGACTTGGATTTTTATAAGAGGAGCGGATAAAATGGTTTGAAGATTTAAAGAAAGATTATTTACAAGGTAAAGATGTTATAAATATATGGATATTTATAAACGAATTTTAGAGATGGGTTTATAGATTTATAAAAAGAGTTTATAATAATTGCATGGTTTCATAAAGAGTTTATAAATGACTTAGGAAATAATTTATAAATGGTTTATAAATGGTTTTAGGAATTTATAATGGAGTTTATAAATGATTTTAGAATTTGATAAAAGGAGATCTTCCTCAATGTTTGGTAAATATACTTATACCATTGAGATAAGTATATGGATATTTTCTAAGTATTGAAAATAAAAGGGTTTGTGAATATATCTTTTAAAAGTATTTTAATACAAGCATTTACTAGATGGTTTTAATTAATGAAAAGATTAATTACAGAGGCTTAGTGTTGCTTGGTGCTTAACCAAATGTTTGTTTTTCCTATGGAATTAAATCCCTGATTAAATGTTTATTTATTCCATGGTTAAATAACCGACTATCAAATTTCGACCCAAACGTAACTTTGGAAATATCTAGGGGAAATACATGAGTTATGTGGCACAGTCATCTCCGACGATCCTATACTGTGCGTGTAAATCTCGTTTCATTCTTCTAGGACAAATGATAAGGAAATCCGTCCACTAACGGTTAGGAGGTGATCTCCGATCTTATCTTTAACTGTTTATTCCTAAAGAACCGGGGTAGAGTTTACCGGAAATTATCGAATGTTGTTTTGAAGAGACCAGGATCACATATGTTATCCGAAAACCACTTCGATCCAACTCAAGTGTTTGAAGTGAAGACATCTTGAAGATGATGGAATTAGAGATGGAGCTCTCAATCGTTTCGTTCAGTCCCAGAATGTACTTGTATGGATGGATGCTAGTATCACATTGATTGTCTAAAGGGAAATATTAGCATTCCAAGATGGTTTGCTAGGAGAAATGGTAAGAGCGTGGCCACTTCGAGCCTCACATGCATCAAATGAATAAAGTAAGGACATGCGACATGGATAAGTGGGTCGAACCCAAGTAGGGTATGATCATCCCAAATCTAGAGCGATATTCATGTATGCTTCGAGATCCCATTGTGTGGTTTTTGATTGCAACCGAGGGGTGATGATATTCGGTGCTACTCAAGAAGGGGGTAGCGCCGGTCCTGAGTAGCAGAGGTGTAAAGTGTTGTAGGTTCTCATACATTTTATCTAGAGGTGTACGGATTCGGTGGGTAGGCCCTTATTTTTTCATAGTTAGAATCCATGCTCCAATACGAGCCTTCGGTTTTGGTTGTAGAACATAGTAATTAATGTAACAATTTCGGCTATAATTAATAAGTATTTGTATATTAGATATTATTATAATATCAGAGGATTTCATATGAAATGTTTTGGTTATCGTAAGGCAAAAACATGTCCTTGTTTATGTGCGGCGTGGTCTTACTAGATACTTTTGATTTTTGAAAGGTTTCGATAACTTTAAAAGTTCAGTTGGGTGCATTTTTCTTACGCTGGTTTTTTAGACTTACTCGGGTGTAATTTTATTATAATGCTCAGATCAGACCGGGCATATTTACAGATTACTTTGAATGAATGGAAGCTCAGGAGACGAGTTGGAGGTCTCAAGGCGTATACACGTATATATATTTATTTTTCGCTGCTTTATTGTTGAAATTATCAGCAATTATGAAGACAGGTTGTTATAACTATCCAAAACGATGATTGTGATTTATTGTTGTACTCTGGTTGATGCATGTATATAACAGTATCTTTTGTAAAGGTCATTGATATTATGTTATATATTGTTCCGCTGCGATTGTGAGATTCTTTGTTGTTTTAGTTTCTCTGTTCCTTTTCTTCTCTTCTCTTCTTCTTTCTTCTTTCTTTCCCTTAACTATCCGTCTTTCCATTCGATTTGGGTTGGATATGTATGGTTTATTGTCAGCTTGAAATGTACGAAAAGCGGATCGTTACTGCGTTATTAATTTGCTTTCAGTATATATATTTTATTTCCTTCCATTATGAGATCTGAAAGCGTAGAATTATGTAATGTTATATTCATCTATGTATAACAGTAATAACCTTTAAATCCTAATGATTCATACTTCTTTCTTGGCATGACGACGGTTCAAAAGCCAATTTTGCTTTGAATCGGTGTGCCCGGAGGTGCGAGTTGTTACAAATACTTATTCTTATGTGTTGTGTTCATTTTAGGTTTGGTTAACTTCATTTCATCCCTCGTAATCAATTTTATCCTTGGATCATATTTACATCCATTTCACTAACAATAATTTCTAAATGAATTACACTCATTATGAAGTTGGTATTTCTTCGAACAATTGCTTCTCATTGCAATGGTCCCAATGGAATAGGTATTATAAACAATTCATGAATTGCCTTATATATGAAACTGATTTTGTTTTAGTTTATGATACTTAATTATGTTCAAAATATAAGTTAATCATCTAATGACAATCATTCTCGAAATTCTTTTGGGGCAATTCATACAAGGTCCCTTACGTACAATTATTACGTATAGTCTTTCGACTCACGCAACCTACTAACTCATTGGCTTATGATATGATGGGATTTTCTTTTTTGAGAAAAATTAGTGATCCTCTGTAATTAGAGAAGAGCACTCATGTAATTTTATTCTACGCTTAAAAATGGATTTATTAGTGTTAATCGGCAAGTTTTCTATCGGTTTAGAAATTTAACGAAAAATTTCAAATTAAAATAAACCGCAAGCGCAGGGTGTACACTTTGTAGTACGTGGCGAATACGGATCGATCCGTAGGGAATTGTTAGGGTTTAAAAATCTATTCAATCAAATTAGACCAAAAGTAGGAGAAATTGTTAACTAGAAATAAAATGAAGCTAAAACTAGAATTAAAATTTGATTTAAAAACTATTGAACTAGAGAACAATTTAGAGGCAAATCTACTCTCGTATTTTTGTAAATCAACAAACAAACAATTTGTGATCTCTAGGTTTTGAGATTAAGTGAAATATTGTTGTACTTATCATAAGTATGGTTTGTTTATGTTATTAATTAACACAACTCAAACCATCAAACTATAATACAACAAATAAACCACCTATAATTCTTATGAAAATGAAGCCAAAACAAAAGCTATTTTAAGTATGATCTATTTACTATTGTAACTAGTAATATAGATCATCAAATTTCATTTTTACTTTAATTTCACAATAAAAAATGGATTAGCAAATGATGATGCAAATTTTTGCTAATCAAACCCACTGGTATAAACTTGCATCAAAATTCACTTTCATAAAGCACAAACAAAGAGATCATAAATCATAACAAATGTTGAAATTACATAATATTTGAGAGCTTCATTACCCCTAAATTGAAGGGGTTTAGCTACTCATTTGTGTTATCAAATCAACACATGTAAGTTTCAACATTGAAAATGAAATAAAGTAGAGAATAAACAAGAAAGAGAAGATTAACTACAAAAAGGAAATGAACTAAACTAGTGCATAAATGTAAATCTAAACTATGATTATAAAAAGCAAGTGAGCATAAGAAGAAAAATGAGCATAAAAGTAAACAACAACAAGTAGAAAAGAGAAGAGAAAGAGGCTAGAAAGCCATTTTTATTTCATTCAACATTACCATTACAACTAGTGTTTTTCATTTCCTAACTAATATGAAAGGTAGAAGATGATTTACATGTACATAAGAGGGCTATTTATACATGCATAAAACCCTAATTCTATTTTTAGGGGAGTTCCCAAAATACCTCTTAAGAAGTGTGGAGGCCAAGTAATCATTAGCTTCTACTAATCATCATTTAAGTGTACATGAAGCCATTAATTCCATAAGCATGTTCATTAGCCTCTAATTTGTACATTAAGGTAGGTGGGTAGGTGGGGTCCTCCATGATCTTCGCTTTGAATTATTTATCTCTTCTTTTCTTTGTATTCATTTGTGCATGCATGATCTTCATATAAGCCTCTTCCATATGCATCCAATTTCCTATAAAAATCATCAAAAATGTCCAAGTAAAAATTCTCAAACTTACACATGCACAAAAATGACCATTTTGCCCCTAAGTGAAGATGAAAATATGATGGTTTGAAATAATTGAATTTTGATTTTAACATGTACAAATGCCCAAATATGATGTTTATTTAAATGAAAAGAGATAAAATATGGATGTAAATATATGCACATTTACGTGCACATCAAATACCCCACACTTATCTTTTTATTCGTCCTCGAATAAAGGAAAACTAAGATAAATCCGTTTTCATAGGGAGCATGATTTGCATTGAGCGTATGCAACAAGCCGTTAAACCTCTGGGTGTCCCCAGTAGGACGAGTGTTGTCTCGTGAGGGTTATCAGCGGATACTACCCACAAAATCCAGATGCAAAGTGAAAATATTTACAAAATGCAAGATTTATTTACAATGGGATGAATGCAAGTTCTTGAAAATATTTACAAATAAAGGATTTACTCTTAAATCGACACAAAGAAGTTAAATATAAGTCTTGGTCATTATCTTGAAAATTTAAGTCATTTACTCGTCAAAATTTCCAACAAAAATCAAGTTATCATAACAAATAGACAATAGTTTAACTCGTTGTTTCGATTGATAACAAAGTGTAACTATGAAATAAATCCTTAGTTGATTATCAAAGTTTGTCAAAGTGGTATTCTCATTTCTTTTCAATAACAAGTTAAATCAACCAAGTTAAAATGGTGCTTGGATTTCAATTGCTTACTCTCTCTTACTTGAAAATTTCATTGATATTAACAATATTTACATATGCCTAACTCAAGTAAACTGAGGCCAGATATATTACCCGTGCACTGCCTTGCGGACTGATGTGAGGGGAATACAGAGCATGGCGAGTGAACACACAAGTGTGAACACTTATCGACTGTAGGCATTATTAAAAAGAATTTTTATATACATACACCTAACTCAAATAAACTAAGGCCAGATATACCGATCATGCACTGCCTTTCGGGCTTACGTGAGAAGGGTACAGAGCATGGCGAGTGAACACACGAGTGTAAACACATGACTCTAGGTGTTAAATATATATATATACATATATACAAATGTTTTTTTTCCTTTTCAATTTTTTTAGAAAGAGAGAGTTTTGCAAAATCATCTTAGCATCATTTAACTTAGAAGATAAAAATGTTATATCCTTTACTTTAATTTTACCACTTTTTTAAACAAAGATTTTGAATTAGAACCTACTTCATTAATTAACACATATGAACCTTCCTATATACTAGTTAAACCATTGTTATTTGTAATCAAACTTCATTTTTATTTTTGTTAAGAAAAATAAATTTTCAAAATTTTCAATTTATTACCCTAACCAAAACTTATACTTATCCCATAGTGTTTCTTCAAAAATAAATCAAAATGCTAAAAAGAAAATGTTTTTGAGATTTTGAGATTTTTTTTTCTTTTTTTTAAAGTTAAAAGAAAAATGAAAATTCAAAAATGCCATGAAACTAAAAAAAATGAAAACGAGACTCCCCCACACTTAATTTTGACTGTGTCCCCACAGTCAATGCATGATATGATGAGTATAACGGGGAAAACTATGTACATATTTACAAAAGAGGGTTAACATTTTTACTAGACGTAGCTTGGCTCATGAAGGATCATGAGCTCCTCCTCTTAGTTATTTAGCAATTCCAAGAAAGGTTTCAGACGATGACCGTTGACTTTGAAAACTGATCCATCCCTGGGGTTTTCTATTTCTACGGCACCATGTGGAAAAACAGTTCGTACCACAAATGGTCTGGTCCATCTCGATTTAAGTTTCCCAAGGAATAAATGAAGTCTTGAGTCATATAAAAAGAACTTTTTGGTTAGGCGAAAACGTTTTCCTTAGGATTGACTTGTCATTAAAAACTTTGGTTTTTTCTTTGTAAATTTTCTCGTTTTCATACGCGTTGTTCCTAAGTTCTTCTAGTTCGTTGAGTTGTAGTTTTCGGTTTTCGCTAGCTTTCTCAAGATCAAAGTTTAAGTTCTTAATTGCCCACAGCGCTTTGTGTTCGATTTCAACGGGTAAATGACAAGCTTTATCGTAAACTAAACGAAATGGGGACATCCCAAGGTTAGTTTTAAAAGCAGTACGGTAAGCCCAAAGCGCGTCGGTCAATTTCTGAGACCAATCTTTTCGATTTTTATTGACAGTTTTCTCTAAGATTTGTTTTATTTTTCGATTTGAAACTTCAACTTGGCCACAAGTCTGAGGGTGATACAGAATGGATAACTTGTGGGTTATTGAGTATTTTTTTCATTAAAGTTTCAAAAGAACGGTTGCAAAAATGGATCCCGTTATCACTGATTATTGTGCGAGGTGTGTCGAACCTCGAAAAGATGTTTTCTTTAAGAAATTTCACAACAATTTTATGTTTGTTGGTTTTGCAAGTAACGGCTTCGACCCATTTTGAAACGTAATCGACAGCGAGAATGATATACAAGTTTCCAAAAGAATTGGGAAAAGGTCCCATAAAGTCTATACCCGAAACATCAAAGATTTCGATCGTAAGAATGGGGTTTAGAGGCATCATATCTCGTCGAGAAATTCTTCCAAGCGTTTGACATCGATCGTAAGTTTTGCAAAATTCAAACAAGTCTTTGAAAAGAGAAGGCTAATAGAAACCACACTGAAGCACTTTTTCCGCAGTTTTTCGAGGACCGAAATTCCACCACACACTTGATCGTGGCAAAACGAAAGAACACTCCTGATTTCATTATCTGGAATGCAACGTCGGATGATTTGGTCAGGACAATATTTGAACAAGTATGGATCGTCCCAATAGAAATACTTCACTTCGGACATGAATTTGCATTTGTCCTGTTTGGACCACGATGAGGGAGTTTCTTTAGTGACTAAGTAGTTTACTATATCAGCATACCATGGATCAATCGAAATTGAAAGAAGTTGTTCATCGGGGAAGTTTTCATTGATTGGCAAAGAAGATGGTGCGTTTGGAAGACAAGACAAGTGATCGGCTATGACGTTATTGGATCCTTTTTTGTCTTTAATTGTAAGGTCAAATTCTTGAAGTAAAAGGATCCAACGAATCAAGTGGGATTTGGCATCCTTTTTAGCGAAGAGATATCGAAGCGCAGAGTGGTCCGTGTACACAGTAATGTGTGACCCTATCAAGTATTGTCGGAATTTTTCGAGAGCAAAAACGACAGCTAGAAGCTCTTTTTCGGTTCTTATGCAGTTAAGTTAAGCGTCATTCAAAGTCATACTCGCGTAGTTAAGTTCGAGAGCAAAAACGACAGCTAGAAGCTCTTTTTCTAGAAGTTTTTTTGAACGATTTGTTGTAGTGTCACGAGTCCAAGTACTCATGCACAAGTGAAAGTCGAGAGGAGAAAGAAGTTAGAGTCGAGTTTAGAGAATGAAAGAAGATTTGAAAAACGAAGTGAGAAATTGTTGTTTTTTTTTTAATTTTTACAAGGAAGAAAACTATTTACCAAGTGAGATTTATTTTCAAAAGAAAAGTTTGATTTTTGTTTTGTTTTGGTTTTTTCAAAATTTTTTTTATATGTTTTTGTTTTTGTATTTTTTTTTGTTTTCTGAATTTTCAAATATTTACCAAAAGGATTTTTTGTTTTTTGTTTGTTTTTTTAGAAAATGAAAATTTGATTTTTGTTTTTGTTTTTGAATTTTCAAATTTTTTTTCTTTTTGAAAAGATTTTATATTTTTTTTTGGATTTTTGTTTTTGATTGAAAATTTTCAAAGGAAAGGATTTAAAAGGACTTTTTTTGGATTAAAAACTAAGTTAAAATTTACAATTTTTTTGGATTTTGGATTTTGGATTTTTTTTGTTTTTTTTCTAAATATGCATGAACTAATGCAACTAAATGAATGCAAAGGACTTAATTACAGTTTTCTGTGCTTAGTAGCTCCTAACCCAAAATTGTATAATCACACTTTGTCTTAAATCAACAAAAATATTTCTCAGCCAGGTAACGGGCAGGGGTTATTGGTGCACCACGAATCACCGTAGCAATGCAGCCGAAGGTTTAAGTACCTTCAGAGGAACAACCAGTATAATATTTACGTATCACCGTAATTTTTATAACTGGTTATTACTCTACCGTAGCCTAAACACCAAGAAATAAAATTGTTCAAAGAAAACAATTATGAAGATACAATTAAGCCCTAGATGAGCTCGCGACACCCTTAAGTCGAATGTCTAACCTTTATTATTAGTCAAATTCTACGATGAAATGCGTTTGTGGGCTAAGGAAAGGGTGATTAAATCCCTCACCTTATGTGAATTGGGGTATTGCTCTTAGAAAAGAAAATAAGATGAGATGAATGCAAAGCAGAAATTAAACGTGAATTTACAATGCAACTAAAATGAAGTTTGTTTTTGTTTTTGGATTTCGAATTTTTTTATATAAATGCAAATGCAAGCAAACAACAATGCAATTCAAATAAAAACAAGGGAAAATGGCACGATACTAGAGCATGCAGATTATTTAGGAAATTTTTTAGCGGCGATTTTAGCAAAGCAAAGCAATTATTTTTTCTTCGAATTTCTGTTTTTGCAACCTGAAATGAAAAACAAGATATATACAGTTTTTTTTATTTATATATATATCAAATAAAACTAAACAAGCAAACAAAAAAACAAAAACAAAATTTGACAAATTGGAAAAACAAAAGACCCACAAAACAAACTTTTTTTTAAATGATTTAGAAAGAACTTAAAAAAAAGGTACCAAATGAAAATGAAAATGAATTCTCTCTGTTTTTTTTGGGAACAAGACTAAAACCAGTTTAATAAAACAAAATTAAAACCAAACAAATGAAAATCAAAGGAAGGTTACTCAGGCCTACCAACTAAATTTTATACCCCAGCCCACAAAAAAATTATTTTGTGATCCCCTTCCCTCTAACAAAATGAAATCAGATGTTTCGTTTTTTTCTAATCGATTGCAAATAAAAAAAATTCAAAACAAAACACTCAAAATCAAATTAAAAACAAAATTGCGATTGCTTGTTCGTCACTGAAAAAGGAGATTGCAGCGCTTTCGGGTTCGAGTGCTTGGATGAACGTTGCAGGCGATTCGAGAGGATTGGGGACTTCGGTTGTTTGTCGCGATTTGGGGTTTGTGCTGGGATTGAATTGCAGTCGATGATGAATTTGTAGCTGTTGTCAATGTTTGGAGTATGGCGACGATGTGGGAAGAGGCGATTGGATGATACCGATCGATTTAGGGGTTCGGATTCGAGGATGGGTGAAGTTGCGAGTTCAGATTGCTGGTTCTGGTCGAAGCTAGAGATGGAGGAGGTTGACTGTTGTAGTGGTCTCGGGCTTGGAGTTGAAGAGGTAATGGGATGCATAGTTGGTAGATGTATGAAGTGAATGGGTACGAAATTGCAGCAGTGTTTGGAAGGCAGTGCAGGCAGTGTTCGCTTGGAGGAATGGTGATGACTAGCTTGTAAGTTAGTGATGTTAGTGTGGTAGGAATGGTGATGTGTGAAGTGTAAGGAGGTCGACAGTTTTGGTGAAGAAATTACCGGTGTTTGTATGGATGGTAGAGGCTTTGGGGTGGTTGCAACCAATAGGTCGTACAGCGTCGAGGCAGAGGTCTGTTGGAAGAGGATGGTGATGTGGTCGGGGTATGTTGTATGATGATGGATGGTTAGAGGTTGGCAATTGTAGTGTATCAGGTGGAATAATATGGTGATGTAGAAGGCTGTGAATGTAGAAGGCTGTGAATGTGGAAGTTGAAGTTTTTGAAAGAAGTTGTTGTTGTGGAACCGTTTTGGTTGCTTGTTTCCGTGAATGTGAGGTTTAAACAGAGGAGTGATGAAGGCAGGGTGGATACTAGCAATGATAGGGTGGAGTTTGAAGTTGTATTGTATGCTTGAACTGGTGAAGTTTTGGTGAAGAATATAGTAGAGTATGTCTGTTTGTAATCCGGTCTTGACAGTTGCAGTTGCAATTAGGTGATATAGAGGTTGATGCAGTGATATCGAGGCAGTGCACAGTGCAGTTTGGTTGAGGAGTATGGGTAGAGCAGTGATTGGATTTGGAATCGCGACAACTTGAGTTGATGTATGTGATAGAGGTGATTGGGTTTGGGGATTATCTGTTGGTGTTTATTGACAGTTGCATGATTAAGGAGGTTGAAGTGAAGTGTAGGAGGTAGCAACACGTTCGATAATGGTTCAGGCTGAAATGGATAGTGAATTTTTGGAGGTTGTTTTGCGGTGCTTTGTTGGTCAGCAGAGCAGCAGTGAATGATGTGGCCAGTGAGAAAAGTTTGTATGTTGAAGATGAAGAGTTGTTTGTTAGCAGTTGCAAGGGGGTTTTAGTGGTGATGGAAGTTGTTTGTTGGTTTGTATTGAAGTGGGGAAGTGAAGAAGTCGGTCACAAGGCAGAAGTGGGTTTGTTGTTTGTCAGGTGAAGTTGCAATTGTGGTGGTTCAAAGTAAAGCAATGCAGTAAGTTGTTACTATTGGTTGACAGGGACAGAGGCCAGTGGTTGCTCTGGTATCAGAGGGATGGGAATAGGGCAGTTTTGTTTGTGATATGGATGTGTGAAGGTAATGAAGTACAAGTTGAGTAACAGTGGGGAAATATTGTTCTTCAAAATGTAAATGCAAAAATTAAAAAGAAAATTAGATTGCCAATGTAAATTGTAAATGCAAAATTTGTAAAGAAAAGGAAATGAAATAAAATTGTTTTTTTTTAAATTGTGTATGTTGATTTTTTTTAGTAGAAATGCAAATGGAAATAAGGGCTAGAAAACAACAACAAGCAACACACAAAGAAAATTAAAATTCACACAATTTTTTTTATAAATGCAAACAAACACACAAAATCTAACACACAAAAATCAAACAAAAATAATTCGAAGAATAGAAAATCAAAATCAAAACAAATCCCCGGAGACGGCGCCAAAAACTTGTTAATCGACAAGTTTTCTATCAGTTGCCGAAAATTTTCAAATTAAAATAAACCGCAAGCGCACTGCGTACACTTTGTAGTACGTGGCGAATACGGGTTGATCCGCAGGGAATTGTTAGAGTTTAAAAATCTATTCAATCAAATTAGACCAAATGTAGGAGAAATTGTTAACTAGAAATAAAATGAAGCTAAAACTAGAATTAAAATTTGATTTTAAAACTATTGAACTAGAGAACAATTTAGAGGCAAATCCACGCTCATATTTTTGTAAATCAACAAACAAACAATTTGTGAGCTCTAGCTTTTGATCTTAAGTGAAATATTGTTGTATTTATCATAAGTATGGTTTGTTTATGTTATTAGTTAACATAACTCAAACCATCAAACTATAATACAACAAATAAACCACTTATAATTCTCATGAAAATAAGGCCAAAGCAAAAGTTATTTTAAGTATGATCTATTTACTATTGTAACCAATAATATAGATCATCAAATTTCATTTTTACTTTAATTTCACAATCAAAAGTGGATTAGCAAATGATGATGCAAATTGTGTTTATGTTGAATAAGAATAGCTCATTTGCATAAGCAATATAAGCTATCAAACCCACTTGTATAAATTTGCATCAAAATTCACTTTCATAAAGCACAAACAAAGAGATCATAAATCATAACAAATGTTGAAATTACATAATATTTGAGAGCTTCATTACCCCTAAATTGAAGGGGTTTAGCTACTCATTTGTGTTATCAAATCAACACATGTAAGTTTCAACATTGAAAATGAAATAAAGTAGAGAATAAACAAGAAAGAGAAGATTAACTACAAAAAGGAAATGAACTAAACTAGTGCATAAATGTAAATCTAAACTATGATCATAAAAAGAAAGAGAGCATAAGAAGAAAAATGAGCATAAAAGTAAACAACAACAAGTAGAAAAGAGAAGAGAAAGAGGCTAGAAAGCCATTTTTATTTCATTCAACATTGCCATTACAACTAGTGTTTTTCATTTCCTAACTAATATGAAAGGTAGAAGATGATTTACATGTACATAAGAGGGCTATTTATACATGCATAAAACCCTAATTCTATTTTTAGGGGTGTTCCCAAAATACCCCTTAGGAAGTGTGGAGGCCAAGTAATCATTAGCTTCTACTAATCATCATTTAAGTGTACATGAAGCCATTAATTCCATAAGCATGTTCATTAGCCTCTAATTTGTACATTAAGGTAGGTGGGTAGGTGGGGTCCTCCATGATCTTCATTTTGGATTATTTCCCTCTTCTTTCCTTTGTATTCATTTGTGCATGCATGTATCTTCATATAAGCATCTTCTATATGCATCCAAATTCCTATAAAAATCATCAAAAATGTCCATGTAAAAATTCTCAAATTTACACATGCACAAAAATGACCATTTTGCCTCTGAATGAAGATGAAAATATGATTGTTTGAAAATAATTGAATTTTGATTTTAACATGTACAAATGCCTAAATATGATGTTTATTTAAATGAAAAGAGATAAAATATGGATGTAAATATATGCACATTTACGTGTACATCAATCAGCATGCCCGACAGGTAGCAAAACCCCAATATAGTATGAGAAAATAAAGGATAAAACCATCAAACCTAAAGACCTAAAGTCCAAAATAGTGATACAACAAAAAACCATAAAAATAAAATAAAAAACACTCAAGACCCCAAAATCAGATGAATCCATCCAAGCCAGTAAGCATACCTGAATCTACTAAGAAACTAAACAAATAATAGCAACCCCCCATATATATGTATATAAATATATATAAATAAATAAATATATATATATATAAACATATATATGCAAAATAAAAATAAAAATATACTAATCTAAACATAAAAGGCATAGGGCAAAAAGAAATTATATTTAACACTATTCAAGGAACAATAGAGAGTATAGATCAAACATGTAACATAAAAACCAAGTAAAGGCTAACATCCTAATAAAGAGTCTACAACAAATTAGGACAAGCAAATATTCTAATAAAACGAAGAAGTAAATGTAATCCTATTCAAATTATACACGGAAACTAAATTAAGTTCTATACTATTTCTTATAATCCCTTATCTTGTAAGATTTTGTAAACTATTATTTGGATGAAATTCATTTTAACCTTATGTACTACTCTTAAGTACATGACCTTATAGAAAGAAGTTAACTCAATTTCACTCACAATTAACCGTACTTTGTCCAACAAAGTTCGATTACTCCTTATCGATACATTATTATGTATCATAAGGAGGAGTGGATTTTGGAATTAAATCTCTATTTATTTTAGGTAAGTTTGGAACACTTTCCAATATACTCATTTATTTGATCAAATCGAACCATTTTTATTTTCTATTGTATGTTACGTTATTTACTTCTGTTTTATATTCTATAAGCTTATTATAGACATACTACATGTCTAGTAAATACATATGTTTAGGTCGGTGATAACTGATCGGTGAATACAATGAAGTGTGTGGAAATATTTTTGTATTATTGGACTTGCGATTGCATACGTCTACATCTATCAATCCTAAGAGTTCATCAACTCTTATGATGCTTCCACTCAATGGGTGCTTTACCTTTGTTGTTTGAGATATAATTTACTAGTACCAAATGATTCATAATTATATAATCAAAAGTTATTTCTCAAAACTGTGGCTTATCCATAATTCCAAAATTATTGCAAATAAATTTAGATACTTCTGTATTTTCCAATGCATCACAAATACCATTACTATAGTTTTATTTTATAATGGATATTCATAATACTCATATTAAAATAAAACTATGTCTACATTTTAATCAATACTAAAAATAATGATTATTTCATAATAATGTTTGATATGTTTTATGAAACCAATTTCATAACTCGATGCAACAAATACGTGTTATATGGCATGCTCCCACTATTTCCACCAGTACTACAATAGCATATGAAATACGAGCTCCATTTAATCATGTCATATAGGCTCTTTATTTCATTCACTGTAACCAATCAAGAATTTTTAGATCAAGTATGTTAAATTCAAAGGAATAAATATCATAGAAAACAATTTTCTTTTTGAAATATTTTTCGGAACAGAAATCAGATTTCTCATTCTAATATTGAGTATATATTATTATTTTACAATCCTTGTTTTCAAATTTATTTATGAAAAAGAAAAGACCATTCACTCTCTTCATCCCAACCGTAGCATATGTTACATCCACTCTCATACATTCAATTTCCTTTCTAAATGGTCGAACCATTCAAAGGAATTCTTTACTAAAATATCATAACGAACTCTTTACAAAAGTGCATTTAGTCATCCTTAACTTTTAAGGATATCAAATAAATTGCACTTTACATAAACTGATCAAATTGACATTTCAATGATCAAATTCTTAGATCTATCTTATAGTCCATGGTCCAGTGTTGCATTTATCACAACAAGATCATTATTATAATCAATCATATTGAATAAACGATCTCAAACTACAATTTATTTGCTTATTTCAATGAACTAATTTCATCGAGGTTTCATACATTATGAATTGTGACCATTCACCATAAAAAATTTATATGTGATTGTTAGTGCCTAAATTGGTCACTGTTAGCGCCAAGATTGGTCACTAACACCCAAATCCAGATGAAAGCACCAATCAACAGTAACAGATCACAGATAGAATGTATGTAGAGGGAATAAATATGAAGAACAGTTAAAATTAAAAAGAAAGCAGTAAAAACATAGAGTTTATAGTGGTTCGGTTGACTCTGGCCTACGTCCACTCCAAAAAAGTTCCTTTTTATTGATATCAGAATCAAGTACAATTACAATCCGAAGTTTTTAGAACCAA
The DNA here is from genome assembly GCA_030737815.1 of Allium fistulosum. Taxonomy (NCBI): domain Eukaryota; kingdom Viridiplantae; phylum Streptophyta; class Magnoliopsida; order Asparagales; family Amaryllidaceae; genus Allium; species Allium fistulosum. The sequence goes on from CM060905.1 coordinate 87,722,928, forward strand.
TGGCAGAGTAGCCTTAGTGTAGAAGATGAAGAGAGACAAAACGGTGATCCCTTTTTCTGAAACCCTACATGCTGTATTTATAGGCAAAACCTAAGTTGTTGGGCTTCCTGAGCAATCCAGGCCCATCAAGGCCATAGCTGAACCAAACCTCAAACACCACGACCGACCCTGAGTTCACAACATGCCAAACCGATCTCCCTCGAGCATGACACGAAGTAGGCCTTCCCACGACTCGGAGCAAACAAGGCTAGGACTCGGAGCAACCAAGTGTCGAACCTCCTTCCTTAAAACACTGACCACCTGCTATGCCGAACCACACATGCCAAACGACCTACGCCAACCCACATTGACCGAACCACATCCACACTCCACCACCGAACCGCTCCCCACTCCGATACTTCCCAAGCATGTCAACCCACACCATCATGACCGACCCACACTACCACGCCGACCTACATCATCCAGACCGATCCACAACACCACGCCGATCCACATCAAACAGACCGAACCACAACACCACGCCGATTCATGCCATCAAGACCGAAACACATCACCAAGGCTGAACCATGCTACCAAGACCGAACCACATTTGCCAAACCCTCAGGCCGAAACACTCATGACTTTCCTCCCTCGATCGATCCATGCCTCCCAAGCCGAACGACCCACACCGAACCACTCCAGTAAGACCAAACTACCTTGTCGAATGATCGAGCCTCATGGTCGAACCGCTAATAACCGAACTATATATCCATCTAACTAGCTCAAACCATCGTATTCCAGCTTTGACAAACAAGTAGCCGATTTAGTTAAATCCGCCTGTCTACGGCCTTGCCAAAAGGCGGATTAACAGTGATCGTATATGGATCAAATATCCATATTCAAGTATTGTTTCTAGAGTTTGGAACTCATAAAAGGTAATACATAGTCTTGGGAAAATAAACATGTAAATGATCAATTAACAATGTATTTAGTAGTTGTAAAATTTGGTGCTTGCATGGGTATTGAAACAATAACATGCAAAAATATTATTAAGTATATTCGATATTTCTATTTGTCAATATTAATTCAGTTCATTTATATATTTCAGTTGATGAACATTTTATCGGTTATATTTATTGCATAAATTTATCAATGTAAATTATTATAACTTTATATAGCAGATGATCTTACAATATTAGAAAGGTTAAATGCTACCATTTCATATTTCTAATAAGGTTCCCACTAGGCTTGTATGTTTTACCAAACCATAAGATGAAACACAGAATTTTGACTTCAATAGTGGGTGTTAGGACTCGTCTGTCTTGGCAATCTAACCTTGAGTTTGCTAACTAGGTCATAGCCCACACACAATGGATAACTCCTTATCAGTTGTATCATATACAACTCCTAACCCATGGTTCCTTGTCATAATCTCATTTTGACATTGAGTTTGCTCAATAAATCAAAAGAGATTATTCACTCGTATCTAGCATTTCACGATGGCTTAAGTATAGTATATATACCTTGAGTTTGCTCAACGAATAAATATAGTTATCTTACCTCCTCTGTTCAATATACTAATAATACTACACATAACATCTCAAGCTTGAATTTGCTCAACTACCAAAGAGTATGCAAGTAATTTACTAATATATAAACAGTAGAGGACCATATTTATATTAAAGATTCATAACCCTTAGTATATTTAATTGAGTGATATTGACTTATGGAATAATGTATTTCTTATGAAATACCCTCATGATTCAAGTGTCGGATACATAAAAATCACAGTATACGTATTATATATATGTGTTTGTTCCTTAAGTCTAACAGTGTTTCTTATCATTCCACCTTTATTTTGTACATTTATATTATATATGTTTTATTTTTATATAACTTTTGTACTTTATTTAACTTATATAATATTCTATGTATAACATTATATTAATTAAATCTTATTTAATTAATTTAATTAATTAACAATTTAATTATTTATTATATTATTCAATTATAACATATTATATTGATATTTATACTATAACTTTTATAGTAGTACATACACAAACATATATATTAATTTATTAATTAACTTTTAATTAATTTATTTAATTAATTAACTTTTAATTAATTTATTTAATTAAAACTTATTAATAAATAATATTTTTGAAATTAATTTTATAACATTTTTAAATATTTTGAAAATTTATGTTATAACTTTTATAATGTGTATTTATTTTAATTTAAATTTTAAGTTTTGCTTTTATTTTTATTTTTAAAATAATTTAAAAATCTATTTTATAACATTTTTAGTATTTTTCTTATTTTAAATTTAACTTTTAAATGTAAATTTTTTTTTAGTTTCAAAACAAATTTGAAATTAGCCCAAAGCTCAATTCAAATTGGGTGTTTCCTATTAGGGATAACCTTTAGGCTTACAAAATTGTTCGGGCCAAGACGGTAGTTATGTGGGATAGGGTACTTGATTATCCAACAATCCAGCCTAGACACTACGTTTCTTAGAAACCCTACTAACTGGGTTTTAGGCTTAATTAGTTAGCCATAATATGACTAATTTATAATGCATTGGCTATTGGGCTCTTATGTCATAGTATAAAACTAGGTCAGCATGCAATGGATGAAATAGGTAAATTCCAATTTCTTTACCATTTCGAATATTTATTGAGCCTAAGAAGTCTAATTCATCTAAAACTTTTCTAAATTTCCTTTAAATAAGATCATTATTGTATTTAACTTTATAAATAAACTTCTACTTTATATTATTTTGTATTATGTTTGAATACGTGTATCATACACGTATATTATTTAGTTTCATCTTGTTTTTTAGAATAATTTTAAAATTAGCACAAAGTCCAATTCAGATTGGGCCTTTTCTATTAGGGGCAATCTTTGGGATCACTTTACTTTTCGAGCTAGGCTAGTAGCCAGAGAGGGTAGGGTACTCGATTATCCAAACCCAGCCTAGATACTACTTTTCTAGACACTCTACTAAATTAGTAAGCTTAATTGGTTACTCCTAACATGACTAATTTAAACCATATATACTATTTGCTTCGACACCATTGTTAAAACTTGGCCAATCAGAAGCAAGGTAATTGGGTAAATTTCAAAATAACTCTTTTTGGATCTTTACTATGCCTATCTAGTCCAAATTCATTTAAAACTTTTCTAAATTTTCTTTTAAATAAAATCTTCATTTTATTACAATTTTTTAAAATTATTTTATAAATTGTTTGTATTATATGAATGTCCAACTACATTTATTTTTGTGAATTGTAAGTGAAATATATAAGTAGTGTATATATGTGTAAATGAAACATGTATAAATGAATTTAGAGAAGGAAACCTTTTGTTTCCTCTCTTAACCTATACAATTGATCAATGAAAGATGTTGCAATATATGTAGGGAGAAACCTTTCATTTCTCTCTCTCTCTCCTTAATTGTAATAATTGATATATTTGATATTTATAACTTATTAACTAAATTTACACATGCCTTTGTTGTCAAAGATTTTGACTAATAAAATATATGTGCACATCTATAATAATTATAGATACATACATACATTCACACATATTGAAAATCTATTAGTTGTTTTAAATAATTTTAAATCCAAATTTAACATTAATGTAAATGATTGAATTAAAGAAAGGTTTGATACCAAAAAGTTACATTATTACAGAAAATCCTTTTACAAATTAGAATTAAACTACGTAAGTATATTTCCATATACATGATTATCACAATTTAATAATTTAGGTCTAAAATAACATATATTTGCAAACTTTATAGCATATGATATATGTATATATACATATATACAAATAAGTTTGATTTTAAGGTTAATAATTTTGATCGAACTTTTATTTCAGGAATGAAACTAGAATTTAGGATTTTACATGAGACTTTAAATTTAGAAAACCACGATGACTTATAATTTACACTCAATTTCATTCATTAATTTTAAACCATGTTTTTATTATTATAAACAATGATTGAAACATTTATATTCAAGTATTTACCAATAAAATTAAAGATTAATGCCAAAGAATAATAAATAATTCAACTTTTACAATTCATTTGCATTTGTGTATGTAAATGTTGTATAATTGTTAACAAGATCTCACTTAAAATTTGCTTTTAATTTCATGAAATTTCTAAAACAAAATAAAAGAAATTTGGACACCATAGACGTATGTAAATATGTAATAAGAACTTACAGATCTAAATAATATAGAAAATGGTAACAAGTTATCAAAAGTAATATGGGATCCAAAACATATCAATTTATCATGAACATATATCAAGGGAGATGATGAACAAATATAGATCTAAACCAAAACAATACAATAAACACATTTTAATCAAAATAGACATAAGGAAGGTTCAGGTTACATGTGGCAAGATGAATGATTAAAACATGAGGTGAATCATATAAAGTATAATTATATTAATGATATAAACACATAGTTAAAATTAAATAATAGAATTACCTTTGATGTGGCTAATAAATGGCAACTTGAATAATGAATCAAAGCTCCTAGATTAAAAAATCAGGCTTCAGATTTTGCAAGGATCAGGAGGGATCAACTACATTTAATGAACTAATTTGATTTGTATTTGTTATGGAATATTTTTAGTCATAGAGTCTGGTAATTTTTGGCTATTATAGATTAAGAAGAAAGCACAAAAAATGAATAACCAAAAAGTTATGAAAATGATGAAATAAAGAAGGTAATTAATGCCCAATTAAAGAGAGACCTTTTCCTTCTGTATATTATTCTTTTCCCATTTTAATTCTTTAGAAAACTTATCCTCTCCTTCCTTATTATGGCGAGCCTAACATGGTGGCATAATAGGCCTCAAATAATCATAGACTGTAACGACCCGTAAATTTCAACTGTTTTAATAACGTAATTAGTTGAAATTTTGTGAAATTTTAAACGATAAAATTGTGAAATAAAAATTTAATATTTGGAATGCGTCTAGTTAAGCATAGCAACTGATAAATTTTCGTTCGAAAATATGAAAGTTTGTTTCGCGCGTAAATTTACTTCAATTTAATCAGTTAAAAAGCGATGAAAATAAAATGTTTCCGAAACCTAAATATTTTACATAGAAAATTTGTAAATCATCTTCTGAGTGAGACGTCATATTTCGTTTCTCCAAATTTGGACTGTTATTGCTCCGTTTATCTTATTTCTGACATTTTAGCAGCATTTCACTACCGATACCGACTTTCGATCGGATGATCGTACCACTGGCATTTGTATGTTGTTTTAATCGTTTTGTCGTACTGATCTTCATAGTATATTCGTTTGTGTGCTTTGGAGTCCGGGGACGGTGGAATTTGTAAACGTGGACCGTATGGGTATCCGTTTGAGTCTGTTTATATTTTTTCCTATGACCATTCAATTATATACGTGTGAAACAAATGGACGTTGGCTATTTAAAATTTCCAGAAATTAATTCTGACGGTTCCATTCTCCAATTCAATTTATGATGAACCGTTTCATTCATTTTTATTTCAGCCTCATCAATTGCCTCTCTTCGTTCTGATAAATAAAATTTATACAATATAAAGTTCATATTTGAGGATCCAGCTCATTCTCTTCGGGCTCTACCCCTACCTGCTCTTGAGTATTTTTCTTATTTTCCTGGCCATTCTCTTCATGCTCAAAGAAAACAAAATCCTGTACATGAAGCCTTTATCCCCTCTCTGTCAAATTGAAACAGCCAAGGCCTTCATCCACTGATCAAACCCTCACGTGGCCTTCACCTTGTGCCGCCCTAACAAACGCCGACCTTGGCATCAACCACGCCCGCCTCCGCAACCTTCGCCTCGCCACCTGACAACACCCCAGTCCTTCACTCCTCTGCACCTACCCTCCACCGGTTTCATCACCCATGTCAGCAGCCTCGGCCCGCTCAACATCTCCATACGAACCGAAGCCTCCTCGATAACCACCTCCACCCTCTGGCCTTTCGATGCCGAACATCCCCTGTGCAGTAGCCTCCCTCCACCTGCAACCTTGAACCCGCCTGGGCCTGGCCGACCTTGTCTACAACACCTCCAACCAAGCATCATTCGTCCCATTCTTTCCTTCTCCTCCGACATTTGCATAGCTGCTATCTCCTCTTTTATATTTTGGGTACGTATATATATTTTCTGTCAAAAGTATTTGAAGTTTATTTCAATATGTGAAACAAGTTATATATATATATATCAGTTCTATAAACTATATAGAGTTTGTAAGTTACGTATGTATAGATATTTATATAATATGTTAGTCATGTATAGATGTTACTGTAGTGTAGATATGTATATATATTTTGAATATGAGGGTATTCGAACCATTCATGTGTTGTACATAAATATATATGGACCAAAGCTTATATTCATTGATTAAACACATATATTTTGTTGTTGAATCTTAGTTTTACACTGTGAGTATATATATATTTTTATAAGTTATAAAACATGTGTCGTTTACATCTAATACATATATAGAGATATGGTTTGTTGTGCCTGGTACTTTCGTATTATATTTTATATACAAAGTATGCATTGCATACATATTATTCGTTATATAAAATTTTGTTTCTGGTTTTAAATGTATAAGTATATTAGTATATATATTAGTTCATATATATTATTATTTTTATATAAATATAGTCTGCATTAGATCTTCGTGGTCTGCATATTTGTTATGTAAAGTTCTGTTTGTGTTTTTTTTAGTATGTAAAATCTGTAAGATTTGGTTATATGTAAAGTTATATAAGTTATTATTTGAAACCTGGTATTTTTCAAGCTATATATATATATTGTTTAGTATGTCATCGGTTGTTATAATATCCGAGCCCATGTTAGTTTTATAAATTATCTGTTGACTGTTATAGATACATCTTTTACATTGGTTCAAGTATTTATATATACAAATTTATTTCATATGTGTTCGAATGAAATAGGGATTTGAAAATATATGTTTTGAAAGTATTTTTGAACAAATAATAATATATATATACTTATGAATGTTTGTTCACTAGTTGTACATATGTATTAGCTTGTAAATTTTAAATTATATTATGGAATGGTATTCATAGCATTATATGCTCGGCATATCCAAAATCTATTGGTATTTTGATTATCCTGAATATTGGGTTTAAATATAGATATTTTGGTTTCTTTAAATTTCTAAAATATAATATATAAAGTGATTTGGATATGTATTATGGTTTTGAATATAATATGTAATTTAAATTGAATACTGGTTTAAGAAAGATAATAATATAATATACTTTTGTTTCAATTTTATCTACATCGATCCAGTTCTGATTTGATCTCATCTATTTTTTTTATTTATTTTCTATCAGTTTGTCCGTCGAATTCGTGCCAATCTTGTTTTTCTTGGAATTCGTGCTTGGATTCATAACTCAATTCATCGTCAAACTTCTCTAGCCTCGAAAGGTGAGCACTCACTCACGATTAACGTTCTTTTATTTATTAAATTTGATTTCAATTGAAACGACAATTGAAATATGCTACTGTTATTTATGCTATTAACTGTATCAGTTCACCTGTGACATCTGACACCATTATCTGTTAATTATTTATGCGATGATAATACAGTTTAGCTGATAATTGATTGATTGTTGATGTTTATATTGGACGTTAAATTGTTAGTGATAAATGATAAATAGTATGCAAAATTGAAATGGATATAGGATAGTTAACAATTTTAAAACTGATTTATATGTTAAATTTGATTAGTTGAATATGACCCCTTTAATTGTTAAATTAATTGACATGTAGAATAGTGATAATTACACTTTGAACCATTGAACGTATATTTGATTAATTGTTGTAGTGTTAAAATTGAAATCGAATGACAATTGAAGAACCGTATAAATACTAGTGTAATAATCTTTAATCTACATGAAATGATAGTGTAGATTCTAGAAATAATTATATTAATTCGCACAAACAACAATGCGAATTAATACGGTTATTTCGGGATTATTTTAATTGATTATTGGATTGATGTTAATTGTTGTTATTGCTTGTTTATTTACTTTGACACCATCCCAGTTATCACACTGCAAGTTCCCTTTACTATACTTTGATTTTGAATTGAATTGGAATCGGGTTGAAATGATAAATACCCAAATGAACTTGACTTAGGATAGAGAATTTAATAAAACCCGATTGGTCAATAATTTGATTTAAAACTTAATAAAGATTTTATTTGAATAAATAATATGGTTTTGAAATGAAGTTGAAATTTGAATTTTAATGAAAGGAAAATGTTAATATTTAATAATCTGAAATAAAATATTAACAATGTAATTGATGAAAGAATGTTGTTTAATTTTGAGAAATGATTGAATTAAGTTTGAAATTATAATTAAGTTTGAAATTATTAAACTTTGAAATGATTTAATTATTAAGTTTGAAATTATAATTAAGTTTGAAATTATTTAATAATTAAGTTTTGAATTATTTAATAATTAAATAAGATTGAATTATTTAATGATTAAATTGAATTGAATTCTTTAATTAAGAAAAATTGAAATTTTGAATAAGTGAATTTTACTTCGTAAATAATTGAAATTGAGATTCTTTATTAATTAAGTTTTTGGAAAATTATTTAAGTAAGTAAATAAGTGAAATTGAATTTCTTTAACAAGAAATAAAAATGTAATTTATTGAAATTAATGTAAGACTTGTAATGTAAAGAATTGATTTGACAAATCTAATGTAATACAATTTGAAGTTTTGATATAATGAAGTTGAACTTAAGTAATTAATTTAACGAATTGGAAGTTTAATAGAAATTGTTTTGAATGACAAATTAACTTAACAAATATTGAATGAAATAGATAAATGAATTTAAATTGATTTGAATGTTAAATTAAATTAATTTAAATGATTTCGGAATGAAACTTATATACGAACTTGAATCAATATTTGAATTGTTTTACAAAAGAAATTGAAAATATAATTATAAGATTTTGAAATGGTAATTTGGAAGTTTTGAAACGAAAATTTTGGAAATTGATTTCGAAAGACAAATGAAATGTTGATCTACAAATTCTAATTGAAATTGAATTTGATTTGGTTTGGAAATATATAAACGACCAATCGATGAAATAATTACGGAAGTTATTAAAGAGACCGGGATCGGATATGGACATACTCTCTGTCGATACCGAAAACCACTTTAATAACTAACATTCGCGGAGTGTTGATCCAAAACGAAGTGGTTGGAATGATGTACGTGATGACTGAAGAAAGAGAATGATAATGGATAGCCTTGACACTTGTGTCAAATTGGAAATGACTAAAACAGGAGCCGTGCTGGGCCAATGGAGGTCAGCTACCTCAAGTGAACACACTTCTTCGAACTACTCATTACTTGTTGTCGATTGGTGCACCCTTGATTTTGGGAGTGTTGTTTCACGGTGTTGCGATCGCTGCGGCGATGCGTTCTCACCAGTCCGGATCAGGCAAACGGTAGTATCACTACCTTGGGTATTGCCTCATGTGCCTTGTCATACTTGTATTCCCTATTCGCGACCACTACGAATCTGTTTTGTACCTTTAGTATATGGATTTCCCTCTGGTGACTTCCGGTTTTGGGGAAACTACGGTCTTGTATATGCTTTTGGGAATAAAAATGTGTTAAGGGTGGAATGGGCCATGACTTAACACTATTTTGATACCTTATATTACTGATAGACATTATCTACTTAGCGTACATTACTACCTAGTAGATAGTTTAACGGATCCTTAAAGGATGGTCATTCCAAACATCCTTTGAGTTACTTGTATTTCAATTGCTATTTCACTTGAGTTGGATTTATAAATATAAGAATGTTAATCCTGACTCGAGTGTCTTGTGTTTTTGCTTTACGCTCGGGTCAGACTGAGTGTACCAGTATTCGAGACTCACCTTTGAAGTTGGAGCTTTGCTCGAAGATCCAGCCATCTATTCTGCTTTCAGTATTCGATGATTCCAGTGATGTATTCTGACTTGTATCTGATGTATCGTGTTACTCTTCCGCTGTATCTGGTTTAACTCTGATGTATCGTATTACTCTTCTGTTGTAAACTCTGATGTATCTTATATATTCATATAGTAGCTTCATGAACTACTATCTCTTTTACTTCCGCTGCATTTATTACTCTATGTCTACGATCCGTGATTATTTATTTACTGTAAAATGTTCAGTTTTGCCAAATTTAAATTAACAACGCGGTATTTTGAGCAATTCAACTCCGGCATGAGTGTCTACCTATACACTTATAATGGATGCGAATGGTCCAAAATACCGGGTCGTTACAGTTGGTATCAGAGCTTTGGTAGCTCTAGGCAAAACTCAACATATAGGGTAAATGTATTTACAGAATCACTCTCATTCGAGTTTCAATCTCTTCCTTTGACTCAATTCCTTTGAATTTTGGAACGTTCCCCTCGGTTCCGAAATTCATTCGTGTCCTTCACTATTCGTCTTCTTTCAATTCTGGAGCACCCCATAACTCCATTTTGAATGATATCTATAATAGATCGGCGGTCTCGCCAATCTTCAAATGATTCGTAAAGGAGTAAAACTCCTTTATAATAAACATCGATTTACCGGAGATTTCTGTATCCTCGGTTTACGATGCTATCTATCTCCTACTATACCTGAATTCTATTTCTCGAGATTGGATATTGATTTACCTCGGAATTCAGCATCGATCTTATTCTTGAAGTTACGGACGACCCGGTTAAGGTTGCCCGTGAATTAAATAAGCTTATCCATCTCCCGATTCTGTTAATCGAATTATCTTATCTTCTGTTTCAAACTTATTTTCGAATCAAAATTCTCTTTTATTTGAGTCATCAATTTGAATCCCTATACTTGCTTTAAAATCCATTCTTGTATCGTCAAGCGAGGAGGTGTATTTATAAATTAATATTAAAATGTTTAAAAATATATTGTGTTGTTTGAGTTGTTGATGTTGATTTGGGTTTTCGATCGATTCGTCTGATCAATGCTATCGATAGGATTTCTAAAACACTTTAACAGAACAAACTGACACAATATTGTTTTCAGATTTGGTAAATAAAATAATTTTGTATGATTATATTATATATAAGTAAAAAAAAATTCTGAAATTAAATTGTTAATGAATTTGTTGTCAAAAATGAAATATTTGATTTCCATTTATTGTTTTGTAAACCATTGATTTACCAACATATAAACAAATGAATTTATAAAACCTGATTTGTAAATTTATTTGAAAATTTAAATGAATGTAAATCAGAAATTTGAGAATTTGATTTTCGATGATTTCAAACTTTGATTTGGAAGTTTTAATGTGTATAGTATTTAAAATATTTTCAAATAGAAATCATTCCAAAGAAATTTTTGTTGAAATTAGTGCTCTTCTCTTTTTCGCCGGAAAATAATTTCGGTGATGGCGGCCGCATCATCGACATTCATTTTCGAGTTTCGAAGTGGAGATACTATTCTGTAGCTTTGCTACGGTTTTGTTTTGAAAAATATTTTGATTTGAATTTCTTCAGTATAATTTGATTTATATATATAGGTATCTTATTTAAAATTTAATTTGATTTGATATAAATATATTATATATATCTCTAAATTGTTTAAAGTTAATCGGAAACCTAATTCTTAAATTTTGTTAAAGGATGATTTTAATTATAAATAAAACCAAAATTTGGAATAAATATTTAAACTTGAATAATTGAATTGGGAAAATTTTATTTGTATATTATTCAACTGCATTCTAATACAACTTACCTAAATCATTCAGAGTTGAATATGTAATTGGATAATATATATAATATAAATTGAATTTATAAATAAAATTTGAGTGGTTATAACAAATGTTATACACTTAAATTTTAATTATAAAATGTTAATAGAGATAAATAGAATAATAAGATAATTGAAAAATAAATTTTGTTTTGAAGGTTAATTAATAAATTGAAAGTAGATCAACTCATGGAAATACCTTGAATTTGAAAGTAATTAGTAAATATAAATTAATTTAAATCGAAACTTTTATGGTTTAAATTAATTTATATGGGTTAAATATATGTGGAGATATATCAAGTAGAATAAATTTAACAATAATTGGGAATAAAGAAGAATTTAAATTGTTGAAAATAAAATATGATTATAATAAAAGATTATTCAAATTGATGGTTTTAGAAATTGTAAATTTAGGATAATTGGATAGTAAGATAATGAATTTAGAAATAGTGAGATTGATTTTAGTAAAATCAAATGGATTAAATCAATTATTGAATATCAATTAATCTAAATTTGAATTTATATGGTTTAAATTAATTGTTATTTTGTATTTCAAATCTGTTTTCTTTCTAGTTGTTTCTATTCTCCTACCTCGTTCATTTTCGGGGACGAAAAGTTTTGCCTGGGGGAGAGTGTAACGACCCGTAAATTTCAACTGTTTTAATAACGTAATTAGTTGAAATTTTGTGAAATTTAAAATGATAAAATTGTGAAATAAAAATTTAATATTTGGAATGCGTCTAGTTAAACATAGCAACTAATAAATTTTCGTCCGAAAATATGAAAATTTGTTTCACGCGTAAATTTACTTCAATTTAATCAGTTAAAAAGCGATGAAAATAAAATGTTTCCGAAACCTAAATATTTTACATAGAAAATTTGTAAATCATCTTCTGAGTGAGACGTCATATTTCATTTCTCCAAATTTGGACTGTTATTGCTCCGTTTATCTTATTTCTGACATTTTAGCAGCATTTCACTACCGATACCGACTTTCGATCGGATGATCGTACTACTGGCATTTGTATGTTGTTTTAATCGTTTTGTCGTACTGATCTTCATAGTATATTCGTTTGTGTGCTTTGGAGTCCGAGGACAGTGGAATTTGTAAACATGGACCGTATGGGTATCCGTTTGAGTCTGTTTATATTTTTTTCCTATGACCATTCAATTATATACGTGTGAAACAAATGGACGTTGGCTATTTAAAATTTCCAGAAATTAATTCTGACGGTTCCATTCTCCAATTCAATTTATGATGAACCGTTTCATTCATTTTTATTTCAGCCTCTTCAATTGCCTCTCTTCGTTCTGATAAATAAAATTTATACAATATAAAGTTCATATTTGAGGATCCAGCTCATTCTCTTCGGGCTCTACCCCTACCTGCTCTTGAGTATTTTTCTTATTTTCCTGGCCATTCTCTTCATGCTCAAAGAAAACAAAATCTTGTACATGAAGCCTTTATCCCCTCTCTGTCAATTTGAAACAGCCAAGGCCTTCATCCACTGATCAAACCCTCACGTGGCCTTCACCTTGTGCCGCCCTAACAAACGCCGACCTTGGCATCAACCACGCCCGCCTCCGCAACCTTCGCCTCGCCACCTGACAACACCCCAGTCCTTCACTCCTCTGCACCTACCCTCCACCGGTTTCATCACCCATGTCAGCAGCCTCGGCCCGCTCAACATCTCCATACGAACCGAAGCCTCCCCGATAACCACCTCCACCCTCTGGCCTTTCGATGCCGAACATCCCCTGTGCAGTAGCCTCCCTCCACCTGCAACCTTGAACCCGCCTGGGCCTGGCCGACCTTGTCTACAACACCTCCAACCAAGCATCATTCGTCCCATTCTTTCCTTCTCCTCCGACATTTGCATAGCTGCTATCTCCTCTTTTATATTTTGGGTACGTATATATATTTTCTGTCAAAAGTATTTGAAGTTTATTTCAATATGTGAAACAAGTTATATATATATATATCAGTTCTATAAACTATATAGAGTTTGTAAGTTACATATGTATAGATATTTATATAATATGTTAGTCATGTATAGATGTAACTGTAGTGTAGATATGTATATATATTTTGAATATGAGGGTATTCGAACCATTCATGTGTTGTACATAAATATATATGGACCAAAGCTTATATTCATTGATTAAACACATATATTTTGTTGTTGAATCTTAGTTTTACACTGTGAGTATATATATATTTTTATAAGTTATAAAACATGTGTCGTTTACATCTAATACATATATAGAGATATGGTTTGTTGTGCCTGGTACTTTCGTATTATATTTTATATACAAAGTATGCATTGCATACATATTATTCGTTATATAAAATTTTGTTTCTGGTTTTAAATGTATAAGTATATTAGTATATATATTAGTTCATATATATTATTATTTTTATATAAATATAGTCTGCATTAGATCTTCGTGGTCTGCATATTTGTTATGTATAGTTCTGTTTGTGTTTTTTTTTAGTTTGTAAAATCTGTAAGATTTGGTTATATGTAAAGTTATATAAGTTATTATTTGAAACCTGGTATTTTTCAAGCTATATATATATATATTGTTTAGTATGTCATCGGTTGTTATAATATCCGAGCCCATGTTAGTTTTATAAATTATCTGTTGACTATTATAGATACTTCTTTTACATTGGTTCAAGTATTTATATATACAAATTTATTTCATATGTGTTCGAATGAAATAGGGATTTGAAAATATATGTTTTGAAAGTATTTTTGAACAAATAATAATATATATATATACTTATGAATGTTTGTTCACTAGTTGTACATATGTATTAGCTTGTAAATTTTAAATTATATTATGGAATGGTATTCATAGCATTATATGCTCGGCATATCCAAAATCTATTGGTATTTTGATTATCCTGAATATTGGGTTTAAATATAGATATTTTGGTTTCTTTAAATTTCTAAAATATAATATATAAAGTGATTTGGATATGTATTATGGTTTTGAATATAATATGTAATTTAAATTGAATACTGGTTTAAGAATGATAATAATATAATATACTTTTGTTTCAATTTTATCTGCATCGATTCAGTTCTGATTTGATCTCATCTATTTTTTTTTATTTTTTTTATTTATTTTCTATCAGTTTGTCCGTCGAATTCGTGCCAATCTTGTTTTTCTTGGAATTCGTGCTTGGATTCATAACTCAATTCATCGTCAAACTTCTCTAGCCTCGAAAGGTGAGCACTCACTCACGATTAACGTTCTTTTATTTATTAAATTTGATTTCAATTGAAACGACAATTGAAATATGCTACTGTTATTTATGCTATTAACTGTATCAGTTCACCTGTGACATCTGACACCATTATCTGTTAATTATTTATGCGATGATAATACAGTTTGGCTGATAATTGATTGATTGTTGATGTTTATATTGGACGTTAAATTGTTAGTGATAAATGATAAATAGTATGCAAAATTGAAATGGATATAGGATAGTTAACAATTTTAAAACTGATTTATATGTTAAATTTGATTAGTTGAATATGACCCCTTTAATTGTTAAATTAATTGACATGTAGAATAGTGATAATTACACTTTGAACCATTGAACGTATATTTGATTAATTGTTGTATTGTTAAAAATGAAATCGAATGACAATTGAAGAACTGTATAAATAATAGTGTAATAATCTTTGATCTACATGAAATGATAGTGTAGATTCTAGAAATAATTATATTAATTCGCACAAACAACAATGCGAATTAATACGGTTATTTCGGGATTATTTGAATTGATTATTGGATTGATGTTAATTGTTGTTATTGCTTGTTTATTTACTTTGACACCATCCCAGTTATCACACTGCAAGTTCCCTTTACTATACTTTGATTTTGAATTGAATTGGAATCGGGTTGAAATGATAAATACCCAAATGAACTTGAATTAGGATAGAGAATTTAATAAAACCCGATTGGTCAATAATTTGATTTAAAACTTAATAAAGATTTTATTTGAATAAATAATATGGTTTTGAAATGAAGTTGAAATTTGAATTTTAATGAAAGGAAAATGTTAATATTTAATAATCTGAAATAAAATATTAACAATGTAATTGATGAAAGAATGTTGTTTAATTTTGAGAAATGATTGAATTAAGTTTGAAATTATAATTAAGTTTGAAATTATTAAACTTTGAAATGATTTAATAATTAAGTTTGAAATTATAATTAAGTTTGAAATTATTTACTTTGAAATTATTTAATAATTATGTTTTGAATTATTTAATAATTAAATAAGATTGAATTATTTAATGATTAAATTGAATTGAATTCTTTAATTAAGAAAAATTGAAATTTTGAATAAGTGAATTTTACTTCGTAAATAATTGAAATTGAGATTCTTTATTAATTAAGTTTTTGGAAAATTATTTAAGTAAGTAAATAAGTGAAATTGAATTTCTTTAACAAGAAATAAAAATGTAATTTATTGAAATTAATGTAAGACTTGTAATGTAAAGAATTGATTTGACAAATCTAATGTAATACAATTTGAAGTTTTGATATAATGAAGTTGAACTTAAGTAATTAATTTAACTAATTGGAAGTTTAATAGAAATTGTTTTGAATGACAAATTAACTTAACAAATATTGAATGAAATAGATAAATGAATTTAAATTGATTTGAATGTTAAATTAAATTAATTTAAATGATTTCAGAATGAAACTTATATACGAACTTGAATCAATATTTGAATTGTTTTACAAAAGAAATTGAAAATATAATTATAAGATTTTGAAATGGTAATTTGGAAGTTTTGAAACGAAAATTTTGGAAATTGATTTCGAAAGACAAATGAAATGTTGATTTACAAATTCTAATTAAAATTGAATTTGATTTGGTTTGGAAATATATAAACAACCAATCGGTGAAATAATTACGGAAGTTATTAAAGAGACCGGGATCGGATATGGACATACTCTCTATCGATACCGAAAACCACTTTAATAACTAACATTCGCGGAGTGTTGATCCAGAACGAAGTGGTTGGAATGATGTACGTGATGACTGAAGAAAGAGAACGATAATGGATAGCCTTGACACTTGTGTCAAATTGGAAATGACTAAAACAGGAGCCGTGTCGGGCCAATGGAGGTCAGCTACCTCAAGTGAACACACTTCTTCGAACTACTCATTACTTGTTGTCGATTGGTGCACCCTTGATTTTGGGAGTGTTGTTTCACGGTGTTGCGATCGCTGCGGCGATGCGTACTCACCAGTCCGGATCAGGCAAACGGTAGTATCACTACCTTGGGTATTGCCTCATGTGCCTTGTCATACTTGTATTCCCTATTCGCGACCACTACGAATCTGTTTTGTACCTTTAGTATATGGATTGCCCTCTGGTGACTTCCGGTTTTGGGGAAACTACGGTCTTGTATATGCTTTTGGGAATAAAAATGTGTTAAGGGTGGAATGGGCCATGACTTAACACTATTTTGATACCTTATATTACTGATAGACATTATCTACTTAGCGTACATTACTACCTAGTAGATAGTTTAACGGATCCTTAAAGGATGGTCATTCCAAACATCCTTTGAGTTACTTGTATTTCAATTGCTATTTCACTTGAGTTGGATTTATAAATATAAGAATGTTAATCCTGACTCGAGTGTCTTATGTTTTTGCTTTACGCTCGGGTCAGACTGAGTGTACCAGTATTCGAGACTCACCTTTGAAGTTGGAGCTTTGCTCGAAGATCCAGCCATCTATTCTGCTTTCAGTATTCGATGATTCCAGTGATGTATTCTGACTTGTATCTGATGTATCGTGTTACTCTTCCGTTGTATCTGGTTTAACTCTGATGTATCGTATTACTCTTCTGTTGTAAACTCTGATGTATCTTATATATTCATATAGTAGCTTCATGAACTACTATCTCTTTTACTTCCGCTGCATTTATTACTCTGTGTCTGTGATCTGTGATTATTTATTTACTGTAAAATGTTCAGTTTTGCCAAATTTAAATTAACAACGCGGTATTTTGAGCAATTCAACTCCGGCATGAGTGTCTATCTATACACTTATAATGGATGCGAATGGTCCAAAATACCGGGTCGTTACAT
The DNA here is from genome assembly GCA_030737815.1 of Allium fistulosum. Classification (NCBI taxonomy): domain Eukaryota; kingdom Viridiplantae; phylum Streptophyta; class Magnoliopsida; order Asparagales; family Amaryllidaceae; genus Allium; species Allium fistulosum. The sequence continues at coordinate 87,740,884 of CM060905.1, forward strand.
AGACCCACTTAGTATTTATTTCATTTAAATCCATCTTGAACAATCTATCAAAATTGTATATCGATATGCACATTTGTAACTCTTATTTACACATTTTATTAAATGCTAACGGTATACAAACAAATAAAATAAAATTTAACAATTGATATTTTAGAAATATTAATTAATTCAATTAATTCACGACTATTATAAATTAATTAAGTCGTGTGGTATATTTGAAATATTTATCATTACGGTTATGCAACTCAAAGGTATAAATTCAGTCAGCGATTAATATTAAACAATTCAAATATTAATGTTCACTTGTCATCTTAGCTAATGCTGTAACAATTTAGCCGAATATATCACTTATACATCTTTTTAGTAAAATCAATTTTACTTATTTAAGCATTACCCGGTAGTAATAATTATTTACACCAATTCTCTTTGTCAAAATTAAATCACATTAGACTTATGGAATTTGGTTTTGGTCAAAATTTCAATATCATCCACATTCAACTTTGTTATTCCAAATACAAAATCCTTGGTTCAGTAATATTTTTTTTATTAACCATATTACTCTGGTCAGAGATTTTGATTTTGAGTTGACTATGATTGACCGTGATACTAACCCTATATAACTAAGGAGACAAATTCCCTATTGAATAGTGTTTCACTTCCAATGCTTTAACTCAGACCCAATATAGTCGTTCAATAGACGTCATACCATGATTTAACTATAATCAAAGTGGAATGTCCACATTGAAGTTCCACGGTATTCTCAAGTCGAGGGAATTGTGTAACATTGCCACTTGGAGATTGTCTATTTGACTTTAGTCGTACTAACCAACAAAGAACTATCGAGTGAGTCATTCCATAGTTATCCAATAACCATCAATATGTAACCCCTTAGTGCCCCCAATAGCCATGATCAATACACTGCTAAATATTTGGACAGTGTTACGTACTCTAGTCTTAACGGAGGTATCGATATCAAATCTCGATACATCTTGACTAAGAATATTTAAAACGGTAGGTTTACTTTATTGTGATAAATCACTCATGATTACAACACATTATAACTACTATCACAAAACATACCATTATGAATTTTATATATTAGATATACTTTTAATTGAATAAATATTTGATATAACACATTGTATCAAGTATATAATAGAAAGAATACACCTTTTATTTAGAACAAGATTGGTTATCAAGTTAGATATATGTAACATATTACATAATTTCCCATAGGGCATACCCTTAATTCTATCACAATGAAGATCCACCCTTAGTCTTCCTTGTCAAGTTCAAATAATCTTACTTTCCATGGTTTGGTTTCTTACAACAACTGCACTTCCCATCTCTTGACATTCCTCTCCAACCATTTTCAGGCTTTCTAGAATTGGAACGTCCCTTAGGATTCCAACTCTTCTTCTCCTCCCTTCCTCTCTCAACAAATAGACCTTGACTACTCCTTGCATCGCTACCTTCACTTATCGCCTTCATCTAATCCCTTAAGTCCTTATATTGAAGACATGATTTCACATCTCCCAGTGTCAAAATATCTCTCCTATATATCAAACTATTAGCAAAACCCATGTATCGCTCTAGAAGGGAACTAAAAGAACCAAACCTTCTACTCTTAATTCACCTTCAAATCAATAGTCGTAGTCTTCATCATAAGATCATCAAAGGTACTAAGATGCGCCTTAATATAAGCACCTTCCCTCATCTTCATAGTGAAAATTGTCTTTAGCAAAATCATAAGGTTTATGAGCGACTTCTTTAAGTAAGGATTCTCCAGTTTGACCCTAATTCTTTTAGCTGTTGTTTCACTTCTATTTCGAGATAACATTCTTTCCCATGGCCGACTGTAGAGTAGTAAAAGCCCATTCTTTCATCTCTTACTTTTCCATAACCAAAACATTAGCAGGCAATTTTTCAACTTCAGACATTATCCGATGAACAATATTCGTCCTTAGAACAGCCTTCACCCTCCGTTGTCACATTTTGAAATCATTATTCCCATTTCACTTCTTTATTGCCAACTGAGATCCAGATACAACATAAAATCCTCTAACATAAGGTATTACTTCAACTGGGGTACCTTCAACTCCTGTCATACATCCTAACATCTTCTATCGACCAACCAAATAGCTTTGATACCATACTGTTGTATTAACAGCCAAACAAAGTGGTAATAATAAGATCGTGTTGATGATGAGGTAAAAGAAACATAAAACTAATATCCCAAAATAAGAAATCACATACCCCAGATGCGCAAGCAGAAAAGTAAATCACACATAGACTTTATTGTTGTTCCACCATCACAAGATAGTGCCTCGTCAATTCATTAATTCATATGGGAAACATATATCTACTTGATTTTTCCAATTTCCTCCAGTATGCATGCGTCTAATAATTTTTTTTCTTTATTCATCTAATTGAGGAATTAATTGTTTACTTCAATCTCTTAAAATAGTTCTTTTCCATGTAGATAATTTCTTGCTTTCTTTAATGTAATAAAAGATGCAATATATTTGAGTCATTATTTCACCTTGACTCGAAATATTTTCAAAATCTACTCCATTTTGAAAAAGTTGTATCACTCGAATATAACAAAGTCTAGGCATATTCATCATAAACATAGGACTATTTGACTACTTCTCTCAAATGAGTTTATCACTACATACTATTTGTGATCAAGGGATAACATTTTGGATTCACTAACAAAAGGCTTCCCATGAAAGGAAATTTAAATCTTATCGATAGGAATGAGTTTATGGCATACAGATTAATTAAAGTTTTCTCCTAAGAAACCCAACTTAGTTGATTGGTGATTCCATGATTTAGGTTTAATGGGACAAAAAGTTCAAAAAACTTTTTAAACATTGGGAAATACAATCTTAATCGTTCCTACGATAAGTTATTCCTTACTTGCTAAAGCATTGGATAGGCATAGGCTTTTAATTTGTTTATACATAGTATCAAAAAGAACCAAATGGAATATTACATGATACTCTTTATAGAATCACTTATGTTAGTGCAAAAGCAATACTTTAATGTGAATTGCAAGGCTACATTCTCATAAGCACGCATAAAACAAAGCTGATGTTTATGGAAAACAGACACAAATAGAGAACCAAGGTCGAATTGAAATTATACCGTGTGTTCAACTAATGGCATCCAATGACACATCAATCTACTAATTCTCTGGTAAATCAGTAGAAAATCACTAGGAAAGTTCAAGGCCATCACGCTACTTAAAATCAATGCAGTAACTTCTCAAATAGGATAGGAACATGCTAAAAAAATGAAAAGTTATTTCTTTAGCGCTAATATCCATTCATACGAAGGGATTGTTGGAAAAGAAATAATAGTGAATGTTTAGCAAACCAAGTTTTGAATAGTCCCAAATCGGGATAAATTCTACCAACTCTTAGTACATTAACCAACTTGTTGTATACTTATTAAAATAATAGAAGAGAGATAATTATGGAAGTTATAAGGCTTAGAAGGTAAGCATACACAAAAGCACGTGCAGTGTGTGCATTTGAGGTGTCCTGTATGCGCATTTGGCACTTAGAACTGTACATTTCACTATATCGAGCTGTAGTGGGCCTCTAATAAAATTGAGTTTATTCACTTTTATTGTTTTCAAAAATTTAAACGAGCTTACATAAAAGTTGATTGAAGGTTCCCAGCCTTTCCAATAGTAGTGTCCATTTGAATGAAAAGGAACGAGTGCTTCCTTATAAATAGGAAGGCTCCTTCTAGAATTCAAATATAAATTAAATTCTAAAAAATACTCACACTTTTTTTAAAATATTACAATGGCCCAAGGCCGATAAAAACATAACATAATTGCATAAATAATCTGAGGCTATTACACCATATACAAAAGCAAACCCTGGCCACATCTCTTCATTCTTATTCTCAAAACTAGGGTTGGCCTAATTCATGTCGATTTGAAGGCGATCTCCCTTTTCTGTTCTTTAGACCTTCTTTCAAGGAGGCTTCCACTGCTTCCAATCTATGAATTTTTTTTTGTAAGCTCTAGACCTATTAGAGACTTCCTGCTAATATCAGTTAGCTATTGAAAGTCTTGAGCTTTGCTGCTTTGACCTTTGTTATAGACAAATAAGTGATAAATACGATTGCCAATTCTGCTTTTGTAATAATTCTCACTTACTCTTTTAATAATGTCTTCGAGCTTTGAATTTCTGTACGATCGTAGGATATGATAATTCATTATTAGAGCTTGAGAAGCGCGGTAATTCTCTTCCAAATTAGGTATTTTTATCTTTCCCTTTATCCTCAATACCTAATTTGATTTCGGATCTAACAATACTATCTATTTTATCTTTATCACAGGAGAGACTTTTGATTTTGATTGTAGAATGGCCACCTCCAAGCTTCCTGCCAGAAAAATCAATGCCTATTTTAGAGTCCCTTCCTTGAGAAATTTCTGAAAAATATTTCCCGCTTTAGAAGTAAGCTTCCACTCTTTCCTCATAGTTATCGAGTTCGCAAAGACCTTGGGAGTGATTGTCTTTATGTTTTGCTTTTCTATTAGCTTTTAGAAACAGAATTTGATATTCGGCTTCTATAATTTTACATAATTGCAAGCTTTCTTTTTTGATAAGTTTATGTAATCTATTGTTTCTCTCTTCCAAATGAAGTAAATTACTGTTGTTAAAACTATACAAGCTTTATCAAAAAAAATTTCTTATTTTTGAACACTGTCTGGATGTGTTGTATGCTTTCCCTGATGTTTTCGATAGTTTGTTGTTGATTGAGCTTTAACTTGCTTTTTGCAATATGCTATATATGTCTTGTGTATATGCGATCAAAATAAATATGCTTTATACTTTCTGATTCATTGTTACATAAGAGACATTTTATTTCTCCTTTTTTATTCCATTTGATGCATCTATCACTAGTTGGCAATCGGTTTAGTAAAGCAAAATATGCATAAGGAGCCATTTTGAACAATTTGTTTTATTCCAAATTGATTTTTACCCATCTACTTCCACTTTCTCTCCTTTGATGTGTTCTCAATTGTTTTTAAATGAGATTTTTCCTTTAATTGCTAATTTCCAACTGCAAATGTCTTCATAAAGGCTTGGATCAATTTCTGTTTTTTCTATTGCTGATTTAAAGATAAATCTTGTTAGTTGCATAAGTGTATTCCAAGATGAGTTTTGAATGATGCTTTATACTTTTGCATTATTTCCTCCAAATCGATAAAGATTGTACCAATCTAGTAAATTGCCCATGGATTTTCCATTAATCCAAGGGTTAAACCAAAGTCTAGTTTGGTTTCCTTCCTTGAATTTCTTTCAATTTTGATCTCCATTTCTCTGCATTTTAATATATTTTTCCATGTGTAGAGTAGTGATTTTCAACAGGCGTTGTCCAAAAGTTTTTGCTTTGACATATTTTCCTTTCATCCATTGAGCCCATAGTGATATGTCTTCCAAAAATTTCCAAAATAGTTTTAAATTACAAGCTTCATTTAGCTCTTCAAAATTCTTACCCCTAAACCACCAGCTTTCTTTGGTTTTGTTACTATATTCCATGAAACTTTATGAAATTTTCCCCTCCATATAAAATTTGCACAGATCCTTTGTAATTTTTTCCATTGCTTTGTTGGAATGTTGTCAGTTTGTCATAAAAAAATAGATTTAGTAGCGCACAATAAACACTACCATAACTTATAGTAGCATTTTAGAGAACGTTGTTGTACGACATTCAACTAAAAGTCGAGGACTTTCTATTGCATTTTCATAAACGCTATCAAAAAGAAAAGTATTGTAGCATCCAACTAACTCAACCAAATTTTTTTATCGTAGCGCTATATAATTGCCACTAAAAAGTACCATTGACACTATTATGAAATATTATAGTAGCATTTTCATAAACACTGTTATAAAAGATGCAACTAAAAATCCAAACCTTGATGTTGCGTTTATTAAATGCTACCAAAAATTAATGATTATTTTGCTGCATTTCTTAAACTCTACTTCACCATGTTGGTTGCTTGTTCATTTTCTGGCTGTTTGCATATATTATACGGTAGTAATTAATAGATTTTGATATAAAAAAGTACCAATCAAATAATCGTAATACTCAAAAAATTGACAAAACACATTAATCACATAACAAAAAACGATATACATAGCCATTATGACACAAAAGTCATTACAAAGTAGACAAGTTCATATAAAATCCTTCAACATTCTTAAACAAGTTTACACTACTAACAAAATGTTTTAATACATACGAAGATTGGAGCCGTGTACCAAAAATAATTAGTTGATGCTGCTTACCATTGCATGTCTCTAGGAATTTCTGCGCAACAAAGTTCCCAAACTGATCTTTTATCATCTATAATTCATCTTCTTTGATAAATTATAAAAATATAAGGTAATTGGTAAAGCTAATCCAAGTAATTAAATTATAATTTATTTTACAAGGGATGGTATCCAATGTTAGTCCTTAAGATGATGGTTTTGATGACAACAACCTTAGGACTTGTTATAAAATATAAATACTAACGTTATGGTTCAAATATATATGTATATGCATAATATAAACATGCATGTACCAAGAATGAAGACTGTACAGTATAGAGATACAAGACTGAAGAATTTAAAGATCAAAGATATCAAGATTGAAGACTCATGAGTATCAAGAAATCAATTTATCAAGAGTTCAAGACCCAGTAAAAGATAATGTAGTTAGTCTAGAATTATGTTAAAACTTCTTGAAAGCACTTACATCTTTATTCGAAATTTATTCGTGGAATGGAATCCACTTCGAGCCTATTAAAGGGATGGAACCCACGACAATATCTAGTGGAACATATAGTGATCCTATTTTGATATCCACCAATTTTATAAAAATGTTTTTCAAAAATATATCTCTTGTTTTTAAAAAATGTTTTCAAAACTTTCTTTTCAAAAATTTCAAAAAGACATCTCTCTTGTTTGAAATATTTTAGCCTCAAAACTATTTCTTTAATATTTTGATTTCAAAATTGTCCTTGTTTTTAAACCATCTCTTGTTTTAAATATTTAGCTTTAAAATATTTATATACTCAAATTTTAAATCACTTTATAGATTAAGATTATATATATTAAAAATTATTTTCTAAACTCTTTTATATGTTTAAACTATATTCAAATATATTTACAAAGTTTAGAAATTGTTTTGACAAATTATATAAACCAATTTTAATAAGAAAATCAAAACATCAATTTTGCCTTGAGCATGTCGACATACCTCAACCCCCCATATCGACATGGTGTTCGTTATTTTCAAATTTCAATTTTCAAAAGAAGTGTCTATTCGTCGTATCCTTTCACGAATAGATATGGCTATTGCTCTACTATAAATACCAGTAAGTTCTAAATGAATTTTTACCAGATTTCATTTATTTTCTCTCCTCTTCATCTTCCGCATTTATTCTAAAGAATCCTAAACTATACTCTACCAAAATACCAAGTGAATCAAACTTGATTATCTCTTGTTTGATTCTCTGCCACTCTCTCCATAAGATCTCAGTGCTATTCAGAGTTATAGAATCTTTTATAAATTAAACTGTTGAGTAAAAGGTGCGGTTGAGCCTTGAAATCAATTGGGTGTGATTGTAGCCCCGGAAATCAATTAGGTGACCTTGTAGCCTGGTTAAATCAAGAGAGTTTGCCCTAGACTCGAATACAGGAGGGTGTACCTCGTAGCCTTGAAACCGAGGGTGTAATCTGGGAGATTATTTTGATAAGAAATCCGTATGATTGTACGGGACTGGATGTAGGGTAACTCCGAACCAGTATAAAATCCTGGTGTGTTCTTTCCTTTACTGCTTTTATTTAGTATTTGCATCTGTGTTTTATTTTGTGATTATATATGCATTTGTGAATTGCATTTGTTGGTGTTTAAATTGAATAAAATTCAAAAAGAGTTAAAAAATCCATAAAACACTATTCACCTCCCTAGTGTTATTCCAGCCTTAAGATCCGTAATCCGCATTTCTCACATTTGGTATCAAAGCATTGGTTTTCAAAGTTCTCATAATCTGAATTTTGAAAAAGTTTTTAAAATGGCTATTTTTGGGGATTTTGTTAACACTAGTTTAAAACTGTTCAAATCATCATTGTCTAATAAGTCTGCATATGGTTATTATAGAAAATCAAGTTATCTACCGAGTTTGTATTCTATGTAGAAAGAAAAATGTTATATGGCCTTTGAAGAATCAACACTCAATGGACAAATTTTGCAAATCAAGAAGAATAAGGGGATTCTTGATAGTGGATGTTCATGACACATGACTGGTAATCCATATATGCTGAATGATATTATCTATAAAGATGGCGGATTGGTTAATTTTGGAGACAACTCAAAAGGATATGTGATTTGCATCGGCAATGTCGGTAACTCTAAAACTCCTACTATTTCTAATGTTTTATTAGTTAAGAATCTGAAACACAATCTGCTTAGCATTAGTCAACTTTGCGATAAAGGATACAAAATTAAATTTGAAAAAGATAAGTGTCACATCGAAGATAATAATTCAAATATTATATTTGAAGGAATTAGGAAGAAAAATATTTATATTCTTAGTATGAAAATCTCAAATGATAATCTATGTCTTTTGGCTAATACAAGTGACCCTTGGATTTGGCATAAAAGATTTGGGCATTTGAATTTTAAACTCTTATCTAGACTTTCTAAACTTGATCTAGTAAGAGGTCTCCCTAGAATGAATTTTAAAATAGATAGTATATGTGATGCTTGTCAATTAGGAAAACTTAGGAAGAGTTCTTTCAAATTAAAAGATATGATTTCAACTTCAAAATCTCTTGAGTTACTTCATCTAGATTTGTTTGGTCCATCTCAAATTCAATCAATAAATCACAATAAATATGTCTTTGTAATTGTAGATGATTATTCTAGGTTTACATGGACAATTTTTATGAAACATAAAAGTGATACTTTTGATTCATTTAATTTTTTTACAAAAAGACTCCAAAACCAACTTTCTTTATAAATTATAACTGTTCGTAGTGATCACGGTGGGGAATTTGAAAATGAAAATTTTGAGAGATTCTGCAATAAAAAGGGAATAACTCATAATTTTTCTTTTCCAAGAACTCCACACCAAAACGGAGTGGTAGAACGTAAAAATAGGACGATTCAAGAGTGTGCTAGAACAATGTTTTCAGATAGTAATTTACCAACGCATTTTTGGGCTGACGCAGTCGCTACAGCTTGCTACATTTTGAATAGAATATTAATTAGACCGTTAACTGATAAAACACCTTATGAACTTCTTTACACGAAGAAACCAAAGGTACCTTATTTTAGAATCTTTGGAAGTAAATGTTTTATTCTAAATACAAAAGACGATTTGGATAAATTTGATCCTAAATCCAACAAAGGAATCTTTATCGGATATTCTAATAGAAGTAAAGCATACAGAGTTTCCAATTTAAGAACTAATATCATTGAAGAAACAATGCATGTTTCGTTTGATGAAAATTTCAAAAATGTTGAACAAATTAATGATGAAGAAGATTTTGCTATCCTAAATAATGAATCAATTGAAACAAATAATGATCTTATTCATCCAAATAAAAAGGTTAAGCTTTTAAAAGATCATCCTATAGAAAATATACTAGGAGATATTGAATCTGTTGTTAGAACTAGAAATCAACTAAATAACATGAGTAATGTAGCTTTTATATCATCTATTGAACCTAAAAATCCAAAGGAAGCATCGTCTGATGATTCATGGATTCTGGCTATGCAAGAAGAACTGAATCAATTCACCAGAAATGATGTTTGGGAACTTGTTCCTAGACTCGAGGATAAAACTATAATAGGAACTAAATGGGTTTATAAAAATAAAATGAATGAACTAGGTGAGGTCATTAGAAATAAAGCTCGATTAGTCGCACAAGATTATTGTCAAGAAGAAGAAATAGATTTTGATGAAACCTTTGCACCCGTAGTAAGATTAGAAGCCATTAGAATTCTACTTGCTTTCGCAAACTATAATAATTTCAAATTATTTCAAATGGATGTTAAAAGTGCTTTTCTAAATGGATTTGTTAAAGAGGAAGTTTATGTTGAACAACCTCCAGTCTTTGAAGATGAAAATTTCCAAACCATGTTTTCAAACTTAAGAAAGCTCTATATGGTCTGAAACAAGCTCCTAGAGCATGGTATGACAGACTAAGATCTTTTTTATTACAATCAAATTTTGAAATTGGTAAACTAGATAATACTCTTTTCATTAAAAGAAATAAAAATGATATCCAACTAGTACAAGTTTATGTAGATGATATTATTTTTGGTTCAACTAATCATGAAATGAATAAAGAATTTTCTGAGATAATGACAAAAGAGTTTGAGATGAGTCATATGGGTGAACTTACTTTCTTCCTAGGTTTACAAATAAAACAATTAGATAATGGTATTTTTATTAGTCAAGAAAAATATGCTAGGGATCTAGTTAGTAAATTTGGTATGACTACTATGAGTGGAAAACCCACTCCCATGGCAACCAATGAAGCTTTAAATAAAGAATATCTTTCAAAAGATGTGAATCAAAACTATATAGGGGAATGATTGGATCACTACTCTATATCACTATGAGTAGACCTGATATCATGCATAGTGTTTGTCTCTATGCAAGATACCAATCTCAACCCAAAGAGACTCACTTAAAAGCTGTGAAACGTATCATAAGATATGTTAAACATACTTTTGACTATGGTTTATTTTACCCTAAAAATGATTCATTTGATTTAATCTCTTATTGTGATGCTGACTATGCTGGTTGCAAATCTGACCGAAAAAGTACAAGTGGAACTTGTCACTTTTTGGGTCATTCTCTGGCTTCATGGTTTAGTAAAAAGCAAAACAATGTTTCTTTATCAACAACTGAAGTAGAATATATCTTTGCTGCTTTGGCTTGCTCTCAAGTCATTTATATGCAACAAACCCTAAAAGATTTTGGATTAACAATTTCAAAATCACCAATTTATTGTGATAATACTAGTACAATAAATTTATCAAAAAATCCTACTCATCATGCTAGGACTAAACATATTGATATCAGACATCATTTTCTCAGAAATAATATAAGTAAAGAGATTATTTCTCTTGAATTTATCAACTCCGAGAATTAAATTACTGATATTTTAACCAAACCCTTAAATCAACCTATATTTACTAAATTAAGAAGAGAACTAGGCATTTGTTCAATAACTGAGATATAGAATATAGATATAGTAACATATATTTTTAATAAATAGAGATATACAAGAAAATCAAATTTTTCATAGGGATGTCGACATACCCCTACCACCCATGTCGACATACAACGGTAAAATTTGAAATTTTGATTTTCCCTCTAAAATCAGTTTGGTAGTTATATAAACCTATGTATTTTGAATTTTTCTGTCTTCTCACTTCTCTTTCTCTATAATAAACTTCTAAAAATTAAAATTAATGGCCTCCTCCACTAAATCAAACCAAAATGACACTGTTTCTTTCCCTTATCCTCATTCTGGTCCATTCCAACGCACTACACTGGCACGTGTGATAAAGATTGAAGATTCTATGAAGGATGCCATGCAAATGTTGACTGAACTTCAAGTTGTGCAAATAAGGATGGCAAAAGAACAAGAAAAGCAAGACAAAATTCTTCGGAATTTGCAAAAATTCCTAATGGATAATCATGCAAATCCTATTGTGATTGAAGAAGATTCTCCTAACATTCAAGTGCATAACCCCTTAGAGCATAGCGAAGAGGAAGAAGAAGAAGAGGAAGAAGCACCTATGGAAGAAGACGGCAACATGGTCTGCGTAGGCGAAGTCTGTTTTGACAAAGATGGGAATTTGATCGAACAACGTGGAAACTTTTGTTTTCATTATCCAAATTGTTCGATTCAGAAATCTCCAATTGTCAAAAACTCTCGTTAGTAGTGTTATTCTATAATTTATGTACTTGAATATATTTGTGTGTTTATGTTCCATATATATATGAAAATATAACATCGTATATAATAAAAATTTTGTTTCGCTTATTATACTTCCTTATTAGTATTTAGTATGGATAGTATTAGATTAAGGGGGAGCTATATATAAGTTTAGAATTAGTTTTTGTTGATGACAAAGGGGGAGAAGTATAAAATAGAGTAGTTAGGCTTAGATTAAGGGGGGAGTTATTAGTTTTAGAGGGAGTTATAGTGAAGGTGAAGTATATTTTATAAACATAGGTTGTCATCATCAAAAAAGGGGAGATTGTTAGTCCTTGAGATGATGGTTTTGATGACAACAACCTTAGGACTTGTTACAAAATAAAAATACTAACATTATGGTTTAGATATATATGTATATGCAAAATATAAACATGCAAGTACCAAGAATGAAGACTATACAGTATAGAGATACAAGACTGATGAATTTAAAGATCGAAGATATCAAGATTGAAGACTCGTGGTGTGACGCCCCACCTCAATACCCACGCTAGCCAAGGACACTACGATGTAGTGCTGTCAACTAGCACGGAGAATAAGGCTGTTGAGGAGCGACCATCCATGTAATTGATTATCACACGGTGGCTATAAAATAATCTTCGGAAACAAACATAGAAATAAACATAACACAAAGCAGTCACAGACATCCATATCACAAAGGCGGAAGAAGATATGAATATATAACTAACACATGAAAGTGTACATCAGAGTAGTGGTCAAAAAGTTCCACAATAATACAAAAGAATAGCAACCCGTGCTATACCAAAAGAATACAACTATGAGTCCATATCTCAGGTGTATACAACAAAAAAGTGCTAAACTAAATAGTCAGCCAAAAGTCAGAGTAGCAAATCCCGGAAGGAAGTCAAGCAGAAGCACCTGTAACATCTCGGTCTGACCCGAGTATTATTTAAGAAAATAATAAACGGATCAGTCTAACTATAAATATCAGATGACATGATATATAATAAAAGACATGGCATAAACATAGAATATCCATACTGACATACTACTATAAGTATGAAAATGATGATCAACAGGAGATCAACCGATGAGAAATGATCAATATCACGAGAATCTTCTCAAAGATCCAAAGAGGGCATCATACCCTAAACTTGTACTCATAACAAGTCAATGACATAAAAATCCAGAAATCAAACAAGAAATCCAGAAATCATAAAAAGAGAAAGAGGCCTATCACATGATGGTCCGAAGACCATGGGGAGCTACCCCATATGTGTGAGTCGGAATCACACTGATTGAGGCCTAGGCTAACCAAAAAGCAGAAAGGTATGTGTGAATGGAATCACACAAGTGGTGTCTAGCCTAACCTCGCAAACATAAAGATATGTGTGAGTCGGAATCACACTACTGCGGCCTAGACTAACCTTGCGGACAAAGAGATGTGTGTGAGTCGGAATCACACTATTGCGGTCTAGTCTTACCTTGCAAACAAAGAGACATCGCACAATTGCTAGTCTAAATCATAAAATGATCATCATGATCAGCGAGAAGTGTCAATCACACCAAGCTAGTAAATATATGAGTTTAGCTTCATGTCCCATAACCACTTGCTTAACTTAAATATTTACGAACAAGCTGTAAATCTTCACTAGGAAATTGTCACGAAAAGGGTTCAATCGAACAAGTCCAAGAGCTAACCGACGAAGTGAACGCAAGCGTTTCATACCACCCGTTTTACTAAGTCGTTTAAGTCGATTTCTCGTTCGAGTGAAGTAAAGGCTTGTATATACTAGTAGATTGAAAATCGGTTTGAGAAAACGAACTTTTGATATTTAAAATAGCGTTGAAATCGCTTTGATGAAAGAGTTTTGATATTTACTATTAGTATTGAAACCTTCATATATCTTTAAAGTGACAAGTCATAAAACGATTGTAGAACAAATCAATTCACGTTCGAAGACGTGAGTAAAGTCCAAAGAAGTCAATCCTAAAACCATCAAAGTAGAATTTCTGATAAATGTTTTTCAGAAGAGATTGCCTACGCAGAGTAATACGGGGTTCGACCTGCCCGGTCAGGTCGCGGGGGTCCAGGGGGCAGCGCCCACGGCGGGGTGCGGGGCAGCGCCCCGTCACGGTACGACCTAGTGAAGGCAAGCGGTCTCGAGAAGCCAAACCGGTCAAATGACCAAGTACTAACTCGCGAACGACCTAGGGGAAAAATAGGTCAAACGACCAAGTACTAACTCGCGAACGACTTACGACTTAAGGGAGGCAAGCGACTTACGACTTAAGGGATAAGGTCATACGACCTAAGTGGAGAATGCCACGCGACTTAGCAGAAGAACAGGTCGAACGACCTAAGGGAAAAACAGGTCAAACGACCAAGTACTAACTCGCGAACGACTTACGACTTAAGCCTCTATTCGAGCTACGAGCTAAGGCTGGAACGACCTAGTGGAGTTAGGTCGGGGACGACCTACGACTTAAGGTCATACGACTTAACGGTTTAAAAGCCAACGACCTAGGACTTAAGAGCCATACGAGCTACGACTTAAGCTCAAATACGAGCTACGAGCTAAAGTTGGAACGACCTAGTGAAGTTAGGTCGAGGACGACCTACGACTTAAGGCCAGGGCGAGCGAGCTAACTGCAAAACGACCTACGACTTAAGGCCTTTAACTCCTGAACGACTTATACCTTTAGCTCCTGAACGACTTATGCCTTTAGCTCCTGAACGACTTATGCCTTTTTCCTGGAGATTATAGGTCGGCAACGACCTACGACTTAAGGGCGAATACGACCTACGACTTAAGGACGCGCGACCTAACTCCGAACGAGCTAAAAATGGCCAGAACGACTTATGCTCCGTGTGGCTTTTCGACACGAACGACCTACGACTTAGGCTTATCTCGCGAACGACCTAGCGAAGGCAGAAACGACCTAAGTGCAGTTTTTCACCAAAAACACTAGAATTTTGGGTTTTTCATCAATCCAATCCAAACCAAATGCAAATGCTGATGCTAAAATGATAGGGAACCATTCCCAACAGTCCAAGATAGATATAGGCAAGATGTGAGATCAAAAATCTCACCTTTTCACGGAATTTGATGAAGATGGAGATTGAAAGCAAGGAGAAGCAATCCAAAGCTTGAATCCACTATCTTCTACTTGAATTTGGAGTTGAATCTCGGATTTGCAATAGAATTGGAGTTTGGAGTTTTAATTTCCACTTCCCACCACCATTTTTGATGAAGCTTGAATGTTAAAACAAAGGGTGAATGAAGTGAGGAAGAGGGTTGGGCTGAACTAAGGAAGTGCAGTCCAAACCAAAGTCTCAAGCGGGAAAAGTGTCGAAAATTTCACTATCTCCAAACATATCGAAGTTTACACTCAAAAAGATCGCAAACGTCATTTTGAACTCAATGGGGGTGGTCTCGAGTCCTAATTTGACCGTATGCAAAAAGTAGCTTTTCGGACTAACATCCGACTAACGATAAAATATTTAAATATAAAATCGATAGATATGCGGGTTGTTACACGTGGGTATCAAGAAATCATGTTATCAAGAGTTCAAGATTTCAAATAGTACAAGATAATGTAGTTAGTATAGAATTATGTTAAAACTTCTTGAAAGTACTTACATCTTTATTCGAAATTTATTCGTGGAATGGAATCCACTTCGAGCCTGTTAAAGGGATGGAACCCTAGTGGGATGGAACCCACGATAATATCTAGTGGAACATATAGTGGTCCTATTTTGATATCCACTAATTTTATAAAAATGTTTTTCAAAAATATATCTCTTGTTTTTGAAAAATGTTTTCAAAACTTTCTTTTCAAAAAGACATCTCCCTTGTTTGAAATATTTTAGCCTCAAAAATATTTTTTTAATATTTTGATTTCAAAATTGTCCTTGTTTTTAAACCATCTCTTGTTTTAAATATTTATATACTAAGATTTTAAATCACTTTATAGATTAAGATTATATATTTTAAAAATTATTTTCTAGACTCTTTTATATGTTTAAACTATATTCAAATATATTTACAAAGTTTAGAAATTGTTTTGACAAATTATAGAAACCAATTTTAGTACGAAAATCAAAACATCAATTTTTCCTTGAGCATTTTGACATACCTCAACCCTCCATGTCCATATGGTGTCCATTATTTTCAAATTTCAATTTTCAAAAGAAGTGTCTATTCGTCGTATCCTTTCATGAATAGATGTGGTAGTTGCTCTACTATAAATACCAGTAAGTTCTAAACGAATTTTTACCAGATTTCATTTATTTTCTCTCCTCTTCATCTTCTACATTTATTCTAAAGAATCCTAAACTATACTCTGCCAAAATACCAAGTGAATCAAACTTGATTATCTCTTGTTTGATTCTCTGCCACTCTCTCCATAAGATCTCAGTGCTATTCAGAGTTATAGAATCTTTTGTAAATCAAACTGTTGAGTAAAAGGTGCAGTTGAGCCTTGAAATCAATTAGGTGTGATTGTAGCCCCGAAAATCAATTAGGTGATCTTGTAGCCTGGTTAAATCAAAAGAGTTTGCCCTGGACTCGAATACAGGAGGGTGTTCCTCGTAGCCTTGAAACCGAGGGTGTAATTTGGGAGATTATTTTGATAAGAAATCTATACGATTGTACGGGACTGGATGTAGGGTAACTACGAACCAGTATAAAATCCTGGTGTGTTCTTCCCTTTACTGCTTTTATTTAGTATTTGCATCTGTGTCTGATTCTGTGATTATATATGTGTTTGTGAATTGCATTTGTTGGTGTTTAAATTGAATAAAATTCAAAAAGATTTAAAAAATCCATAAAACACTATTCACCCCCCCTCTATTGTTATTCCAGCCTTAAGATCGGTAATCCGCATTTCTCACATCCAACTTAAGTAGCATTATAGACGTTACTATAACTTTGGACACCTTACATTGTAAACAATAAAAAAAAGATTTTGAGAACTCATGGTTGTAACTGACATTCTATAATCAAACTTGAGACTATCAGTTACAAATGGCTGAACAAAATAAACTAGCAACACGATAGGCACTATATGTTATAATAGGCAAAAAATAAAATAAAAGTTCACATGCATATCAACAGAGGTACTTGAAAGGTAGTTAGCTTCATCGTCTTCTACATGCAAACCTTTGTATAACATAAAACCGAGGATCGATATAACAGCAAAGGGTAGTGATCAACCACAACCAAATTTGGATTATAAAATGGATAAAGATGTAAAATCTGTATACAGTAGTAGTACATTGTATTAACTAATGAAAAAGTCAAAATAATTTTATTGTTCATCCTTATTGTAGTAACCATAACTCATAAACTTACTAGTTAAGTCCTAGTTAGCCATTGAAAAAAAAGGTACCCCTAACCGTGCAAAAATAAAATCTGTTATGCATCAGTGATACTTATTGTGTAGTGATATCTCGGTGATATTTTATTAGTAAAGTAGCATTATTTCACAATATTTCATTTAAGAAACCTTTTATAGCAGGGTTACATTATATACTAAGACGATTAAATTTATAGCCCTAGATTGTTGATACGCATATCAATAATAAATACAGCATATAGTCTGAATAAAAGTATGGGCTCTTATGGACTATGGTTATTGCCAGACTTGCAATTGCAATGTAAAGTGTAACCAAAAGAATCAACTGATTTTAAAAATATTCTTTAACAGAAGAGTAATTTTCGAACCTGAAAGTTATCCTTTATTTCCTACAAGATGAAGATGACTTATAAATTCTGAAAGCTTTATCAGCTTAGGACCACTAAAACTTTTCTTATAAAGATTTAAGCCTTTAACTACGTTTATTTGATATAAAAAAAATCACATTTGAAACAAGAAAAAACAAAGACTGTATTTTGTACAACGTTGTAACTGATTTGCAGTGAGAAACTTACCATATGTCCTTTATTGGGTTCTCTAGCTTGAAATCCTTTGATCGCTTTGATGTTTTTACGCCTAATTATGCAAGATCCATGATTAAAGCATAGTTTGTATTATCCCAATTATCAACTTCTTCTTCTTGAGTTTCATCCAGCTTTTTGACCAGGCAATATTCAGATAGACGGGACGAATCAAACTTGGAAACTATCAAGGCAGAAAGCCTAGATAGATGGCCTAAGAGTCCAGAAACCAAATGCAAACAAAGACTCAAGATGAAAAGCAAGCCAACTTAGGAAGCAGAGTACAAAATTCTAACTATATGTTGGATCGGTACCAATCCAACATCACGGATCGGTACCGATCCACGTTCCTTCACCTTTTTTTGCCCCCATTCATGCAATCCACTCTACATGATCTTAGAAGCCTACTTTAAGTACTACTTTGTCAATCCCATGCAATCCTCTATCAATCTCCATGAGCATTTTGTTAGAACCTTATATTTTGATGTTTTGATAGTGACAACTATAAAAGTATATGTTGTATATACTAACCACTTTTGCAGGAAATGCATCAACTTTACAAAGAGACAATTATATCAAAATGAAGACCAAATTGACGCTATAAAGTACTATCAGTAATAGTGTCTATGCCTAGAGGTATAAAGTTGTTAAAATTGATTCTATGTGGTATACACACACACACGATTTTTCAGAAATTTATTTTTTAAAAACCTCACAACAAACTTGAAATTCAGTCGGTTGAACCACTCAGGTCAGCCGACTGAATCTGTGCATGTGCACAAGAATATCTTTGAATATTCAGCCAACTGATTGACTATATTCAGCCAGTTGAAAACTGCCTAAAATGAACTATTTCCTTGTTGATTTCAAAATCGTCGATTCAGCTAGCTGCTACATTCTATTCAACCGGCTGAATCTGTATAATGGCTAGTTTTCTGAAAGGGTACCTCTTCTTCATGAAGGGTTACATCTCTTAAATCAAGAGTTGCAGTCCTAAATTTTCACTATTTCTTTTCACGAATGATTGCAACTATTAAACTCTATATAAAGCAATTTATTTAATTGTTTTTTTCATCAATTCTATGTGCAGTTCTCTCTATCATTACCATTGAACTCTCAAGCATTCAATTCCAAACTGCTTTATATCTTTGATCAGATGATCATTCAATAATATTTTATTTTGATCAAAATTACTTCCTTTCTTCACAAACTACAAGGTATACCACAAAGGAGAAGATTATAGAAAGGGTGTACATTATTGACTTATTAGTGTTATTTAAGAACATACTCAGTCAAATACATTTCTGATAATTATAGTTGAAGTCCTGTTGTAGTATCCTATTCGGTTGTCTAGGCAATTGAAGTCCTGTTCAGCTACTTAGGCGGTGTAATACATGTTCCTCCGGGTTAAGTGAGGGTATCGATTAAGTCCAAAAGGAGTCTAGGACTGCACGTAGAACGGGAACTTCGAACCAATATAAAAATCTATAGTATCATTTACTATATTACTTTTACTTTTATATTTATACTCAACACAAGTAAATAGTTTAGTTAATATTTCATATTACATGATCCTTATCATATAACCGCAATAAAGTTTTTGATATTCAAGTAATATGGAAAATAACATAGCATCAAGTTTTGTTTATGGTCAATCCACTGCATGACTGCCATTATTTAATGGATTAAGCTATAATTATTGGTCAACTAGGATGAGAATATACATGCAAGCAAGTGGATACGACACTTGGAATATCACTCAACAAGAATTTTTTTTTACCTACTACTCCTTATGCACAATGGTCAAATACACAGAAATTAGATGCTACTGCGAATGCTAAAGCTATGAATATGTTGTTTTGTTCCTTAGATAAAAGAGAGTTTAATAGAGTTAGTATTTGTACTTCAGCATATGAAATTTGGCGCACTCTTAAAGTTACTCATGAAGGTACTAATATGGTTAAACAAAGCAAGATATGTATATGCTTAAGAATCAATTTCCTAATTTTAGCATGAAGCAAGATGAAACCATAAATGAGATGTGTTCCGGGTTTCAAGATATATATCACTCACTTCTGGCATTAAGAGAAAAATATACTAATTTTTATATTGTTTCAAAAATCCTAAACTCTTTAATGGATGAGTGGGAATGAAAAAGTCTTAGCAATTGAAGAAGCTAACGACATTTCTACCATAAAACCGAAAGAGTAAATAGGAAATCTCACGTCATATGAAGTTAATTTGCAGGAAGAACGAGTTCAAGCTCAAGATAAAAAACAATAGCATTCCAGGCCAAAAAGAAGAATCCGACGAAGGTGAAGATGATATGGATATAGCAAAGAATTTCAAAATGTTTCTAAAATTTAGAAAGAACGGAAAGTTTGGGAACAACAAAAACAACAAACCATTATCCTTAACTCTTGAATGCTTCAAATGCCATAAAAAAGGGCATATGAAGAAAGACTATCCAGATTGCAAGAAAGATAGAAATAAATACAAAAGCAAGAGCGATAGACATAAGAAGAAACAAGCTTTTTCAATTACATGGGATGATTCAGATTCCTCTTCCTCATCAGACAACGACAGTGACGGTGATTCAGAACAAGCCAACATATGCTTTATGGCCATACACGATGATGTAAGTGATCTTACTTTTGATGATTTAGTTGATATAAATTCTAAATTATTAAATAAACTAAAAATCTTAAGAGAAAGTATAAAGATTCACTGGAAAGGCTAAATAGAAATGAAATCTAAGTTGATATGTTAAGAGATGAAAAGAAAATCCTAGAAGAAGAACTTGTTATTTCACAAGAATCTTGTTCTAATATTGCTTCTCAACTTACTATGTTAAGTAGTGAAATCGAGACTCAAAAAGAATAGAATGACATATTATCAACAGAAAATCATGAATTAAAATCAACTGTTAAAATACTAGAAGTAGATATTACTAGTCTTAAAACAAAGTTAGATAATATTACGAAAAATGTTTCTAACTTTAATAGAGGCAAAGAAAACATTTCTAAGATTATAGAAAATTCACAATCCACTACTAGTAAAAATGGATTAGGATATAAAATTTTTACAAAAGCAAAAACTAGTCATAAACAATATAACTCTCTATATACAAATGTCAAGAAGAAAAACAATAATCTTAAAAAACCATTTTTAAAATCTATTAATAAAAAGAAAACTACTTATCATTCAAAATCAATTATGATTTGGGTTCCAAAGAATTATAATCATTTGACTAGTACATAAAATATTTTATGACTTCTGTTCATAGGAATAATAATTATGTTTATAAAGGGAATTCTAAACACTTATGGTTTGGTTTCCAAAGATTCACTATTAGGACCCTAACAAAGGAATTGAGTACCGACATCATTTCTATATTTTTTGAAGGTACTAAATAAGAAAAGAGGAAAATGAATACTTCATAGTGGTTGCTCAAAACATATGATGGAAAATAAGGGAATGTTGACAAACATTATCTATTCAGATGGAGGATCTGTCACATTTGAAGATAACTCCAAAGGATATTTCATCGGCAAAGACGATGATCACAAGCTCAAGGAGATTATAATGAAATTGAAGAAATAATTATGGATGCCCCTTCCAAACAAGCTTTTGTTACCTAATCCCAAAAATAAAGTAGGCTTGATCTTCGTTTAACCAAAACTGAGCACAACGTGTCAAAAATCAACAAAAAGCTCAATTCCATAAAAGGCTTCTTGAACAAGATTTGGGATAAGCTTTCTTGCTCTTCGACCACATCTGCTATTCCTCCTACTTCATCAACATGAGTTACTGAAAATCCGGCTCCTTTCACTTGGAAAATTTCTAAACAGGAAGACGAAGACGAAGGAGGTAACTCTAAAAGCCAAGAGTTTTGATTGTTCTCTATATCATGTTATGTTTCTGTTATCAGCTTATTATGACTCTTATTTATGTTTTGTGTTTAACTCTTTAAAAACAATTTGTGTTGTAATGTTTGTGATGACTTGATTGTTATGATTCTATGATGTTATGTTGAATATTTATTTATCATGTTATTATGCATGGTATTTCCATTACATGTCTGTGATGTTTTCTGACCTATGATCTGTGAAGTTTTACGTGATGTGATGATTGTATGTTCTATGATGTTTTGAGTCTAATACTGCTTCTCGTAAATTGTTTTTTCTTACAAACTTTTTATTTCTCTTATTGATATCTATTTCCTTTTTTGTCGATGACAAAAGGGAGAATAAAGTAAGGGGAGAATAACTCAATTTAAAATTAAACTTATATAGTTGTCATCATCAAAAAAGGGGAGAATATTATAACCTTAAATTTTGATGTTTTCATAGTGACAACTATACAAGTATATATTGTATATACTAACCACTTTTGCAGGAAATGATATCAACTTTACAAAGAGACAATTATATCAAAATGAAGACCAAATTGACAATACAAAGTATTATCAGTCATAGTGTCTATGTCTAGAGGTATAAAGTTGTTAAAATCTCTTCTATGTGGTATACACACACACGATTTTTCAGAAATTGAATTTTCATAAACATCACAACAAACTTGAAATTCAACTGGCTGAACCACCCAGATCAGCCGACTGAACCTATGCATATACACAAGAATATCATTGAATATTCAGCCGACTGAATAACTATATTCAGTTGGTTGAAAACTGCCTAAAATGAACTATTTCCTTGTTGATTTCAAAGTCATCGATTCAGCTGGCTACCACACTCTATTCAACCGGCTGAATTTGTATAACGGCTAGTTTTCTGAAAGGGTACCTCTTCTTTATGAAGGGTTACATCTCGTAAATTAAGAGTTGCAGTCCTAAGTTTTCACCATTTCTTTTCACGAATGATTGCAACTATTAAACTCTATATAAAGCAATTTGTTTCATTGTTTTTCTCATCAATTCTATTTGCAATTGTCTCTATCATTACTATTGAACTCTCAAGC
The DNA here is from genome assembly GCA_030737815.1 of Allium fistulosum. Classification (NCBI taxonomy): domain Eukaryota; kingdom Viridiplantae; phylum Streptophyta; class Magnoliopsida; order Asparagales; family Amaryllidaceae; genus Allium; species Allium fistulosum. Next base: position 87,763,799 of record CM060905.1, read on the forward strand.
ACTCAATTCCAAACTGCTTTATATTTTTGATCAGACGACCATTTAAGAATATTTTATTGTGATCAAATTACTTCCTTTCTTCACAAACTACAAGATATACCACAAAGGAGAAGATTATAGGAAGGGTGTACGTTATTGACTTATCAGTGCTATTCAAGAGCATACTCAGTCAAATACATGTATGTTATTTATAGCTGAAGTTCTATTGTAGTATCCTCGGGCGGTTGAAGTCCTATTCGGTTGTTTAGGTGGTTGAAGTCCTATTCAATTGCTCAGGCAGTGTAATATTTGTTCCTTCGGGTTAAGTGAGGTTATCAATTAAATCCAGAAGGAGTCTTGGACTAGAAGTTAAATGGTAAGTTCGAATCAGTATAAAAATCTCTGGTGCCATTTACTTTATAACTTTTACTTCTATATTTATATTCCGCACAAGTAAATAGTTTAGTTAATATTTCATATTACATGATCCTTAGCCACTTTCACATTTGAATCATCAACTCCATTCTTCCATAAATCAATCATTTGGGCTCAGAAACAAGCAAATAATGAATCAAACAAGAATGGAATCACGTCGCTAATCATCGATCGAGTCAAGAAAAAGAGTTCATGATGATCCATATACTAAACTTATGGATCGATACCAATTGGGGCCCTTGGATCAATATCGACCAGGGAATTGGATGATGTGGCCACTATTTACTCCAAGGGACTTCGTCTTAGCTTGGAAAACAAGGTGAGATCATGGAGGCAAGATTTTAGGCTTCCTTCATATATAAATAGAAGGGCAGGGCTCATTTTTATGGATTTTTTTATCTCTTGCTTTCTCTACTCTAATTTTTGTAATCACCCTCGGATTTGTACCGATCTATAAGAACAACTGCATGTAATCTAGTGATCTATGTAATAAAATCACTAAGTGGACATAGGCCAAGATTAGCCAAACCGCTATAAACGCTATGTGTTCTGTTCTTGCTTAGTTTCATTTATTTTCTTTACTGTTTATTCTCTACACAATCTTCTGGGTGTTTTTTGGTTAAAACATTTTGGTGCGTTCACCGAAAGAGATATTCTCAGGCTATTTAGATCCATCGCCTAATATTGGATTTCTTAGATCCGGAAGATAGATCCAATCTTCCAACCTTACCATTCTACTATTTAGATTTTCAATAATCTAAGAGAAATTATTCAACTTGGCCCCAATAAGGAGAGAATGTGCTATAACTTCCAGAGTTACTAATAATGCCGAGAACCAAGAAACTCATCGTATGGATGGAGTCGCCCAACCAGAACAAGCTAAGATCAGAATCTAACTGAAGTCGTGACCAGAGTGGAGATGGACCATATGATGAAGTAGATGGAGGTTAAATTCCAAGAGACTCGCAATGAGATGAACTAGCAAATGCAACAGAGTTTGAAGCTGTTGAATGAACTAACTCGGAATAGCCACTAGAGAAGTAGGAGGGAATTGGACCATTCAACTTCAGAATCTGAAAGTTCCTCATCATCCAAGCAAAAACGGAGAAATAGAAAGCAGAATAGACTCAAAACACCATCACATCTTGTATATTGGAGGATTTATTATGAGCCTATATTCTAGAATTTGGAGGTTCTTGAGAAGAGCATCTCCATTTGCTCGAGTTCACTTGTAATAAGCTACCAAGCTTGCATTGGAATGACACCTTTCGAGGCATTATATAGTTGTTCGTGAAAATCACAGTCATGTTAGGTCGAGATTGGATTTTGATTAGTACTTGAACCCAATATGATTTTAAAGGTGACCGAAAAGGTAGCTAAGATTCGATGAAGGATGAAGGGGGCGCAAGAGAGATAGAAGAGATGTCGATCAACGATGTAGAGATTTGGAATTCTCGGTTGAGGACTATGTGTTGGTGAAAGTTTCTCCGATGAGAAATGTCGTGCGGTTTGGAAAGATTGCAAAATTAGCACCTCGACGCGTAGGATCCTTTCCGATACTAAAGTGGATTGGTAAACTTGCATAAAAATTCAAGTTACCTACTAGACTATTGAGTGTGCATAATGTTTTCCACGTATCCCATTTACGGAAATATGTACATAATCCATTTTTAACGGTAGGACTAAAACAGTAGGAGGACCTCGAGATCGAGCTAAACCTAACCATACTTAGGCAGCCTATCCACATTGTTGATAGAGATATGAAACGACTAAGGTCAAAGGTCGTTAAGTTGGTTAAGGTACAGTGGAGCGATGACGCAAGAGACTGTACTCGGGGAACTAAAGATAATGTGAGGAAATCTTAACCGAAGCTACCATGAGATTATCGGTTTTTGTATATAGTACGTCTTTTTTAGTGACCTCACCGCATAAAGTGAAGTCGCTTAGAAATATATCTTTACTTTTTATGTAATTTCATCGAGTATGATATATATACACATTTCATCTTATATCGACCTCTCAACTATATGTGTTCTTACTTGAAGGCAATGATAATTTGGAGGATGGAATTCCTTCAGGTGGGAGAGGATGCAATGCTCGTAATTTAGTCGCTTAGAAATTCGAATATTTAGTTATTAAAATGGTGAATTACATAAACCTAATGCATGTGATTTTAAATATAACAAATGAAGTAAAACAACATTTTCAAATATTTTTACGTTAATGAGTGGAGAAAAGTATACTGGATAACGTGACTAGAAATTGGTTTATTTATATATGGCTTTAAACTTGTTAAAAATTGTCGAAAAAATTTTGTACATATTTTTAAATAAATGTGTGGTCCATTAGAAAGGTTATTATTGGAATGAAATGTAGTTGAATCAAATTAGGCCATAAGGATGGTTCCTATTGGATCAAAATGTGGTTAAATCAAATTAGGCCATAAGGATGGTTTCAATAGACCAAAATGTGGTTAAAACAAAATAGACCAAAAGAATGGTTGCTATTAGACCAAAATATGGTCGAATCAAATTAGGTCATAAGGATGTTTCTTAATCGACCAAAATGCAGTTGAATCAAATTAGGCCATAAGGATGGTTGCTATTGGACCAAAATAAGGTCGAAAAGTTAGGCCATAGTTGATAATAATCGTTTCCTTTGGATCAAAATGTGGTCTAATCAGGTTGTGACCTGAGAATAGTTGTCATTGGACCAAAATGTGGCCGAATCAAGTTAAACCATATGGATAGTATCCATTGGACCAAAATGTGGTTGAATTAAGGCATATGGATGGTTTCCGCTGGACCAAAATGTGGTCGAATCAAGTTAGGATATAGTTGATAAGAATCGTTTCTATTGGACCAAAGCATGACCGAATTAGGTCAGGCTACGGGAGGTTAGGAAATTACTAAAGTATCCTCTTCTTTATCACCTATAAATACCCCAAGCTATGTAGAAAGAGAAAAATAATAACAAGTTAAGTTATTTTCAAAAAAAATCTCCTCTCTGTAATAACAAGTTAAGTTTATTTTACAATAAATCATGTATTTATAAAATATTTAAAGTCATAAAAAAACTAGCAAAAGAAAGAACATTATAAAGCTTATTTAAGAAGTTTTTATAGTAATTAGTAATTTCATTTCACGCATATCTTAATTAAAATCTTTGTATTAAATTTTGTATAATATCTTTGCAAATAAATTTGTGTACATAAATATATCCATTATAAGAGTATGTAAAATAATATTAAGTATGAAATGAGTTTAGAGAAAGGATTGTTAATTTAAATAAAAGATATGCATGTTTTGGTAACAAAAGTTTTATTATCATTTTTTCTTGGAAAGAAAATGGTTGATAAATTGAGATAGTATTTGAGACCAACTAATAAACTTCATTATCTGATGGGTGCCTTAGAATGTGGGCTTAGAGTTGGATAACCAGTATTCTCCCCTCCCTAGCTACTGGCCTTTCCTATTGGATATAATAAGTCTCAAAGGTGAACCCTTAAATTTAAGTACTATGTACGTGTTTGAAAAATAAGTAAAACATCGTGTGAATAAGTGAATGTGATTATAGATGTTTTCTTTTTAAGACATGACTAAATAGTTGACTTTTTAACTACCGAACATGACATTTAACTTAGGGAATATACAAAAGAGACACGAATTTTGTAGGATATGGATATTCGACCGGTGATGCTTTACCATACATATAAACTAGTCCTTCTCTTTAAGGGCAAAGTCTATGGATATCCTGCCCGTGAGGCTATACCTTATAAGTTGTCTGTTTATTTCCAAAAGAACCAGAACCAAGTTAACCTGAAATTCACTCTATACAAGTTTTTCGAAGTTGGAAAAGCATATGTAGGTGTAGTTAACCAAATCCAATTTAAAACTAGAAAACACGTTAAAAAGAATGAAGATACTATCGAAGATCTATGAAGAAACTTCTACTCTGGATATTGGACCTATTGTACTATCCAAAGGGTGATTCCAAAGGAGAACCTCGTTGTGATTTTTTCAGATTGTTAGACCTGTTGTATCACCTATCCTAAGGGTGATTCCAAGGGAGAGGGCTTGGATGGAAATCTTGTGTTTTGCTGGAAAGACAATTGGAACACAGACCTTGACTCAGTAAATGACCTAAGACTGGGGCATAGGTGAGGTTGAGCTATGCGGATCACTACCATTAAGGTATGTCATATCTTTTCCAGAGAGGATTTCGGTTGTATGCACGCAGATATGATATATTCGACGTTACGTATGATATACGTGGGCTAGCTCGGTAACGTCTGGGAGTGACCTAAATTACATGGGCTCTCAAGTATATCTACTCTAGAGTTATACCGTGCATTCAGTAGGGAGGCCTCTACCCTTATCATGTTCGAAAGAGGTCACAAAGCACATTTGGCTCTTCCTTGGTAATCCATTTATCGAACATCACCATTATGAATTTAGATGTATACCTAAATACTACTGTGATGTGAGATGCAAGCATCATAACTATTTTATATATTTATTTTTTACACATAACACTATCTATATATCACCCTTATTTACTTACAAAATAAAATTGTTTTGGTTTCAGTGAGGGGAAACCTGTTTCCTTCTACATTGAGTCTCATATTGTGCCATTAAATTTTTACGCATATGCCTTGAGTTTCTCATACCAAACCTCGTCTGACTCGAATTTTATTTTTCCTTAAACTCTCGAGTACTCATATGAGTAAGCTGATAAATACATGTTATGTTTTTTACATTTTGAACCTGACGGATGGCGAGCAGGAGGCTTCTGATATTATCAGCTATTTTCTTTTCCGCTGCACTATTTGTATATATATAAGGACAGGCTGTTATAACTATCCAGGCTAAAAGTTTGTGTATGTTTGCAACACTGATAAACCCTATATTTTTAGAGTAACCAAATGTACTACTTGTTTATATTAGACATGATCTTTCGTTATGAGATACTGTTGTTCTGTTCTTTCTTCATGTTCTTTGTTTTCTTATACCCCAACAATCTACCTATCGAACGCTTAAATGATTGACACATGAATATCGCTGATGTTTTTAGTGTCGTCTTTAGGAGTTAAAAAGGTAGGTTGTCACAGTTGGTATCAGAGCATAGGTTGAGCGAACACCTTAGCCCGATTAGAGTAAACTCATTAGAGATAGGGAAAGCGATGCAGTAGAATGGGTTATGAGAGCGCGTTGTTGTAACTTATACATACATATTGTTAGCACCAAAATTGGTCACTAACCTCGTTGAGAAAGATTGTGTAGAGATGTAAGTGATGAAGTTAAATTAAGCAAGGAAGAATATGCTAATTTAAATGCAGAAAGTAAGAACACCGGATTTATAGTGGTTCGGCGTAATTGCTTACATCCACTTTGAGGTTAAACTTTATTGATTTACTCGATGATTGATTACAGATACAATCCGTGGACCAAACACTTGAATACAAGTGTTAAGTAAGGAGGATGAGTCTTGAAAGCGGCAGAGTCTCCCCAGTGTTCTTGAAATCAGGTCCTTTTCACTGTTCCCCTGCCCCTCTATTTATAGACAAAGATGGGTTGGACTTCCCTGGCGGGCCTGGTAGCTGAACACCTCGGCCCGAATGGTGTAGGCTCTGTATGCCGAACCAAATATGCCGAACGGCCTAATGCCGAACCACCATCTTTTATGCCGAACGAGGCAAGGCCGGATGGTATCGTCATGCCGAACGACGTGATGTGTTGAGTGGAGAGTATAGGCCGAGCAATAATCGGAGCTGGGCGAGATTGGATGGATGCCGAACAAGGTTGAGGCCGAGCGAGGCTGGAATGCCGAGTAGTCTAGGAACTCCGAACGTTCCCTACAGGCCGAACGAAGTGAGGCCGGACACCTTGAATGCCGAACGAAGTGGCCGAACGAAGTGAGGCCGAACACCCTGAAGGCCGAACGAAGTGTTCGTGCTGAACAAGGTTTTGATGCCGAGCAATATGGGATGCCGAACGATCCTGTCATGCCGAATGTTCAGAGATGTCGAACGATATTCATACCGAACGCCTCTCGATGCCGAACGCTCTTGTGTGCCGAACGTCCTTGCGTGCCGAACGTCCATAGATGTGATGCCGAGCACTCTTGGATGCCGAGCGTAAAGAGACGCCAAATAATCCAGTTGAGCCGAACGGTATGGGTGCCGAACGAAGTGTTCGTGCCGAACATTGTGCTAATGCCGAGTACTTTAGTTGCCTGGTCAAATCCCCAGGAAACACTTGCCCCCCAAAGTGTATTACGTGACCGAACGTGATACGCTTTGTCTTATGCGAGCACTGCGCTTTCCTCCGGGTCGTGGTTCAGTTTCCTCGATGGCGGCTTCCTTTGATTGCCAGATGAAGTGTTATGTGCCGAACAAGATAGCCGAAGCCGAGTGCTTTACGCATGCCGAACAGTTTTGTACGCCGAAGCCGAGCGATGCAGCACTGACCGGTACCACCGGTCATAGTCTTTTCGACTTCCCTTCTTCTCCTATAAAAGCCAGTGTTTTCCCCTTCCTCTTTTTTTACTTTCTACCGTCATCATTTTTTGAGAACTCGTAAACTTCTTCCCTCGAACCTCGACCACTCCTCGAATCCCTTCTTCCCTGAAGCGATCAGGCCTCTTCCACGACTCCTTTATAAATCGAGCCCGAACGACTTTCAATTCAAAGCCCATAGTCCTTCAAGCTCCTACTATCCTTGTTGATAAGAATCTCTCGTCTGAATGCTTCTTTCAAATTAGGAAAAGTAGCGCAAAGTTCGTACCCATGAATCTCCCATAGGCTATAGTGCATAAGAGTCGTGTGGACGAGGAAGACGAGTTGGGGTTCGGGCGAGTTTTAAGGCGGGCACGTAGTTGTGATTTCAGGTGGTTTTGAAGTGGATGGATCGGGGACGAGAGAGATGGAAGAGACACTGATAAGACCTAGCGGTGTGTATGGCCATGGTTCGGCATGGTCTCTTCATGCCGAACAAGATTGGAGCGGAAAAACTAAAAGGAAGGGGGGAATGGACAGGAGGCCGAACGATATTCTGGCCGAACAGGTCTTAGGCCGAGCAGTCATGAGTGCCGAACCTTAGCTTGGCCGAACAGAACTTAACCGAACGATTGTGAATGCCGAACCCTATTTTGGCCGAACAAAACTTAACCGAACAACTGTGAATGCCGAAAGACACTTTTAGCCGAGCAGGAATTAGGGCGAACACTTATTCACCTTGCCTATTCATATAACAAAACAAGGACCATGACCTAAGCATACTAGCATATCGAACTAATCTGGACTGATAATATCCTAGTTTCAATAACCACACAGACGTGAGTTTTTAACACGCAGTGCCAATGTCCGAATTCAAAATTGAAAACATTATAAGGTTGGTTTTCGAAGACGGTCAGCGATGACGGTCTTCGAAGGCGATGATTTGAAGCTCAAATTTATATCAGTAACTTTGTGACCTTCAAATTCTTAACGCTTCTACACGATTGCTTGCACTAGTTCACACACCACGTGGGGGGAATATTCATGTTGTTAATTCTAACGTTGAACATTTTTCAAGTATAGTTTTCACAGGCGCTTAGCCAGATTCACTATTTATTGGAGATGTCTAGAAAATCTAGCTCCGCCACTATATCTGATAGGCCTGGGTCGTCTTCAAGGCAAGAAGTCGCAGACACTTCAAATCCGTCGACTTCCCCTGCTCATAACTTAGCTCCTGATGCCCTGGAGGCATCGATTCTCTTGGACAATCCGATCGACTCACATGCTTCAAAGATTAACGAAGTCGCGCTTCGGCGAATATGCTCCATCCATGGAATCCCTTTTGCCGATGTGTTGGTCCCGTCGAGACATGACCGTGCTCATCTGCCCTCAGTCAGATATACTGCTTGTAATAAGTTCATGTGCTGGATGGGCAGCGTGCCTCCATTCAATCTATTTCTTCGGGATGTGTTGCAATACATAGACATCGCCCCGTTGCAGCTGCATCCAAACGGTCACGCGTTCATATACGGGACCTACCTACTTTTCATGGCCGTCTTCTCTAGGCCTCCAACTTCCGGCGACATCAGATATATTTATATGATTAAGAAGTGGAAAGATAGCCCTTCCTTCATGTTCCTCGAGCCGTACCACAAATGCCAGATTTTGACCTGAGCATGTAGCAAATTCGCCCTGTACAAACAGGAATGGTTCTATGTGCGTTGCCCTCCTGGTTTCGCGAGGAGATGGGTCGAAGGCAGTAAGTCTCTTCCCTGAGTCAACATTCGTGCTCAATCGGAGCTATGCTTTTTCTAACTTCTTGTTTCATCTTTTCAGGTATTAACCCGCGTCCTAAGGGCCGAGGATATTCTGATACTGTCGAAGCCATTAGAGCTCTCCCCGCCGAGGAACGAGACATCTGAACCCTCATTTCAAATGAGTCATTATCGAGATTCGGACTGCTAGCAGGAGGTCGCCGGATTAGTCTTCCTGAAGGCGTCTCCATTCCCAAGCCCGCATCCGGTAAAGGGAAAAAACTAGCTAAATCGTCATCACGCCACACCCCTGATGTATAGGAAAGGGAAAAAATCAAAGAGAGCGAAGCTCCTGAAACACAAGGCGAGAATGTGGGTCCTACTCAGGATACGCTGGTCGAAGTACATGATATTGAAACGTCATCTTCCCCTTCGAAGGGGAAAAAGAAATTGACGTATAAGATACGGAAGGAGAAAGTTGGCGGAACTCCCAAAGTTACGCTTATCCCGCCAGAGAAAGAGGCTTCTTCACAGCACATGGAAAGTTCTTTAAAGGGTCTGTCGAACCTTACCATTCCCGACGATCTACTCAATTATGGTTTCGACGATCCGGAAGTCCTTAAGTTTCATTCGCCCGCTAGAGACAACGCGGGAGTTCAACCCCCAGTTCAGGGAGATAACACTCCAATCAGTAAAGATAAAGGAACTGGTCCATCGGGGGGAACACTAGGACACACACGCACACACGCACTTCACTATACACTTCAAGTTTTCCATTACCCCGATTTTTCCTAACTCGTCGTTATTTTTATTCTATGCAGGTGACATGGGGCGCTCCCACGGGCTTGATCGCCTCCACGGTTCTTCTATATTTCACCATCCTGGACGGGATTCAGGCTCAGGTAGACATAGGGATAGAGACGATTATGAGGATCGAGACAACCGTCCCCGTGAATCGTCTTATCGAAAGAAATCATATTCCCAGTCTTCATACTCTTGTGATCCCCCTCCTCAAACTGAGCCAGATAGAGAAAAACTTTCGCAGAAGGGGTCTCAACCCGATGTCTCCCGAGAACAACATTCTGGTTCATCGAGCACAAGGCAAACTCGGGAGCATCGGAAAAGAACAGAACTTTCAAAGCCTCCTCCCCCTACTCCTGCGGCTGACCCAACTATAGCAGAGAAGATGGTCGATCTTAAGGCCAAATTCCCAAAAATCTGCTTTGACGGCCTGAAATTCCTCCCAGCTATTCATCATATCCCAGGGCACGTCAAGCAGAGTGCCATCGCCTGCAACAATGACGTCTATGTTCAACATGACGCATTTGTACACTTGGTCGAAAAGGTCTCGGAGGTATCTGTTGAGCGCCAACAGGAGATTGACCGTTTGAAGTTGGAAGCCGGCTTTGACAAGGACATCATCAAGAGCCAAGATGAAGAGCTTGCTTCGTACAAGTCGAAACTTGAAGCCGCAGAGCAGAGTGCAAAAGACACCGCCGAGGCCGTCACTCGTCTAGAGGCAACCCACAAAAGGGAACTTGATGAAGCAGTCCAGCGCAGCGGAGCCCTTGCCTTAGAAAAAGATTCTATCCAGAAAGAAAGGGACGTGCTTGCCCTGCAAGTCAGAGAGTTGAAAGAGCTATTCTCTAAGGAGAAAGAAGAGAAAATAGCTGCTCTAGAAGAGTCCCAACGATACTGCGACGAAATTGTTGCTACACGGCTCTTAAAAACCAAGCTCGATGATGAACTTGCTAAGGTTGAGATAATGAAAGACGAAGCCCGTGAGGAGGGCAGGAGAAAAACTTCTGAGGAGATTGACTCTCGCCTCGAAGCAGCTGCAGAGGCTCGTAGAGAAGAGGTCAAGTGCATGTTTGACCCGCTGATCGTCGAGTACAGCGCCCACGTCCATATGCATCGCGACTTGACATTCCTAGGCGAGGGCTATCTTGAATCTCTAGCTGAAGCTTGGGAAACTTTAATAAAGATCAGAAAGATCGAGTCGGGCTCTGAGGAAGTCGATGAGGATGCTCTGGTGAAAGAATTTCTCAGTGGGAACGAGCCAGCGGACTTATCTGCAGCTTTGGCTCTTTATAGCAAAGGCTCTCCCCTACCAAAAGAGTAAAACAACGAAGCTGGTCCATTTGGGGCTAAGGTTGTAGCTCGTCCTTCTGCTCAATCGGCCGGTCGGCCAACACTTGACCCATTTGAGCAGCATGCCGGCTATGATCCAAAAGATCCCGGGCTTGGCGTTCATGTGTTATCCCCTATTCTAGAGGGTGAAACTCCACGTGCAACTGATAGCCAGCCAGAACCCGGTATAAAATTCTTCTTTTAGAAGTTAAAAGATCTGTCACTTTTTGGTAGTGGTTATTTGTCCTAATGTTCGTTCTTTATGTTTTTATGTAGGCCACTCTGATCCTGAACCAACTCCGAGGAGCGACGACGCCCAGGAGGAGGCAAGGAAAACAAGCGATGTTGCTCATGCGGGAGTAACTCCTGGCCCTGACGCTCAAGTGATCGGGGCGCTAGATGATGATAAATTTGACACTTCATCTCCCGTCGAAGGGAGTGATGAAATCGAGATCACTGGCGCCTCCGAACATACTTCGAAGATGAGCATGAAGGAGCGACTCGCAGAAGAGGAGAAAAAGAAGGTCGAGATCAAAGTCGAGCCTCAAATACTAGAACTTACCGACCCACGGAATAGACCTCTGAAAATCATTCTCCACGGCAAATCCAAACCGCTGGATGTTCCTTCTCCCACTCCCGACTCTGCTTCTTTGGCAAGCAAAAAATCTAAGAAGAAGCGTGAAGGAGAGGAGTCATCTGAGAAAACAAAGGAAGACAAGAAGAAGAACCCAAAGAAATAGTCGCCATACTCGTTCAACGAGATTTTGTTTAGGCCTTGTAACTACTTTCATTTTTTCATTTCCGTAGTTTGTGTAGATAGATTTTTGACTCCAAGTTTTGGAGGAATAGCTGTGTACCCCATTTTGGACTATTAAATAAAGCTTAGTTTCTTAGTCACTTGAACGATTCTTTTGCTTCTTTAGCTTTCTGAATAACTGTGGTCAAAACTCAAGTTCTTATGAGTTGCATAATTTCCCAATCCATTCTTACATTGTTCGAACATTCTTTGGAGTGGCATATTTCTTGTTCCACATTCTTGAGTACTTAGAATTTTTTTTAAAATCCGCGCTCCAGGGATTTAGGGTAATTCGATCCGCATTCAGGGGATTCGGAGATTCGAATTGCCTATACTCTAGTCCGCATTCCGGGGACTTAGAGTACTCCGGTCCGCACTCAGGGGATACGGAGATGGGAGTCGTTTATACTCTAGTCCGCGCTCTGGGGACTTAGAGTACTCCGGTCCGCACTCAGGGGACTCGGAGGTTGAAATCGCTTATACTCTAGTCTGCGTTCTGGGGACTTAGAGTACTTCGGTCCACACTCAGGGGACTCAGAGATTGAAATCGCTTATTATCTAGTCCGCGTTCTGGGGACTTAGAGTACTCCGGTCCGCACTCAGGGGACTCGGAGATTGAAGTTGTTTATATGAGTTCGCACATCATACAAAATAATGTAACTCCAGCAGTTCATCACCCGACCATGAGATATAAAGACATTAGTAATTCATGAAAAAGACGGCTTCAAGTCTTTATTAATGAAAACCAATTAAACTGCCTGATTACACGGTCAAAAAGAAACTAAGAGATAATGGAACAAAAACATACAGGAAATAACTACGCCTAAAACAAGAAAGAAACAGGCTAAATGTAATAATGTCGCAAATGTTCACTGTTCCATGCACGGGGGAGTGTCACGCCATCAACGGTCGCTAGCTTGAAAGTTCCCTCTCCAAGCTTCCGTCCAACGACATATGGACCTTCCCAGTTGGGATTCATACGCGATGGTACCGGGAAAACTCGTTTCAAAACGAGATCCCCCACATTAAAGATCCTTGGGCGGACTTTGTTGTCGTAATATCGCTTGACTCGGTACCTATATGCTGCCGCCCTTAGTTCGGCCTCTTCACGTTTTTCGTCGATGCAGTCCAGTGATTCCAATAAGAGATCCTGATCCATCCTAGGATCATAATATGTCACCCGATGCGATGGAACTTCAAGCTCCACTAGTATAACGGCTTCCGAGCCATAGGCCAACGCGAATGGAGTGTGGCCAGTCGCGGACTTGTGGGTAGTTCTATAATCCCATAATGCTGTTGGGAGTTCATCTACCCACTTGCCTCCGGCTTTTTCCAAACGCTTCTTCAGTATGGCCTTGATTATTTTGTTTACGGCTTCGACTTGTCCATTAGCTTTCGGATGCGCAACGACGGCGAACTTCTTCTCAATGCCGTACTTTAAACAGAAATCTTTGAATTCTCTGCTTTCAAACTGTGTTCCGTTGTCCGTAATCATGGTTCGAGGGAGACCAAAGCGGCATATAATGTTTCGTACAACGAAATTAATGACCTTCTTAGAGGTGATTGTGGCTAAAGGTTCTGCCTCGGCCCATTTTGTGAAATAGTCGACTGCAACTATTATGTATTTTGCACCACCTTTAGATATAGGCAAAGAGCCGATTATGTCGATTCCTCAGATTGCAAATGGCCAGGGACTAACCATTTGTGTGAGTTCTGTTGGTGGAGCTCTCGGGATTTTCGCATATCTTTGACACTTGTCACATTTCCTTGCGTAGTCTCCAGCATCCTGATTCACAGTTGGCCAATAGTATCCGTAATGGAGGATCTTTTTTGCTAGCGTTTGCCCCTCAGTATGGTCGCCACATTCTCCTTCATGAACTTCCTCCAAGACCCGCTTTGTCTCATCATGGGCAATGCATCGTAATAAGGGGACCGAGAACCCCTTCCGATACATTATTCCATCATACATCACATATCGTGCGGCTTTCCGAATGACTTGTCGTCTTTCGCTCCTTTTTTCCAGTAAAGTCCCGGTCGTCGGGTATAGTTTGAATGGGGTTATCCACGACTCCCTCTCGATTCCTGTTTCCAACACAAAATCAACTTTCATCGTGTCTATGCTTGGAGCATGCAAGGCTTCAACGGGAAACAATCCCATTTGCTGCGCATCGCCAGTGCTTGCGAATTTAGCCAATGAGTCGGCTTCTTTGTTCTGTTCACGCGGGACATGCGAAATGTCATAACGCTCGAGGTTCGACAGTAGTTCCTGAACCAGAACAAGGTACGGAGCAAGCTTCTGTCCCTTTGCTTGGTAATCTCCCCGCACTTGGTAGACCACCAACTGCGAGTCACAAAAGATTTCAACTGATTTAACCCCGAGTTCTCCAATGATTTTTAAGCCAGCAATCAGTGCTTCATATTCTGCTTCATTATTCGTAGCCGGGAAATTGAGCTTCAAAGCGTAACAAATCGATTGGTTTTTTGGAGTTACGAGAACTACACCAGCCTCGGAGCAACGGTCGTTTGATGACCCATCGGTGTACAATTTCCATCGAATGGTGGGAATGACACTGTGATTATCTGGTTCGTCGGATACAGTAAACTCAGCGATGAAATATGCCAATGCTTGCCCTTGTATGGCTCTTCGTGGCAGGTAGGTAATATCGAACTGACTCAACTCGATATTCCATTTTAACATCCTTCCAGAAGTTTTTGGTCGTTGGAGTACCTGCCGCAAGGGCTGATCGGTATAGACTGACTGAGTGTGCTTGAAAGTATGGACGCAGCTTACGTGATGCAATCACCAAGCAATAGGCCAATTTCTCAATTTTAAGATAATTTCCTTCTGCCCCCGTTAAACGTTTGCTAACGTAATACACCGGTTTTTGGACTCGGTCCTCATTGCGGACCAAAGCCGCACTTATTGCATGCGGGGATACAGCAAAGTATACATACAGCATCTCGTGGTCTACTGGTTTCGACAGCACTGGAGGACTGTCTAAATGCCTCACCAGATCTTGGAACGCTTCCTCATAGTTGGATGTCCATTCAAAATTCCTCTTCCCTTTCTTTATTATATCGAAGAAAGGAATGCACTTGTCCGTGGCTCTGGATATAAATCGACTCAGCGCAGCCACCTTTCCATTCAAGCTTTGCACCTGTTTTATAGTTCTGGGCGCTTGCACATCTCGAATAGCTTGAATCTTTTCCGGGTTAGCTTCAATTCCCCTAGCATTAACAATGAATCCCAAAAACTTTCCTGACGCAACGCCGAAGGAACACTTCAGAGGGTTGATCTTCATCCCGTAATATCTGAGTATATCGAACATCTCTGCTAAGTCTTGAATGTGGTCGTTTGACTATCGTGACTTCATGAGCATGTCATCCACATAGACTTCCATCGTTCTACCAAGCTGGTCTTTGAACATTCGGTTTACCAAACGCTGATAAGTCGCTCTTGCGTTTTTCAATCCGAAAGGCATTACTACATAGCAATATAGCCCGACGTCTGTGACGACACTAGTATGTTCTTGGTCCGGAATATGCATCGGGATTTGATTGTATCCTGAGTATGCATCCATGAATGATAACAACTCGTGTCCTGCAGTGGAGTCGACCAACTGATCAATCCTAGGCAATGGGAAACTGTCCTTGGGGCATGCTTTGTTCAAATCGGAATAGTCTACTCAAGTTCTCCATTTCCCGTTCGCCTTTTTCACCAGCACGTGGTTCGATACCCATTCAGGGTAGAGGGCGTCATGGATGAACCCATTGGCTTTGAGTTTGTCCACCTCCTCTCTGAGAGCAGCGGACCTCTCTGGGTCCATTCCTCTCCTCTTTTGTTTAACCGGGACGTAATTCGGGTCTATGTTCAACATATGACTCATAATGGCAGGAGAAATCCCGCACATATCAGAATGCGTCCAGGCAAAAACATCAAAATTCGCTCGGAGGAAATCACTAAGGTCTTCAGTCATTGCGGGGCCGAGTTGTGATCCGATCTTCAGTACTCGCGATGGATCGTCTCGGCTGACTGAAATATCAACTGTTAATTCAGCCGGCGCTTCCTTTTCTTCCCTGGGTTTCTCATCGTCGTCTCTCGGATCTATGTCTCTGAAGATCCAAGAATTATGCCCGAGCCAGGGCTCGGGCACTACTTATCAATTATCAGTATTATGGATGCGGACGGGATTGTCCACAACCTTTCCTTTCTCCCTCCGATGGGCCTCTCGGAGCTCAGCCACATAACATGCACGACCAGTCGCCTGGTCGCCATGAACAACACCTACTCCTTTGTCAGTTGGGAACTTCAAAGTTAAGCACCACGGGGCTAATGCTGCCCTAAACTCAGCCAGGGCCAGTCGGCCCAAGAACACATTGTACGGAGAATCCACATCCAAAACTACGAAGGGTAGGATTCGCACCCTTCGACGTTCTCCTTGTCCCAGTTCAACTGGTAACTCAACATACCCCACTGCATCGGTCGCTGCGCCATTAAAGCCATGTATACGAGCTTTAGACGGTTTCAAATCCTTCGTTTCCATCTTCATCTGGTCATAAGCCTTCTTGAAGATGATGTTGACAGAACTTCCACAATCAATCAAAATTCTTTTCACATAAGCCGGTCCGATTGTCGCAGATATGACCATCGGGTCGATGGTAGGAGCCTCCACTTGGTCAGCATCTCTGTTTCTGAATACTATATTGTTTGTCATCACGCACAGCTGTTTAGCAGGGGTCCCATCCTCTACGTTGGAACAACACTCGAAATCTGCGTGCTTCAGGGAACTAGCATACCACTCCATCTCTTGCCAATTCTTATCCGCGGGGGAGGTCCACCGATGATCGTGTTTATGACTAGTCTACCCACAGTCCGGGCAGGCTCCTCGGGATGACGCGGAGCTGGTGCACGACCTGGGTTGGATGTTCCCTGTCCTCCTTCCTGTGGATCCTTCACAAACTCCTGTAACTTTTTCTGCCTGATCAACTTCTCTATAGCGTCGTGTAGGTGTCTGCACTCTTCCGTATTGTGCCCATAAGTCTCATGGAAGCGGCAGTATTTAACAGTCCGCTTCTGTTCCTCGGTTGACTCCTTTGGACGTGGCTTTCTGTACTGAAAGGTATTGCAGGTTGATAGGTAAATGTTCTCAAGAGACGCATTCAGCGGGGTATACTCGTTGTAGCTTGGAATTCTCGGCTTCCACTTCCCCGCTTCTCTCTTCTTCCCTTGACTTCTTCCTCCGGATTCCTTAGGCTGCCCAGGCTTGTTCTGGACATTGACTTGGACTTTTCCCGAGTTGTCTCCGGACTGCTTCACAGCAATGTTGCTTTTTACGGACTCCTGGACAGGTCTCGGTGCCTTATCTCGCCTTACCCACCTGGCTTCCTCTCTTCTTATGAACTGGTGTGCCTTTGAGTAAAAACGCTCTAGCGTAGTCGGAGGTTTTCCTGCCAGCCAGTCTCCAAACTCATAATCCGGGTCCACACCTCGCATCACAGCCATTAGAATTGCAGGATCATTGGGATTACTGACCTCAGTCGCGGCAACATGGAATCTTTGTAAATACTCCTTCAATGACTCCCCAGGAGTCTGGATTACACTTGATAGAGACATCACGTCCTTTGGACGAGTAGTGTGTATCCTGAACTGTTCTATAAACTTCTTCGCCAACTCCTCGAAACTGGATACGGACCGCGGAGGAAGTTGGGTGAACCACATAGTAGCGATCCCAGATAGAGTAATTGGAAAGCATCTACACTTGGTTGCATCGTTTGCTCTAGCTGAATCCATCATCCACTCATACCTCATGACATGCTGTTTGGGATCAGTCTTTCCTTCATAAGCCGGGATAGTTGGCATACTAAACTTTCTGGGGTACGCTGCCTGTAGAACAATGTTTGTGAACGGAGTTTGACTTCTCGACACTCCCCAATCGTCATTCGATAAGCCTTGATTCTCTTTCATCAATTGTCTGATCATGGCTGTCAGGTCTGGTGTTTGTATGGAAGGTGGAAGGTTTAAGTCTGTTCTACGTGACTGATCATGCTGATGCCTCCTCTGCTGGCGATCTGCCAAACGCGCATCTTGAGTTTCAGCATCGTTAGCGTTTTGATGGTCTGGGCCTCCAGCCTCCACCTGCACTCCAGCTCCTAAGTTTCCAGCTCCGACTTGGTCACGGTCTCCAGCTGTTCGGACAGCAGCACCTGCCCGCGCAGTTTCAGTCTTACGACGTCTATGCCTGGGAGGTTCATCAGAGGAAGTTGAGCTGTCGGATGAGGAATAAGGAGCGGGATTTCCCCCAGCATTCTGGTGCTGTTGTTGAGTGAGTTGTGCCATGAGGTTGGCGTTGGCTTGCATCTGCTCTCCGAGTTATCTCCTGCTTTCCCTGAGTTCTCTCATCAAGTCGTTGAACTCTATTCTGGTGACAACCGACATTTGGTCCTGGGCGGTAGTCCCTGCACCTGGAATCACTTGCTGATTGCTAGGTCCTGCTTGTTGCACGCTAGCAGTCTCGTGGGCGTCCGCATTATGAGAAGCTGATTTGGTACGTGGTCTTGCCATTGTAGAGTTATTGGTATGAACTCTGAGTAGAATCAACGGACGTCTTATCAATGAGTCGGATCTTCTTTGGGGGATTTGTTCAATCCAGTAGCTTCAAAGTAGATCCTTGAGGTATGAGAATTCAATTCTCAGTGAAAGCACAAAATTGGTCACTAACCTCGTTGAGAAAGATTGTGTAGAGATGTAAGTGATGAAGTTAAATTAAGCAAGGAAGAATATGCTAATTTAAATGCAGAAAGTAAGAACACCGGATTTATAGTGGTTCGGCGTAATTGCCTACGTCCACTTTGAGGTTAAACTTTATTGATTTACTCGATGATTGATTACAGATACAATCCGTGGACCAAACACTTGAATACAATTGTTAAGTAAGGAGGATGAGTCTTGAAAGCGGCATAGTCTCCCCAGTGTTCTTGAAATTTGGTCCGTTTCACTGTGCCCCTGCCCCTCTATTTATAGACAAAGATGGGTTGGACTTCCCTGGCGGGCCTGGTAGCTGAACACCTCGGCCCGAATGGTGTAGGCTCTGTATGCCAAACCGAATATGCCGAACGGCCTAATGCCGAACCACCATCTTTTATGCCGAACGAGGCGAGGCCGAACGGTATCGTCATGCCGAACGACGTGATGTGTTGAGTGGAGAGTATAGGCCGAGCAATAATCGGAGCCGGGTGAGATTGGATGGATGCCGAACGAAGTGAGGCCGAGCGAGGCTGGAATGCCGAGTAGTCTAGGAACGCCGAACGTTCCCTGTAGGCCGAACGAAGTGAGGCCGGACACCCTGAATGTCGAACGAAGTGGCCGAACGAAGTGAGGCCAAACACCCTGAAGGCCGAATGAAGTGTTCGTGCCGAAAAAGGTTTTGATGCCGAGCAATATGGGATGCCGGACGATCCTATCATGCCGAATGTTCAGAGATGCCGAATGATATTCAATACCAAACGCCTCTCGATGCCGAACGCTCTTGTGTGCCGAACGTCCTTGCGTGCCGAACGTCCATAGATGTGATGCCGAGCACTCTTGGATGCCGAGCGTAAAGAGATGCCAAATAATCCAGTTGAGCCGAACGGTATGGGTGTTGAACGAACCCTGAATGCCGAACGAAGTGTTCGTGCCGAACATTGTGCTAATGCCGAGTACTTTAGTTGCCTGGTCAAATCCCCAGGAAACACATATGTATGTATGTATATATATACATATGTATTTATGTATATATAAAAGAAAATATCCTCTACATTATCCCTTTTAAATGATCTGTTAATATGAATATTTATCTTAAAGGTAGGGGAGGAAATAATGTAGAAGTATTATGCGAAGAGCCTTATAAGTTGATGTGCAGTCTTCTCAATTCACTCGATGTGGCCAAGAAAGTATTAGGATTAATACCGGTCATTCAGGATTACTTAGACGTATTTGATGAGGTAAAGGGTTTACCCCCTTATCATGAAGTAGAATTTCGAATTGATTTGGTTCCTAATACTAAGCTTATGGTACAATCTGTCTAAAGAATGGCTCCAAAAGAGAAGGAGTTAGAAATGCAGATATTTAAATTGTTACGAAAAGGCTTGATCCGACATAGTAACTCAAATTGGGGATCAACCGTCATTTTTGTTACAAAGGCGGACACTTCCTTAAGATTGTGTGTTGATTATCGGGAGCTAAATAAGTGGACTATTAAAAACAAGTATCCTTTGCCTTGAATAGATGACTTGTTTGACCAGCTTCATGGCGCTCATATATTTTCTCAGTTGAATCTTGCAATGGGGTTTCATCAACTAAGGTAGGAGAAGAGAGTGTACTCTTAACTGCCCTTCGTACTCCTGATTAGTTTTATGAGTGGTTAGTTATACCATTTGGGCTAACTAACGCTGGACCTAATTAATCGAGTTTTCAGAGATGAGTTAAACAATTTTGCACTAGTTTTTATTGATGACATCCTAATCTATTCCAAAAAAAGAAGAGCACAAACAACATCTAAAAATCATGCTTGATACATTAAGAGAGCATGTGTTGAAGGCCAAGTTCTCAAAATGTTATTTCTGCCTGTCAAAAGTTAGATTCTTGGACATGTTTAAAGAAATGATATAGCTGTCGATCCAACAAAAATTATGCCGGTGCAAGATTGGAAGAGGTCCGAAACCATACCCGAAACTCGAAGCTTCTTAAATTCTCGAGGATTGTATCTCACCTGAAAATTTTGACGAAGAAAGATGTTAAATTTGTTTGGTCCTCAAAATGTGAAGAGGCAATCAATATGTTAAATAAGAGGTTAACATTGGTCCCGAATGGAAGCAAGGGTTTAACTGTCTATATTGATGCTTATGGAATGAGTCTTGGGGTAGTTCTTATACAACATGGGAAGGTTATAGCCTTTGCTAGCCATCAGCTTAAACTGCATGAGTGTAATTATTCAACACATAGGCTATTGTATTTGCACTAAAGATGTAGAGGCACCACTTATTCGGGGAAAAGTTTGAGTTATTCACAAACCACAAGTCCTTGAAGTATCTTTCCACCCAAAAAGACCTAGACATGAGGCAACATTATTGGCCAGAATTTCTTGCCCCTTATGATCTTGATATTTTATATACTCTAGGGAAAGTAAATGTTGTAGCTGATGCGTTAAGTAGAAGGCATGTAGTTGTGTCAAATATGGAGGTTAGAACTTATATAGATCAAAGTGCAAGAAAATAGCAAGAAGACATTCGATTGACCCATATTACGAAAACTGTAAAAGAAAGTGTAACAACTCATATTTTACATATCGGAGGATCCTATAATAATTTTATTTAAATCATCTGTGGTCGTATGACTCTAATATTTTGGATATGGTTTTAAGGGATGTTTTACCCATCGGTGATTTCTTTCGAATTTCTACGTGACCATTTTGCCTCTGGTGATCTTTTTTCAGCTATAACTTTTGATAGAAGCCGAATTAGATGCTCTAACCCGTTTCATTGCTTCGGGATGGTGGTTTCACATTCTGAGAATGGTTAGATAGGAAAACCGCATAAGTGATTAGGAAGTTATAGCAGTTTTAAGTTTTAAAATCCGTTGGCCAGAATTAGAAGGGGATTAATGGGCCGAATTAGCAAGCCCATTAGTCTAATCAGGTTTGGCTATGAATATGAGGTAAGAGAGACCATTTGAAAGTTTATCTCTCATTTCAAATCAGCATCAGACCCTAACTCCTCTCTAATTCTCCATTCATCTCATTGGATTTCAAATCATCTCTAATTGCAAATTAGAGGCTAGATCTTCAACTAGGAGCTTAATCTCCTCATTTTGGTTGAATTTTCATCTGATTTCTCACTGCTTGGATCGGATCTTCATTATATTTCATAGGTTTGGTAAATTTGGTGAGTGTTATGATCTATCACTAGCCTTGATGGATTATATGTTGTAGTTAGGTGATTAAACATCAAAATTATCAAATTAAATTGATTAGACTTAGGTAATTTCAGATTTAGAAACCCTAGGTTAACCTAATTAAACATGTAATTGGGATTAGATCATTGGCTACTGTCATTATGCATATTTGGCTATGAAATAATATATTTTGGATTAGACCTATGATTGAATCATGATGGTAGATTGAATTGGATGATCTGAATGTTCATATTGGATGTAATTGGATGATTTTCTATGTTTAATTCATTGTTATGTTTGAATTTCTTGCTTTGCTTGATTCGTTTGCTAGTGTTGTGCATGTTTTAGGACTTAGGTTAGTGATCGAAGCATATCAGGAGCAAAGTTCGTCAGAATCACATGAATCTTGGAGGGTAGGCTCTGAAGCATGGTAGGAAGATACCTTAAAAATTTCATAACAATTGGAGATAAGTATTTGGATCGGCACCGATCCTACTGGATCGGATCGGTACCGAACCAAAATTGGCATGCCAATTAAAGTGAGATCCATAGGGAAAAAGAGCATGGGTTTTAGAGATTCTCCATGAAGTTGGGTTAGAGGATAGACCAAGTGTTGAAGATTGGATGGATCATCTGCATTGAATCGGTTATGGTGCATAGAAGAGAAGACCCGAAGGCTAAGAAGGATGGATAAGGGAGTGTACTAGAGGCTATAAGAGAAATGGAGTCCAAAATGGTTAAGTATTTGGATCGACATCGATCCAATTGAATTAGATCGGTCCCAATCCAAATTATTGGCTTTATTGGATGTGAGATCTGGGGTGGAGACTCTGGGGTTGTAGTGGATCATGTTGGAAGTTGTGGCTCGCTGATTGCTTCTAGTGTTTGAAAGTTATAACATAATGAAGTTCGGCTCTTCGGTCGGGGGCTCGGATAAGGAGTAGGATCAAAGGAGCATATCGGGAGCAAAGATCGTCGGAATCACATGAAACTTGGAAGATAGGCTCGCAGCATGGCAGGAAGATACCCTAAAAATTTCACGACAATTTGAGCTAAGTTTTTGGATTGGCACGGATCCAATTGGATCGGATCGGTACCGATCCAAAATTATCATGCAATTGAAGTGAGATCCACAAAGGAAGAAGAGCATGAGTTTTAGAGATGCTTTATGAAGTTGGATCAGAGGATTGGTTAAGTGTTGAAGATTGGATGGACCATCTTCGTTGGATCAGCTATGGTGCATAGAAGAGAAGACCTGAAGGCTAAGAGGGATGGCTGAGGGTCTATGGTATCTAGAGGGAGTGTACTAGAGGCTAAAAGAGAAATGGAATCCAAAATGGTTAATCATTTGGATCGGCACCGATCCAGTTGGATTGGATTGGTACCGATCCAAATTATTGGCTCTATTGGATGTGAGATCCATGGTCAGGACTTTTGGGTTGTAGTGGATCATGTTGGAAGTTGTGACTCACTGATCACTTCTATGGTTTGGAAGTTATAACATGATGAAGTTTCAACTCTTCGGTTGGGGGCTCAGATAGGATCGAAGGAGTTGATAGACAGCTCGGGATGGAATGAGGTTCTGGTATAATGGACTAGGTTGAGTGGCAGGACTCATGCCCAGAAAAGGATTGAACTTGTGAAAGATCTGAAGGTTTGGGAGTGCCAAGAAATCGTTAATAACTCGGAGTGTTCTGGTTGTGTTCTAGCAGTGGTACTAAATGCGAGGGCACCCGAGGGCTGGTAGCACCAATTTTATATCTTGGACCGCTCCGAGAGGGTCTGTGTCATTCGGTATGGAGGTAACGTAGGAGACAACCATGCAGGGTTTCGGACCTAAAAGTACGGGGGAATGCAATCAAGAACCATGCTTTGGTAAGCAAGGACATAACACTATCCATTAGTCTTTGGTAAGCAAGGATGGGGCCATATGAGTTGTCATATATCCAAGACTTTAGAAGATGATAACTAAATTTTGGTTGATGAATGATATGGTTGTTATGTTTGCTATTTCTCTTGGGTAGGATATCATCTATAGGAATGCTGTAGAAGGGATTGGGAATAGGGTCAATGGAGGAGGCTGCTTAGATTCTTCTATCTTGTACTGTTGCAGTATCCTATTGTCGTTTATTTGAGTAGCATATTATATCTTATTATTATGTGCTAACTCTTTGGTTGTAGGGACATGTTAGATATGGTTTTTTGTACCTGTCTAGTACCATATTTTCCAGTATAGCTTCTGATAGTCATTTACCGCTCACACCAGACTGTTGTTTGACCCAAGGTTTTATGTTTCCTCTTGTCATCTTGGGTACTCTGAAATGAGTAGACTAGATGATAGATTTGGAGTTGTAGCCGTTGTATGAAGATGAGCTTAGAGAAGCTATGGCGTATTACTTTATATTTGTAATTTTTGTTGTCTGTTTCTATGTACTCTACGTGATGTAGTGAGGAAATATTATACTAAAATATTATGACATTTGTACCATAACTCATGATTTAGTGGAGTTGTTATTCTCATATATTATATTATATTTCTATGACAATCATTAGGTATTCTATTGTACCATAACTCATGATATGTATCAGGTTTTCTGCTTTAAATTTCAGCCCCTAATGATCGTCCAATATCAGTCTGGCATGTTTATAGTGCTCTTTTAGGTCAATGATGTGCATGTAGTATGGGGTGTTCGTCTCATTTGGTATTAGAGCTTTGGTTACAAGTTAAATGAAGCAAGTCGAGAGTATACGCTAAAGGAGAGAGCGTACTTGTTACTGAAGATATTATGCTATATAGTAATATTATATAGTATAGTATGCACTTGAGTACCATTGTAGCTTTTCTTGGAATGAGGCTAATCATTCTTATTACAGATAAGAATTAATCGAAACACAAGGAATGCTACTTGGAATAACTCCACTTTAGAAGTGGAAGAGGGAGTGGGATCGGGAGCTGCTACACTCGATTTTCAAGCCATGTTCGATTCAATGGTGGCTTCGCTGGTGAGGAGAGCCCAAACTACTCATGGTATGGCTTTAGGTGGTGCATAGGATTGACTTCGTCAAGTTTTGCAAGGATTATCTAATCTTGGAGGAAGCCATTCTTGGGAACAGAATCAACTATTGAAGTCCAAGATTCGATAGATACTTGTGAACACATTTGCAAGGATATGGATGTGAAAGATGCTATAAAGAGGAAATTTGCTTCAAGACAGCTACAGGGTCGAGCAATGAATTAGTGGAATGATGTTACCATTGGTACTCTAGAGGATAGATTTCTTGGGATCTGTTTAAGGCTAGATTTGAGGAGAAGTTCATTCTTGTGGCTCATAAGTCTGTGCTGTTCAAAAAATTTGCTGAGTTAAAGCAAGGGGAGATGTTTATTTTTGAGTATGTGGAACAGTTTGATGCTTTTTCAAAGTATGGGATAACTTTTATTGATATACATTTGAAGAAGAATGAGAAGTTTATCACTAGATTGGACGACTACTTGGGAGAGAAATTGGTGGACCATATTGAAGTGTCTTTTGAGAAACTTGTGGAGAAAGACCTTAAATATGAGTGTCTTTACCTAAAGAATAAGACTGCTATTGTTGCTATTGCTGAGAAAGAGGAACAAAAACCGCAGCTGGGCGGTGGAGGTTAGAAGAAGTGGAATAAAAAAAGAAGCAACAACAACAAGGAAAAGGGGTTAGAAAAAGAATAAGAGTGAAATTGTTTGCCATGGTTGTATGGAGAAAGGCCACAATATTAAAGAATGTAAGGTTATTAAGAAGTGCTATAACTGTGAGGAGCCAAGGCATATTAAGAAGGATTGTCCAGAACCGCCTAAGGATAAACAGATTGTGAAGGCATATGCATTAGATGTAGTCTCGACTTCATCTTGTGCTCCTACTGCTAAGGATAAGTGGAAAGGTGTCGTGATTCAAGGTATGCTTTCTATAAGAGATGTTCCTGTTAGAGTTCTTTTTGGTATTGTAGCTTCACATTCTTTCATCTATGGTGATTTAGTATGCAGACTAGAATTGAAACCCGAGATAGTAGACCGACCTTTGATTATGACGAACCTAGTTGGAGGATCTACTAGTCTTTGTATGTGTTATCCCGCCTTTTGGCAAGGCCGTGACACCAAGGAATTGACTAGTAACCAATGACGGTCCGTCCAAGAGACCAGTCATACGCAGGCTAACAACAGATATCGACGAATTTTGTCCGAGTCCGGATCGAGCCAAAATTAGTAGGACATGACAAGCTAAGCCATGAGAGTCAACGTTCCAAATCTCAAATCAATCCGAGTTCGTATGCTCAAGTTATGAACGATACAAAATTGGATGAAAACCAATCACCGGTCGACTCGCTCCCTTCGACTCGCTTCCTTCGACTCGCTTCACATCCCTCAGAAGTGATTTCTTCGACTCGCTTCGCATCCACCAGAAATGACTCCTTCGACTCGCTCCACTTCGTGTCCATCGCGGAGCCTTAGCTCGAATCCCTCAGGACACTCCACTTCGACTCGCTCGACCAGTGCAAGCTTCGACTCGCTCAATCTGGGCACACATCGACTCGCTCAGTCGATGTACATTTCGACTCGCTGGAAGACGGCATCAAAGGCAGAGCGATTCAAAGACTCAAGCGCCATGTCACCGAGTCGAACGGAAGTGAGTCGAAATGAGAGCCAGTCGAACCAAACACCCATCGAGAATTCCATTTCGTATCGATCATATCTCCTAATCTACAAGTCCAATTGCTATGAAATTTTCACAGAAGACTACGTGCATGCTAAAGAATGTCCACGCCAAATTTCGACTCCATTGGATGAAATCTTGATCGATACGAAATCTATTCGTATCGATCACGGATCGGACCAAAACTTCACGGGCTTGGACGCGCGGGCCTGGTCATGTGCTAGAGAGGGTCTCCCGAGATCTGAGCGAAATATCAACCTCCTACACCTATAAATAGACCCCCAAAGCCAAAAGGAAAGGGGTTCTTCTTCTTCTTTGAGCTCTCCACTGCCTGGACTTCGCCAGATCCAGATCTAAACTCCATTGCTGCTGCTACCAACGAATTTCACTGCTGCAAATCATTGTTATTCGCTGAAATCAATTGTAAACATCAAAGAAAGATCAATAAAGCAAACTACTTCATAGTGGACGTAGGCAATTCGCCGAACCACTCTAAATTCTTGTGTCCCCTTGCATTTTTCTTAGTTTCATACCTGAGATTTGGAGTTTTTGTTAGATAAATCCTCTGTTTACATTTATTTTCTTCACTTTATTTCTTCAAAGACTTTCGAAGAGAGTTGTGCCCAAGTTTGGTACAAACACTTTGGTGCTTTCACTGAGAAAACCCAATTTTCTCCTGCTCTTTGGATCTCCTATCTATATTGGATTGCATAAATCTAAGAAGAAGATCCAGATCTAGAACTTTGAAGCCCTTCCATTCTATTCAGATTTGCAATCAGATCTAGGAAAGGACTTCATCAATTCATTATGGTGAGCACACGTACCACTTCTGCAGCTGCTGATCAAGGAGCACGGGATCGACAAATCCCGTGCAATCACCTCCATCCAACCAAAATGCTGCAGGACCTTCAGATCCATCTGTTCCAGTCACTAGACAAGAATTCCAGACATTGCTTCAAGAGTTGACCCAAAGTCGACAGCAGCTAACTGAACAACTGCGCGCCAACACAGAGTTGACTAACCAGCTAAATCGCCAAAGGTGAAGAAGATCCAGAAGAGACCAAGGTTCTTATTCTTCCATGGAGAGTTCAGCCTCCTCTGATGGCCATACCAGATCCACACGCCCACGGCTAGGTGTAAGCTACACCCAAGCCATGGGACACCAACCTGCTTCAAATCTTGGGCAACCTAGAACTGGACCATCCGCTAGTCTCCGTACAGAACCTTCATCTCGAGGAGGTGCTGCTCCTTACCATGTTACCAGCAACATTGCTACTACCACCACTGCCGGACGAGGAGGTGATGCTAGAAACCAAGCTGATCCTCAATGTAACCAACGAGAGCAGACTCCTGAGCCTTATGTCCCTGAGGATGTTGAACCAAGGAGGCGAGTCACGGACCGTCGACCGTGTCCGGTCCAGAATCACGATGTGGAACACGACCACACCTTGGCACAGCATGCTCCCAGCATCCGAACGCCGGATATACCAACGATGATTCGTCAAATGATCCGTGAAAGTCAGGGTCTCAGTAATGACGACTGGGGAATCTCTCGGAGTCATACCCCTTTCACCGATGACGTATTGTATGCTGAACCTCCTCGGCACTTCAGGATGCCAGCTTTGCCAGTTTATGAAGGAAGTTCGGATCCCAATAACCACGTCCTAAAATACGAATGGCTGATGAATGCTGCGAGAGCTGATGACGCAGTGAAGTGTCGTAGTTTCCCCATTTCCCTAGGGGCATCGCTACCATGCGGTTCACTCGTTTGCCACCACGATCCATCTCTAACTTTGACCAGATGGCCACCAAGTTTGTTGAACAATTCCGCATGCACGTGGCAAGGCCAAAAGACGTTAACACTCTGTCTAATGTCACATAAGCTCCCGGAGAAACACTTAGACGTTATTTGGAGCGATTCCATGCTGTGTGCGCAGAAATAAGCAACCCCAACGATAACTCTATCTTGATGGCATTGACTAAGGGGATTGATGCTGATTCCGAGTTTGGAAATTGGTTAGCTGGAAAACCACCCACGTCATTGGACCGTTTCTATTCCAAGGCAGCCCAATTCTTGAGAAGGGAGGATGCGAAACAGTCTAGGAAGCAGGATGACGCAGGGCCCAACATCGAAGTAATTCAAAGTAACATTGTTGTTAAACAATCCAGAGATAGTTCTGGAAAAGTTTAGTTGAACATCCAAAATAAACAGAATCAGCAGAGGTATAATGGGAATCAAAATAAAAAACAAGATCGAAATCGTGGCCCACAGCGCAGAGATCCCATGTTCGACAATTACACTCCATCGAATACGTCGTTGGAAAATGTGTATTTACAGACTTGTAACACCATGCAGTACAAGAAACCTTCCCCGAAGCCGTCAACGGAAAGACAAGTTCAAACAGGGAAGTTCTGCAGATTCCATGAAAGTTATGGTCATAATACAAACGAGTGTCGTCATTTACAAGACCTCATTGAAAAGTTGATCCGCGAGAGGAAATTAGATCAATATGTGCAGGCGCAGCAATCAGGGGTTGCGGGTCCATCAAATCAAAAGCGTGCGCCAGATCAGGCAAGACAGGAGGAACCCGCTCGTACTGGCGGGAGGTTGGTAATAAACGCAGTTAGTGGTGGTCCTCGTCCAGCAGACCGAAGCTGGAAGGAAATGGAGTCGTATGCCAGCTCTATCAGGCGTGCGGACTTCGAGTGTCACAGTAGTTTTGATGAAAATGCTCCGACCAAGCGACAAAAGACGATGACTGACGATATCGTGTTTCGAAATAGAGATGCTGACAGGGTCGGAGCCTCAATCACCGATCCGCTGGTCATATTAGCTCAAGTAGGTCATGCTTGGATGAAAAAGATTCTGGTCGACAGTGGGAGTTCCTTGAATATAATATTTAAACGAGCTTATGATCAAATGAACATGGAAGCCAAAGATTTGGAACCTTGTCAATCTCGAATCCATGATTTCAATGGAAGCGCTACTATACCTACTGGAGTAGTGGAACTACCGGTGGAGCTGGGAACTAGAGAACACTGGAGAGTCCGGACGTTGCAGTTTGTTGTATTGAACATAGATTCGCCATACAACGCTTTCTTGGGCCTACCGGCCCTTGCTGAATTTAGGGCTGTTATTGCCCCGTGGTGTTCAACTTTAAAATTCCCTACCGCCAATGGAGTTGGGGTCGTTCAAGGGGATGTGGCTGATTCGAGAGCGGCCGTTTACCGAAATCAAGTCCCCCGAATGAACAGTGTCAAAGTCCGACCCCAAGCTTTCGGACTCGGCGATTTTGTCCACAGGAGAACCTTCCCGATGCCTCCGCATGTGAAACCAACGTGGGAAGGGCCATATGTGATCAAACGAAAGCTCGAAAATGGCACCTTTAAGTTAGCAATCGTCGGCGGACCTATTCTACCAAAAGCCTGGAACAGCGAGGGTCTTCGCGCGCTGCCACACATGACAGGCTATCTTTATCCATTTAGATTACTTTCCATTTTGAAATTTGTTTCTGCATTTCAAAATTAGAATTTGTAATAAGGCAACTGACTTTGCCATATTTTCTTATTTCAGCAATAAAATGCAATCTCTTCGAGCCAGAGCTGTGATTTACTTGAAATACTTCATATGACCATCACTATGCACAGAGAGCTAAGTTTCACCATACTTGGAATTTATTCAAATAGGGAGTGACTGCGATGCAACCAATCACTCGCTAAGTAAAACCCGAGCTCGAGGACAAGCCATCACGTCAAAGTCAAAAAAGATTGATACACGACAATCCTTCATTCAACTCTGTATTCCCAGAGAGCGAACCGGAGTATAAACATCAACTCTGAGTTCCCAAAGCGCGAGCCGGAGTATAAACATCAACTCCGTATTCCTAGAGTGAGAAGCGGAGTATAAACATCAACTCCGAGTTCCCAGAGTGCGAATCGGAGTATAAACATCAACTCCGTATTCCCAGATTGCGAACCAGAGTATAAACATCAACTCCGTATTCCCAGAGTGCGAAGCGGAGTATAAACATCAACTCTGAGTTCCCAGAGTGCAAACCGGAGTATAAACATCAACTCCGTATTCCCATAGTGCGAAGCGGAGTATAAACATCAACTCCGAGTTCCCAGAGTGCGAACTGGAGTATAAACATCAACTCCGTATTCCCAGAGTGCGAAGCAGAGCATAAACATCAACTCCAAGTTCCCAGAGTGCGAACCGGAGTATAAACATCAACTTCATATTCCCAGAGTGCGAAGCGGAGTATAAACATCAACTCCAAACTCCCAGAGTGTGAGTCGGAGTATAAACATCAACTCTATATTCCCAGAGTGCGAAGCGGAGTATAAACATCAACTCCGAGTTCCCAGAGTGCGAACCGGAGTATAAACATCAACTCCGTATTCCCAGAGTGCGAAGCGGAGTATAAACATCAACTCCAAACTCCCAGAGCGCGAGTCGGAGTATAAACATCAACTTAGTATTCCCAGAGTGCGAAGCGGAGTATAAACATCAACTCCGAGTTCCTAGAGTGTGAACCGGAGTATAAACATCAACTCTGTATTCCCAGAGTACGAAGCGGAGTATAAACATCAACTCCGAACTCCTAGAGCGCGAGTCGGAGTATAAACATCAACTCCGTATTCCCAGAGTGCGAAGCGGAGTATAAACATCAACTCCGAGTTCCCAGAGTGCGAACCGGAGTATAAACATCAACTCTGTATTCCCAGAGTGCGAAGCAGAGTATAAACATCAACTCCGAACTCCTAGAGCACGAGTCGGAATATAAACATCAACTCCGTATTCCCGGAGTGCGAAGCGGAGTATAAACTTCAACTCCGTATTCCCGGAGTGCGAAGCGGAGTATAAACATCAACTCTGAGTTCCCAGAGTGCGAACCAGAGTATAAACATCAACTCCGTATTCCCAGAGTGCGAAGCGGAGTATAGACATCGACTCCGAGTTCCCAGAGCGCGAAACAGAGCATAGACACCAACTTCAAGTTCCCAGAGCATGAATCGAAGTGTAGATATCAACTCCAAAACCCCCAGAGTGCGAGTCGGAGTACAAACAACAATTCTAAGTCCCCAGATCGCGGGCATGTGATTAAAACTTGAGCCGGCGTGACCAACCGCCGATAAACAAATGAGAATCCCCGGAGTGCAGGTTTGATTATCGACAATCAGACAAGCATGGAGGAATTACTCAATCTTAGTTCGTCTCAAACACCTATTCTTTGGCACTAGACTCGACATGCTATAAGAAAAGGGCGATCGCTGACTGATGTTTTACAACACACCACTAAGACTGGGGGGCAAGACTTGAGCATCAACCATCGACTAAAGCAATGCGACGTCAAAATTCAACTCGCTTCCCGATCACAAACCATGTCCACAGTTTCCGAACTTGGCGAACAAAAACAAACTTGATTCAAAAGCTAAAACTTCACAAGTACACTTCAGATATTGAAACACTTGGACAAATACACAATGACAGAAAAGAAGCCAAAAAAGAGAAGTTTCATTTCTATTGTTTATAAAAGAAGTTCGTATACAAGTTTCCAAAAAATTCCTACTAGCAGGGGCCGAACCCGCATCTATACACGGCCAACAAAATCAAAGTCAAAATACACCGGGGAAGCATGATTAATCTTTCTTCTTCCTTGGCTTCCTCCTCGGTGTAGACCCGCTGGAGCCACCGCTAATCTTCCTCTTCGAGCCTTTGCTTTTCGGCGGTTGGTCTTCAGGCGAGGGCATTATGTCAACGTCCTCCTCCGAACTCGTATGAATAAGAATGCTCTCTGCGGGCTGAGTCGGAGGAACATGATCAATTACAGAAGGTGGAATGGGCACGCTGGTGAGGAAAACAGTACCACCAGGAGATATCATTCCGAGCGGAGCAGGTCCCGATGCTGCCATCCCACCTCCAAAGCTGCCGCCATGAGCCGCTGCTGCCATTTCAGCGTCAATCTGAGCGAACATCTCCTCTTCGGTTACTGCTCGAGCCCCGCTGGGGGCATCGGCAGTCGGCATTGAAGAGCTTGTAGCAGGATCAGTTCCACTCATGACAGATGACAAGTCAGCAAGGGGATCGCCGTGACGGTGAAAGAGTTCATCCATCAGTTGCTCGTCAAACACCATTGCACTCCCCTGCATATCGTCGAGCGGGGCAGCTGTACTCACGGTGATTGCTTCGGTCACGATAGCCTCCTGCGTTTGATATGATTCTTGAGTAGCAGAAGGCACGGCCGGTGCAGCATCAATCACTGGACAAAGAACAAGAGAACTGTTATAACTTAACTCGATCGAAGATTTCGACTTAAGAAAGGTATGTGGAATGTTCAGAGTACCTTCCTTAGTATGACTTGTAAGCGACGGGGCAGCTTCAGTCATTGGCGCTGTGGCCGAAGACATCTGCGGCTGATCCGGATTATAGGCAGGAACAACTTGAGGATCAACCGCAAGCAAAGATTCAGGCTGGGTTGACGGTGGAAGTTCAAGACTTGCATCGTGGTGGTCAACTCCAGAACCCTCTCCCACTTCAAAGTGCTAGGCGCCAAGTCTTTCCTTCTCACGCAGAATTATCGACTCGTGGAGAATCTTCTTTTCATCCTCAGTCAGAATGCGATTCTCGAGTTCGAATTCATTCACGGACTCGCCCTGATGCATCTCCTTCTCCTCCTCGACCAGTCGGCCCCAAGCATTATAGAGATGCGTCGGAAAATCATCGAGTCAGGCTAGACCTCTATGCCTCAGCACGTTGGCGTTGTAAACAACAAGAAGGTCTTCGATGTCAGCCTCTAGCCTGGACTCGGCCAAATTCACTTTTTCCTCCACCTCAGCCTCCACCTTGTGGACTTTAACCACGGCTGTATCCCGTTCGTCCTTGAGCAGGACAGCTTGTTTGCACGCCTCCTGGGCTGCGTTGTTCGCATCATCTTTTTCTTGGCCATGTCGGCGAATTTGGCCTTAAGTTCATTAAGTTCCTTGACCGCCGCATCCCGCTCAGCGGTAACTGTAGTATTCCGATGGCCCATCTCCTCCACCAAGGCAACGTGAGTCTGTCCCAACCTCTCCATTGCCGCCTTCGCTTCATCAGCCTTTTTTATGGCCTCAATCTCAGATTTCCGAGAAGACTCGGACTCAGCGGTGAGTACCTGAATAATCCGATCCCTTTTTGCAAGCTCGGTCTCCATCTTCTCGAGCGCTTTGGCTCGCTCAAAGGCCACTTTGGAAGCTTTCTCGGCAGCATTTGCCCACTCTCGGTACTGGGTGTATATGTCGTGAACGAAATCGTGCACCGTGTTTTCCACCCCTGATGGAATTCTCTTTAAGTATGGTGGGAAGACATAACCGTCGAAATAGATGTTCGGAAAGTCCTTCCTCATCTGAGCCAATTTAATGGCCCCTTCTCCTATGGGATCAGCTGGGACCTACTTTGTAATCATGGAGGTCGTGGTCTCGACTCTCTAAAGATGAGTTTCGGATCTAGAAGAATGAGAAGACGGCCTGTGACGAGGAGGTTCAGGCGGATGTGAGACAGAAACAGGGGGTGGAGACGGAAGTCTAGGAGGAGGAGAGCATGATCTGGATCGATTTCTATACTCTCTATCATGCCCATACCTGTCCTAGTTAGAGTATTCGCGATCGCGATCTCTATCTGAATCCCTCCTGCGGGAATCATAGTAACCAGAAGCTTTTCGGGCTGAGCGAAGATTCCCAAGCATCGATCATCTTCCAGACATAGTACCTGAAAATGAGAAACAAAGAAAGAGTTAGTGACTTCCTAAGTTGAACGATTTACAGTTGTGAATCATGCAGTGTAGTGAAGTGTATGCATGTGCAATCCCCCGACCAACCGGAAATGTCGGCCGCACCCGTAGCAAGCGAACCGCTCAGTTCAAGAGCACTGTCAAGCTCCTTCATCCCGCCGTCGTGTTGAGACGACACAAAATCTGGAATTG
Organism: Allium fistulosum; assembly: GCA_030737815.1. Lineage (NCBI taxonomy): Eukaryota > Viridiplantae > Streptophyta > Magnoliopsida > Asparagales > Amaryllidaceae > Allium > Allium fistulosum. The sequence continues at coordinate 87,797,966 of CM060905.1, forward strand.
GAACATCGGCAAGCCCTTCAAAAAGACTCTCTACCGGCGGGGAAGAAGCCTCCGAAATTATAATCCCCAGAACGGGTAAGGACAGAACCTCGGATTTAAATCTCTCAGATTTAGAGCGTTTGTGAGCAGCAGCCTTGCCTTTTCTTCTTCCTCCCAAATCTTGGACATCGGCAGAAGGCCCAGCCGGGAGCTCGGAATCGGTAGGCGTTCTTTCTGAATCAACTTCCTTGGTTATCACGACTGCGGGCGCTTGGCGCTTCACCCGCTTCTTCGGGACCACTCTGTGTGTCCCTTCCAGTAGTATGCTCTGCCTCTGTTCTATCAGCCCGACAGTCCTCAAATTCCTGTCGGTCAGCACCAAGTCGACGTGCCTCTCTTCGCCTAGAAACGCTTGAAGAATCCGAACAAGCTCTCTGAAGTATGCGCCGTCAGGACGAGAGATCGCAGCTATAAAAAAGGAAAAGTATGTCAGTTTTGAAGTCAGTCACCAATATCTCAATGATACAAGAGAGAAATGGCAACACTTACGTCTATCCAACCACCGCCTAGCAAATCCCGGGGGGCACCGAACGTAGAACCATTCAGTTTTATAATAACTTAGCCTTCCCCAGGAGCCCAGTGCAATGTGGCAGTTTCTGACTGCTTCCAGGAAGGTGAAAGAAGGGCTATCTCCACGACTCTTGACGTTGAATAAATATCTGATTTCGATCGGCTTCGGCGGTCGAAAGAGGATCTCCATAAATAGGACAAAGGTGTTATTCAACAAGGCATACCCGTTGGGATGTAGCTGAGATGGAACTATGCCCAGAAATGATAACATCTCCCTTATATATTGGTTGAAGGGAGGGAGTGTCTCCACTGTGCAAGCGTGACGGTTGAAAGCAGTAAACCCCTCCGGGGAATCGTGCGGCCTGTCATTTGGCCCAGGAAGTAGCATGTCGTCGAGCGACAAACCGTGCCTTAAGAAAATCCGTCCTAGCATATCTTCGGAGATACCCGACGACACCGAATCTGGCGGATTACAAATGAACCGGGCACCCGGATGCTCATTCGGAGCTGGCTCTATGACTTCGACTTCAATAACCGGTATCTCTATGGTTGGAGGAATAGAACTCGGAGTTTCCCGCTGTTGTGAACTTGAGGGATCCATAAATAGCTAGCTCATGAAAAATCATTGTTAAACAGGCAATAACGCTCGTGCATCTCCCAGTGTAAAGTGTGTGAGTGTGATGTGCAGTGCAATATTGTATGTCACTTAAGAAGATCTACTGGATTAAAGAAAGCATGAAAACGACGAGACTTCGAAAATCAGTCGGAAGGACCGTCATCGCTGACCGTCATATCCATGCCATCGGGTTATTAGCAATCAGCCAAGTTAATGTTTGTCGAAGTTATGTTGGAGTTGCAGTTCCATCGACAAGCTTCGATAGGCAATCAGATATGCGAAGAAACAGTTGAGTCCAGTTATGTAAGTTTGAAGCTTGTCGGAGTCAATTGTTAGAATGTGCAAGGAGTTTCAAATTTTTAAGGTTCAATTCGTATTACTCACGAGAGCCGTGTTCGCATCAATAAGTTATGGTCGCGTGCGCATGAGTCAGAATCGGTCAAAAGGTTGGAATGCAAGTTCGACTCGAAACAGGAGCTAAGGATTTCGAACCGATCGGAGCGTAACACTCTGATTCGATCCCAAAGCCTCCAGTTCGACTCGCTTCCAAGACTACACAGTTCGACTCGCTCCCAAAGCCACGCGCTTCGACTCGATCCAAAGCCTCTGCTTCGACTCGATCCAAAGCCACGCGCTTCGACTCGACCCAAAGCCTCTGCTTCGACTCCATCCAAAGCCACGCGCTTCGACTCGATCCAAAGCCTCTGCTTCGACTCCATCCAAAGCCACGCGCTTCGACTCGATCCAAAGCCTCTGCTTCGACTTGATCCAAAGCCACCCGCTTCGACTCGATCCAAGACAGCTGCTCCGACTCGACCCAAGGCCATCCACTTCGACTCGATCGAAGGCCACCATTTCAAATCGATCAGACACAGCCCCTTCGTATTGATCCACAGATTCAAAGCATTCGACTCGATGCAAAGCTCCACCATCGATCGATACGAAGGCCTCCGCCTCATCATCTAGAAACCCCTACTCCAGATCGACACGAAGCTGAGGCCAAGGAATTTTTGATCGACCACGACTCTGTTTGATTTGGTGTTAAGAATCGAGTCTCCTTGTTTGCGCGATGGTTTCACTCAATGGATTACCTAAATTTGTCAACTGGTTCAAATAATTGAAGGTATGAATCGGTTCGAAGGCAAGGATGTTTGTTCTTTCTTCTCGAGTTTTTGAGCGTTACAAAGGCAAGGAAGGAGAGCGAAAGTTGAAAAGTGGAAAAAAGGCTAAGTACACACTATTTATATGGACTCGAAAATGATGGGAATAAACGATTCGTATCCAGGTGGATTCGAACACGCGTTTTGACTCCCTCTCCAGCGCATTGATGCGAAGCTCCCCTTCGTATCGCTTGTCTTCGACTCCCTCTCCGATGCAGCAATAAAAGACATCACTTCGACTCCGTCTCCCCTTCGACTCCGTCTCCTGTGCATTTCGACTCCGACTCCTATGCAGTTCGAATTCAAGACCGAGTCGAACAAAGCAGTTCAAACCCAATACCGAGCCGAACAATTAGTTCCATAAAATCATGACTTCCAGAGGCTAACTCCATCGAATCGAAATACTCACTTCGCATCCACAAATTCAATGAAAGACGTCCTCAATGCTTCAACCCTTCACATCGATTCAGGAGAGGATCGTTACGAAGGAACATTCAAAAACAACCATCGAGCATTGTTACAGCTAATTTCACATCGGTTCAGGAGAGGATCGATACAGAATTCCGTATAAAATAAACTGACAACGGCTCATGAACGTACAAACGTCAACGAGAGTCAGGTTAACATATATGCATGTATATCGGACAAATATTCAATATTCCAGATTTACAGGAAACAGAAACTCGTCTAATAATGATTACAACAACGAACAACTAATCACTAGCATACATCAGTTAGTTACAACAATACAGGGTACAACAGTTAACAGTCAACAGTTTACATTGTCAAGAAAAACAGTCGAAGATTACAGCTTTCATCGAAAAGACGATAACTATTCAGAATGAAGACTGCAGCACTTCAAAGCACATCATGTTTTCACAAGATGTACTTTGGGGAGCAAATGTTATCCCGCCTTTTGGCAAGGCCGTGACACCAAGGAATTGACTAGTAACCAATGACGGTCCGTCCTAGAGATCAGTCATACGCAGGCTCACAACAGATATCGACGAATTTTTTCTGAGTCCGGATCGAGCCAAAATTGGTAGGACATGGCAAGCTAAGCCATGAGAGTCAATGTTCCAAATCTCAAGTCAATCCGAGTTCGTATGCTCAAGTTATGAACGATACAAAATTGGATGAAAACCAATCACCGGTCGACTCGCTCCCTTCGACTCGCTTCCTTCGACTCGCTTCGCATCCCTCAGAAGTGCTTCCTTCGACTCGCTTCGAATCCACCAGAAATGACTCCTTCGACTCGCTCCACTTCGTGTCCATCGCGGAGCCTTAGCTCGAATCCCTCAGGACACTCCACTTCGACTCGCTCGACCAGTGCATGCTTCAACTCGCTCAATCTGGGCACACATCAACTCGCTCAGTCGATGTACATTTCGACTCGCTCGAAGACGGCATCAAAGGCATAGCGATTCAAAGACTCAAGCGCCATGTCACCGAGTCGAACGGAAGCGAGTCGAAACGAGAGCGAGTCAAACCAAACAGCCATCGAAAATTCCATTTTGTATCGATCATATCTCCTAATCTACAAGTCCAATTGCTATGAAATTTTCACAGAAGACTACGTGCATGCTAAAGAATGTCCACGCCAAATTTTGACTCCATTGGATGAAATCTTGATCGATACGAAATCTGTTCGTATCGATCACGGATCGGACCAAAACTTCACGGGATTGGATGCGCGGGCATGGTCACATTCCAAAGAGGGTCTCCCAAGATCTGAGTGAAATATCAGCCTCCTACACCTATAAATAGACCCCCAAAGCCAATAGGAAAGGGGTTCTTCTTCTTCTTTGAGCTCTCCAATGCCCGGACTCCGCCAGATCCATATCTGAACTCCATTGCTGCTGCTACCAACGAATTTCACTGCTGCAAATCATTGTTATTCGCTGTAATTTTCTGAAATCAATTGTAAACATCAAAGAAAGATCAATAAAGCAAACTACTTCATAGTGGACGTAGGCAATTCGCCGAACCACTCTAAATTCTTGTGTCCCCTTGCATTTTTCTTAGTTTCATACCTAAGATTTGGAGTTTTTGTTAGATAAATCCTCTGTTTACATTTATTTTCTTCACTTTATCTCTTCAAAGACTTCCGAAGAGTGTTGTGCCCAATTTTGGTACAAACAGTATGATTTGTCTGGCTTAGTGTTATCGAGTCGTGGATGTTCTTTTGCTTGTGATTTCTTTGTTCTTAATTTTGCTAGGTTCAAGATTATTTTGGGAATGGACTGACTTAAGAGGTATGCGGCTGTTGTGGATTGCAAGAAGCTAGAGGTGATAATTGGGAATGTGGAAGGGCGAATGGTAGTGATACACTGCTTACTGGAGGATAGGGTACTAGTCAGCTTTCTATATTCACTTAAAATTCCACAAGAAGGATTCTCATATATGCCTATTAGTTAGAGAGTACCCTGATTTCTTCGAAGAAGTCAAAGGATTGCTGCTACATAGAGAGATCGAGTTTTAGTCGACTTAGTGGATGGAGCCAGACCCATAGTGATGCCTTTGAGGTGTATGGAACCCAGAGAACAGAAAGAGTTAGAGGTGCAAGTGGATGATCTACTGAAGAAAGGATTCATTCGGAGAAGCATATCCGAATGGAGTGCACTTGTTGTATTCGCGGCTAAGGCGAATGGTTCTTTGAGGTTATGTATGGATTACTGTGAGCTGAACAAGGTTACGAAGAAGAATAAATATCTACTTCCAAGGATTGATGACTTGTTTGATCAGCTGCACAGTGTAAAGATGTTTTCTCAGATGGATTTGGCAACGGGATTTCCTAGTTGAGAGTGGCTAAAGAAAGTGTGCCTATCACTGCATTTTGGACACCGTCAGATTTCTACGAGTGGTTGGTGATGCCTTTTGGGTTAACCAACGTTCCAGCATACTTTGTGGATCTTATGAATAGAGTGTTCAGAGATCAATTGAACAAATTTGTGCTTGTGTTTGTGGTTGACATTCTGATTTACTCCAGATCCAAGGAAGAACACAAGACGCACTTAAGGATTGTGCTTGAGATTTTGAGAAAGCATAAGTTGAGAGCTAGGTTCTCTAAGTGTCAGTTCTGGAAGGAAGACGTGATATTCTTGGGTGTCGTGTCAGGACAAGGAATAGCCGTGGATCCTGCAAAGATTGCAGCGATCCAAGATTGGAAATAGAGCAAGAATGCTACATATATGAAAAGTTTCCGAGGATTGGCAGGATATTATAGGCGTTTCATAAAAAACTTCTCAAAGATTGCTACACTGTTAACCAACTTGACTAAGAAGAATCAGACTTTTACTTAGGATGCTAGATGTGAGCATGCATTTGTGGTTCTGAAGGAGAGATTGATGAGTGCACCTATATTGGTTTTCCAGGTGGAAATGAAGAGATGACAGTATACACAAATGCTTGTGGTACTAGTCTTGGAGCTATGTTGATGCAAAAAGGGAGAGTTGTCGCTTATGCTAGTCGACAGTTGAAACCGCATGAAAGGAATTATCAAACCTATGGCTTGGAGTTGGTAGTGATTGTGTTTTCTTTGAAAATGTGGAGGCATAATTTTTTGGGAGAAAGATTTGAGCTATTCCCGAATCATAAATCCTTGAAGTATCTTTTCTCTTATAAGAATCTTAATCTTCGACAGCAACGGTGGTTAGCATCTTATGACTTTGATATTTCCTACACTCCAGGGAAAAGTAATGCAGTGGAAGATGCACTAAGCAGAAGACATGCTGGATTAGGGGCTATGTTTTTTGAATGGAAGCATATGAAGTATATTGCTGGATTTGATTTTAGGCCACATTGTGAGCTCGAGCCTGAGATGTTAGCAAGTCTATCAATTAGACCTACTCTCATAGAAAGGATTGGTACTAGTCAGGAATAAGATGCTAAGCTAGTAGAGATCATGGAAAAGATTGAGATGAGAGTGGAATATAAAGATTTGAGGCAGTATGAGATTGACTGACACGGTTGGCTTCATAAGGATAAGAGACTGATCATTCCAGATGTTGATAGATTACGAGATGAAATACTAAGGGAATGCCATCATTCCAGATTGACCATTTACCCTGGTGTACTAAGATGTATAGAGACATGAAGAGGACTTACTACTGGGAAGGTATGAAGAAGGATGTTGGAAAATTCATCACTACCGGGAAGGTATGAAGAAGGATGTTGGAAAATTCATCTCGACATGTATGAATTGCCAATTAGTGAAGGCTGAGCAGAAGAAGCTTAGTGGATTGCTACAACCACTAGATATTCCCGAATGGAAATGGGAACAGATATCTATGGATTTTATAGATGGATTGCCATGGACTAGAGCAGGATATGATAGTATTTGGGTAGTGGTAGATCGACCGACCAAGAGTGAAAGATTCATATCTGTCAAGTCAACCATAACAACATCCAAGTTGGCAGAATTGTATGTTAAGTGAATTGTTCTTCTATGGTGTGCCGAAGAATATTGTAAGCGATAGAGACCCATTATTTACCAGTAGATTTTGGAAGAACTTACAAGATATTTTGGGAACCGAGCTGCACTTGAGCACAGTTTATCACCCATAGACGGATGGCCAGACCGAGAGAGTGAATCAGATTTTGGAAGATCTTCATCGAGCTTGTATTATGGATTTTGGAGGTTCTTGGGAAGATCATTTGCATTTGGTAGAGTTTGCATATAACAATAGTTATCAGTCAAGTATTAGCATGGCGTCATATGAAGCATTGTATGGAAGACCTTGTAATTCGCCTTCATGTTGGTGGGAAGTAGGTGAGAAACCGATACTTGGGCCTGAAATGATTAAAGAGACATCAGAGAAGATAGAGATAATTCAACAACGAATGAGGACTGCTCAAGATCGTCAAAAGAGTTATGTAGATAAGAGAAGAAGATATTTGGAATTCTCAGTTAGAGACATGGTATTTGTTAAGATTTCTCCTTTGAAGAATGTTGTTCGATTTGGTAGGATGGGAAAGTTAGCACCTAGATTTGTTAGACCGTTTCCAATTATTGAGAGAATTGGGAAGTTGGCTTATAGAGTGGACCTACCTTCGAAGATGGCGGGTGTGCAAATTTTTTTTCATACCTTTTATCTATGGAAATTTGTGAATGACTTAGGTGTCGTGGTAGTACGGGATCAGTTGGAAGAAATAGAAGATGAGCCTGAAGTTTCAAGACCTTGTAAGCCGCTTTGAATCGTTGGGAATGAGGTGAAACAACTTAGGAGGAAGGTAGTTAAGCTAATTAAGGTGTAATGGAGTGAGGATAATAGGGATTGTACGTGGGAGACTGAAGAGAGTATGGGAACGGCCTATCCAGAACTCTTCGAGTGGTAAGACCCCTATGTCGTATCTACTTGCACCATTAAATCTTATACTATTAGAATTTTGCATGCTAGGATAGGTTTTGTTTGATATTGTTGATTTAATTGTTTAGTTGGATTGTTAAGTGCTTTCTAGTGACTGGTAAGCGTGCAAGATAACCTTGGTTGCTTTTATTTGTTTAGGTATTTCGGGGGCGAAATTCCTAAAGGGGGAGAATGTAACGACCCGTATTTTATGCATTGGAAGATCATAAAATAATTTTATTTGATTCATTGATGGTCGTATGATTCTAATATTTTGGGATATGGTTTTTAGGGTTGTTTTACACATCTATGATTTTTCCCGAATCTCTATGTGACCATTTTGCCCATAGAGATCTTATTTCGACTATAACTAATAGAAGCCGAATTAGATGCTATAAACTGTTTCATTGCTTTGGGATGGTAATTTCCCATTTCGTAGAGTGGTCATATAGCAAAATCAGATAAGTGGTTATGAAGTTATAGCAATTTTAAATTTTAAAATCCGCTGGCCAGAATTTGAAGGGGATTAATGGACCGAATTAGCAAGTCCATTAGTTTAATCAGGGTTGGCTATAAATATAAGGTGAGAGAGACCATTTGAAAGTTTATCCCTCATTTCAAATCAGCTCCAAACCCTAACACCTCTCTAATTCTCCATTCATCTCATTGGATTTCATCTCAAATCGTCTCTAATTGCAAATTAGAGGCTAGATCTTCAACCAGAAGCTTGATCTCATCACTTTGGTTGCATCTTCATTCGATTTCTCACTGTCCAGATCGGATCTTCATCATATTTCATAGGTTTGGTAGATTTGGTGAGTAGTTATGATCTCTCACTAGTCTATGATGGATTATATATTGTAGTTAGGTGGTAATAGGTAGAATTGTCAAATTAAATCGATTAGACTTAGGTAATTTTAAATTTAGAAACTCTAGATTAACCTAATTAAACATGTAATTGGGATTACATCATTGGCTAGTGTCATTTATTCATATTTGGGTCTGAAATACTATATTTTGGATTAGATCTATGCTTGAATTGTGATGGTAGATTGAATTTGATAATTGCAATGTTCGTATTAGATGTTATTGGATGATTTGCTATGTTTGATTCGCTGTTATGTTTGAATTGCTTGCTATGCTTGATTCGTTTGCAAGTGTTGTGCATATTTTAAGATTTTGGTTGGTGATCGGAGCATATCGTGAGCAAAGTTCATCAAAATCGCACGAAACTTGAAGGATGGGCTCTGGAGCAAGGTAGGAAGACCCCCTAAAAATTTCATGATAATTGGAGATAATTATTTGGATCAGCATCGATCCGATTGAATCGGATTGGTAGTGATCCAAAATTGGCGTGCCAATTAAAGTGAGATCCATAGGGAAGAAGGGCATGGGTTTTAGAGATGCTCTATGAAGTTAGGTTAAAGGATAGGACAAGTGTTGAAGATTGGATGGATCATCTTTGTTGGATTGGCTATGGTGCGTAGAAGAGAAGATCTGAAGGCTAAGAGGGATGGCTGAGGGTCTATCACGTATAATGGGAGTGTACTTGAGGCTAGAAGAGAAATGGAGTCCAAAATGGTTAAGTATTTAGATCGACATCGATCCAATTGGATTGGATCGGTACCGATCCAAATTATTGGCTCTAGTGGATGTGAGATCCGGGTTGGAGACTCTAGGGTTGCAGTGGATCATGTTGGAAGTTGTGGCTCGCCGATTGGTTCTATGGTTTGGAAGTTATAACATGATGAAGTTTCGGCTCTTCGGTCGTGGGCTCGGATAAGGAGTAGGATCGAAGGAGTTGGTAGAAAGCTCGTGATGGAATGAAGCTGTGGTATAATGGACTGGGTTGAGTGGCAAGACTCGTGCCCGAAAATGGATTGGAGTTGTGAAAGCTCTGAAGATCGAGGAGTGCCAAGGAATCGTTGATAACTCGGAGTGTTCTGGTTGTGTTCAAGCAGGGGTACTATATCGGAGGGCACCTGGGAGCTGGTAGCGTCAGTCATGTATCCAGGACCACTCCGAGAGGGTCTAGTGTCAGTCGGTACGGAGGTACTGTAAGAGACAACTGTGTTTAGTTTCAGCTCCGAAAGTACAGGGAAAACAATCGAGAACCAGGATTTCCATTAGTCTCTGGCAAGCGAGGACGGGTATATACAAGTTATCATATATTCAAGGCTTTAGAAGACGATAACTAAATTTTGGTTGATGGATGCTATGGTTACTATGGCTGTTATGTTCGCTATTTCTCTTTGTAATATCCCGCTACATGGAGGCCCAAAACTAACGGCTACGGATGCTGCAGTCATCCATAGCTATTAATCCTCGATGACCAAATACGGCGTTGTTAGATTCATTGATACACAGAAACACATGAATATGGAAAAAATTTAAAACATCAAACAAGATCACATTCCATTTCAAAATATTTCCAATTCATTACATAATCCCACAATTGTTAACTACGTTCAGAGAAAATATATTTATTACAACATACGCTAAGAGCGACATATGAAGATGTCCCCTTGGATGATCAGAGTATATTTGTAGGCAATTTGACAACTTTTCCATTACAAACAACATAGCAGAATCAAATAAAAGAGAACTCCAGATATCTATTATGCCTCCCGCACGTATCCGGAAGCTTATTCGTCTAAAGAGGTACCTGAAAACCTTAATTCTCAGACTACTCAAAATAAATTGAATACCCGAGAGTTTAAAGGGAAAACATAAACTTCGAGTCAGACATAAAACATTGTATGAATAAAAATCTACCATCTTAATGATTTAGATGTCTAGTGAGACCATGCCGCTTAGCGGAACGGGTTTTCTCCTCACTAGTATCTTAAAACATTTATAAAACCATATATTGTGCTCCTGCATCCACAATGGTTAAAACAATTCAAAATAATATGATAGGATGATATGCAACATAAATGAATCAATTCTGGATTACCCATCCCCGTTCATTTTGACTATCTGTCTCAGTTATAGTTTCTAGGATTACTATTAACCTAATAGTTTTCATGGGCTGACTAATAACTGGTTAAATGTTTAAGGACTCCATGTCCAATTACAAAGTTTTCATCGGTTGACTAGGAACCTATTGGTAACTCCAATATCTTTTCTACTTATCCTAGTATTCATGTGCTGACTAGGAACCTATTGACATCTATCAATATCTTAATCTGGATATAGTTTTCATGGGTTCACTATAAACCTATTGGCCCCTGCCAATATCAAATTATAGTTTTCATGGGCTAACTATGAACCTGTCTTTCTGACATCTTCATCCATGCATAGTTTTCATGGGCTAACTATGAATCTATTGGCCCCTGCCAATATCTTTCTTTTGTATTTTAGCATCCTATTTTCTAGTCTTCGTGACCTTCTGGATGAAATTATACTCATTCAGGAGTTAACTTAGATTGTATTCACTAATGGGTCAACATAGCTGGTTATTTAGCCTTTCCCCAAAATACAACTATGGGTCCATTACAATGTGAATATATACATATATGAAGAAGTATGCATAATAACTTGGTTAATCCCTTTAACATTTTAATCAAAGAAAATTTCTTCAAAAACTCCTTTTTAAAACACTTTATCTAATTATGCCATGGTTTCTTTCAAAATGAGATTGGGTTATTTGCTTTGAGAACTAAGGGCTATCGAAACCTTCAAAACCTTGCTTTTGACTTCGTTGGATAACCTCCTTCGAAAGCATACAAATCTCTCTTCAAAACATTAGGTCCCTACCTTTCGAAACACTTTATTTCTTCTCTTTCGATACCTTTCGAACATATTAAAGTATTTCTTAATAATAATACTTAGAAGCTTAGCTTCGAAACCATTGAAAGTAACCCTTTCGAAACCTTTGGAAGTAGCCCTTCCGAAATCATTGAAAGTCTCCCTTTCAAAACCATTGAAAGCCCCCCTTTCGGCAGGCCTAGTCCTTCTTAGTATCCGTCCGCCTGAATGTCTCTACAATGGATTACGTATGGGCAAAATTGAAACTGTTCTGGTAGTATCGCTGCTGTTTTTTTGCAACTTTTGTTGTTGCTGGAACTATGTGGTATGGTTCAGCAAGAACACCAATCGAGTTATTTGGTCCCACTTGTTATCATTGGGATCAGGGATACTTCCAGCAAGAGATATGTGTCAAAGTGAATATAAATGAAAGTATCTCTTTCGAAACCATCCTTTATCAAATAAAAATATTGGGGAAAACATGATGGCGTCGGCACCATCCCTTTTGAAAGCTTTTGATCATTTAGACAAACTTTGAAGGATAGCATCGAAACCCCTTTCGAAGCCATTTCCTTCGAAACCCTTGGACCCTTTCGAAAGCATTTAGGAAGTGGCTTAAAACATCTTTAAAAACAAGTACTACCTTTCGAAAGCATTGATAACTTCAATACACTCGTAAGGTTAAAGAACGGCAGTAGGGATTCTACTAGGTCAGAACCCCTTCTTTCGAAAACATTTAGAAAACCTCGTTCAAAAACATACGCTTCGATTCCTTCGAAGGCTTAAATAAAACAAAGGCAGATGCTTTTCTTTTAAAACAAACAAAAAGGTATCGACCTCATCGGAAGCCATGCTTTCGACACCTAGCCTTCTGCCTTTCTCCAATCCACTACATACCATCTAAATGACACCTTGTGTATTGGTTTCGGCTTAGTGGATTCGACTTGATTGAAGGCAAAAGCTCTGAGTCGAAAGGTACTCCTAAAGAAGGCAAAACCAACTTTTCTGGGTAAATCTAATTTTATACTAATTAAAGCAACACTTTCTTACTAACCTGCCACGTGTAAACACAAGATTAGTTGCCTGAACTTTTCAAATTCTTTACTAAAAATAACTACCGCTAATTTCAGATCTAAACCATGGTTAAGTTAGCAAATAAGCCCTTCCATTAAACAAAACCAATATTAGAAAGAAGTCCCTCTTCTAAAATAATTAAATTTGCATAGCAAATCACTTAGGAAAATTCCCTAAAAATTCCAGAAATTCACTTTAATCATGTTATCTAACATATCAAAATTTCAGAGCCAAATTCTTAATGTATTTTCCGAAATAAAATTATAAACCCAAATAACTATATTTTCCTTTGAAAATTCATAACAATCTTTCCATAGCTTGGAAAATTATCAAAATTAAAACCTAACTCCAAAATCATGTTTTTCATAATATAAAATTTTTCCATGGCATTTAGACATCAATATAATCGGTATTGCCCTAAAACCATGAGAAATCATATTTAAATAATCTTGTTTAAATCAAATAAATTATGATTCAAGCATATCATCATCCAAATTATCATTAAACTAATTTACCCTTAAATCTGAAAACATATGATTATAAAAAAATAGAGATGAAATTATTATTTACCTTGATTAAGATAAGGAGATTGGATTGAGATTGATTTCCCCTAAGCTTGAATCTCTAGCTTTTGATTTAATTCCTCTTCTCTTTCTTTGATTATGGTCGGCTCCTCTTTAAGTTTTTGTTTTGCGTGTTCAAAATGACGTGAATGGGAAATAAAATGGTAGGAACTAAAATATATATAGAGGTAAGGGTTATGTGTGGCAAATACCCAATATACCCTTATGTAAATTGATTAGCTTATAACCCTTTCTTAAGTCCATTTAACTATTTAATTGAGCACGACCTATTATTTATTCAATTCTCACTCCCCTTATCACTTAGCATTTACATTATTCTTTTAATTTATCTAATTAAATCTTTTGAATAATGTTATCAATAATTAAGGGTGTTACAGGCACCTCTACTTAAAGAGTTTTGTCCTCAAAATTCAGTAAGGACTAAATACTAAACATAGCAATCATCTATAACGACTCCTAACAACCATACTAGTATACCTGATTAGGAATTATCTATATAAATCTATTATAGACATACCCTCAAAATAGATCAGGATAAGTATCTCGAACCCTATCCTCTGTCTCCCAAGTACAGTCCTTCTCGTTGTCACTCCACTGAACTTTCACCAACTTGACTGTCTTGTTCCTCAATCTTTTCTCATCTCTCGTACAACCTGAACTGGTTGTCTAACAAAAGTCAAATTAGGTTATACTACTAGATCTTCCAACCCCATCGGAGGAATAGTAGCCTCTAGGTCATGCACATGCTTACGATGATGAGACACATGAAATAAATTAAGGACACCTGCCATACTACTCGAAAACTCTACTATGTATGCGAGCTTTCCAATCCTCTCTATAATATGGAATACACCAACATATCTCGGTGTCAGTTTCCTTGACTTTCCAAACCATACCACACCCTTCATTGGTGATACGTTAATGAAAATCCTATCTCCAACTGAGAACTCTAGGTGCTTATGCCTCTTATATGCATAACTCTTCTATCTGGATTGAGCTTCCTTCATTCATTCTCATATCAACTCAATCTTCTCTGACGCCTCTCTAACCAAATCTGGACCTAAGACCAATCTGTCTCCAGTCTCCAACCAACATGCTAGTGATTTGCATGCCTTCATATAAAGCTTCAAAAGGCGCCATTCCTGTACTAGTTTGATAACTATTATTATAGGAAAACTCAACCAAATGTACGTGATCCTCCCAAGATCCACCAAAATCCAATACAAAAGCTCTCAACAAATCCTCGAGTACTTTATTGACTCTTTCTGTCTGCCCATCCGTCCGAGGGTGATACGCAGTACTCGTCTTGGGCTTAGTACCTAACACATCCTGTAGACTCTTCCAGAATTTGCTAGTGAGTAAAGCATCTCTGCCACTGACCATGCTACTAGGAACTCCATGAAGTCTAACTATGTTCTTCATGAACAAGTTCGCTAAAACAGGTGCCGTCCCGGTTGACTTGACTGGAATGAAATGGGCACTCTTGGTCAATCTTTCCACTATGACCCATATACTTTCATTTCCTCTATTTTACCTTGGCAACCCATCTATAAAATCCATGGATATAGAATCCCATTTCCAAACTGGAATCTCTAGAGGCTGAAGAAATCCAATCGGCTTCTGTTGTTTGGCTCTCACTTGTTGACAGTTTGCACACTGCCTAGCCCACAAGCCAACATCCCTCTTCATACCTTCCCAATAGAAACTCCTCTTCATATCTTGATACATCTTGGTCCCTCTAGGATGAATCGTAAACTTAGATCGATGACATTCCCCAAGGACTTCTTTTCTCAAGTTTACAACATCTGGAACACATAATCACCCCTTCTTTCTCAACCATCCTCTCTGGTCAAGACAGAATTCTTTCGAATCATCGATCTTAGTTCCAACCTCAAGCTTTCTAATCTTCTCAGCTAATAATGGATCCTCCTTCTGCTTGGAAGCAATTCCCTCGATCAACACCGGTCGAACTTCTAAATAGGACACCATGGTAGTACTCCGACTAGAACTAGCAGTCGATCTTAACTGCACACCACAACTGGCCAAAGTTTCTAGATCTTTCCATTCTACCAACATAGCCAACACCACATTCTGATGTCTTCTGCTAAGAGCATCCGCTACTTTATTACCTTTCCCTAGGGTATACTCTATACCAAAATAAAAAGAAACCGAAAACTCCAGCCACCTCTGCCGTCTCATATTCAACTCCTTTTGAGAGAATAAATATCTTAAAAACTTATGATTTGTGTATAGCTCAAATCTCTCCCTTAAGAGGTAATGCCTCCAAATCTTCAAAGCGAAGATCACCGCAGCAAACTCCAAATCATGAGTAGTATATCTCACTTCATGCGGTCTAAGCTGTCATGAAGCAAAGGCAATCACTTTACCCTTCTACGTCAACACATCTCCCAATCTAGTTCCACATGCATCAGTATACACCACCAACCCTTGGTTTCCATCTGGAACTACTAACACTAGTGCATTGGTCAACAAATGCTTTAACTTAAGGAATGCTTCCTCACATCTATCAGACCAAACAAACTTCACCTCCTTCCAGGTAAGCTTAGACAAAGGCACTGCTATCCGCGAGAAATCCTTAGTAAATCTCCGGTAATAGTCAGCAAGTCCAAAAAACTTCTAATCTTAGTCACCATCTCTGGTCTCTTCCAATTATTAACACCTTCGATCTTATCTGGATCGATTGACAAACCCTTCTCTGAAACCACGTGACCAAGAAACTTAAACTCTTTCTTTCAAAAATGACACTTGAAAAACTTCGCCTTTAGCTGATTCTGCCTTAGTATCTTCAGCACAACTCTAAGTTGATCTTCATGCTCCCTGTCATCCTTAGAGTATAAAAAATGTCATCTATAAACACTAACACGAATCTGTCCAAGTACTCTCAGAAGACTCAATTCATCAAATCCATAAAGAAAGTTGGCGCATTCGTTAACCCAAATGGCATTACTAACCACTCGTACGAACCATACCTAGTCTGAAATGCTGTCAAAGGAATACTGTCCTCTGCCACTCTTAATTGATGGAAACATGTTGCCAACTAGGAAAACACCTTGGCTCAACACAACTAATCGAACATATCATCAATTCTTGGCAAGGATACTTATTCTTTATCGTCCTTTCGTTCAACTTACGATAGTCGATACACATTCTCAACAACCCATCTGGTTTCTTCACGAATACCGCGGCTGCTCCCCAAGGCAAATTTATTGGCCTAATAAAATTCCTTACTTCAAGATCCACTAGGTGCACCTTCAATTCTTTCATCTTAGTAGGTGTCATCCTGCTAGGTGGTTTACTCACAGGTTCAGCTCCTAGCATAAGATCTATCTAAAACTAAACAGCTCGTTTCGGTGGTAGTCTTATGACTGGCTCAAAGACATTTGCAAACTCTTTTGCAATTTGAACCTGACTTTGCTCTTCTCCCACTTCCATTGTACTTGACAAAGCACAACTAATCTAGTCAGAATTCTCCACCGAGAATATAATTCGGTCATGACTATCAGGGTGTCTCAGCGATATCTCCCCATCTTGGCAAAATATCCTAGCCTCATACCTTCTCAACCAATACATAACCAAAATGATTCTGAAATCTACAAAATTGAAAATATACAGACTGCATGCAAACTTATGACCGAACAAATCAAGTTCTAACTGGTCACAACTCATCCTCAGAGTTGCATACCCTCCTATTGGATTCGCAACCCTTAAAGAAGTAACAAGATATGTGGGTTCTAAGCATAACCTATCAACCAAACACTGGAATATAAATGAATGTAATGCATCGGCATCAAATAGTATCTTAACTAGTATACTCTGAATCAAAAATGTACCTTCCATCACAGTCTTCCCTTTATCAGCTGCGGTTGGCTTAGCAAATGATCCAATAGCAAAAACCTTCCCTCTGTCCGCCTTGACTGGCTCTGGACATTGGTTCTTATAATGCCCAAATTGATCACAGTTAAAGCACTTCACATTCTTCTTGTCTGCAACCTTCTTTCCCTTTCCTGACCAGCACTCATTTGCATAATGACCCTTCTTGTCACATTTGTAGAAAACTAAATCCACCTTTGCCTTCTTGGCAAAATCCTCGTTCTGGGCTCCCTTCTTTTTAAAGAACTTTCTTTTCTTTCCCTGAGAACCCTGGGTTTCCACTAGCTTATCTCTAGCACAAACAGCAAGCATCTCTTCATAGCGAATCGCCATCTCCACAACCACATTATAAGGATCACAGATATGTGTCATGGTTGCTCTAGCAAGCTTAGGTCTCAAACCCCGAATAAACCTTTCATTCCTTCTGATGTCAGTGTCAACAATAACATATCCATATCGAGACAGCTCATCAAACCTAGTGGCATACTCAATAACCAACATCTCTCCCTGAAATAGATCTGTAAACTTTCTCATCAGCGCTGACTTAGCAACCTCAGTTAAGAACCTTTGTTCAAATCTCCTTCTAAACTCAGCCCACGTTAGCTCTACCTCCAGAACACCGGCAGTAACACTGTTCCACCAATGAAGTGCAGGCCCCTGTAACTGTCTAGAGGCCAACATTCTCATTTGCTCATCATCTAAACCAAAATCAGCAAAGATATGCTTACAATGCAATAGCCAATTCTTTACTTCTAGGGCATCCTCTATTTCCATAAACGGCTTTCCAGCCAGACTGGTGTAATCCTTGCTCAGCTTAGCATAGTTATTCCCAACTGGAGCCACAGAGTTAGCTCCTCCAACATTTCCAGCAATACCAGCACCAGCTCCTACTTGCATCACATTGACGAAGAACTAATACATCGCCCCCATATCTACTGATGGATTTCCAGCACCAACATTGGCTTCATCATTTTGGTTAGCATTAGCCTGTCGACCTTGGTTTCTACTAGTATTAGGTCGAGCATTTCCATTAGTTGTGGTGCTTCCTCCACCGAGATCTCCTCTTTCATTTCCTCTTTATCGTAAATCTGCATACGATCCTTAGTAAGATACAAAAGAACGGCCTAAGAGAGAGGGGAGTACGTACACACACAAATATATATATATATATATATATATATATATATATATTAAATACAAGTACGTTACTATAGCGTTATCCCAAATCCCGATCATATTTCCGATTCATTGATTATGTTTGAAAAAGCTTTTAGGTTTTAACTTTCTTTTAAACTTTCATAAACCTATGCTCTGATACCAACTTGTAACATCCCCCTAATTGGAGGTCCAAAACTAACTCAATCATTTAGATGTCTAGTGAGACCATGTCGTTTAGCGGAACGGGTTTTCCCCTCACTAATATCTTAAAACCTTTATAAAACCATATGTTGTACTCTTGCATCCACAATGGTTAAAAAAATTCAAAATAATATGTTAGGATAATATGCAACTTAAATGAATCAATTCTGGATTACCCATCTCCATTCATTTTGACTATCTGTCTCAGTTATAGTTTCTAGTATTACTATTAACCTAATAGTTTTCATAAGCTGACTAATAACCGGTTAAATGTTTAAGGACTCCCTGTCCAATTACACAGTTTTCATGGGATCACTATGAACCTATTGGTGACTCCCATATCTTTACTCTTATCCTAGTTTTCATGAGTTGACTAGGAACCTATTGTTAACTCCAATATCTTTTCGTCTTATCCTAGTTTTCATGGGCTGACTAGGAACCTTTTGACATCTGTCAATATCTTAATCCGGATATAGTTTTCATGGGTTCACTATAAACCTATTGGCCCCTACCAATATCTAATCATAGTTTTCATGGGCTAACTATGAACCTTTCTTTCTGACATCTTTATCCATGCATGGTTTTCATGGGCTTACTATGAACCTATTGTCCCATGCTAATATCTTTCATTTATATTTTAGCATCTTATTTTCTGGTCTGCCAGACCTCCTGGATACAATTCTACTCATTCAGGAGTTAACTTAGATTATATTCACTATTGGATTGACCAAGCTGGTTATTCTCACCATCCCCAAAATACGATTATAGGTCCATTACAATGTGAATATATACATATATGAAGAAGTATACATTATAACTTGGTTAATCCCTTTAACCTTTTAATCAAAGAAAACTTCTTCAAAAACTCCTTTTCAAAACACTTTATCTAATCATGTCATGGTTTTCTTTCAAAATGAGATTGGGTTATTTTCTTTGAAAACTAAGGCTGTCGAAACCTTTAAAACCTTGCTTTCAACTTCACTGGATAACCTTCTTCGAAAGCATATAAATCTCTCTTCAAAACATTAGGCCCTTGCCTTTCGAAACACTTTAAATCTTCTCTTTCAAAACCTCTTGAACATATTAAAGTATTTCTTAATAATAATACTGAGAAGCTTAGCTTCGAAACCATTGAAAGTACCCCTTTCGAAACCTTTGGAAGTAGCCCTTCCGAAATCATTGAAAGTCCCCCTTTCGAACCATTGAAAGTCCCCCTTTCAAAACCATTGGGTTTATACTTAAAATATTATTTGGGTCAAATTGAATATAAAACGAAAGTATCACTTTCGAAACCATCCTTTATCAAATAAAAATATTGGGGAAAACATGATGGCGTCAACACCATCCCTTTCAAAAGCTTCTGGTCACTTAAACAAACTTTGAAGGGTAGAGTCGAAACCCATTTCGAAGCCATTGCCTTCGAAACTCTTGGACCCTTTCGAAATCATTTAGGAAGTGGCTTAAAACATCTTTAAAAACAAGTACTACCTTTCGGAATCATTAATAACTTTGATACACTCGTAAGGTTAAAGAACGCAGCAGGGCTTCGACTGTGTCGGAACCCCTTCTTTCGAGAGAATTTAGAAAACCTCTTTTGAAAACTTATGCTTCGATTCCTTTAAAGGCTTAAATAAAACAAAGGCAGGTGCTTTTCTTTTAAAACAAACAAAAAGGTATCGACCCCATCTGAAGCCATGCTTTCGACACCTAGTCTTCCGCCTTTCTCTAATCCACTATGTTCCATCTAAATGATACCTTGTATATTGGTTTCGGCTTAGTGGTTTTGACTTGATTAAAGGTGAGAGCTCCGAGTCAAAAGGTATTTCTAAAGAAAGCGAAACCAACTTTTCTGGGTAAATCTAATTTTATACTAATTAAAGCAACACTTTCTAACTAACTTGCCACGTGTAAACACAAGATTGATTGCCTGAACTTTTCAAATTCTTTACTAAATATAACTGTTGCTAATTTCAGATCTAAACCATGGTTAAGTTAGCAAATAAGCCCTTCCATTAAACAAAACCAATATTGCAAAGAAGTCCCTCTTCTAAAATAATTTAATTTGCATAGCACTCACTTAGAAAAATCTCCAAAAATTCCAGAAATTCATTTTAAACATGTTATCTAACATATCAAAATTTTAGACCCAAATTCTTGATGTATTTTCCGAACTAAATTTATAAACCCAAATAACCATATTTTCCTTTTAAAATTCATAACAATCTTTCCATAGCTTGGAAAATTATCAAAATTAGAAACCCAACTCCAAAATCATGTTTTTCATAACATAAATTTTTCCATGGCATTTAGACATTAATATAAATCGGTTTTGCCCTAAAACCGTGAGAAATCATATGTAAACAATCTTGTTTAAATCAAATAAATTATGATTCAAGCATATCATCATCCAAATTATCATAAAACGAATTTACCCTTAAATCCAAAAACATATGATTATAAAAAAAATAGAGATTGAATTATTATTTACCTTGATTAAGATAAGGAGAGATTGGATTGAGATTGATTTCCCTAAGCTTGAATCTCTAGCTTTTGATTTAATATCTCTTCTCTTTCTTTGATTATGGCCGGTTCCCCTTTAAGTTTTTGTTTTGCATTTTCCAAATGATGTGAATGGGAAATAAAATGGTAGGAACGAAACAAAATATATAGGGGTAAGGGTTATGTGAGGAAAATACCAAATATACCCTTATGTAAATTAATTAGCTAAT
This sequence comes from Allium fistulosum, assembly GCA_030737815.1. Classification (NCBI taxonomy): domain Eukaryota; kingdom Viridiplantae; phylum Streptophyta; class Magnoliopsida; order Asparagales; family Amaryllidaceae; genus Allium; species Allium fistulosum. Next base: position 87,819,026 of record CM060905.1, read on the forward strand.
AACCCATTCTTAAGCCCATTTAATTATTTTATTGAGCACGACCTAATATTTATTCAACTCTCAATCCCCTAATCACTTAGCATTTACATTATTCTATTTAATTTATCTAATTAAATCTCCTGAATAATGTTATAAAAAATTAGGGGTGTTACACTCTTGGGTAGGCTATCATCTATAAGAATGCTGGAGAAGGGAATTGGAATAGGGTTAATGGAGGAGGCTATTTAGACTCTTCTATCCTATTCCGTTATAGCATCCTATTGCCATTTATTTGAGTAGCATATTATATCTTATTATTATGTGCTAACTCTTTGGTTGCAGGGACATGTCAGGTATGGTTTTTTTGTACATGTCTAGCACCATATTTTCCAGTATAGCTTTTGATAGTCATTTACCGCTCATACCAAGCTGTTATATGACCCAAGATTTTATGTTTCCTCTTATCATCTAGGTGCTCTTAAATGAGTAGACTAGATGATAGATTTGGAGTTGTAGCTGTCGTACGAAGATGAGCTTAGAGAAGCTATGATGTATTACTCTATATTTATAGTTTCCATTGTCTGTTTCTATGTACTCTGAGAGATGTATTGAGGAAATGTTGTACTGAGGTATTATGGCATTTGTACCATAACTCATGATTTAGTGGGGATGTTATTCTCATTTATTATGGCTCACTATATTCTATTGTATATTTTCTATAGTATATTTTATCCCTACACTATGAGATATGCAATAGTTTTTCTACTTCAAATTTCAACCCTTGATGATCGTCCCATATCAGCCTGGCATGTTTATAGCGCTCTTTTAGGTCATTAATGTGCAGGTAGTATGGGGAAGTCATCACAGAAAGAGTTGAGCTTGAAAGCCGGCTAGGTTTCAAGATTGATCGCCATGGAATATTATGAGTGAATAGAAGATTATGCATTCCAAGTATCGACGGGGTCAGGAAAGAAGAGCTAGCTGAGTGCCATTGTTCGAAAGTCTCCATTCATGAAGCATTTTTTGTGGTGGGAAGGCATGAAGTGGGATATTTCTATTCATGTAAGAAGATGTTTGAACTGCCAACAAATCAAAAGCGACTACTAGAAAACTATTGGACTGCTTCAACCACTCGAGGTTCCAAAGTGGAAGTGAGAATAGATATCAATGGACTTCATTGATGGGTTACCTAGGTTAAGGCGGGGAAATAAAGGCATTTAGTTATTGTCGATCGATTAACTAAGAGTGTGCATTTCATTCTAGTGAAGTCGACTAGAAATGCCTCCATTTTGGCAAACTTATATGTAAAGGAGATAGTTCGACTCAATGGAGTGTCTAGAAGCATTGTAAGTAATAGAGATCCAATATTGACAAGTGTTAACAAGTTTTCTTGTCAACACCTCAAAGTGATGCTAAGAAAGATGAATAATCCTTTGTACGGACAGTGGGCATGGTTCCTTTAGGAATTTCCTCTCGATTTGGCTTTATTTATTGATGCTTCTCAAATCAGACCTTTCGACGTCGTTGAAAGGTATGAATTCTGGGTTAAGTGGCCTTTCGATATTGATGAGCTAGTGTGAATAATCCTTCAAAAGCCTTCTTTTCGATCAGATTGAAATTACTTGAGTTAAGTCTTTTTAGATAGGTTTCAACCTTGTCGAAAGCTTAGGTGTTAGTTTCCTTTAGGTTTAGGAAAGAAGTCTTATTCTCTAGTGGATTTGGAATGGGCTTTGACCTTGTCAAAAGCTATGGAAATGACTTCCTTTGGGCTGAATCTATTAGCCCAAGTTTTAGTATTTGGAGAACAGGTTTCAACCTTGTCGAAATCTTTAGTCCACAAAATTGATGGGTTCGGAAGGTTACATAAATTGTTAGGTTCAGAAGAGTTGTCGACCTTGTCGACAGGAACCTTTCGATGGGGTTAAACCTGAAATACAAAGTTTAATCCAACAAAAGCTTAAGTAAAAAAGTAAAGAGATCAATAATGCTCAAGACTTCCCTTTTTCCATCTAAAGAAATTTTATTTCATTAAATCTCCAAATGATCACCCAATTAGGTTTACAATGATTTATTAAAGAAAATACAAGTTTAGAATGAGAGAAGTTGGATCCAAAAATGTCACCGCTTGGGTCTTATTTATAGATGTAGGCGGCCTCCCTTCCACGCCCTTGCCTTAGACGACGTTTGATGGTCCTCCTTTTATATGCTGTTGTGAACCTTTCGACCTGATCGAGAGCTATGCCTCCTTTCGACGTTGTCGAAAGGTGTTCCTTTGTATGCTATTTGAACCTTTCGACCTGGTCGAAAGCTATGCCTCCTTTCGACGTTGTCGAAAGGTGTTCCTTCCGATGTTGTCGAAATCTATGTTCCCCTTCAATGTTGTTGAAGGCTATGTTCTCCTTCAATGTTATCGATGGTTATGCTTCCTTTTGACGTTGTCGAAAGGTGCCCTTTTTCTTCTTGTCATGCTGTAGTAGTTTTTTCATTTTCTCTTAACCATTCAGCCTTGTCGAAAGTCATGCCTCCTTTCGACGTTGTCGAAAGGTCTTTTATTATTCTTCTGCCTTTCTGTTTTCTGAGTATTGCTTTCTTCATAGCACCTTTCGACATTGTCGAAAGGTGTCCTGGATGGATCTTGACCGGTTCGAAAGGCTTACTATAGCTTTCCAAGGGATTACTAATGCTTGCTTTGACTTCTTCACCTTCTTCGAAAGGTCCTGAAGCTGTTAAACTTTGATGGCAGCATCCCTTTGACTCCTTCGAAATGTTTGGTCTGAACTCTTCTCTCTTGGTCTTTGTTTAAGTACCTTTCGACTTAGTCGAAAGGCGGATTTTTTGGAGTAACATCCCCCTCCCTTGTGAAGGGATGCTCTTGACTTTCCAAGTCATCTTTGTCGAAACCCAGAAACTTCATGCCTCTTAGCCTTCCCACGTAGATCTGGGTCGTCCATTCAAATCTGATCTAAGGGCTGATAATTTTGGGAGACTTTTTTTTATATAATACGCTCTTCTTCTTCTTCTTCCTCTTCCATTCTTCCTGCAATTAAAATTTAAAACACAAGTAAAAGAATTCTAAAGACCTTCAAACTACCATCTCACTTCTATAAATCCGAATCACCAGCAAATCCAATACGTAAGTTTTAAATTTAACTCTATTTGATTAACTTCAATCGAACTCCGTCCCTCAGATTTTAAAATTGAAATTCATTTTTGAAATCGTTCGAAATTTGATTTTATTGAAGGCTGGTTCCAATTGATTTATTGGAAAGCTTCCTTCAATCTTGTTTTAAGGATTTTTAAAGTTGTATTATTATTATTTTCTTTACTTGTTTATGGTATTGAAATTTATAGTGAATGATTCTTGGACCCATTCTCTTATCGGGTTTGGATTTTATTTCAAATTTTTAACCTTTTCTTTTTGTTTGTGACCTGAGTTATTGATTATCTTTATAACTTTTTGGAAATGAGATGGTTTGAATTTCTGCTTGAGTTCATTTGGTTTAAAGATTCATTTGCTTGTTCTTCAAGAAATTTTTGAAACCTGTACTTATAATCGAGTTTGGGGTTAGTTAAACTCGATTCAATTACATGGAACCCTCTTGTGTACAAATGATAAATTTGGCGGCATAAAATGACGTTTCTACCCCTTCAAAAGTGATTGAGGCGACAATATTGGATTTTCCTTCTTAGCACCTTTCGATGGGGTCGAAAGGTGTTGTGGTGCCAATTTTATCAATGTTGCCGAAAGGAAAGGTAGCCGAGTGGAGTGGATCTACCTCTTCGATAGTCAAACGTTTCGACTTAGTCAAACCCTTTAACCCCTTCGACAACAACCTTTCAACAAGGTCGAATCCTTTTAAACCATTCCAGTTCAATGGGTAGGATAGGTTTCGACCACACTGACCAGTCCTTTTGACAACGTCGACAACATTAACTAGACTTTTCAACAATGTCGACAAATTTAATATTTTTTCTCAGGAACTTTAAGTTATTGGTTCTGACCATGTCGAAAGGTCTTATTGCTTAGTTTTATGTTACACTTGTAGGGTATTCAGGCTCCCATTGAGCTTTCGACATTGTCGAAAAGAGTTGAATGGATTAATGTTATGTCTCATCCCTTCGACCTTGTCGATGGCTCAACGGACATATGTTATTACTTATTTATTCTTTAGGTTTTCGACAATTTAAGATATACTGGTTCAAAGTTGATGCTATTGTCCTTTCGACTTTGTCGAAAGCTCAAGCTACTGTACTTTTGACATTGTCGAAAGCTCAAGCTTTCGTCCTTTCGACATTGTCGAAAGCTCAAGTTAATTAATCTATCTGGTTTTTAACTCAAACTGTTTGCATAATTTAAAAACTTTATCTCTGTTTTCATGTTTAAATTATCTAAGTAGATTTCTTTGTTTAATTTTTGAATGCATTTTAAATTCATAAACAATCAAAGATTTTAACTAAAATGTTTTCACCTGGCAGGATCATGAACTCTCCTAAGAAAGCTGAAGTCATTTCAAAGCATTTTGCCATTGCATCTTAGGATGAAGTCAATGCCATCCTTAGGGATTTTTGTGTTGCTGGAATTAAAGTTATCCCTCCCGAGGAATCTGACACCATTGACAACCATCCTGAAGGGTATTTTGCTTACACTGCCATTCACATATGGCATGGCAGATTCTTACCTTTCCTCGGAGTTTTTATCTTCATATCTATCTTATGTTGAAATTGCCCCAATCTAACTATCTCTAAACGTCTACACTCATCTCTTGTCTTTAGAGACGTTGGCATTGGAATCTAGGCTCTCCTCTCTTAATGCTAAAGTGCTACATTTCTTAACCAGGTTGGCAAGGCTGAGCAATCTCAATAATCAAATATACAGAGTCAACACCTACAAGAAATTAATATCAGATGGGGTCAATAAATTCAGGGACTAGGAGAACTAGTTCTTCTTTGTCAGATGCTGTGATAATATTCGCGGGACTTTCGCCCCTCCCCGTAAGTCTGGTCTTGTGTTGTCTTTCCCCTACTTTATGTTTTCTATTAACTAATCTCGTTTATCAAGTGTCACTTCCAAGAAGCATAATGAGGTAAACATGAGGACAGTTGATTCTCCAACCATGGCTTCAAAATAGATTGGGAGCAGATTGACGCTTCTAACTCCTCAAACTTAAGAAATCACTCACTACTGCTACTAAGCCAGAGGATCTTAGGGACTCCTCCCTCTGTCTTGCACAATTCTCATGGCAAACGCTTCCTCTCCCTGGGAGATGCTGAACACTTCTCTCTAATGTCACCAATTTGTGCTGATCCTTCTAGTACATCATTGTTCTAGTATTTTTTGTCTCAGGCATTCTTTGAATTACTTTGACTAACTTTACATTTGCTTAAATTTGTTTCAACTTCTTCTCAAGTTATAGTGTCTTCTAGCGGTGCTGTCCCTCCTCCATCAACTTCTGGAGTGATATCAATCATGGAAGCTTTTGCAAAATATAAGAAAACTTTCAAAAGAAAATTGATGGAGTCTCTTGAAGACGCACCCCCAAAGAAAGTCGCTAAAATCAATGATGTAGATAAAGAGAAGGAGCGCCTGTCTCTTGAACAAGTTCCGAAGAGCCCCATTGTAGAAGCCCCCAAAGATAAACCGAAGCGAACTCTGCCTATTTCCGATCCTTTTTCCCGCATCTCAATTTCTGATTTCACAGCTGCACTTGAGCAAACACAGCTAGCTCTATTGACATCTCCCTCTATGAAACAAGTCCCTCCGAAGCCATCATCTTCTACTCCTCCTTCTGCAAATTTTGAAGAGATGATTGAGCTCATTTTGCATTCTAAATCTTTCACTTCTTCTCGCCTATCCTCTTTTACTCAAGATTTGGCGAGGAATTATTGCTCTCTAATGGAGCAACAACTTCTGGTAAGTTCTTCTTTAATTACCCTTATCACTGTTGGTTTTACTTCTTAAATCACTAACATGTGTTATATTTTTCTATCAGATCTCGAAGAGCTGGTTAGCTTTAAACGAGCATGTTTCAAAGACTTCAGCCAGATCCTCCAATCTGCAAGAGGAAATTCTGAGCTTAAAAATCAAGTATCTTCCTTGACTGCTGCCAAAAACGACGCTTCCACAGAGTTGGAGTAAGTGAAAGCTTCCCTTGCCAGGGTCGAGGTTGATTTAGAAGAAAAGAAGCAGGCCCACTAACTTACTACTGACGAAAAACTAGTCATGGATCTCACTCTGAAAGATATGGAAGATAAAAAGGGTCGCCTGGTTGCTAAGAATACTTCTTTGAAAGATAAATTCAAGAAGACTAGAGCTTCGCTCAAACTTGCTGTTCGTACCCTCTTCGATGTTAAGCAGCAAGTGTCCCAGTTGCCAGCGCTACCTTGGGAAAAATGATGCTGAAAAATTAAGAAGATGCTCTCATGCTTTTGTATGCCGACAATTACAAGACATGCCCTGACTTCGGCTTTCCTTCTCTTGATTCTTCCCTTGCTGAAAGAGTGATGGGCAAAATCAATCAGATGAAGCAAGGGATTAAGGCTGCGGACGAAGAGGAAATTAACCCCTCTGAAGCGCTTTCTTTTGATGTCCCCTCTTTTGATATCGAATCTGACTCTGAGGAGGAGGGTGACACAGATGATGCTGGTGAGGATCAGGATGATGATGGTAGCGAGGGCAGTGATGATGATAACGATGATGATGACAATGATGATGATCCTATCGAAGGTCAAGGCCATGGTGGAGACAAAAGGGACCCATATGGAGCTTCTGAAAAGGATGTGGGCGACCAAGCTGAATTTCTTGAAAAAGGACCATCTCCTTAGAAAGATATGCCACCTGCATCGCTCGAGCCTTCTGCTCCTCTTGATGAGGAAAATGCTCCCATTCATTCTGAGGATCCAAAAGGAAAGGAGCAGGCATCGCAGGCTTCCGTCCCAGTTTCTCAGGTATGGAATTCCCTGTTTAAATGTCTTATACTTCAAAGATTATAATTAGTGCCAACTCATTTGTTTTAGATAAGGAAGAAGTCAACCTTTCCATATAGGACAAAACTTGACAGAAAATAAGCGGAAATTAACAAGTTATATAGGACATTAGACAAATTGATAAAGGAGCACAATGTTCTTTCTAAAAAATATCATAACCTCGACAGGAGTACCTCTGCATTAGCATCTTTTAAATTTCAAAGGGCTGCAGCGTTATTAAAGAGAGCACGCCTTCGATACGACGCTCTCTTGAAGGAAAATCGAGAGTTACTAACTTTATTCTGGATGATGATCGAAGAAAGGGATATTTTAGTTAACTTTTTGTATAAAGTTTATTGTAGACATTCTATTATAGAATTTTCGTACTTAGGCGAGTACAGCGGGGGTTTACTCAGACGTTTCCATAAAAGATACTTAGATGAATTCGGATCTGACCCTCATCCCGGAGCTTGCTGGAACTTACCGCAGGTCAGATCGATTCCTCAAGATCTCCCTCCCGAAAAGCTTAAGTACTATGGAGATAAATTTGTTTATGAATTTTTCTCCAAGTTTATTTTATATGAACCAGATGAATGATTGAATATGTAACAATTAATCAATGTATGAATGTATGTTTTAGTTCTGTTTCCTTTATGTTTAGCTTCTCTTTACTACACTATTTCAGAATGACAGTTCTTTAGGTGGACTCGTCCTTAGAGACCACTTAAGCCAATATGCTAAATTGAGATAGTTTTACTCTGAAAATGCATCAATTTTAAAGACTTCAAATTTAGTGAGATATTGCTTTCTTCGAGATTTACAAAAATTGTACTTGGAATACTCTCGCCTCTGTTTTGACTTCCTCGGCGATGAGAAGGAAATCTTCCTTAAATAGATCAAGACATTCCACTCTAAACTAATTTGTGGTCGTCATAGCCCCCCAGTTGGGAAATGGAACTACAGCAAATGCCCGACGGTCATAACCCCAGAAGAAGTTACTCTTACTTTTGATTCGACAGTTACGCTTTCAGCTACCACTTTAGATAAAGTTAGAAAAGTAGTCTCCCAACTTTAAATGTAATCAAGTTGTTTGTTGTACCTGTTTAATTTCGTTGTTGTTTGAATTGTAATATGTTACTATAATAATAAAGAGATTCCTTAGCTTGATTTTGACTTTATTTTATCTCTTTTGTTTAAATAGGAGCTACAGTTATCCTCAACTTCTCTTCCTCATAACTTATCGTCACACATTGATGCCCTTAGAGAGAAGTTGTTGACAGCGAGTGGAGGGATTGTGGTTAGTGATGTGGTCTTATTAGAACGCTTTGACGGTAATCTTGAAGCGCTAAAATGGCACAAAAGATATTTTCTTTAGAAAACCATCGCTAGCGGTCACAAAGATCATATTGCCTACCTTGAGGCTCAAATTAAGAATAAAGATGATATGATCACCACGCTTAAATGACAAGTGAAGACAAATCCCACAATCAACTTCGATCAAAAGATGTCTGAAATTATTCAGCAAATAAGTGACTTGGAGTTGAAACTAAAAGATAGTCAGGCATAGTGTGCCTCTCTAGAATTCATCATGGGGGACAAGACTTCGAGTATTGACTTGTCGGTCCCTCACTCTACTCCTATGGTTACTAAACCCACCAGGTCGAAGCTTCTTGCGGCTGAAAAATTCCCTACTATGCTCAACCCTCCTTCGGGCTTAGATGAGAATGTCGTGGGAAACTAGTACAGGAGAGTCAAGTTTGAGGTAGCTAAATATTTCGATGAGCAACAGAAGATCAAATATTCTCAAACTATTAATGATTATGCCGCCAAGAACCAAAAACTTGAGCAAGATATTTATATCTTTCAGAAGCGCATTATGGAATATAACAAGACCCTTAGGGCAGCAAATAGGGCTTTCAATCGCGCTTTGAAAACTAACATTGATGCTATTGACGATGAAAACAAAATAAGGAAGAAAGAGAAGAATCTCAAGGAAGTTCTTTGCGCGGCCATTCGTCATGTCGTGGACCCTTCAGTCGTAGAAACTCTTAAAAAAACTGCTTAAAATTTGTAATTTATTTGTAAGTTTAACTTGAATGAACATACTTTATATATATGTATGTGAAAATTTCATAGACTTGTAAATTTTCTCATGAATTATGTAAATTATATAAATTTGGAAAGTAGCACCTGATTTACAATTCTTTTCTGTGATGTCACTTTTGAAATGCCTTTGACTTGCTGAATCTTTTGTTATTCCTTGTTGTTCTGATTTTCCTGAAAAGCATGTAGCAAACAATATTTCTAATTGTTAGCTTGAAATCGACATATTTGTCTACATATGTCATTTGCTTAGATTAACAAACCATCCTGTTAATTGTATGAAAAAATAGTTTATACTAAATGGTAAAATCTCATCTCTAACCACGATGAGAGAGGATCAAGAATGTAGCTTCTTCCACTTGGTTGAAAAGTTTGAAATATGCTGATAGAAAATTCCACTTTTATCATAGGGGTATAAATATTAGAATGTGACCTTTGTTTAATAAAGAACCTGATTCAAAAATCAGTGTTTGAAATTTTGAAGTAGTAACTCTTCGACCCATTCCTCAACATTAATGGGATTTAAAAAGTTAGAAATATGAAGTTCCCATTCGAAAACTCTTAACATCAATCTTTATGATGATATTCTTTGGCCCAGATTCGGGCATTTGGGATGAATAGAAATCCAATGATCTTGCACCCAGATTAGGGTTTACATAAGCATCAGTCTTGATACCCAGATTCGGGTATAATAAGTCAGTGATTGATAAAGACCCAAAGCCTAGATTCAGGCGTTAGATGATGGAATTCATATATGAAAGGCCCGAAATCCTCATTCGGGTATTAATAGCTGATGTTTAAAAGTGGGAGTCCCGAAACCCAGATTCGGGTAATAATAAGCGGAGTTCTGTCCCACTCCTTTGCTCCTGTCTTCTTTGATATATATGAACCCTTCAGGTTTTGAATATATATAGAAATAATATGATTGGCTGCCTCTTGAGCTAGGATGTCTTATTTCATGATTTGATGAGCCTCTTCTCGAGCTTGGACGTCTCAGTCCTTTATTGAATGAGCCTCTCATTGGGCTTGGATATCTTAGTCCATTATTTTATGAGCCTCTTCTTAGGCCTGGACATCTTAGTCCATTATTTTATAGGCCTCTTCTTGGGCCTGGCCGTCTTAGTCCATTATTGTCTGGTGCTCTTGGTTAGCCCACCTTAGAGGCTGGAACCAAGGACTTGCCCGACCTCCCTCCAGGAGGCGCCTTGCCTTGGCCCTTTTGCGGTGCGGACAGGGGCTTGTTCGGTGCTTTACCCTTGCTATCTTATGGCGTTGGTAAAGGCTTACTCTGTCCTCCCTCCAGGAGGTGCCTTAACCTGGCCATAGCATGGTGCAATTGAGGGCTTGTTCGGTGCTTTACCATGGCCATCTTATGGCGCGGATAAAGGCTTACTCCATCCTCCCTTCAGAAGGTGCCTTGACCTGACCAGTGACACGACCAAGGGCTTGTCTGGTGCTTTAACCTGGCCATCTTATGGCGCGGCTAAAGGCTTACCTGCCCTCCCTCCAGGAGGTGCTCTGCCTTGGCCATCTCGGCGTAGACAAAGGCTTTTCTACCATCTTAGGTAGCATCCAAATCTAAGGAGCATTTCACTCCCAACAATATAGATTTTCTCTTTATAGAAAGTTGCTCTTTATTGACTTTATCTCAAATTCTTTTTACAAACTCATGGATTTTCCCTTAACGAAAGAAGTTTATGATCATCCCCTCTAGGGCTCTGCAATGGTTGGTTTCATGACCATTCATCATGTGATATGGCAGTATAATCCTCCCAAATTGCTTTCATGTTTTGACTTCTTTTTCATGTGATGGCCAATAGTTGAGCTCATCCTTTGTAGGCAAATAGATGTTCTCAATTGATGTTGTTAAGTTGCACTCCTTTGGAAGTCTAGACTTGAAACTTGATTCTTGTGGATGGCCTCTTGACTTTTTGTTCCTTGGCTCTGTGTTCTCATGCCCCTCAATTGCTTTTCTTTTTAGCACTCTTTATACATCTTGTGTAGGAAGCGTTCTCTTTACAATTGGCTATTGCTATTTATTTGCAAAGGCATTGTAATCAGCTATTATTTCTTTCTCAAAGATGGTGTCTTTTGAATAATGTTGAATGGTTCTTCTCATTTGATTAAAGACGTTGTCACTTCCATTTGTCCTTTTTCCAAGTGCAAAGATAGGGGTAGTACCAACATGAAAAGGATTTAGACACCATTTCTCTGGATCATAAGATTCTTCTTTCTTCTTGTTTATATTTCTTAGGGCTTCAAGCCTTAGCCTTTGTTCTTCATCTTGATTGGAATTCTTGATAATTATTTGGGGAACCATGTCAAATGTGGTTCAGAGGACCCTTGTTCTGATCTCTTAATTCTTGTAGCTATGATTCACCAATGTAGATAAACTTAAAGTAGAATCGACTTAAGTAGGGTTAGAGAATAGTGGTGTTGGGGGTTTATCCTAGCTGGAGGTTCGGGCCCTCCTTCTAGTTCCAAAAAGTTAACAAGTTTTCTTATCAACGCCCTAAAGTAATGCTAAGAAAGATGAATAATCGTTTGTACGGACAGTGGGAGTGGATCCCTTAGGAATTGCCTCTCGATTTGGCTTTATTTATTGATATTTCTCAAATCAGACCTTTCGACGTCATCGAAAGTTATGGATTCTGGGTTATGTGGCCTTTCGATATTGATGAGCTAGTATGAATACTCCTTCGAAAGCCTTCCTTTCGATCAGATTGAAATTCCCTGAGTTAAGACTTTTTAGATAGGTTTCGACCTTGTCGAAAACTTGGGTGTTAGTTTCCTTTAGGTTTAGGCAAGAAGTCTTATTCTCTGGTGGATTTGGAATGGGCTTTGACCTTGTCGAAAGCTATGGGAATGACTTCCTTTGGATTGAATCTATTAGCCCAAGTTTTAGTATTTGGAGAATAGGTTTCGACCTTGTCGAAAGCTTTAGTTCACAAAGTTGATAGCTTCGAAGGTAACATAAATTTTTAGGTTTAGAAGAGTTGTCGGCCTTGTCGATATGAACCTTTTGATGGGGTTAAACCTGAAATACAAAGGTTAATCCAACAAAAGCTTAAGTAAACTGTAAAGAGATCAATAATGTTCAAGACTTCCCTTTTTCCAACTAAAGAAATTTTATTTCGTTAAATCCCCAAATGATCACCCAATTAGGGTTACAATGAATTCTTAAAGAAAATACACGTTTAGAATGAGAGAAATTGGAACCCCAAAATGTGACCCCTTGGGTCTTATTTATAGATGTAGGCGGCATCCCTTTTGCGCCCTTACCTTCGACGACGTCGAAAGGTCCTCCTTTTATATGCTATTATGAACCTTTTGACCTGGTCGAGAGCTATTCCTCCTTTCAACGTTGTCAAAAGGTGTTCCTTTGCATGCTGTTTGAACCTTTCGACCTAGTTGAAAGCTATGCCTCCTTTCGACGTTGTTGAAAGGTGTTCTTTTCGATGTTGTCGAAAGCTATGTTCCCCTTCAATGTTGTCGAAGGCTATGTTCTCCTTCAATGTTGTCTAAGGTTGTGCTTCCTTTCGACGTTGTCGAAAGGTATCCTTGTTCTTCTTGTCATGCTATAGCGGCTTCTTCATTTTCTCTTAACCTTTCAACCATGTCGAAAGCCATTCCTCCTTTCGACGTTGTCGAAAGGTCTTTTATTATTCTTCTGCCTTTTTGTTTTTTGAGTATTTCTTTCTTCATAGCACCTTTCGACATTGTCGATAGGTGTCCTGGATGGATCTTTGACCGGTTCGAAAGGCTTACTATAGCTTTCGAAGGGGTTGCTAATACTTGCTTCGACTTCTTCACCTTCTTCGAAAGGTCTTGAAGCTGTTAAACTTTGATGGCAGCATCCCTTTGACTCCTTCGAAAGGTTTGGTCTGAACTCTTCTTTCTTGATCTTTGTTTAAGAACCTTTCGACTTTTTTGAAAGGCGGATTTTTTGGAGTAACCAACAAGTAAGTTCTGGAAAGGGTTGCAAACTTCCTTAGGGACGAAGTTGAGTTTAAGTACACCATACCATCCGCAAACTGATGGGTAGACGGAGAGATATATTAGAGGATTTATTACGAGCCTATATTCTAGAATTTGGAGGTTCTTAGGAAGAGCATCTTCATTTGGTCGAGTTCACTTATAATAAAGGCTACCAAGCTAGCATTGAAATGGCACCTTTCAAGACACTATATGGACGTTCGTGCAAGCCACCATCATGTTAGGTTGAGACTAGAGATCGTTATTACTTGGGCTCGATATGATTTTGGAGACGACTGAAAAGGTAGCAGAGATTCAATGAATTAAAGAGGTTTAAGCTAAGTAGAAGAGCCATGCTGATCAACGACGCAAAGATTTGGAATTCTAAGTTGGGGGACTATGTGTTTATGAAAGTTTCTTCGATGAAAAATGTTGTGCGGATTGGAAAGATGGGGAAATTACCACCTCGATATATAGGACCTTTTACGATACTAAGGAGGATTGGTACACTTGCATACAAATTCGAGTTACCCACTAGACTATCGAGTGAGCATAATGTTTTCCAAGTATCCCATTATGCAAATATGTACATGATCCATCTTTGATAGTAGAACTGACACACAGGTGGACCTCGAGATCGAGCTAAACATGACAATACTTAAGCGGCCTGTTCACATAGTTGATGGAGATATGAAACAACTACGGTCAAAGGTTGTTAAGTTGGTTAAGGTACAATGCAGCGATGATGCATGGGACTGTACTTGGAAAACTAAAGATAATGCGAGGAAATCTTATCCAGAGCTACCATGAGATTATCGGTTTTTATACGTAGTACATCTTTTTTTAGTGTCCTCACTGCATGAAGTGAATTCACTTAGAAATATATCATTACTTTTTATGTAATTTCCTTGAGTATGACATATATACACATTTTATCTTACATCGACCTCTTAACTATATGTATTCCTGCTTGAAGGCGATGATAATTTCGGGGATGGAATTCCTTTAAGTGGAGGAGGATGCAACGGACCATAATTTGATTGCTTAGAAATTCCAATATTTAATTATTCGAATGGTGAATTATATAAACCTAATGCATTTCTTTTTAAATATAGCCAATGAAGTAAAACACAATTTTCAAATACTTTTACATTAATGAGTGGAGGAAAATATAATGAATAACGTGATCAGAAATAATTTTATCGATATATGACTTTAAACTCATTAAAAGTTGTCGAAAAACTTTTGTAAATATTTTAAAATAAATGCATGATCCATAAGAATGGTTACTATTGGACCGAAATGTAGTTGAATCAAATTAGGCTATAAGGATGGTTCCTACTGGAACAAAATATGATCGAATCAAATTAGGCCATAAGGATGGTTCCTATTGAACCGAAATGTGGTCGAATCAAATTAGGCCATAAGGATGTTTCCTATTGGACCAGAACGTGGTCGAATCAAATTAAGTCATAAGAATGGTTGCTGTTGGAATAAGGTCGAATCAGGCTAGGCCATAGTTGATAAGAATCGTTTCCACTAGACCAAAATGTGGTCCAATCAGGTTTTGACATGAGGATGGTTACCCTTAGACGAAAATGTGGTCGAATCAAGTTAAGCCATATGGATGATTTTCATTGGACCAAAATGCAGTCGAATATAGTTAGGCCATATGGATGGTTTCCATTGAACCAAAATGTGGTCGAATTAGGTTAGACCATAGTTGATAAGAATCGTTTCTATTGAACAAAGGGAGGTTGAATCAAGTTAGGTTATGATAGGTTAGGAAATTACTAAAGTACCCTCCCCTTGATCATCGATAAATAGCCCAAGCCATGGAGAAAGAGAAAAACAATTACAAGTGAAGTTATTTTCACAACTTTCTCCTCTATTTAAACCACTCTTTTCTGATCCAAATTAACTCAAACCACTTCCAAAAATTTCACAAAGTAATTTTCATTCGATCAAAAATCAACAAATAGCCAAAGAAGTAGTACTCCATTTTGCAAAAGTATGGAGAGAAGGAGCCAAAAGTAGAGCTACGAGGAGGAGGACAAGAGCATCTAGAAAGTTGGAGATTTTTGCTTTTCTCTTGAACATGGCAATAAGGTTCTAAGGACTTAGAACACTTAATCTTTGGCTTAACAAAGGATAGGTGATATTCTCACCATGTTATATTGATAAAATATGATTTAAATGCAAGTTATTATAGTAGTATAAACCTTAACTAATGAATGTGCTAATTTTACACCTATTGGAAATGCGGATTACGGATCTTAAGGTAGAATTAACACTAGAGGAGGGTGAATAGTGTTTAGTTAATTTTAAAGAATCTTTTTGAAATCTTTTCAAATTAAATCCAAACAGATGCAATTCACAAACATAGAAATAATCAAAGAATTAGACACAGATGCAAATAGTAAATAAAATCAGTAAAGGAAAGAAAACACCGGAATTTTATACTGGTTCGGAGTTATCCTACATCCAGTCCTACACAATTTCTTGTGCATATTTCTTTTCAAATATAATGTCGATATTACAACCTCGATTTCAAGGCCACGAGATATACCCTCCTATCTCTGAGTCCAGGCAAACTCTCTTGATTTAACCAGGCTACAAGATCACCTAATTGATTTTGTAACGACCCGGAATTTTTATAAATTTAAAATGATAATTAATTGGAATTTTGAATTTATATTTGTGGAATAAATCGATAAAATGAAGCGAGTTTCACCGATATCCAAGTATATTTGTATAAATCGTTTAAAAATTTAAATTATTGTATATATGAGAATATATATCTGTATTTGAACATATCTGACTAAATTTGAAATAATAAATATATAGATATATATATTTGATTTGAATTTAAATTGTTTAATTAATTAGTAATCAATATTGATTTAGTTAAGTTATGGATTAATTATGAATTATTGGAAATAATGTATTCGAATTAAAATTGAATTAGAGTTATAAATAACGTAAAGGTATTTGAATTCAATCTTAATCTATGGATTTTAGAAGTTGTGTAAGTATAACAAAATTCTATTAATAAATATTTAAGTTAAAAATTGAAATAGAAATATATACATATAAATATAAGATAAACTATATAAAATATAGAGTGAACAAATTTGTAAAATTATAACGAATAAAATAAAAATAGAACTTTATTTGGTTTCAAAGTATTAAGGCCAAAACAAATAAAAGAAAATATGTGTACATTTCTAAAGGCTAAAACCAGACTTAATCTTCATGTAACAAAAATAATAAGGCAAAGCAAATATAATCTCAGCCGAAATCAAACTAGCATACTAAAACAAAGTTAAATATATATACTATTAACATGTGTATATGTAAGTAACAAGTCTCAAACAAAATAAAATACAAAGCAAGATAAATATATGTACTATGGGAATTAAGACTTGCAGGCAAAGAAAAGAGGTAAGGAAACATAAGTACTTAAAACATTTAATGCTAGCCATGTTTTGGTCATTCGAAATGTACATAAAATTGCTTTCAGCCTCCACAAATCTGCCTGGCCAGATAAAAGAAAGGTAAAGAAAGTAAATATCTCTGATATAGATTGTACAAGATAAAATAAAATCATATAATATCACCCAGTATACTTCATGTACACATCAAATTATCATTCCAGTTCGTTCCATTCTTAGCTAAGTAAAACTGAGAAATATCATTCAAAACTCAAACAACAATTCAACTTAAAACAACCATCACTGCAAACCTGAGATCGAGTGGAGACTTCCAACTAGCAAACTCAACCAGATTTCAACGTTGTAAATTCAAAAAGGACTTCAACTTCAACCTGATCAAGTTTTGAATCTGGAAAAATCAAAGCTCGAACCAAATCAAAACAACATACTCTGTTATTCTTTCTTCTCTGGAAAACAGGTGAGCAACTCTTCCTTTAAAAAACCTGCTCTGTTCTTTCTTCTTGTCCAAGTGAGTAAACTTTTAAATTAAAAATTTAAATAAATAAATATGGAATCTCTGTGCTTATGACTGTTTCATGTTTATATGTTTGTGAAAGCCTTTGTGAATATACATAGGTGTGCATATCAGTAGTTTAAAACAGCTTTGATTTAAGTTCAACTTCTGTCTTCCACCTATAACCATGAAATGCATTTAGTTGTAACTCATATGGTATGTCATATGTAAATTTGTAATATATATTTGAAAATAAGTGGGTATGATGGTTTTAAGGTCTCTAGCACTTGTGTGAATACCTGGTAATTACAGAGATCATCTCTGTCTTATTACAGATATTAAAACTGGAACCAATATTCAAAGAAATTACTTATTCAAACTTTTTGAACTTAAGTATTTAAAAACAAAGATGTTGTTTAAAACTTAACTAAGCATTTAAAAGAGATGCAAGGATAATAGCTAGAACTACTGACTGGAAAATGAAAACACTGAGAAACTCGAAAATGTGTAAAAATCAAAATGTGTAATTTGTTGATATGATTATATAAGTGGAATCGCATATAAAAAGTAGGATTTTTAAAATCAAAATTACAAATTTTAATGTATGATTGAATGAGATGTTTGGGTTTGTCTGGAAGAATGATTTCAAGCATTTTCTGGTGAACTCGAAGTCGAGGGTGGTCGGGGTTGCGTGAGTGGATGAAGAAGCCTATGGGGGTGATTGGAAAAATGGTCGTAGGTGATCATGGGCATGGTGGCGAAAATGGTTAGGGATCTAAGTTTTAAAACCTAGTTTTGGAGATGGCTTTTGTTTTGATTCGTTCTCTCACTGTAGTGGATCGAGTGTGACCACACTCTGGAGGATGGCGGCGAGGGTGTTGGAGAAGCCGTGGTCGAGATTTCGTGACCTCCGGTGGACGAGGCAGCGAGGACGGTGATGTTTCCAGGGATTGGTGAAGTTCCTGTTTTTGTTCCAGGTGGTATTCCGGTTCCAGTATCAAGCTCGAAGGCTCAAAATTTTGCTTTGATGATTTTTGAACGTTTTGATGATCGGAATTAAGGGTATAGGTCACTGTCGACCTATCGAAGGCAGTCTCGGTGGTCGGAGCATCACCATGTAGTGGTACACGTGGACAGCTGGTAATTTGTGTCAGTAGAAGAAATTGGGGAAGAAGGATGGTCTTGGGGAAGAACTCGTGAGATTTGGTGGGAAACTCGGGTATGGGTACGAGTAGAACGCGAGTGATAGTCGTATTCCCAGATTTCAACTTAAAAATTAAACTAAGTTTTAAAGAAAAAAAAGAAGAAGGAGAAGATGATGTTGCGTACAGGGAGGGTGACTCGGGGAATAGGGTGTTTAACTCGAAGTGATACTCGGGTTGCTACTCGAGAAACAGGGTGTTTGACTCGGTCCATTTTATAAAGAATTAGCCTAGTTTTCCTTTTAAGTTATTTGTTTATTCAAAGTTGAGTATTAATTAAATAAACAATGTTGACAAATTTTTAAGCTAAGATTTAATTTAAAATCATTAAGCAAGGTTTGCAAATGTAAGAAGGCCAATTAATTTAAGGTGTAAGTTAATAAAAAAATGTGATTAACCTATACTTGTAATTAGATAAGTAATTTAAGATCAAATAAATTTATAATTAGAGATTAATTAAAAGTGATTAAGAAATGTTATTGGTTAATGAAGATAATTAACTAAGGATTATTAAGTATTGATTAAGGTGATAAATTTTAATAATTAATTGGATTTATTAATTAATTTAGATAATCAATTATAAATTGTTTAAATGTAATTACTTAATGAAAGTAATTAAGGACTAATCACTTACTGTAATTAATTATGGATATTTTGATTAATTCAAGTTAATTAATTTAAGAAAATCATTAGATAAATTGGTAATTAATGATTTGTAATAAATCAATCAGAATTGGATAATTAATTCATTTAACTGAAAATTAATTGAATTGATTAGGATTAAACGATTAATTAATCCTGTTTATAAATGACTATTAAATGCTTGACCTTACTTGTGAATGTTTAGATTCCATTGAATGTTAAATTGTTTGATATCCTTGATATATGATGCTTTGTGATACATCCTAATTTATGTTGTGATCTGTAGTTTACTTATCTGTGACCTTTATATATCTATGATCTGTGAATGAACGATAAGCGTTGTTCTTATACCGCTTATCGAATTATATTTCTGTATTTTGATATGTGATGATTCATTGTGTTGCACTATTGTGTTAAACCCCTGGACTACACTGTTACACACACAAATATGGATTTCACGTGGAAATCGGTTAAGTCACAGATAATTTAAATTTGACGTTTTTGAAATGGAAATTGGAAATTTGGGTTTAAAGTGGAAAACTTTTGAAATGGAATTTCAAATATAAAAGTTATTTTGAGTAACTTAATCGAGTTTTGAAAATTTAAATAATTTGATTTAAATTTGAATTCAAGTTGGAAGTTGAATCCTATGATTTGAAACTAGGGATTGAAAATGTTATAAATGTGTTTACTGAATTTAAACCATTTAAAAGTATAATTTTGAGAATTTGGATTTAACCCAAAGACTTTAACTCGTATGAATGAATCAGATTTTCTGAAATGAAACTGTTGTTTTAAAAGAATAAAAGCTTTCCGATAAGAAAAGAAATTCCAGTTTAATTAAAGGAATTTCAATATTGAATTGAAAATGGTTTTCCAAGTTATGAATGAATTGTTTTGAAAAGCTATGAATTGAATCTGTTTATTTTTAACAGATTTAAAATAATGATTGGTTTAAATCATTTGAAATGGGATTGTCTTGAAAGCTATTAGTTAAATCTTGATTTAAAGATTTAACGAGTTAATCAAATTGAAATGGAAATTAATTTGGAAAATCTGTGAATGAATCTTTTATTTAAAAGATTAAAGTGTGGAAACTGTTTAAACCGTAAAGGTTGAATCTTTTTGTTTAAAGATTTAAAATGGTAATTTGTTTAATCATTCGAATGAAAAGTTTTGGGTTTAAGTTGTGACTTAATTGAAATCCCAATATCCATATGTTTTTAAATATTACGCTCACTATTCGGTTTAGCCGGGAGAGGACCTTTGGGTCGTATAACCCATTCCGAATATGTGATACGTCGTATATGGATAGCATTTGAAGACCGGTGTTGAAGACCGGATATTTTTGAAAACGGAAGGATTACCGTCGAGTTACTCTGCATTGGCTGATCCCCGATATAGAGGTTTTATCACCCTTAGTGACGGGAAGTCCGGACGTGATTGGAAATTATCCGGATTTGCAAGGGCTTCGTGAGAAGTGCCTTCGGTTCTGTTCGATCCCGGAACAGACTTGTATGGATTGTATGTCTGACATTACACTTTGAGATATAAAGCTGATTTCTTTCAAATACATTTCTGTTGGTGGCGGAGAATTTATTCTCTTAGCTTAACACCCTTCTCTGAGACGTACGAGCTCAGAGGTTATGTAGTTGAAATTTATCAGCGATATATCCCAATTTGGTAATGTGGCATGCTGAGTGTTGCTGTGTGATGATCAGTGTTTGATCATTTGTGATATGATCATTTGTTTGATCATTTATCTTTGTGATCATAGGTTGATCATCTGTTGACCCAAAGCATGGCTTTGTGACAAAGCGTAGCTTTGTGGACGAGACTTCGTCAGGACCTCACTACCCGGAAATGGTCGAAACAGGAATGTTGCGGCAAGGTTATGAGGGTCGCGCCCTTTAGGGTATGTCATTTCCTTCTGGAAAGGGGTGGTATTATGGTATGGAGCCCTGATACTTACTCATGTGGATACACTTTCTTTATGATGTGTGATGTTGGATATCGAGCGCTCGGATAAAGGTCCCAAAGGACCGGGTGATGACATATTCGTGAGTTACCTGTTACAGGGGTAACCCGGCTTTGTTGGCAGAGAGCAGTTTGTCTCTCGGGACGTCCTGCCAGAGGCGATCCCATGCGGCAGAAGGAAGTTCCTTAGCCTGAACATTTGTTGGAAATCCAAAGAAACAATACGAACCTTTACGATTGCAATTGTATAACCTGCTATGGAATGTGGCGGTAACCTGCTATTGAACATAGTAGCTATAGTAGGCATACGATACTGGTCGTATGTTGGCTAAGATTAATATTATACTTTCGAAATGTTTTTCTACACTATGCACTAATGATAATATCCAATGATTTGCGTAGTAAGCATGTTTGACTATCATAAGAAGAAATCTCCTCCAATTCTGCGTTTGCATTGTGTGTGTGGCGGGAGGTCTTATGGTAGTTTCATTTTCCAAAAGCATTGCGGATTTCAATGTTTAAAACCTTTTGTGTTTGTTTAAAGATAAACTGTTTTTGTTGCTCACACCAGTCCCATGACTGATCCGGAGTTTATTGTTCCCTTCCTAAACTCTGGGTGCTCATAATTTTCCACACGAGCAGTCTAGAGTTGGGTTTCTTTTCAGATATTCAGGTTTAGTAGATTATCTGGAGCTGGTTCAGTTCTTGGAGTTCATGGACTGACGTTGCTTATCTTGGAGCATTCTATTGGAGATATTCTATCTGCTGCTGATGTTATCTTTTCTTTTCCGCTGCTATTTGTTGTATCATATCTCTGATGTATATTGATATTCATTGTATCACTCTGTTGTATCAGATATTGTATATCAATGTATTATTCATTTCTTCCGCTGTGTTATTTACTTAATTGTGTTATAGCTCCGGCGAATCGGATTTGAACGGTCGAATCTGCGGCATTCTAGTACAATGTGAAGTACGGATGTTGATTTTCGAGCGGGCAAAACCCGAGCCGTCACAGATTTACAGGCCACAATCACACCCAATTGATTTACAGGCCACAATCACACCATTTCCAATATCACTTTGATAGATAGAGAGACTCAATATACTTCTTTGATTACAAATGATCCTATAACTCTGAATAGCATTGAGATATTTGAGAGAGTGTGGCAGAGAATCAAACTAGAGAGATCGAGTTTGATTCACTTAGGATTTCGGCAGAGTTTTGTTAAAACATTTGAAATTTAAGAGAATATTTGAGTGGAGAAGGAGTGAAGAAATGAAGAAAAACTAACTTAAAATTCGTTGAAAACAACTAGTATTTATAGAAGAATAACAGTCATATCCATTCGTGAAAGGTTATGACGAATAGACACTTCTTTTGAAAATTTGAAATTTGAATTTCTACGGTCACCATGTCGACATGGGGGATGGGGTATGTCGACATGCCCTAGTAAATTTTGAAAATTGAATTTTGTTTTTAAAATAGATTTTCTTTCTAAAACTTTTCAAAACAATTTTTGAAGTTTATAAACCATTTTTAATATAGTTTAAACTTTTAAAAGAGATTTAAAAAGTAATCCTAAAAATATATAATTTATAATATAAAAGTAATATTAAAAACTAAGTATAGAATATATTTTTGAAATTTAAAGCTATAATATTAAAACCAGGAGATAGTTTAAAAACAAGAGATGATTTTGAAATCAAAATATAAAAGATGATAAGAATAGATTAAGGATAAAATATTTAAACCGAGAGAGATGACTTTAAAAAGTTTTTGGAAAAATATTTAAAATAAATCATTTTGAAAATTTCGTGGATTCTATTCCACTAGAGAAGGTCGTGGGTTCCATCCCACTATTAAAGCGAGAAGGTGGATTCCATTCCACAATTAAAATCCGAATAAAGGTTTTAGTGCTATTATGAAGTTTTAACATAAATCTAGACTCTATTACTTATCTTGATGTCTTGAACTCTTGAACTCTTGAAATCTTGAAATCTTGAACTCTTGATACTTATGAGTCTTCAGTCTTGGTATCTTCAACGTTGAATTCGTCAGTCTTGAATCTCTATACTGTACAGTCTTCATTCTTTAGTACCTGCATATATATCTTGCATATACATATATATCTAGACAAGAATACTAGTATTTATATTTTATAACAAGTCCTAAGGTTGTTGTCATCAAAACCATCATTTTAGGAATTAACATGACTACCTTACTACTAAAACATATATGAAAACTCTATCTGCTGTAACTTCAATTCTATCACCTTCTTGAACTTGTGATATGGCATATACCTTGTCTTTGCATGGTTGTTGGAGTTTTTATATAAAATTAAAGCTAAGGTTTCAAAGTTAGAAGGTGAAAGAGTCGCTATAGATGCACTTTGAAATACTTGTACTTTAAATCATTTTGAAGTGATGGTATATTAGTATATTTTGAGAAATTATTACATGGATGTATTCTTGACTCAAAGTAGTTTATTTTACAACAAAGAATTTGTTTACAAAATATTTAAAGTCATAGAGAAAAACTAGCAAAAGATAGAACATTACAAAGCTTATTTAAGAAATTTTTATAGCATCTAGTAATTGAATTTCATGTATATCTTTATTAAACTCTTTGTAACAAGTTTTAAGTATAATATCTTTGAAAATAAATTTGTATACATAAATATATCCTTTATGGGAGTATATATATTATATTTAAGTATGAAAGTAGTTTGGTAAAAGGATTGTTGATTTAAATAAAAGATATGTATGTTTTGGTAACAAAAGTTTTAATATCATTTTTTCTTGTAATGCAAATGGTTTATAAATTGAAATAATATTTCGGACTAACTAATAAACTTAATTATCTGATGGATGTCTTAGAATAGTAATGTCTAGGCTTGAGGTTGGATAACAAGTATTCTTCCCTCCCCAGCTACTGGCCTGGCCCATTGGATATAGTAAGTCTAAAATGTTGACCCTTAAATTTAAGTATTTTGTATGTGTTTGAATTATAAGTAAAGCATCATATGAATAAATGAAAGTGATTATAGATGTTTACTTTTTAGGACATAACCAGATAGTTGACTTGTCAACTATCGAACATGGCCTTTAACTTAGGAAATATACAAAAGAGACGTGAAATTTATACGATATGGACATCCTCTCGGTGAAGCTCTACCTTACATATAAACTTGTCTCTCTCTTTAAGGGAAAAGTCTAGGGATATCCTCCCAGTGTGGCTATACGTTATAGGTTGTCCATTTATTTCCAAAAGAACCGGAACTGAGTTAACGGAAAATTCACTATACGATAGTTTTTTAGAGTTCGGAGTTATATAAGCATATGTAGGTATACTTAAACAAATCCATTTCAAAACTAGAAAATACTTTAAAATGTATGAAGATACTTTCAAATATCTATGAAGAAGATTTTTTTGGGGATTTTGGACCTATTATACTGTCTATCCGGAGGTTGATTCCAAAGGAGAACCTCATAGTGATTTTTTGGTTTGCTAGACCTATTGTTTTGCTAATCCCAAGGGTGATTCCAAGGAAGAGGGCACGATTAGCATCCTTGTATATTGCTGGAAAGGCGATTCGAACGCAAACCTCAGCTCCGGAAATGACTAAAACTGGGGCACATGGGAGGCAGAGCTATGTGGATCGCTTCCATTATGGTATGTCATATCTTTTCTAGAGGGGATTTCAATTGTATGCACATATATATGATATATTCAATGTCGCATATGATAGACGTTGGACGACTCGATAACATATGAGATTGACCTAAATTACATGGGTTTAGGTATATCCGCTCTAGAGTTATAGTTTGCATTCGGTACAGAGACCCCTACCCTTGTCATGTGTGAAAGAGTTGTCGAAGTATTGTTGGTTCTTCCTTGGAAATCCATTTATCGAACGTCACCATTATGAATTTAGATGTATACTTGAATACCTTTGTGATGTGAGATGTAAGCATCATAACTATTTTATGTATTTATTTTTCACATATTAGACACTATCTACATATCACCTTATTTATAAAGTCAAATGGTTTTGGTTCTTGTAAGGGGAAACCTGTTTCGTTCTATGGCGTTGTCTCACAATGTGTCGTTATATGTTTATGCATATGTATTGAGTTTTTCATATCAAACCCTATTCGACTCAAAGTTTATTTTTCCTTAAACTCTCGAGTACTCATATGAGTGGGCTGAGAAATAAAGGTTATGTTTTTGATGTTTTGGAGCTGACTGATGGCAAGCAGGAGGCTTCTGAAGTTATTAGCTATTTTATTTTCCGCTGCACTATTTATATATATGTAAGGATGGGCTGTTATAACTGTCTGGACTAAAAGTTAGTACATGTTTGCAACTCTAATAAACCCTGTCTTTTGAGAGTAACCAAATGACTACTTGTTTATATTATACATGATCGTTTTGTTGTGAGATACTGTTGTTCAGCTCCTTTTCATTTCTTTGTTTTCTTGTACCCCCGACAATCTGCTTTTTGGGTGCTTAAATGATCGGCACATGAATACCATGGATGCATTTAGTGTCATCTTTAGTAGTCAGAAAGGTAGCTCATCACACTTGGGTAGATAGCCATTAGTTGGAGAGTGATGTTGTAGACTATAGTAGCCTTGTTGACTACAGAGGCAGAATTGATAGCTTCTGTTGAAGCAGCTAAGGAAGCTCTTTACTTGAAGCAGCTATTGTGTGATTTAGGCTATGTTCATACGAGTATAGTAGTAAATTGTGACGGTCAAAGTGTTGTACTTCTTGCTGAGAATTTGGCATTTGTTCGAGAACAAAGCACGTAGAGGTAAAATGGTATTTCTGTGTCTCTATGAATGAAAAAAAGTAGGTATATTATGACGACCAGCAAATCCGTACCCTTTGAATCAACAATAAACCACACACGTCTGACCCAAAAAGCACAGAATGACGGAAAGTCATTGAGAAAGAAAAGAAGAGAGAAGAAGAGAAGAGAAGAAAGAGAGAAGATAGAACCAAACAGAACAATACAGAATCTCACATCGCAGTGGAAAACATATAATATCATATCAATGATCTCTACAAAACAGAAACTGTATATACATACATCAATCAGAGTTCAACAATAAATCACCAATCATCAGACTGGACAGTTATAATAACCTGTCATTACAATTGTTGATAATATAAAGAACAAAGCAGCGGATAATGAACAGATACATGTATATGAAAATGAAGATCTCCAGCTCTCCTGCTGAAGCTCCAAAAGCATCAAATCTAAACCTATAAATATACTCGGTCTGACCCTAACATTGAAAGGGAAGAACGCCCGGATCAGTCTGGTAAACCAGCGTGAGAAACACACTTAACTGAATTTACAAAATTTCCAAAACTATTCCTTTCAAAACAAAAATATCTCGTAACACATGCCCACACATAAACACGGACATGTTTTTACCTTACGATAACCAAAACTTTTCATATCAAATCATCTTATATTATACTAGTGTCTAGTATATACAAATAATATTAATCATAGCCGAAATGGTTACCCATATAGCAATTCGGGGCTATTCATTACGCCAATACAAACAAAATCGCAGCTCGTAGTAGAGTTTGGATTTCCATACAAATGACCAGGGGAAGGGACTACCTTCCGGCAGTACATCTCTAGAGAACCATCACAAAGTTCCTCTACCAACACAAAATCGGCCTACCTCTAACTATATAGTACTGAATATGTCATCCCCCGATCGTTACCGACCTTTTCCGAGGGCCCTAAACCTGTTTTGGTCATTTCCGGTTGATGAGGCCAAAGAGGTAATGATTACCTTTAACATATCACATCACTTTTGAATGCCACATTCGCCATTTCCGTTGACTACTAATTTCCTTTCATAAAAATACAACCCTTGAGCTCGTACGTCTCAAGAAAGGGTGTTAAGCTAAGAGAAGTTGCCTTCTAACAGTTTACGTTTGTAAAAACCATTGTACGTAATCTCAGAAAATGCAAATGTCAGACATTCATCCATACAAGTTGTCAAAGAACAGGACAAACCGAAGGTACTCTCCTACCACATCCTATCGGGAAATCCCTAGGATTAGTAGCGAATAGTCCTTGCATTGGATATTTCATAACGAAGAGACTACTGCTACTATATGTATATTGGGATTTTAACCCCAAATGATCAACAAGCAGTCCTTCACTATGAAAATCCTAAACATCAATATCATCGGTCAACCTGCACAATTGTCGTATAAATGTTGGTCCGAAGTGGTTTTCAGATAAATATGATCCCGGTCTCTTCGCACCAACAACGCAAAAGCGTTTCTCAACCTCATATAGAAACTAAGTCTCATAGACTTAGCACGTCTCCAACTTTCAACTTGCTATCCTTCGGCCAAGAAGGAAGCTCGATAGATTGGAGTAATACTCCGCACTACAGAAACAACATCCTCAACACAAACGATAATCAAGCTTACACAGATGGCTACGTACTAAGTGTACGACTAAATAGTTCCCACATCAAGTCGAGGAACAAAAAATTTGACCAAATTTGATAGTCGGTTATTTAACTATCAAAAGCAACAAACAAATATTTAGCATCATAAGCAATCACTAGGCCCTTTTAATTAATCCTTTATTAATTAAATCACTTTCCAAATATTCACTTCAAATTATCTTTTAAAAGATATATTCTAAAAACCATTTCATTATTCTATATTGGAAAACATTTCCGTATACTTATTTAATAATAAGTAATTCACAATTCTCTTTATTTTCAACATTTATAAAATATTACATATACTTAAATCATGATTAAGTATATATTTTATTCTTTAAGGAAAACATTCTCTTAAACATATTTAATTGGGTCAAAATGAATGTTACGTAAAACACTGTTACGACAACCCAAAATCATTAGTATAGGGATTCGATAATTAGATAGATATATAAATCCCATATATTATACAAAACATCTTCTTTCGAAAAGCATTTACTATAACAACTGTGTTATAGTCCATGCTTCCTTACCTCTCGAAAACGTCTATTTCAACAATAAATGTTGAAATCTATGTATTCGATACTTAACACATTTTAAAACACCTTCAAACCATTTAACTCCACTTAAAAATCACTTTTCAAAACATTTATTTAATAATTATTCACTGTCCAAAATCGTGAATAAATCCCTAGCTAAATTCATTATTTCTACACATTTATTAAAGGGTTATCCACTGTCCAAAATCGTGAATATAATTCCTTTAATAAACTTCCATATATAACTTACCAAAATAAGCTGATTTCACATTTATAAAACAATGTTTATAATTTACATTTCTACTTTATAAAAACTTCCATTTACAAAATCCCTTTATTAACGAATTCCATTTATATCATTTATATGCCAAAATCCAATTATAAGTTAATTTACTTATAATTCTCTTTTTTACAAATTCGTTCTTTTTATAACTTTATAAATTTATAAATCTTATTCACTTATAAAATCCATTTATAACTTCACTTTAACCACTTACAAACCTCATTTAAAATTCATTACTTTTTATTTATAAAATATCAATTTTATAAATCAAATATATAAACCTTTTAAAATAAGTCAAAAATCTCAATTTAACTATTTTACAAAATGATCAACTGCATATTTCAAAAATCACATTTTGATTCCATTTCACAAAAATCATAATTTTTATAACATAAAAATTATTACTTCTTATTTATCTAAAATAAATTCTTTTCCTTAACAGTTCAAAAATCATATCTTTCCAAAATCACTTTGAAATTCTTATTAAATTGAAATCATCAATTTAATATTTTAAATCTCCAAAATAAGGCCCAATGCTGCAAAAATGCTAAAAAAGGTGATCACATCAATTATATCCATCATGGCATCCAAAACATCATATATCATATGATAACAACATATATCACAATATCTGTAAATAAAATCAACACTGGTGAGGAATCCAGTTGGATCCTTCCAACCTGTCACCTACAACAAATATACATATGAGAATATGTGTACAATGTCCGCTTCGAGGCAGACGCGCGTACAAAAGGTCATCCGCTCATACACGGGAACGTAGAGGGTCTCATCTGATCCAATAGGCAGGAATATATCCAAATACCAATATTTATAGATAATATATCATATATCATCCAAACAATCATCAATCAACATAAAATAAATTTATTCTCACTTATATAAAAATATAAGCGAGACAGAAAGAGTGAGTTGTACTCACTTTGGTTCCAATCGCCGTTGCAACGTTTTATTCCGAATAAAACTAAATAGTCGTTTAATTTTACCCAAAATTTTTGCTAGCTCCAATCAATTCCAAACTAGTTCCATCACGTAATTCTCGTCGATACGAACCTAACACAACTTGTTTCGTCAAAAATGGACCTCGTAAAAAGAAGTTATGATGTTTTAAAGTTTATACAATTTATATATAAATTAATTTACAAATTCATTTTTATTTTAAAACCTTGCACAATCATGGCCATTCGATTTCGAACAAGCAGAGCTGGCCATTGTTTTCATTTTCTTCCATGTTCTATTCGTTCACGCGAGAAATCCATAGCCGCCTTTATCATTTGAATGTCGCACCATCACCTCGCACTTGACGATGATCCAAAACCACCGTTCGAAGCGCCTAGCCACCACGCCCCTTCGGCCAGAGATCGGCCCTACTCGACTGCACCATTGTGTCGAAAATCGTGCATGAGCGCGTGACATACTCGGCCAAAATCTGGCCTCTATGATGATCCATTGATGATCATCACCGTATGGATATGAAGATCTCATGAAGCTCTACCATTTTGTAGTTGGAAACTTTTCGTAATTGTTAATGGATTGATAGAGATTGAGGGAAGAAGAATGAAAAAATTTTGGCCATTAAATATGAAGGTGGCAGCTTGCCCTAGTTTCTTTAGGGTTTGTGAAAAAAGAAAATTATGAAGTATTTTTATAGAAAATTTCGCGACACTATTCATTCGAAATTTTTTCGAACTCCAAACGAAGCGTACCACCTGGCGTTTATAATGTATAACCCCTATTCCGAATACAATGGAATATATATCGAGAGCCAATTCCATCGTATTTGGAAGATAGATTTTCGAATCGACTTATTTAAATTAAAATTCACTTAAACAAATTTCTACGTGTTTCAGCTTCCCACGACTAAACCGTAAGTCCGATTGACATGAAATTTGAAATCTTACAATAATATAACATTACGGATCCAATAAAACTCGTTTCGTCGAAATCCGAGACCTTATGAAAAATGACTATTTTTACACGTTAATTAAATTAAAACTTCCAATTTCTATAAATTAACTTTTAATTCAGTTCTAAAGGTTCTCTAACATCATTCTAATTCAAATAGAATTTAATTCAACATTTTAAATCATTTTTATTCACATTAAGTTCAAAATCAAATTATTTCTGCAATTTCAAATATTAAATTAACAATTTAATTATCCAATTAAATCACTATATTCAAAATATAAGTTATTCAACTTATAAAACTAACTTTTGAATATTTAAAATCAATTAAATATCCCAATTTCAAATTATTGAAATTCTGGATCGTTACATATATCTTCAGAAGATTCACATCAAGGAGAATGTATGAGACATGTTCACTAAGTCCTTTCCTATTGCCATGTTCGAGCATTGATCGAACTTGATTTGTTTGCTGAAGTGCTAGGTGTCACTTAGTGGCACATGGGCATAGTGAGTTTGTATATGGAGGTGTTTTTGGAGATTGATAGGTCATATGTGTAGAGGATACTTTCAACAATTTGTTGGTGGGTAGTGACTTTGCTAGAGTTTGTTGACAAAGTGCAATGGGTGATAGCCAAGCTGATGTTCGTTGGGGAAATATCCATGTTGTCTTGTCCGAGAGTTGCTTGGAGTAAGAGGATGTAGGTGAAGTTGATAGGCTTGGATGGAAATATAGCATCAAGTGGAGATTTTTAGATTTTGGTGATACAATTAATATTTCCATTAGAGAAGTTTTGAAAGATATTTTTTATTTCGGTGATACAATATTTCCAATTAAATAAGATTTGGAAGATATTTGAGATAATGACTCAAATATATTTCCTCTTTTATTGCATTAGAAAGGGAAATAAATTACCTACATGAGAAAGAGAATTATCTAGAAGATTGAAGTAATCAAACAATTCCATAATTAGCTGATTAAAGAAGATATCTTTTCAGACGTGTGCAAATTGAAGAAACTAAAAAATCAAATGAATAAACGTTTCCCTATGAATTGGAGAATTGAAGAGGCACTACAACACGATCTTATTGCTTCTGCATTTATTTGGGTTGATTTACAGTCATTTATGTAAACATAATCGTAAGACAATATAATATATATATATATACATATATATTAATCATTTAACATTGTACCATAATCCAAAACATTACAAGCCGAAATTGTTATAGTAATAAAACCGTACACTCTTTCATTATGTGAGACAAAAACATGCATACACGCAAAACATATATTGCATAATTAATTTTTTTGCAATTAGGTTATTAAGTAGAGCAACATAAAGTTTCAAAGAATGATTCATATATATATATATATATATATATATTATATGTGAGTGTGTTTGTGTATCATAAATTAATATAAAATTACAAATGAATAATAAAGAAAAATAGACATCAATTAGCAAATATAATAATACAACATATTTTGGTAATTTAAAGTATATTGCAGCGGAGAAAATAAAATAAATCATTCATAGAAAATCATTGAGTTCTCAACCTAAGCTCTGATACTTCATGTAAGTTTTAATCTTTAGATCAATACATAAATCATAATATGCTAGATCTAAATCATAATAGGTCAGGTCTAAATCATAATAGGCCGAATATTTAAACCAAATGATTTTCACAATCATATAATAAATTAAGAGAGCGTACTTTGATTTATAGTAAAAGTAATTAATCATATGAGCGGATATACAGTAAGACACAATCATATTAAGATTTTCTATCCTTAGTATACACCTACTGTTAAGATATTAATTAGAAATTACATTTTTATCCATCAATATGAATTATTCTTTTTATTTTATTTTCACTTGGACCAGTCAATCAACTACTTGGCTTAAATATGGGTTTGTGGGTAAGCCTAACGTTATTAAGTGTAGTTTTAATTCTTCAAATTCTTTTTGAGCTTCATTATTCCATGTAAAAGCGTTTTTCTTTAACAATTCAGTGAGGGGTCTAGCAATAGTGGAATAGTCTCTTATAAGTTTTCTATAGTATCACGTGTGTCCCAAAAAGCCTCTCAAACTTTTAATAGTTGTTGGAATATGCCATTAGTTAATTGCTCCTATTTTATTGAATCTGCTTCCACTCAATTTTATGAAGTAATGTGTCATAATTATGCTATTTTTCTTTGACAAAAACTTCATTTATATAACTTGACCACTAATTTATGTTATTTTAGAACTTCTACTTTATAAAGGTGTTGCATGTGCTCTGCCTAGTCACTGCTATAGACTAGTATATTATCAATAAATATCAAAATGAATTTACTCAAATAGGGTTTAAATATTTTATTTATTAAAGACTGAAATGCGGATGGAGCATTGGTAAGGCTAAAAGGCATCACCATGAATTCATAATGAAATAGTGAGTTATAAACGCATTTTTTGTGAGTATATTCCTTCTCATTCTAACTGATGATATCCAGGTTTGATAGAGATTCAGTTAATTCTTGAGGGTCAAGATTAGGCAGAAGAGATAGAACTGTTCCGTGAATGAAAATAATGCACTACCAGAAGATAATAAAACTGAGCACAATTTAGCTATTTAGTTACACGTATAAAAGGAACAGCCGTGAACATATTAATAGACACAGGATCTACTAAATTTTATTCATGAAGCATTGATCAAAAAATTAAATATTGTGTTATGGTGGATTTTGATCGAGACCGCTCAAACTCAAATCCCCAAACGCACACGGAAAAGCTAGATCATGATAGATAGTGCAAAACAACCAAACACTCGAAGAATTCAATAAAACCAAAGACAAACACGATCACAATAACACCACAAGCAATATATGATAACAAGCAATAACGAAAGCAATAAATCACACACCGATTTATAGTGGTTCCACTAACGTCGCGTTAGTGTACATCCACTTTCAGAGATATCTTTATTATCACCAAATGAGAAGAGTACAAGAGATTGATTACAATGATCTATTCAATAATATCTGTTTGAGGAGATTAGAATTGAAGAAATAGAGTTTTGCCTAAAACCCTAATTAATGGAGGACTAAAACCCTTGATTTAGAGATGATCAGCCTATTTGCTTCTAAACCTGAATAGAGAATATATACTAATGGAGAAAACCCTGGCGAAAGTCCACTTTGCCCTTCAATAAATCACAAAACAGCTCAAAGACTCGGCCCAGAAAAATAGAAAAACGCCGCCTCAGACGTCTGGTTTCAGACCTCAGACGTTTGAGGCCAGGTTTTGGTTGGCAAACACAGGTAGAACCAGACGTCTGGCCTCAGACCTCAGACGTCTGAGGCCAGGTTCTGTTTGGCAGACACAGGCAGAACCAGACGTCTGGCCAGAGGGACCAGACATCTGCGAGATGTTTCTGGCAACAGCCTGAACCTCGTCAGACGTCTGGCCCTCTCAACCAGACGTCTGACCTACAGAACACCAGCTTCATCCCTCCTATCTTCTTCCTCCGGACTCCGATTTGCGAACCGTCTTCTCCGACACCAAGCTACATTCATCCCCTTCAATTCTCCATCATATAGCGTCACAAAATTTAACACTCCACCTTGACACTATATCCATCTCCAACACCAATGGTACCATACCATCAACAACCGATAGCTCCAACTACCAACACTTCTACCTTCAACCAAACATGAATGTTTCCCCAACGGGTTCCGGCACAGCCACCCCCCATTGCACTTCATCAACAGGTTCAGGCACAAAGCCCCCACCCGCCAACGAAATGTTGAAAACATCCAACACCGTCTCACCAAAGACAAGAGCACTAGGAGTGTACACTAGCACTACACCAAGAAGATAGAACGACAATCTCATATCAATACTCTTCCTCATCTACACAAGTATCTCTCTCAACCGTGCCACCCCATGGCACCTAGCACTTCTCCAAGCGAATCAAGTCCGAGCAATGCTCGAACTTCCCAACCGGCAATGCCTTAGTGAACATATCCGCCGCGTTCTTCTTTGTGTGCACCTTTCGAAGATATACTTGCTTATCCTCATCCATGGCTACCAAGAATGACTCCCTCACTTCTATGTGGTTAGATCATGAGCTAAATGCCAAATTCTCCGCCAAGTGAATAGCACTTTGGCTATCACATTGAACATCAATGCTATCGTGTTCAATACCCAAGTCACACAACAATCGCTTCAAATAGAGTGCTTCCTTCGCCGCCTCCACTACGGCAATCAACTCCGCCTCCGTAGTGGATAAAGCTACTACGGTCTGCAATCTAGATCTCCAACTTATGGCCGTACCACCAGGTGTGAACACATAACCGGAAGTTGACTTTCTCCTATCTCTATCACCGGCGTAGTCCGAATCACAATAACCAACTAAGTTGCAACTCCTTTTCCCACTACCGCCAAAAACAAGACCATGAGATGACGTACCCCTAAGGTATCTCAATATAAGCTTCACAGCTACCCAATGCGATTTTCCTGGATTAGACATAAAACGACTAACCACCCAGACGGCATTTGCTATATCGGGCCTTGTACATACCATAGCATACATTAAGCTTCCAACCGCACTTGCATATGGCACCTTTGCCATATAAGCCTTGTCTCTCTCCAAGATAGGCGATCCTTTACTCGAAAGCTTCACATGCAAAGGTAGAGGTGTATTTGACACCTTTGCATTCTCCATGCTAAACCAACAAAGCACTTTCTTTATGTACTCCTTTTGAGTCAATTTCAACTCAAAATGCTTTCGATTCCTTTCTATCTCCATGCCCAATATCCTCTTTGCTTCTCCAAGGTCCTTCATTTCGAATTCCGACTTTAATTGCAATTTCAACTTGTTGATTTCATTCTTGTCCTTCGAAGCAATGAGCATGTCGTCCACATACAAGAGTAGATACACCCAACAATCATTTCCCAACTTCTTGAAATACACACAAGCATCCTTGATGCTTCTATTGAAACCGTTTTCAAGCATAAAATGATCAAATCTCTCGTACCATTGTCTAGGTGATTGCTTCAACCCATATAGTGATTTCTTCAACTTGCACACCATATTTGACTTACCATTTACAACAAAACCTTGCGGTTGCTCCATGTAAATGTCTTCATCCAAGTCACCATGCAAGAAGGCGGTCTTCACATCAAGTTGCTCCAACTCCAAGTCATGAACAGCAACTATAGCAAGTAATATCCGGATAGAAGTATGACGCACAACCGGTGCGAATATCTCGTCATACTCCTTCCCCTTCCTTTGTGCAAACCCCTTAGCCACTAGCCTAGCTTTGTATCTTCCATCGTCCTTCACCTTGTATATCCATTTGCACCCAATAGCACGGTTTCCTTTAGGAAGTGGAATCAAATCCCAAGTTTGATTCTTCAACAATGATTGCATCTCTTCCTCCATGGCACAAATCCATTTCGAGCTATCACTCGACTTCATGACGTCATCAAGGTCCATTGGCTCATCTTGGACTACATGAAGCGCATAGTCCAACTTATCACAAAAGCTAAGATAGTTCCAATCACCATATCTTTCGGGTGGTCTTATAGAACGACGACCAACCCGAGTAGCAATATTTTCACCCAAACTCCTTTCGGCTACACCTTGAACCGAAAATTCTCCAGGCTCGTGTACATCACCAACACTACTAGAGGCACCACATGGACTTTGTGATGTAACATCAACCGCATTTCTTCACAAGCATCTTCAACTACTCTACCTCCTCTACCACTGGGACGAAATGGTGGAATAATTTCCTTCTCCTTCGATTCATCACGAACCAAGAACGGAATATCCAATGAGCTCTCATTCTCCTTGAGCAATGCCGACTCGTCAAAAGTAACATGACGAGAGTTTGTCACCTTCTTCATTTCCGGATTCCAAATCTGATAGCCTTTCACTCCATCCGTATAGCCAAGCAAAAACCCCTTGAAAGCTCTTGGTTCAAGCTTATCATTACCCGGATCATGCACATAAACTGGACTTCCAAAGACACGAAGATAGCTCAAGTCAATACTATTTCCCTTCCACACTTCCTCCAGAATTTTGTTATCAATAGCCGAGCATGGAATTCGATTAATGATATGCACCGTGGTTGACAAAGCTTCGGCCCAAAATCCCTTAGACAAACCCGATGTCAATCTCAAGCATCGAGCTTTCTCTAGTAGAGTACGATTCATCCTCTCCGCAACTCCATTTGATTGCGGATCTCCCGGTGTAGTAAAATGTCTCTGAATCCCATGATGCTGCAAAACTCTAAGAATTCTCCGGAAACATACTCCCCGCCATTGTCGGACCTAAGAACCTTCAAAGACTTACCACTCTCATTCTCAACAAGAGCCTTCCATGCTTTGAACTTTGCAAATGCCTCCGACTTAGCCTTCATTACATACACCCAAACT
Source organism: Allium fistulosum (assembly GCA_030737815.1). Taxonomy (NCBI): domain Eukaryota; kingdom Viridiplantae; phylum Streptophyta; class Magnoliopsida; order Asparagales; family Amaryllidaceae; genus Allium; species Allium fistulosum. Next base: position 87,855,483 of record CM060905.1, read on the forward strand.
TTACGAGAAAAATCATCTATAAAGGAAATATAATATCTTGCTCCTCCTAAAGAAGCTACCGGTGCCGGTCCCCATACATCTGTGTGCACATACTCAAGAACATTTCTTGAATCATGTTTTCCTTCACCGAATGATACTTTTGTTTGCTTCCCCAAGATACACTCTTCGCAAAACTCCAATTTGTTGAAACTCTCACCATCGATCATCTCCCTCTTCCAAAGAATCTCCAAACTCCTCTCCGAGCTATGACCCAACCTCAAATGCCATAACCTTGTCGCATCCAAGCCATGAGAACTATCAACACCTACACAAGTTTCACCTTCTACGGTCTCTCCACGAAGCAAGTAAACACCATGAGCCCTAGCACCTTTCATGACCACAAGCGCCCCTTTCGAAACCCGTAAACTATCACTCTCAATAGTGATCTTACAACCAAGAGAATCCAATTGCCCCAAAGAGATAAGAGACTTCCGAAGTCCCGGAACATAGCGTACATTAGTGAGAGTACGAACCACCCCGTGAAACATTCGAATTTGCACGGAACCAATGCCTTGAGACCTACACATAGCACCATTTCCCATAATAATTGAATTTCCCTCTTTAGCAACAAGAGAAGAAAAACAATTTCTACTAGGCGTCATATGATACGACGCCCCCGAGTCGAGCACCCACTCACTACCGGAAACATCTGATGCTACCGCCGTCAACACATCTACGTCTTCCTCACCAACACTTCTCTCCACCGCTACAGATGAAGATGCTACTTCCCTTTTACCCTTCTCCTAGTCCGGACATTCATTTCTCCAATGACCGTGTTTCTTACAAATATAGCACTTGCCTTTCTTTTCCTTTGATTTTCCTCTCCAACCGGGATTCCTTGATTTAGAGCGCCCCCGGTTGTCCTTCTTCACATATCTTTGCTTCTCCACAAACAAACCTTGACCATTACCGGCACTACTACCACCAACACTCAACTCCTTCATTTGATCTCTTAATTCCTCACTAAGAAGACCCGTCTTGACATCATCTAACGTCAATGTATCCCGGCTATAGATCAAACTATTTGAGAAACCCGTATAACGGTCCGGCAACGAACATAACAATATCATCGCCTTTTGCTCTTCCTCAATCTTCAAATCTACTACCTTCATCTTCATAAGCAAGTCATCAAACACATTCAAATGTGCCTTTAGCGAAGTTCCTTCTTTCATCTTATAGGTGAAAAACGTTCGCAACAAGATCAAACGATTAGTTAGAGACTTCTTCATATACAATTCTTCCAACTTGTCCCAAATTCCCTTAGCGGTGGTCTCACCACTAATTTCGGAGATCACATTCTCTCCCATTGCAAGTTGAAGTGTAGTAAATGCCCACTCTTCCATTTCCTCTCTCTCGACATCCGAGATGTCCGCCGGCAACAAATGAGTATCAAACACCACTCGATGTACCCGATTCCTCCTTAGAACCGCTTTCATCTTCCATTGCCATTTTTCAAAATCATTATCGCCATTCCACTTGTCGATAACCAATTGCGATCCCGACGCCACATACGACCCACGCACATACGGCGCTATACTACTTGGACTAACCATTGAATTTTCAAAGGTTTCCGTTTCCGGCATTTCAACAACCACCTACCAACTCCAAAGCTCTGATACCAAATGTTATGGTGGATTTCGATCGAGACCGCTCAAACTCAAATCCCCAAACGCACGCGGAAAAGCTAGATCGTGATAGATAGTGCAAAACAACCAAACACTCGAAGAATTCAATAAAACCAAAGACAAACACGATCACAATAACACCACAAGCAATATATGATAACAAGCAATAACGAAAGCAATAAATCACACACCGATTTATAGTGGTTCCACTAACGTCACGTTAGTGTACATCCACTTTCAGAGAGATCTTTTATTATCACCAAATGAGAAGAAAACAAGAGATTGATTACAATGATCTATTCAATAAGAATATCTGTTTGAGGAGATTAGAATTGAAGAAATAGAGTTTTGCCTAAAACCCTAATTAATGGAGGACTAAAACCCTTGATTTAGAGATGATCAGCCTATTTTCTTCTAAACCTGAATAGAGAATATATACTAATGGAGAAAACCCTGGCGAAAGTCCACTTTGCCCTTCAACAAATCACAAAACAGCTCAAAGACTCGGCCCAAAAAAACAGGAAAACGCCGCCTCAGACGTCTGGTTTCAGACCTCAGACGTCTGAGGCCAGGTTCTGGTTGGCAAACACAGGCAGAACCAGACGTCTGGCCTCAGACCTCAGACGGCTGAGGCCAGGTTCTGTTTGGCAGACACAGGCAGAACCAGACGTCTGGCCAGAGGGACCAGACGTCTGCGAGATGTTTCTGGCAACAACCTGAACCTCGTCAGACGTCTAGCCCTCTCAACTAGACGTCTGACCTACAGAACACCAGCTTTATCCCTCCTATCTTCTTCCTCCGGACTCCGATTTGCGAACCGTCTTCTCCGACACCAAGCTACATTCATCCCCTTCAATTCTTCATCATATAGTGTCACAAAATTTAACATATTGCTCCAGCACAACTGAATCTATATGCTATCGCCATTGCAAATGGAAAAAATGATGAGAAAATAGCTTATACACTAGGATTGCAATTGTTTGCCAAGGTAAGACTTTACTTGTTGACTTATGATCGTTATCTATAAATGGTTGTCATGTAGTTTTGAGGAGTACAATGGATCACTTGATGATGTCATCCTAATTTTAAGATTTGCATCTAAAGGTCAAAACATATGGGACAATAAAATATTTGACAAGGTGTTATAACCGCAGAACCTCAGACAGTGCATTGCAGGACTATGAACAAATAGCTACAACAAATACAATTTAATTCTCTACTTTATTACAAAGTGTAATAAAGTAGAGAATTAAAACTGCTTATTGTTACATTTATGACTTGGTAGCTATGGTCCATGATATGTGAAGCATTTTTTATTCCTTTTTTGATATCTTTTATAATTTTTTCTATTTGTTGAATTTTTGATGTTATGGCAAAGAAGTTGCTAGTAGGTAACATAGCTTTAGAAGGAATATTTCTTTTTGCAAGCATGCATTTTTTTGCCTGATTTAGTGCTTCTTTGTGGTCAGCCGGGTTAGATCCCATAACATCAAATCTTAATCTTCTCTTGGACCCCACTGAACTTGTGCAAAATATAACCAAGTTGTAGTCTATTTAATTGACCATTAACCCCTTCAAATTTATATAGGAAATCATTAACATTGGACATTTGTTTTAGATTAGCAAAATATTAAAAAGATGTAACATAACATTAGAAGCAAATCTGATTCTTATTTCTTGCTTGAAGTTGTCCTGCTAACAAGGGTTTTCTAGATAATTTTTGACACAATTCCGCCATTATAATGCTTCTCTTTTCAAGTGGAATGTTGATATAGTCATCCATTCATTTCAATTATTGTTGCAATAGCAGAAGAATTGTTCTAAATTCAACCAGTCTATAACCCCTTCTTCAGTCTTCACCAACGTATTATGGAAAATCCAATTTGAATTGTCTCTGCTATATACGGAATATTGTTGCGTCGCTTTTCATAAGGTGCTTTTGTTTCTCGATTGTGATATATGAGTTGTATTGGTTTTATTTACATGAGAAAACTCAAGAAAAAGGATTTGGTCTTTTATGCAAGCACAATTAACTAATCAAATGAATCACTAATATTTCCCCATGCTGACAGTCGATTTGTAGCTTTAAAATAGTGCTTTTTTCCTCTTAAGAAACAACTAGACCTGTCAAAATATGACCCAACCAAATGAGTTAGGTTGACTCATTTTTAAAAGGATTATAAATGGGTAACCCCTTTACCCATTTATTAAAAACATTAAATTTTAATATAAATTCGAAAAATAAGAATTTTGAACATACATTGTAGTTTTTCATGGAGACTGATAGTTGTACTTAGAAAATAACATGCTACCGCATCCACATATTTGAACTCCGCCTAGTGCAGAAGCCGCTATTTTTTTTATTCCGACTGCAATAACTCCTTCGTTCTAACTCAGAATCAGGCAGGACTTCGACCGATTAACTCCCACCTAAATTACGGGTAGTATGGAACACTCGGATACTTTATCGTGTGAACGCACACTATAGTTCTCCAAGGGGACTGACAGTTGTACTTAGAAAATAATAAGCTACCGCATCCCCATATTTGAATTTTAATGAAAATTAGAATTTTAAATTTTTATCGGAACTCAAAACATAAAAATTAAAATTAGAATTATTTTATATTTATTTGTTTTTTATTAATCAAATTAAATTTAAGTTTTAAATGGGTTAAATGGGTAACATGCTTATTAAGTGGGTTGGGTCATAAATGGATAAAAAAGAATGGGTCATAAATGGGTTGGGTCAAACTCGACCCAACCCATTTTGACCCAACCCAACCCGTTTGACAGGCCTAGAAACAACCAAGAATGGTGTTTATATTATTTCAGAATTGTTCTTCCTAGCCAAAATAAACCATGGTTATGAGTATATCTAAATAGTGAATATAACTCTATTTATATAGTGCCAGAGGACCGAAATCTTATACATTGACGACTCGAAGATGTTATGAGTCTTTTTTTATTCCAATGCATTGATGACTCAAAACGTTACGAGTCAATCATTATTCTACTAGCCATGATGTGGATCAAAATTTAGCCCAAAATACGCTACTAAATACTCATCATGCACCTTCATTAATTAATAAAACCACATAATGGGAAATTACATTAATGTGGAATATTAAAATATTTGAAGGGAAATAAATATTAATTTATATAACTTTGGAAACTAAATAATTATTAATTAATTTCCAACAGTCTCCAACTTGGTCTTATAATTATATTAGACATCTTTAATTGTATAATATTTGATAAATTTGGTTTGCTTAAATTAAATGAATCACGAATGTGAGTCATGGTGGTTCATGCTATTCAGAGTATGGTCCCTTCCATGTACTGCAACATCAAAATTCAATTCATCTGAGCCTTTAATATTAGGTATTTTAATTGCCTCATAATATCCCTTTTAATGTGGAACTGTCTTTGTTAAAAAATAATTGATAATTATATGCATGCATTTCTTACGGGATATAAATGATAGTAATTAGAAACATCTTTATTGATATCAAAGTAAAAAGTGTCATACAACTAAACTAAATAACAATCCTAATAAAATTATTCGAGACCCATCTCTTTGACTTGTCCTAAAAAAGCCTTCGAAAACAGTCCTTTCATAAAAGGATCTGTTATGTTATCATCAGTACAGATATGATCAATTGACACTCTATGTTTCTGAAGTTCTTTCACTGATAGGCATTTCATCTCAATATGCTTTGCTGCTTTAGTATATCTATCGTTCTTTGAAAAGAAGACTATTGCAGTGTTGTCGTAATAAATTTTCAATGACTTGGATATAGTATCATAATTCTAAGCGCTGAAATAAAATTACGCAGCCATAATCCATGATTTTTAGCTTCGAATCAATCTATTAATTCAGCCTCCATAGTGAATGATACAATTACGCTCTACTTAGCACTTTTCCGTGGGATGGTTCCTTCAACAAGAAGGAAAACATAACTTGAAGTGCTCTTTCTATTGTCAGTACATCCAACAAAATCTGAGTCTGGGCCAATTACTCAAGGTGATCAGTTTTCCTATATTGAAGCATGCAGTATTATGTACCTTGCAAATACCTCAGTGCTTTCTTTGCAGCATTCCAATGATAATTACTTAGGTTACTTTGATACCTATCTAACATCCCAATTGTAAAACTAATGTCCGTTCTAGTACAAACTTGTGTGTATATCAAGCTTCCTACGAGCAAAGCATACGACAAAGTTGTTATTCCTCCTTTTCTAAATCATTGACAGGGCATTGATTTAAACTGAACTTATCCCTTTTTGAAGTAGAATATTAATGGAATTACAATTGAGCATGCTAAACCTTTCTAAAATCATAGTGATGTAAGTTTTTTTAGATAATCCTAACTTTATCATGATCAATCTTGAGATATTTCTATCCTGATCACGAAGGATGCCCTGCCTAAATCTTTCATCTCAAAGTTTCAAAAGGTATTTCTTAGTTTCAGATAGTAAACCAAGATCACTGCTGGCAATAAGAAAGCAATCAATATATAGTACTATAAATATAAACTTTGTTCCACTAATCTCTAGGTATATGCACTGATCAATATTATTTTCTTTGAAGCCAAAGGACGTAATGGTATTATGAAATCTAATGTACCATTGTCAAGCGGCTTGGTATAGTACTTTTATGCAAAGATCGTAGTCTTGTAGAGTCCATATATTCATATTTCAATGGTTGATATATTAAAAAGACATGTATACTGTTGTTGCATTATTTGTCAATAAACAGATATATAGTAAATTGTAAGTTATAAATATATCTAAATTACTATAATAATAATATCCAATATAAATGTCAGGGCCAGTACTCCTTTGAAAAGGGTGAAAATAAATGGTAAAGTCTTTTTTGAATAACATCAATTACTGAAAATAAGTTTGTACAAACCCGATAGGTAGGAAGTTATTTTCAGTATTGGAACAAACAAATGTTTTATAGCAATCACATCTATTTGTTTTTAATTAGCCTTTATTAAACGTAGAAGTGTGAAAGTAACAAATAACTGGCTGGTATTTTCAGTCCCTAAAGATAGAGTATAAGATGGTATAATATTAAAAGAAAACATGCAACGCATAACCTATTTATTACAAACTATTGAGTGGTTTAAATTTGTTGATGAAATAAAGACGTGATGAATCTAAAAAAAAAAATTCAGCTGAATGTAGGAACCAAAAATGTTGTCTTGCTTATTATCGACTAAGCTTAGAAAAAAATTCTAAAACAAATGCAAACATTGTTCAGAATAAGCTCGAACTTAGATAACAATCCTTAAAGCAGGGAAAAATAGGTGAAAACGTCCCCAAATAGCAGTAGATCCAAACATTACATTCAATCCCTTGCCGTTTGCTTGTTCCTGCATATTATCACAGCTAAAGTTGTTAACAGTGATTGAAGTATAGGATGCTGCAGTCCAAAATATGTATAGATAACTTTGAAACTTAAAGGAATTAAACATAGATGATAATATGTTGAATGAAACGTTCCAGAACAGGAATAATGCATAACGTATTTAATATATTTGCATTTCTAAATGCAGGTTGACAGAGTAGGTATCATTATCGGTGTATATTTATGAAGTCAATCCAAATCATATATCATTTAACTAAGAACCAAAATAAACTACTTTGGTAATTGCAGAATTTTTTCATTTTAACGGTGGAAGCATGAGTTTAATTGAGGCATTGCCTCAATTGTCACTGAGTTAATTGGCTCTATATAAACTGTGATATTAGTTTCTAGCAGTGCCTCAGTTGAGACTGAGGCATTTGCCTTGGTTGAAACCGTTGCCTTGCCTATATGTTAAAAGTGATGTTTGACTCCGTATTTTTTACAATTAAGCATATTACCAAAAGAGTTTTCTTGACTGGGTAGCTTATGCAATTATACTTTACCTCATATCTAAATTTGAAGTTTTGTAACCACTATCAGAAATGTTTGAAATGCTACACTGTCAGCCATGATCCTTTGCTCACCATTTCAAGAAAGAACATGCGTATTGATATGTTTCAAAATTGAAGGAAAAGAACAAATAAGATGGACCAGTGTATTATGAGCATACAATGTTTTATACTGTGAGTGCTCTGCAGATTTGAGAAATTTGAGCCAACGCCACCCAAGTCTGCATTGTTTAACATAATGAGCACCCTACAGTTGGCCTAGGGAAAAATTTCAAAACCTAAGTTAAGTAGTACACAAATTAAAACATCCACCAATCTTTAGTACATCACAATAATTGTTGATCATTTGAAGCTTTTGTTTGCATTTTGTAGCTATTTGTGTAAAGTTTAAAGATGACTATTTACCTTCAATGGCTATTCTAGCAAAGTTTACACATATTCAAAAATGCAAAAACTAACTATCATTATAGATTAGGGATAAAACTTATTTCAGTTTGACAAAGATTTTGGTAGTCTGAAAGAAGATAGTTATATACATGTGAAGTAATATATAACGATGAACTAAAATAACGGACATGATTTAAAACAACAAAAAAATTTACAAAAATTAGGTCAAAGCAAATAGCATTGCCATTAAGCGTGCAACATTAGTACTTATCATAAGCAAAATTTGATTTTCAAATATAAAGGCCAAGCAGTATAATAAACCATTAAAAGTATCACAAAAATGTTTATCATACAAAATTTTTCATAACTATAAAGACAACACATAAAAACATGGAAAACCTAATACATTTGAACAAAAAATACTTATTGACAGTTTGCTGCGGGTATATAAAACATAGGAAAGTAACTTATTTCTTAAATAGGCATGCGAATATCTATCAACTCTAAAATTAGATAACAAAATTATAAGCAGAAATTAGTAGACAATAACCGAGTCACACTCTAAAATTCATTATCTACTTGCATGTGCCTTTGGTGATGAAACATTTACTAATTAACAATGTATACACATATAGGGATTAAATAAGTTCGCATAGAAAAAAATGGATAAAACATAGTAGAACATAATAACAAGTAACAACCGCTACAAATTCTTCTTGCCAACCCTTGACACAAATATGAACTTAACTTATGAGATATTGACTTCGACATAACAACAAAATCTGTATAAAAAAGAGCTAAATAACATATACCTATTATTGATCGGTTATAAAATTTGTGAAATCCAAACATTGTGAATGGAGTGAACCTAAGAAGTAGATTAGTCGGCAACATGTTCAAACCATTGAGCATATGCATGCTAAGCGCAGTTACATTGTAAAACTTTTTCACATATGCTTTATAAAAATATATGCAAAACCTAAAACACTTTAATGATGTTTAAGAATGTATTTAACAATGATTTATGTACATCAAATCAGCCTTAAGTGTCCAGAAACTTTGAACTTTCAATAGACATTGCTTACTATATATAATATTTTTAGATGCATAAAAGAGGCATGTGGATAAAATATTTTGGTATATGTTCACAATTATAACCATTTAAGTACCAATATCTACTCGGCGACTCAGGCATCCAAATACAATTTGTATCAACAGAGTAAGGTTAAATAAGGATTTGTCCTTATTAGTGGTCTCATTTGCTTAGTGAGGGAGATAACACTATCCTTATTAGTATCTCGAGTCTTGGTGAACATTTGAACTACTTAATCTAAAATTATGTTGAGAAAAAATGTAGAAACCCATCTTTATTTATAACAATGTACCTAAGCAACTGCATTCTCCCACTTTACATCCTAACTCGTTAGGATGAAGCATTAGTTGTTAAGATCGTAATGTGGTTTATAAAATTTGTTAGTATTATATACTAATGATGTTGTGTATGCATAGGTGAATTCAAAATGATGGAACTTGCAGAAAATGTGAAAAGGTTAGTTATGCTCTTATGTTTTACTCAAATTAAGTGTGTTTATTTGTAAACCACTCCTCCATTATCGTTATTTACATTGATTGAGAGCTCATATACTACATTAAAATATTGATTATATACAGCAATAGTGACTATGATATCTACTTGAGATATCCTGTCCCCTTCCATTTCCATTTGTCCAATAAAACCAAACACGTTTGTGTAATCTTTTGACAATTACATAATAGATTATGTTTGCAACCAAAAAATGTCCATCTCGTCCTCTTGTTTTAGTGAGCCTAACAAATATCTACTTTCACATCCTGTTTCCCTCTATTCAGAACTTGTTAGAAAGTTAACTGTATACTTTGTGTAATATACTTTAACCTTTTGTCAAAATATATACTTAAATGTCTAACTTAATTTAGATTCTTATTTTTTTTAAATAAGAAAGAAGAACAGTCATCAGATGAAATAAAGCTCAATAAGTGCTAGCTAATGAAAGATGTACATGGTGTCACAAATTACAGACTTCTGTTTGAGACTAAGCAAGCTTGATCATGATTTTGACTCTTCATGTAGTCTTCTATGTAAAATGCTATATGCACCTACTGATATTTGCAATTGTACATACTTTCTAGGTTCAGTCCTATACTCTTTTATTTGCACATACTACTGAAGCAAATCACCTGAATTTATCTTTATAGTCAAATTAAACAACGTAAATTTGGGAAATAATTAAGATTTGAAACTCATAATATTTTCTATCCTTTATTGGGCATGAATATCTCGTTGATCTTTGGTGATGCCTTATTTACTAATGCAGCTGTATAAATTCAGTAATCATAGTAACTTACAGTCACAATAGCTTCTTTTTGCTTCAAATATTCACGCATATGGTTTGTTTGTCATTTATAGTGTTATGATATTATCTTTTATTATTGTAGAATTGTTTGACAGTTTTGAATATCAAATTATTATCAATGTCTTAAATGAAAGTTATTCAACTCATTAAAGAGCTTGGTGAGTATATATGGTAAAAGGAGGTTGACTCATATGTATTGAGCAAACTTCATAGGGGTAATAGAAATAACTATAGCTTGTTACCAAACAATAAAGAAAATGTAGAAATTCTACTGCTTATTTCATAATCGAAATGTATGAAACTGTACTGCACTATTGCAACTGATCCGCATGTATTATCAGAATGCAATTTTTAATGAATACAAATATAAGTAATAAATCACCGTCTAAACTTTCATATATGTAAGCATAGTAAGTAAGGAGATGTACTACAATGAATTACCCTAGCCCGCTGTACATCATAATGAAAACAATTCTAATATGGCCCTTATCCAATCTTTTGCATTATGAACGCAATAATAGTCATATCTCAAAGGCAATATTGCTACAAATATTGAAGGACGTCCCATGACACCCGACTGCAAGCACCACATCCAAATCCCATCATCTGCGCTTAAACTTAGCACCATGACGTCCGCCAGAGACCAGCTTACTATTTTCTAGATTTTTCCACAATATTCATGTGTAAATCTAATACAATGAGTTGAAGCAAAGGAATCCACGATGTGGTAACTGGTAAAGGAACCTAAACACTGTATACCTAAAGATATGGAGATGACAAGTAGCCTAATTTTGCAAGAAGCTTTCTTGAAAAGACTATTAACAGCATCATAGTTTGTAATAAGACACTTAGATGTTAGAATACCAAGAAGACATGATAACCTATTATTTGACTATCTTCATTTCCCTAACAATCTACCATATTAATAGCTTTCTATTGCGCATATGTCAAAAGTTATTTTATTATTCCTTGCAAAATAGTAAAATTATAAGTTGGTATACACACTTTCATATGAAACTATTGCAATTTTATACTTAACCAAAATAGCAGGGCTGATGATTTAAAGGTCAACAGTGATAGCAATATTTTCAAAATGGGATAAATCATTCATTGTAAATCATAAATTTCAAACTTTACATTGAAAATGGATTAAATCGTGAGTCAAAGATTCACTCTATTCATTTTCTAATAATCTTCCTTAATTTATGTTATTAGATAAGATTTAAGTATGTAAAAGAAACTATGTTCTTTATTTATTTAATATTTTGTATTTTTGAAACTTATTTGAAGTTATCCTATAGTATTTGCTCAACGTTGATTTTACTTGAGTTCTAAATCATTATCGATGAATAAAATCATAATTGAAAAGATCTCGGTTGAAAAGGGGCTCAAATCAAAGAATTATTAAGAAGTTTGATAACAATGAATGGTAGTACTAAAACCATTACAAAAGAAGCACGTAAGCTAAACTCTTACAGTAAGATCAGTAATTTAATAACAAAAAATGTAACGACCCAGAATTTTGAACAATTTAAATAAAAAATATTTAATTAATTTTAAATATTTGAATGACAATTTAATTTGAATCCCTAATATTTTAAGAATTTGGCGATTAAAATTCTAAAATTTAATCTATTGAATGTTGAATAAAAATTTGAATCTTCAATTTTAAGCTGAAGAAAAATATTTCAAAAGCTTTTAAAATTCGTGTTGATGATACTGAAGATAATTGAAGCTTCAGAATCGAATTTGAAAATGATTTGTTCAGTTTTGAAATTATATCATTTGAATCGATATTTAAAAATAGCCGTCCGAGGCGCTGTCTCGGAATTCGACGAAACCAGTTCCATTGGGTCCGTAATAGTTTGTTATTACCGTATTTCAAATTTCGTATTTTTCGGAGTTGTTATATGAGCGTACGACGAATAAACGCGTTAAATTTTTAAAACGGATTCAATTTAAATTTAAAATTTAAATTTGTCACATCATATACTTTTCGTTCCTTAAAACACGCCCCGTTGTTTACGCCTAAAATATGCCGAGCATCATGGGGAGGAATCGTGGAGAACATGCCATCTTCAATTTTAAATAACCCCTCTTTCTCGTTCTTCTCTCTTTCAATCAGTTCGAAGAAATCATACGAGAAGAAAATACAATGGTCTAACTCAAAATTTGTTCCTTTCCCAGTTTTATTTCACGAAACCATATCCTCCTCATTTTATTTTTTTCCTCCCCCCTTTTCCAAATTTAAATCGAGCCGTGATTCGTTCGAACAAAATTAAGGCTCCATCAATTCGACGCTTGAATTCGAATCATGGAGGGCAGTGGTGGTTCTCGCGACTTCGGAGGCAGCTGGATATTCGATTGAGAGGCCGCGACTCCAGGTGATGTGGCAAGGGCCGCGAGTAGTTCGAAGGTGAAACCATGATTGGGTCGCGATTCAGAGGGGGAAGCGCGCGTGCATCGCGAGATGGTCGGCGATTCAGTGTCGCGAGCATGGATCTGGGGCAATGTCGTCATTGAGTTCGAGGCAGGTCTGGTATCGCACGTGAGGCAGTAGAGGTCGTAGTGTCGTTCGAAGGTCGGTTGCCTGGGTTTCGAGTCCAATGAGGTATAATTACCAATCTGTTTTTAAAATTTAAAAATACAGTTAACTGAGAAGGGCATTTGTATACATACAGAATTTAAATTCAGATTTTGTCATTTTACGAATGTATTTGTATTTTAAATAAAACAAAACAAAGCAGTAAATAGATAGACAGTAAAGGGTAGTATAATGTTAATATTGATATGAAATATATATATACATTCATAGATATATTTGCATAGGAAACAAACAGTAAGTATATAAGTTTTCGGAAATTATAAGAGTTTATACAAAATCAGTTTTTAAAACTTATATAGATTACTTTTATGCAGCTCGTAAATAAAATAAATATATTTTTATTCTACTAGTTTGTTTTTTAAAGGATGGGTTTGATAATTAAGTAGTTTTAATTAACTTATTTACTCATTTGGTGGCTAGAAATAATTTGTTGAAGGAAACTATTAGTTTAAAATTTAAGAAATTGGTTTGAAATAAAAGCATTGAATAATTGAAATTACCAAATGAAAATTTATTATTCGATCTGTTCGAATATTAATTAATTTGTATAAAATGTTTATACAAGGTCTGAAATGGAGAAACAAGCTGAAATGATAATGGATTGCAAATTAAAAGCAAAGGTGAGATTTTTCTCACTCGAAGGAAATTTGATTTTTCAGTTATTGATTGATGATTGCTATTTGGATGTGATATTGGATATAGTAGGATATATCTATATATATAGCAATATATACATATTGGCATATGTATATATTGGATTGATTGATTTCCCGCATTGTATAGCGGATGATACCCTATTGCGCCGTTAGTAAGCGGATGATATTTTTTTATAAATCTCATATACCACGATATTCCACCTCGAAGTGGAATTGGTATTGTGCTAACATCTGTGGATGCAGGGAAGCAGGTTGGAGGGATCCAACTGGATTCCTCACCAGTATTTATTTGATTACAGATATTGGGATATTTGTTGATTATCATATTGATATATGATGTTTGTTGTCGTGATTGATTATTTGGTGCTGTTGCATCATCGGATTCAATTTTTGAAGTTTAAAAATAACGATATTATTTTTAAAGGGATTTTAAAGTAATTTTTGAAAGTATACGTTTTATTGAATTTTGGGATTGATTCATTTTAAATAAATAAATGTTATAATTTTCGTGTTATGAAAATTATGAGATTTGTGGAATATAAGCGAAAAGTAGTTTTTGAAATAAAAAGTTGATTAATTTGTAAAATGGCTTAAATTGGGATTTTGGCATTTAAATGAGATATGAATGGAATTTGTTAATAATGAGATTTATAAGTTGAAGTTTTTTTTATAAATAGAAATGGAATTTATAAACGTTGTTTTATAAATCCGAAACCAATTGAATTTGGTAATTTAAAGGAGATATATTCGTGATTTTGGACAGCGAATTATCCTTTAAGTTAAATGTTGTAAATAATAAGAGTTGGTTGGGAATTTTATTCACGATTTTGGATAGTGGATAAATTCTTGAAATAAAATGTGTAGAAAATATTGAAATTTAGTTAGTGAAGTATATTCACGATTTTGGACAGTGAATATATTGTTAAGTAAAATGGATATTGTTTTGGGGAAGTGACATTAAAAATGAAGTTAATTGTTTTAACGATGTTTTAAAATGAGTTGAATATCGAAATCATAGATTTCAACATTCATTGTTGAAATAGACGTTTTCGAGGAAGAAGGAAATGGTGGACTATAACACTGTTGTTATAGTAAATGATTTCCGAAAGGAAATGTTTTTTTATCTAGTATTGGGATCTATATATCTATCTTAATTTCGAATCCCTATACTAGTGATTTTGAGTCGTCGTAACGATGTTTTACGTAACATTCGTTTTGACTCAAATAGCTGTTGTTATAGTAAATGGTTTCCTTAAAGAATGAAATATATACTTAATTTTGATTTAAGTATATCGAATATTTTCCAAGTGTTGAAAATAAATAAGATTTGTGAAATACTTATTTTAAATAAGTATAGAAATGCTTTTCCAATATGAAATGAAATGTTTTTGAGAATTTATCTTTGTAAAGATAGATCGAAAGTGAATATTGAAATCGATTTGAAAATCGTATATCAGTAGATATTTGAAATATAAATTCACTATGGAATTTATAAAAGAAATGGAAATTCGTTTTGAAAATAAACGTTGATTTATTTTTGAAGTGTGGAAATTTTATATCTAGTAAAGATATTTTGGAAGATAAAATTATTTGGGAAAATTATTTGGAATCTGATGATGTTGCACATCTTTATTGATAGTTAAATAACTGACTATCAATAATTACCTTGAATGGGTATTTGTTGTGAATTTGATGAATTGAATGCCACACTTATTTTTGAATAAGCACTCACTATTCGGGTTAGCCGGGAAAGGACCATGGGGTCGTATAACCCATTCCAAATATGTGATACGTCGTTATGAATTGCATTTGATGACCGGTGTTGAAGACCGGATATTTTTGAAAATAGAAGGATTACCGTCGAGTTACTCTACATCGGTTGATCTCCGATTTAGAGGTTTTATCACCCTTAGTGACGGGAAGTCTGGATGTGATTGGAAATTATCCGGATTTGCAAGGGCTTCGTGAGAAGTGCCTTCGGTTCTGTTCGAACCTGGAACAGACTTGTATGGATTGTATGTCTGATGTTACAAATTGAGATATAAAGCTGATTTCTTTCAAATACATATCTGTTGGTGGCGGAGAATTTATTCTCTTAGCTTAACACCCTTCTCTGAGACGTACGAGCTCAGAGGTTATGTAGTTGAAGTTATCAGCGATATATTTCCAATTTGGTAATGTGGCATGCTGAGTGTTGCTGTGTGATGATCAGTGTTTGATCATTTGTGATATGATCATTTGTTTGATCATTTATCTTTGTGATCATAGGTTGATCATCTGTTGACCCAAAGCATGGTTTTGTGTCAAAGCATAGCTTTGTGGACGAGACTTCGTCAGGGCCTCAACAACCCGGAAATGGTCGAAACAGGAATGTTGCGGCAAGGTTATGAGGGTCGCGCCCTTTAGGGTATGTCATTTCCTTCTGGAAAGGGGTGGTATCATGGTATGGAGCCCAGATACTTACTCATGTGGACACACTTTATTTATTATGTGTGATGTTGGTTATCGAGCGCTCGGATAAAGGTCCCAAAGGACCGGGTGATGACATATTCGTGAGTTACCTGGTACAGGGGTAACCCGGCCTTGTTTGGCAGAGAGCAGTTTGTCTCTCGGGACGTCCAACCAGAGGCGATCCCATTCGGCAGTAGGAAAGGAAGTTCCTTAGCCTGACCATTTGTTGGAAATCCATTTCCCAATACGAAAATTTTACGGTTTTAGTTGTAGAACCTGCCATTTACTTATGGTGGTCACCACTATTTAGATGGTAGCTATAGTAGGCATAGTTCGGAATGTCTATGCTGGCTAAGATCAATATTATACTTTCGAAATGTTTTTCTACACTAGACATTAATAATAATAATCAAATGATTGGCGTAGTAAGAATATTTGACTATCATAAGAAGAAATCTCCTCCAATTCTGCATTTGCATTGTGTGTGTGGCGGGAGGTCTTATGGTAGTTTCATTTTCCAAAAGCATTGCGAATCTGTTTTATTTTCTTTGTGAAAATAACTGTTTTACGATCTCACACCAGTCACCATGACTGACTCGGAGTTTATTGTTCCCTTCTAAACTCAGGCTGCCCATAATTTTCCACACGGGCAGCCTAGAGTTATGTTATCAGGATATTCTAGATATTCTGGAGCTTTAGATGAAAGCTGGATGGCGAAACGTATCACCTATACATTGTATTATTCCACTGTGTATTCGGTATGAGGACAAGTTTATATAACTGTCCATTGTTGTATTGAGTTGTATATTGACTCTGATTGATGTATGTATAAACTGATATAGTTCTTTGTTTTAAAAGACTAGTGATTATTTATTATATATTGTTCCGCTGCGATATGTGAGATTCTGATATTGTTTCTGTTTCTGTTTCTGATGTTGTTCTGTTGTTCTTCTTTCTTTTTCTTCTATCTTTTCTTCTACCTCTTCTTTTAAAACCCTAAGTATTCGATTTTCCGGCATTCGGTTGCTCGGCAGTTGATAAAGTGGACGTATCAGTGTCGATTTTTGAAAGTCGAAGAATCGGGTCCTTACAAAAAATATGTTACTTTTTAATTTGCTCGATATCAAATGATTTACAACCCTCTTTGAGACAATTTCTCATCGGCATACCTGTAGCTTTAATATAATCTACTACATTATATATACCGACAGTATCGAAAGTTAGACACTATACATGAGTTACTATCAGGTTTCAGTTTTAAATGTAATAGGATTACATTTTTTTAGAGTGGATTAAGAAGGAAACACTGGATTTTGGTGTACTACATTCAACATTCACAATGTTGTGAGTACACAAAAAATTCACCTTAAAACTTAAAAAAACTATGAACTCTGTTGCATTTCGAATTCATGGAAGGTTAAAATGTCCATGTAAAAGTATACCATGTCTTTTATTTTTCTAGTCATATTGAACATTTTAAAAAAAGAATGTATGATACCAAGTTATTGTTTAGAAGTTACTATTTCAGTTTTAAATATCCTACACATTGTGAATGGTATCAAAGTATACCTCCATTCAATTGCAAATTTCAAACTTTCCAACTCCAAATCAATAAATTAAAACCTTTTAATCATTTGCAAAAATCAAATTATAAAAATAAATATAGAATCACCCTGTTTGGAGGTGAAAGAAGAGAAATAGTTGCAGTGAATCTCAGATATGAATATAATTATACATAATATTCATAACTTAACTATAGTTAATATCATGTAAGAAATAGCAAGCATAATTTGGCTTAAGCTAAATTACCTTCATCGTTAATTACCTGGCTTAGATCTAGAAGCGACTTGTGGGTAGCGGTATCCAATATCGATGTTGATTATCAATCATCTCCTATGGGAAGCAGGACGAAAGCAGGCCCACGCTTCAGGATGGAAATTCTGCATCGTCGAGATTTGGGCATGGCTGTGGTTGGAAAATTGGGGAACAATGATGACTTAGGTTAAACGAAAAAAGATTTAGGTCATAGGTTAGAAAACGGATAGGGTAGAGGAAAAACGATTTAGGTTTGAAAATGGGTGAAGGAAGAGAGAACGTGTGCAGGAAAGGGCAATATTCAGGGCTTTACTACAATTACGGAGATGAGAGGAAGAATGTGACGCTCAGGAAGAATAAAAGAAAGGAAATGCAGATTTAGAGTCTATTCAGTTGCCAAATTTCAAGGGGGCCTGTGTGAGCTTGAAATTTAACTCACTAATAATAATATAGTATAGATAATGATTTTTTTAACAGACCATATTTTCCATTCCTTCTTTTATGAAGCCTAATGGTTGACCATGTAAACTTCTTATTTCAAACTGCTATTTAAAAAAGCTGTTTCCATATCCATATGGTACAACTCTCTAAATCATAATGATCCATCATGGCTAATATGATTCTTAATGAGTCTTTTTTTGATACTGGAAAGAAAGTCTAATTACAATCAATGCCTTCCCTTTGATTAAATTTTTTTGCAACAACTTTAGCTTTATGTCATTCGATATTGCCTTTTGAGTCAAGTTTGGTTTTAAAGGTCCACTTGCACCCAATTCTTTTTTGTTCTTCTGGCAATTCGACAAATTCGCATACTTTATTATCATGCATAGATTTTATTTCTTCTTTCATGATATCAATTCATTTATCAGAATCATTACTTTCTACATCTTTCTTATAAGAAACTGGGTCATTAATGCGACCTGTGTTAAATTCAATCTAATGAAAGTATACCACGTAATCATCAGGAATTGTCGATCTCCTTTCTCTCTGAGATCTTCTTAATGGCATTTCTTAGTTCTTTAATAACTTTATCGCTCGTTATGTGGTTGTTCAGTCGGTGGATAGTTCACTTGTTATTTGTCATTATTGAATTGGTTAATGACCAGTTCAATAATTACATTAGGAACATATTTAATATGAACTAGTGGTACATGAATTTGTACACAAATTTCATTAATGATCACCTCCTTTTCTTTTACACTCCCACTAACTTCACCATCTTCAATAAATTTAGCACTTCTTGTTTCTATTATTCTGATTGTATGATTATGACAACAAAAAATATATTCCTTCAATCTTTTTGAATAACCAACAAAATGACATGATAATATCCTTGGGTCCAATTTCTTTTCATGAGGGTTGTAAATTCTAGCTTCCACTAGGCATCCCCACACACGTAAATGTCGTAGTGGGTTTCCTTCCTATCCACGGTTCAAAAGGGTTTTTGAAACTGCAATACTAAAAACTCGATTTAAGATGTGTATAGCGGTTTTTAAGGCATGTATCCACAAAAATGTAGGCAATGTAGTCCTACTAATCATACTTCTAACCATTTATATATGGGTACGATTACGCCTTTCATCTACATTATTCTGCCCAGGTGATCTTGGCATTGTGTACTAGGTGTATATACCAAATTTTACAAGGAGTTTAGCAAAATAGGGCATTGCCCCGACTCATCATATCTTCCATAATATTCACCACCTCTATCTGACCTAATGATTTTCACCTTTTTGTTTAATTTCCTCTCAACTTCATTTGTGTATATTTCAACAACATTTACATATTGATATTTTTCATGCAATAAGTACAAAACATAGTAACGGGAATAGTTGTCGGTATAATGGTAATAAAATATTTCTCTCCACTAATGGATAGAATATCAAAAGGTCCACAAATATCTGTATGAATAATTTCAAGTAGTTGGATGCTTCTCGTGGCTCCTTTCTTTGTTTCTTTTAACTGTTTGCCTTTAATATGGTCCACACCAACATCATCTTTAGCCTAATCCAGGTTATGGAGTATTCCAACTTTAACAAATCTCTTGATTCTTGTCCTGGATGTGAACCATAATCTTTTATGCCACAAGTAAGCGAAATTATTCTCGTTTAGTGTACGTTTCACACCAATATTAGAATGAAGGGTAACAAAGATTTCATTTATAAAATTCTTATCCATATTTAACTTGTATAAGCCATCGCACAAAATTCAAGAGTCAACATTAATAGAATTCTAAAATAAACCAAAACCATTAGTTTTAAATTCAACCATAAAACCTTCAACAATAAGTTTGGAAGTAGAAATTTAATTTCTAGAAACAATAGGAACATAAAATGTTTCTTTTAAATCTAAAATCACTCCAGAACTCAAAAGCAAGCGAAAGACTTCAATTGCTTCAATTTTTTGCTTTCGCTTTATTTTCCATGTAGAGATAATGATCATTTAGTTTTGTTTTGTAGGTCATAAAGAATCCCTACATCAAATTCGAAACATGACACATAGAATTAGAATCAATCCACTAAATATTATAAGGAACATTTATAAGATTTGATTCGATACAAACATTAATAAAAGGCTTACCCATTTTCTTGAGCCAAGCTTTCCTCTTATGACAATCCTTGTAGATGTGACCCTTCTTTTTACAGAAGAAGCATTTATCTTTCTTTTCCTTCTTCTCAATAGATAATGATGGTTCTCCTTAATGAGATGGTCCAGGACCTTTATTAAGGCCCGTTCCAGTCTTCTCTAAAACCATGTTCTGTAGTTGTAATATTTGCCACATGTCCTTTAGTCACATGGCGATCCAATTTTCAAGACTCTTGTTGGGTCGTCCATATCGACTGGGATAGACACTGTCAATTCTATCGGTGCTGCCCGATCCTCCCTCGAACTCTTCTTTATAGGCTCCAAAGCCTTGTCGAATCTGTTGTGGTCCCCGAGCCAGGTGCGGTTCTATAGTTTCTATTCAGAAGGTTCATGAATGTGGAGAGTTCTCCCCACATCCTTCCCCTTTTCCCTTCTTCTAGATTCATGTAACTTTGCAATGTAACATTCTCTAGCGGCGCATTGATCTCCTTTGACCACCTCGATTTCATTTGCAGTTGGAAACTTCATGGTAAGGCACAATGGGCCAGAGTGACTCTGAAATGAGCTAATGCAGGTCGTCCCAAGAAGGCATTATACGTAGAAGTTTCGTCCACAATTATGAAGGTCTGAACAAGGGTAACTCTTCGATCACCCTCCCCAAGCTCCATTGGCAAGTCAATTGTACTTACGGGTTATTTGGGTTCGCCAGTAAACCCTTGGATTTTTATTTGGCATGCAGACGCGCTTTTTATACCGATCTTCATTTGGTCAAAGGTACGTTTGAAAAGTATATTGATAGAACTGCCGCTATCGACCAATACTCGTCGGACCACAGCGGATCCGATTCCTACTGTCACCACCATCGGGTCGAGAGTTGGAGCTTTGATCCTTTTAGTATCTCGGTTTCTGAATATAATATCATCATTCAAAGTTTTCTGCTGCTTGGTTGGAGCCCCATTTTCTATTGTGAGACATGATTCCTTCGGAGCGTGCTTTAATGAACTTACATACTGCTCCTCTCCCCAACTTCTCTATGGAGGATGTAGGCCTCCAGATATTGTCCTGATAATGAGAGTCTGGTCAGTTCGCTTTGATCCCTCTTCACTGATTCCAACTTGGTTTCTTTGACTCCTAGAGGCTTGAGGAGCCGTGGGCTAGTCAGGATTCTGTGGTTGTCTTATGTATTGTTGGAGCTTGTTCTTCTAAATCAGCTCTTCAATCAAGTTCTTTAGGTGGCGACATTCGTTTGTGTTGTGACCGTGCGTCTCGTGGAAGTGGCAGAACTTCCCTGAGCGCTTTTGTTGCTTGGTTGCTTCCTTCTTAGGGTGTTTTTTATATTCCTCGGTCCCTTGTGTCACAAGATAAATATTTTCCGGAGTTTCGTTGAGAGGGGTGTAATCTTCATGCATGAAGCCTTTAAGGCATTCATTGTTTCCATTTTTCTTATTGGAAATCTAATTCTTCCTTTTCTGATTTCCATCTTTCCCTGTGATTCCTTCAGCAGTTTTGGAAGCATTTGTATTCTGATTCATTGTTGTCACTCTGTCCGATGTTCAATGGTTGCATGCCAGTAGACTTCCTTTCTAGCTTCTTGCCTCCTCCATTCTCAAGTATTAACTTGCTTTGCGATTGAAATCCTTCATTGTAGTGGGTTGCTTCATCTGGATCCACTATATGAACTCAGTTTCGAGATGAATGGCTCGGACCAAAGCTGTGAAAACCATATCCTCATTTGGATTGCTGACCTCTATCACTACGATATTGAACCGGTTCATGAAAGACTTCAACGATTCGTTTCGTCCCTGGAATAATCCGAACAAAGACATCACATCTTTAGGTTGCACGGTATGGATCTTGAATTGATCGAGGAATCTTCTGGCTAGTTGATCTAAAATAGAGATGGATTTCGGCGGAAGCCTAGTGAACTTCATGGAAGCGATTCCTTCCAAGAAAATGGGAAAACATCTACACCGAACAGCTTCTGAAGCATTTTCTTCGTCCATGTACCAACTATACTTGTACAAATGGGGTTTTAGGTCCTTTGTCCTATCATAAGATGGGATAGTTGGCATCATGAATTTTTTCGAATATTGCTCATTCAAGATCTCAAAGGGAGACCGGCTTGGTGCGGATCCCCACTCATCATCTCTTTTTTTTATTTTCGTCCATCAATGATTAACCATATCCACGATAAATGCCTCTGATGTCTGGTAATCCTAGGATGGTTGTTAGTCACTGCACCAAGTGTTTGACTTTGCAAACAATCTTGGCGAGTGGGCTGAAGCCTAGGCTCTTCTGTCTTTTGGAGAACCACTCCCTCAGGATCCCGTTAGCTTGCGGTTATTCTAACTAGGGCGGTTTTGACATTTCCAACATTATCAAACACATCAGCATTCTCTTCCAACTTATCATCATTAAATTGTTCTCCATCCTCTGAATCGAAGAGATCCATAGCAATATCCTCTCGTGGGCTTTTCACCCCTTGGTTCAAGTTCAAAGTTGGTTGCCTTACGATGAGTGGAGTACTTGCATTTCCTTCTACATTGATTCCCATAGTCCCCGTTGTCACCTTTTTCTGCA
This sequence comes from Allium fistulosum, assembly GCA_030737815.1. Classification (NCBI taxonomy): domain Eukaryota; kingdom Viridiplantae; phylum Streptophyta; class Magnoliopsida; order Asparagales; family Amaryllidaceae; genus Allium; species Allium fistulosum. The sequence goes on from CM060905.1 coordinate 87,878,544, forward strand.
GCTGCTTCCTGTTTCTCCTGTTTAAGCCCGAAACGGAAGAATTTTCTTGCTCTATGGCAGATGCAGGTTCAACCATAGTTCTTGGAGCAGGATTTGACTATAAGGTTAAGAGAGCATTGAGCTTATCCATCAGAATCTTTTGGCTGTTTTCCATTTTTGGTTGATCTTATCATCCATTTTTTCAACTCATCCCTTGTAATGACTTCGCGTTGCCTGGAGGATGCTGGCACCTGATCTCCCAAGTTAGCACCATTTACTTTAGTTTGCTGATGATTCGTATCTTCTCCAACTATCAGTGCCCCTATGGACCTTCCAGAGGCAGTTCTCTTCCTTTCTAGAGCCATTGGTTCGAAGCAACAGAATTTTCAAGAAAAGATTGAGGACCTAACTTCTTGACCTATCTGATCCAAAGTAGAAAGCTAGATCTGAACCTTAAGTTGAGTTCTCTGTGAAAGCACCAAAATGTTAACCCAAAAAATGGATCAACACCCTGGTTTGAGTGTGAAAGCACCTACCCTGTTCTCACAGGACAACAATTTGGATAATAGATATAAAAAGAAAGTAGAATTAAAAAGGAGACAAGAAGATTTTTATAGTGGTTCAGCTGTTAACGAAGCCTACATCCACTTTATAGATTTTATTATAGACTGATTGTTGTTACAAGATGTATTTGATTACAAAGCTCTTGAATATCCTTAGCTAGATTGAATCTCCAAGGTTGGGATCCACTGGAGAATCACAGTGAACACCTTTGAAGATTGTTATGAGGGAGACGAAGAGTGAAGAAAGCTTCCAGCAGAGTTTTAACCACCAGTCTTTTGGATCCCATCTGTATTGCAGGTAGGATAGTATATATAGAGGTTGGAGAGTTATTAGGCCAAGCCCATTCGCCAAACGCTTGCAGAAGATTACAGGAATGTGCACTGGAGTTTTCATAGCGACCCAAGACAAAACAATGGATCGCTAGCGATCCATAGTGTTAGCTCGTATGCTAGCAACTCCTTGGCATTTATCCTTTGCCTCATCCCATGAAGTTCGCAACCACTTGACGAAATTATATGGATCGGTGGCGATCCGTGGGGTATGGATCGCTAGCGATCCACATAGTTAGTCTATTTTTGAACTTTGCTTATCGGATTTCCTTTATCGTCTTGTGTTGATGTTGTCCATGTAGTTTCGTAGCACATCGCCTTGTTTTGATGACGGTTTGCTTACCAGTTGTATTTAGCTGTTGATTGGACTAGACGAATGCTTGTCTTCTTGATTTAACTAACTCGGAACCTCATCATACATGGTCAAATCTCCTATCATACTGATCAAATCATGATGCAAGAGGCTCGGTGAACTCATGGGTTAATCCCATGGATAGCTAGCGATCCATAGGCCATGAATCGCTGGCGATCCACATCCTTAGCGTATTTCTTCATTCTTTTCCTTGGCTCCCTTTGGCTTGTTGCTCTAGTCCTTCTAGTTGGCTTTTGAGTTATTCTAGTTTGATCAATTTGTTCCGCCATCTTTTAGATTCTGGCGGGTTAAAAACCCGGATAACACTATGTTATCCTCAAGTACTGATATGATCAATTGACACTATGTTTCCGAAGTTCTTTCACCGATAGATATTTCATCCCAATATGTTTTGCTGCTTTAGTATACCTATCATTCTTTGAAAAGAAGACAGTGTTGTCGTAATAAATTTTCAATGGCATAAATATAGCATCATAATTCAAAGCGCTGAAATAAAATTACGTAGCCATAATCCATGATTTGTAGCTTCGAAGCAATCTATTAATTCAGCCTCCATAGTAAATGATGCAATTACGCTCTACTTAGCACTTTTCATGAGATGTTTCCTTCAGCAAGAAGGAAAACATAACCAAAAGTGCTCTTTCTATTGTCAGTACATCCAACAAAATCTGAGTCTGAGTAACCAATTACTCAAGGTGATCAGTTTTCCTACATCGGAGCATGTGGTATTTGGTACCTTGCAAATACCTCAGCGCTTTCTTTGCAGCATTCCAATGATAATAACTTAGGTTACTTTGATATCTATCTAACAGCCCAACTGCAAAACTAATGTCCATTCTAGTACAAACTTGTGCGTATATCAAGCTCCCTACGAGCGAAGCATAAGGCAAAGTTGTCTTTCCTCTCTTTCTAAATCACTGTAAAGGCATTGATTTAAACTGAACTTATCCCTTTTTGAAGTAGAACATTAACGGAATTACAATTGAGCATCCTGGACCTTTCTAAAATCTTAGTAATGTAAGTTTTCTTAGATAATCCTAACTTCCTCATGATCTATCTCGAGATATTTCTATCCTGATCACGAAGGATGCCCCGACTAAATCTTTCATCTTGAAGTTTTCAAAAGATATTTCCTAGTTTCAGATAGTAAACCAAGATCACTACTGGCAATAAGCAAGTAATCAATATATAGTACTAAAAATATAAACTTAATTCCACTAATCTTTCTATATATGCACCGATCAATGGTGTTTTCTTTGAACCCAAAGGACGTAATGGTATTTTGAAACTTAATGTACCATTGTCGAGAAGCTTGTTTTAGACCATATAATGATTTTTTTAACATACAAACCATATTTTCCATTCCTTCTTTTATGAAGCCTAATGACCATGCAGACTTCTTTCAAACTGCTATTTAGAAAAGCTGTTTTCATATCCATTTGATGCAACTCTAAATCATAATGAGCCACCATGGCTAATATGATTCTTAATGAGTCATTCTTTGATACTGGACAGAAAATCTAATTACAGTCAACGCCTTCCTTTGATTAAAATCTTTTGCAACAACTCTAGCATTATGTCATTCGATATTGCCTTTTAAGTCAAGTTTGATCTTAAAGGTCCACTTGCACTCAATTCTTTTTTGTTCTTCTAGCAATTCGAAAAATTCCCATACTTTATTATCATGCATAGATTTTATTTCTTCTTTCATGGCATCAATCCATTTATTAAAATTATTACTTTCTACATCTTTCTTATAAGAAAATGGGTCATTAATGCTTCCTGTGTTAAATTCAGTTTCATGAAGGTATACCACATAATCATCATGAATTGTCGATCTCCTTTCTCTTTGAGACCTTAATGGCATTTCTTGGTTCTTTAATAACTCTATTGCTCATTATGTGGTTGTTCAGTCCATGGATAGTTCACTTGTTATTTGTCATCATTGATTTGGTCAATGACCAGTTCAATAATTACATTAGGAACATGTTCAATATGAACTAGTGGTACATGAATTTGTACACGAACTTCATTAATGATCACCTCCTTTTTTATACACTCCACTGACTTCACCATCTTCAATAAATTTAGCACTTACAGTTTCTATTATTCTGATTGTATGATTATGACAACAAAAAATATATCCCTCCAATCTTTTTGGATAACCAACAAAATGACATGATAATATTCTTGGGTCCAATTTCTTTTCATGAGGGTTGTAAATTCTAGCTTCCGCTGGGCATCCCCACACACGTAAATGTCGTAGTGGGTTTCCTTCCTATCCACAATTCAAAAGGGTTTTCTAAAATTGCCATACTAGAAACTCGATTTAAGATGTGTATAGCGGTTTTTAAGGCATGCATCCACAAAAAATGTAGGTAATGTAGTCCTACTAATCATACTTCTAACCATTTATATATGGGTACGATTACGCCTTTCATCTACACCATTCTTCCAAGGTGATCTTGGCATTGTGCACTAGGTGCATATACCAAATTTTACAAGGAGTTTAGCAAAAGAGATAGGGCATTGCCTCGACTCATCATATCTTCCATAATATTCACCACCTCTATCTGACCTAATGACTTTCACCTTTTTGTTTAATTTTCTCTCAACTTCATTTGTGTATATTTCAACAACATTTACATATTGATATTTTTCATGCAATAAGTACAAAACATAGTAACGGGAATAGTCGTCGATATAAAGGTAATAAAATATTTTTCTCCACCAATGGATAGAATATCAAAAGGTCCACAAATATCTGTATGAATAATTTCAAGAAGCTGGGTGCTTCTCATGGCTACTTTCTTTGTTTGTTTTAACGTTTGCCTTTAATATAGTCCACTCAAACATCATATTTAGCCTAATCTAGGTTATCTAGTATTCCAACTTTAACAAACATTTTTATTCTTGTCCTGGATATGTACCATAATCTTTTATGCCACAATTAAGCGAAATTATTCTCGTAAAGTGTACGTTTCATACCAGTATTAGGATGTAGGTTAACAAGGATTTCATTTATTAAATTCTTATCCAGATATAACTTGTATATACCATCGCACAAAATTCTAGAGTCAACATTAATAAAATTCTAAAATAAACTAAAACCATTGTTTTTAAATTCAACCATAAAACCTTCAATAATAAGTTTGGGGATGTAAATTTAATTCCTAGAAACAATAGGAACATAAAATGTTTCTTTTAAATCTAAAATCACTCCAAAACTCAAAAGCAAGCAAAAGACTTCAATTGCTCTAATTTTTGCTTTCGCTTTATTTCCCATGTAGAGATAATGATCATTTAGGTTTGTTTTATAGGTCATAATGAATCCCTACGTCGAATTCGAAACATGACACAAAGAATTAGAATCAATCCACTAAGTATTAGAAGGAACATTTATAAGATTTGATTCGAAACAAATAATAATAAAAGACTTACCCATTTTTTTAAACCAAGCTTTCCTCTTATGACAATCCTTCTAGACGTGACCATTCTTTTTACAGAAGAAGCACTTATCGTTCTTTTCCTTCTTCTCAGTAGATAATGATGGCTCTCCTTAATTGGATGGTCTGGGACCTTTGTTAAGGCCATTTCCAGTCTTCTTCTTAAAACCAGGTCCATTGATTGTCAGATTTGCCAGATGTCCTTTAGTCACATGGCCACCATAGTGCTTTAGTCTTCCTTCTTCCTAAAACAACATGCTTTGCAAATCATTTACATTCCACTTTTCTTTTGTAGTGCTGTAATTGATTTTAAAAGGGCCATGTTTAGAAGGAAGGGAGTTAAGGATGAAGATGAGAAAAGATTCTTCCATAGTCATGTCTAAACTCTAAGTTTAATAGCAGATTGGTCATATCAATTATGTGCTCATTCATGGTTCAAGTGCCATCAAACCTCATTGTGGTTAAATTTGTCATCAGTTTCCTAGGAAATGATTTATCAACTGAACGAAAGCAATCTTTGATGTTGTTCAAAAACTCTTTTATTTCATTGTTTCAGGTAAGGATGTCTTAATGTTTGGTGCTATGTACATATGCATAAACATTAGTGTCAGTCTATTCGATCGTGACCATGCATCATGGGTAGCTATCTCATCCTCTGTAACGACCCACTTTTTCGTATAGTTTAAACGGATAATAAACCACACATATCCAACCCAAATTGGACGGAAAGATGGACAGTTATGGGAAAGAAAGAAGAAAGAAGAAGGGAAAGGAAGAAGAGAAAATGAAACTAAAGCAACACAGAATCTCACAATCACAGCATTACAATATACAATATAGTTTCAATGATCTTTACAAAAGAGGACCTGTTATATACATACATCAAATCAGAGTACACAACTAACCAATCATCAGCCTAAACAGTTATACAACCTTTCCTTACAATTGCTGATAATTTCAACAACAATGTAGCGGAAAATAAACATATACGTGAATACAACTTGAAGACCTCCAACTCGTCTCCTGAGCTCCAATACATCCAAACCAATCTGTAAACATGCTCGGTCTGACTCGAGCATTATGATAAAATAACACCCGGGTCATTCTGGCAAACCAATGTGAGAAAACACATCTAGTTGGATTTTTAAAGTTATTAAACTCTTTCCAAAATATGGATATCTCGTAAGACCACGCCGCACATAAACACAGATGGGTTTTTACCTTACGATAACTAAACCATTTCATATGAAATTCTCTGATATTATAATAGTGTCTAAGATACAAATACTTATTAATCATAGCTGAAATTTTTACATTAATTAAATTCCAGCATACTAGTTCTACAATCAAAACCGTAAACGCACGTATTGGAGATCGGATTTCATACTATGACAAGGTAAAGAAGTACCTTCCAAAGGTTCATCTCTATAAAATGCACCAAGGTCTGACAAGAATATCTTGTACCCTTACCACACAGGACTGGCTTACCACTTGACTAGTAGTACTGAATATGATCACCCCTTTCGTTAATGGGTCTCGAAACATACCTGAGTAGATAGTAATTGATCTAGATTTGGAATGACCATACCCTGACGGAGGCGACCCACTTGGCCCTGCTGCATGTCCGATTTTTGTCATTTTTCGGTTGATGAGGCTTGAGGCAACATTTTACCTTTATATACCACTTCCCACTTGGAATGCTAAACTAGCCTCCAGGCATCAATGCAATGCTAGCATTCATCCATTCAAGTTCGTTCTGGGTCTGAATGAATCCGAAGGCACCACTTCTACTACATCCATTTTGAAATCATCCTTAGGATTAGTAGCAAGTAGCCCTTGCACTTCAAAAGCACCATTTCAATTATCTTAAAGATATTCCAATTTGAAACTCTTATCCAGGTTTGAAGTGGTTTTCGGATAACATATCTGATCCCGGTTTCTCCGAACTGACAATGTTAATTTATAAACTGACCAACATTTAATAGTCGGTTATTTAACTATCAAATAAACAAACAATCCAATCGAAGATTAATTTTCCAAAGGAAGTAACACTGGTTAAGTACCAAGAAACACTAAGCCTCTTTAATTAATCATTTCATTAATTAAACCACTTTCCAAACATTTATCTCAAAATATCTTTACAAAGATATACCCACAAACCCTTATATTTTCGATACTTGGGAAATATCTATATACTTATCCCAACTGTATAAGTATATTCACAGAACAAAGGAAGATTTCCTTTCACACAATTATAGGATAATTTATAATTCATTTATAAACCTCTAATACCATTTATAAACTACTTTTATAAATCTATAAACCCATTTCTAAAATTCTTTTACAAATATCTTTGACCATTTATAAAACTCTTTTTACCCTTTAACTAATCTTCCTTTTAAGTCTTCTAAACCATGTTATAAGATTCCTCTTATAAAACCCACATATGTTTATAAATCCTATTTATAAATCTCGAAAACATTTATAAATAAATTTTAAACATTTATTTTAAAAACACTATTATATAATAATAATAAACAGTATAATATAAATACTAATTAACTTCAAAATATCTTAAAAATAATAATTAATAATTTCAATACATACTTAATATAACAATAATAATTTATCTTCAACGTTAATATAAATAATAATACTTAATTTCCAAAACTTTATTGATAAATAATTATGATTAATTTCAAGCCATATTAATAAATTAAATAATTAACTTTTCAAAATATAAAAATATTGATAAATAACTTTAAAACAATATTAATATAAATAAACAACTTTTAAACAAAACATAAATATATTTCCTTAATAAAAATCCATACTTAAATTCAAACATAATCATTTTCATATTTATAAAACTGTATTTATAAATCTCTTTCTATTTTATTATGCATCATTTAACGTCTCCAAATCTATCCTCACTTTCAATTTCCAAAATAGAATCAACTATTTTTCTAAACAACATCCCACATCTTATTATAAATCCACAAATTTTTTTTATTTTTCCCAATTTATCCAATGTTAAAAGTTTTCCTTTATTTATAACACCATTTATAAATCTACCCTTTTATTAATAAAATACGATTTTATTAATCTTCGCTTTATTTATAAAATAACACTCTTATACATTATCACATTTATAAACTTCCACATTTATAAATAAATCTTAATATATGTATATATATATATATTCATATCACTTTATATAAATGGTTAATAAATATTTATACCAAATATTTCTATCATCTTTTTAAAACCATATTCCATTATTATATAAGATGGACTTATTTTTAAGATTTTAAAAATCTTTATTTACAGTTCAAAAATCTCAATTTAAAATATTTTATAAAACTCTTAGTTTATAATATCTAAAAATCATACCTTTTATTTTAAAATAAATTCCTTCTTTTAATAATTCAAGAATAATTATTAAAACATATAAATTTTCCAAATTACTTAAAATCCTTTTTAAAACTAATTCTTCACTTTATATTATTTCAAAGTACTAAAAATATGGCCCAGTGCTACTATGGCACTAATAGAGAAAAATCATCCATGTCTTCAAATATGACATCTAACACATCATATATCAAAATATATGAAAAATAAAATCAACAGTGTGAGGAATCTAGTTGGATCCTCCAACCTGTTCCCCCGTATGACATACAATATATAACCAAATAATATAAATCAACTACTTCGATGCAGGATCGTATACAAAGGGTCATCCACTCTTACGCGGAAACGTAATAGGGTCTCATCCGCTCCAGGGGCGGGAATATATCCAAAGCAACTAATAAAATAGTAAATCATCTAAACATCCAATCAACAATTTAAATCAACTATATAACATAATCGGTTAACCAAAAAGGTGAGTTTAACTCACCTTGATTCCAGTAGTCGCCAAAACACTCCGGTTTGAATTAAAATTGAACAGACGTTCAATTTTAATCCAAATTTCTACTAGCTCCAAACTATCCCAATCCAACTCCATAACATAGATTTTGCTGATACGATCACAATGCAACTTATCGCGCTCGATTTGGACCTCTTGTGAAAGAGTTATGAATTAATGAACAATTCAAATGGTTAAATTATAATTAATTTAAACTAAAAGAAAAATATTTTTAAACTAAACCTTTTCCTTCTCTCCCCCTCGTTTACCTAGGTATCGCAACTCAACCTAACATCGTCGACCTTCCCACGCTCACCGCGCTTCCATCAGCTCATCGGAGCGCAATCCAACGCCACTCATGCCTCCACCGCCTCATGCCTCACCTCCGATCCCAACCATGGCACACTCATTTGCCCCTATCGTCCCCTTATCCAACCCTAGGTCACACGAACGCAGCCAGATTTCGTCTTTGATGGTCGACGATCCATCCGTTCGTTACGTAAAGCTCGTCGAGCTCTACGACTTTCCTTTACGCATCACGGTCTTTCGTTAAGTAGATGATGAGAATTTGATGGAGGAAGGAGGAACGATTTCAACCATTAAAATTAGTGGTGACTGAAGCTCAACTAGGGTTAGAGTTTGCAAAAGTAAATTCTCAAGTCCTTTTATAGAAACATTTGCAGCAGTTTTCACACATTTAATTTTCAAACTCCAAACGAAGCTTGCCGCCTAGCGTTCTATATGTAATACCCCTATTTTGAATGCAATGGAACTAGTATCGAGACCCAATCCCATCATATACAGAAGTAAACTTTCAAAATCGAATTATATATATTTAAATTCCTTTAGTTAATTTCTACGTGTTTCGAACTCGCACGACCAAACAATACATCGGATCGCCACAAAATTCGACGGCATACTAATTCAATATTACGGATCCAATGAAACTGGTTTCATCGAAATTCGAGACAGTATCCTAGAAGGCTAATTTCACATGTTAAGTTAAAACGAATTATTATAAAATCAAATAAATTACTTTTACATCTAAATTAAAAGTTTATTATTACCATCTTATTCAATAGAATTTAAATAAGCTTTGAATCATTTTCATCCAAATTAAATCCAAGATTAAATTATTAATTTCCCCAATTCACATATTCAAATAAATCCCCGTATTTGAATTTAAGTCATTTGACTTGTAAAACTAATATTTCAATATTTTGAAATCAATTATATATTCCAAATTCAAATGATTAAAATTTTGGGTCGTTACATCCTTGTTGCTTGTATAGTAATAACAATTAATTCGTCACTCATGATAGACATGCCTAGGTCAGGAATTCACAGGCTGAACATATTTGATCGTTCCATTTAGAAAAGTTTGGAAGTGCTACTAAGGATCATAATATGGAATATTATCTAAATTATCTACTAGTGTGGAATAAAAAGTAAATAGTAAAGTAAATGACACCAAGATTTTTATACTGGTTCGAATTTCCCGTTCTACGTCCAGTCCAAGACTCCTTCTGGAATTTAACTACCAACCCTCTCTTAACCCGGAGGAATAAGTATTATACTGCTTGAGTAACCAAACAGGACTTCTACCGCCTGGACAATTGAATAGGACTTCTACCGCCTGAGCAACTGAATAGGCCTTCAATAATACAGAAAATTTTCTTGACCGATTGTGCTCTTTTAATAGCATGGATAAGTCTTTTAGAGTACAACCTTCCTATAATCTTCTCCTTAGTGGTATGTTGTGTAGTTTCATGAAGACTGGAAGTTAATTTAATCACAAATGAATTTGTGCTTAAATGTGCAAGTGATTAGAACGAGAATTTAAGCGCAAATGGCAGAATGATTAGATAATAAGTATAAGGAATAGAATCAGAAATTAGGTGATTAAAACAAATGAATTGAAGGCTATTTATAGTGTTTAAGTGTTGCAATTTATCGTGAAAAGATATGATCAAAAGCTACGGAAACAACTCTTGAATCAAGGGTTGTTTCGTTTCATTGAATGGAAGTTACCGTTCAGAAAATAGCTGTTATGCATTTTCAATCGACTGAACAAAATAAAGTCTATTGAAATTTAAAAAATTTCAAATTAAAAAGTGATATAGCAAAAAAACTTGAAATTCAGTCGACCGAATAGGGCAGTTCAGTCGACTGAAGATTCAAATGCACTATGCATGCGCACAGATATTCAATCGACTGAACTGCCTATTTCAATCGGCTGAATACCTCGTTTTCTGCCATTGTGAGGTTCTTGAGAAAAATTTTGTGTGTGAACTTTGTTTGGTCAATACATGGTATATGTAGTATGATTTGAAAACAATTTTAAGTGCTTGTGTGTGTGCATATACCACCTTGGAGAGAATTTAACAAAATTCAACTTCTATACTAGACTATAGACAAACCATAAATAATATTGAAGCATCTATTTGAATTCTTGGTCTACAATCTATTGTCGAGTAGAATAGCATCTTCTCTTGCAAATATGGTTAGTTCACATAATATTTACTTATATAGTTGTCACGATCAAAACATCAAAATACAAGGTTCTAACAAAGTTAGTGCCATTAAATTTGGTATAGGATTGAGTTTGTGATAACAAGTTGAGGGGAACTACAAATTTTTAAGTTTGGAAACTTTGTTTGTCACCTAAACATTAAGTTCCATGACTAATAGAGTTAATATCAACTATTCAAGTTTATAATATTTATAATGCTTATTTAATTTGGATATCGGCATTTGTTGTGCTTCAACTAAAATTACAACGAACATAAACTATAATTAATGTAAGTATATTATCCACTCACGTAGTCGCAACCTTTATTTGGCCTTTGACTTAAATCTTAATGATAATTTCTTACATTATATAACTTAATTATTTAATCAAACATTAATATTAATAATTAATATGTAATCAACATATTTTCAACTATATATAGACATCAACAAATGGTATTAAATTTGAATTGCATGGACATATTATTTTGAATAGAAAATACAATAATGTTACTAAAAATTGAGTTTTTACTAGATAATGAAAGAGAATTTTGCCATGAAAAACCTTTTGCAAAATCTTAATATCGATTTTCTATTAAAATTTATAAGCCATAACATTATTTCTTTGAATGGCGAAACCAGGATTTTGAGGGCTTAAACAAATTCGGAGGACCCAAAGAAAAATTATTAACAACCAAAACCAAAAAAATTATCTGAAAAACTTTTACTGCTTTCAGGTTCATGGCGAAATTATTCTTTTATGGACAGTATGAGATTGTTAGAACCTTGCTTTGACACCATATGCAAGTTTTATTTACATAAGAAAAACTAAGAAAAAGGATTTTATTTTCATGCAATCATAATTAAATAATCAAACGAATCACTAGCCTTTCTCTATGCTTATTTAAAGCTTTGGAATGGTGTTCTTCTTCCTTTTAAGAAACAGCAGGACTGGTGTTTTATAGTTTTGGAATTACTCCCCCTAGCTAAAATAAACTATGCGTTATGAGTATATTTATATGGTGAAGATATCTCTGTTTATATAGTCGGAGTGGGCCAAAATCTTGATGTTTATATTGTAGGTGGGATATGAATTTGTGTTGTGTTTTCTTATGAAATTCCCTACTTTGAAATAACTACATTAGTATTAACATAGTATTAAGTCTTTGAGTGGGAATATCTTGATGTTTGAGTGTCATTTCTTATTTCAGATATTGTGCTATCTTGCATCCTTCCTATTAACTCTTCCACCTTATATACCACTTTATGAATATTGATTTGTTGTGCATTCATTCCTGTTGTTTTAGAAATTAGCTCAGGCATTGATGTGTTTTTTGATTATTGTTATTCGAAGTATTTTTTGATGTATCCGAAAGTAGAGATATTATAAGCGCATTCATGGATACTTTGAAAGGCTACCCCAGATCATTAAAAAGGATCTGTATACCTTAAACCAGTGGATTTGGGTCTAGTATCAGATTCAGGCTAGAGACGAGTACATTGAGAACAGGGATTTCCAATACTCCCTGGCATAGGAAAGGCCATACAAGTTATCATATATCTAGAGAACATTTGGTTATAATAAGGATTGTTTGATGGATGCTATTGTTATTTGGTTGTTTTCTTCCATAGTCCATCACTCTAGTGATGTCACTGGAGATAGGTATTCGAGATAGGGATATATGAACATCTACCATCATACTTGGTTTGTACTGTACCTTTACTATATTTCTAGAGTAGCATATTATGTTCGTTGTATGCTAACCTTTGGTTGTAGGGACAGGTCAAGTATGGTTCGTATACCCTTGTTCCTTACTATATCGAATTGTATAGTATTTTGAGATTCATTTACCGCTCACACCAGATTGTTGTCCGACTAAAGTTTTATGCTTTGCTTCTTATTATCTCGGGTACTCTTAAATGAGTAGACTAGATATCGGGTCTAGGTGCAATGTAGTAGCTATGTATAGGACAAGTTGGAGGGAGCTATCTTGTGTTATATATGGATTTCTATGCTTGTTCCGCTCTACGACACTATGGAGCCTTGACAATGCTTGCTTATTAGTATTATTATGAGACGGCTATTTGGGTTTATTTCCATTTTTTTATAAACTCTGTTACTTGTTGTATACTTTGTGGATCTATAGTCTGATATTTAGATCACTTAGTTATTAATGTCTCTCCTATTTTATATCTATGATGTATATTATATTTTATTCCATGCATTGTGGGATATATGATGGGTTCTGTGATGTTTTATTTCATTTTCAACCATTGATGATCGTCCTACATCGGCGTAGCACATCAGCAGTGCATTATTTAGTTATATTGGTTATCGGTGGTATAGGGCGGTCGTCTCACATACAAACACACAAACACATACATGTGTGTGCGCGCATGTAATTTAATAACGTGTTTTATGTTTACCATTTTAGGTATGTGAATGATCACAGTGACATATATGGTGTATAAGTTAACAAGGCATAAATGTAACGAATAGGAGTTTCATGTTTAATAACTTCAGGTACATGAATAGTCACAATGGCATAAATGGTATATATTGCAAATGGAGACATATATAACATGATAAAAAAAGATAAAACTAATATAACATGTGTATAATACATGTGTGTGTGTGTATGCACACACACATGCATATATATAGACAAACACACATATGCATACACACACATGTATATATAGTCAAATATTGATATTGGAGTTTTTTTATCTATTCTATGTACATGTACATACATATCTATAAAGTACTTCTAGATATAAATAACTTATGATAATATATACATAACTATAAAGTACCTCCACATATAAATAACTTATGATAATATATATATATATATATTATGACTTTAAATATATATTATACGTATATAATTAAATTTAAATTTGCTGTAAAATATCTAATAATTTTAGCTCAGTAGGAGAATATTTTATGTTAAGAATCTAATTTTTCAATTTCAAAATACCATTTGAATTTGAAGTCTTAAACATAAACTTCTAATGTTTTGACAAAATCGAATGAATAAATACACAACACATAATAACTTAACCATTTTCCAAGTAATATAAAAATAGTTGACATAATGTTATATTATCATAAGCTAAAATAACTTTGTTTTAAACTTGTAAATTTCTATACATAATTCATATCAATTGTTTATCAAGTATACAATTATAAATTAAACCATATATGTGGCAGCATCATTATATATTATGGTTAGGGGATAACATATATGGATCTATAAACATAATATCATCACAGTCAAATGGTTTCAGCATAGCATAATTAGAACTAAAAAATATAAGATCGTCTCTAATGAACTTGCCACTCTTTACACATTGATCCATGCTTGTCTCCCGGGGTTTTGAATCCACCTACTTGGCCTTGCAAGGATCAAAGAACTTTTAATTTTTCAGGAAGAATAACGGAGTTTGAGATGCTTTTATTTTGGTAATTTATATCTAATTACTCACTTATAATAAGCAAAGAAAATTCCCTCGATCTTCTTTGAAATGACAGGACCTAACCCCTTAATTTATTAATCGTTTGCATGTTTAAATCGATTTAATACATGTATCGATATTGTATATTAATACATGCATGGATAACGCTTATGCACGCACAAAAATAATTACTAAAGGTGCCGAGAAAATTCCCAGAGCTACCATAATTACTGAAGGAACTCCAAATAGAAAAACTACTCACAATTAATATATGTATATATAATATTTTGTTAATTTAACTAATTTATAATACATTACAAACAAGTTAAATTGGGTGTTATTCTGAAGACTGTACAGGTTCGATTATGCAACTCAAAAGTGTGGATACTATCAACAATCAATATTTAAAAATTCAAATACTAATGTTTATATGATAGTGTGACATTTAGCCAAATTCATCGCTTATATATCTTTTTTCAGTAAAATTTATTTAATATTAGTTTAAGCAACACGCTATAGCAACAATTTATGCATATTCTTCATCAATACTGTATCACTTACTGTTACACTAAAAATCAACCTTTCTACTAAGATGAAAGGTCATTCAACAAAAGCAAAGGAAAAGGAGCACAACCCAACCCTTTCGAAGGAGTCGAAGGGATGCAGTCATCAGAATTCATTAGCATCAAACCTTTCGAAGGAGCCAAAAGGTTCCATCTATAGTATCCGAAGCGCTCTTACCTTTCGAAGGGGATGAAGAAGTTAAAGAAAGTGTGAGCAACTACTTAGTGACCTTTTCGAAATCATAACAAACCTTTCAAACCGGTTGAAGCACATCTAGGATACCTTTGAACAATGTCGAAAGGTTTATGAAGAAAGCAGCACTCACAAGTCAATAAAGAAAGAAAGACAACCTTTCGACAATATTGAAGGAAAGCACAGCTCTTGACAACAATCAAGTGAAGAGTAACCTTCTAACAAGGTCGAAGGGTTCGCAACAATTAGATGAAAAGCAACCTTCCGACAAGGTCAAAGGGTTTATAACAACCAAGGGAAAAGCAACAATCCGACAAGGTTGAAGGGTTCACAGCAGCATAAAGAAGTCAAACCTTTCGACAAAGTCGAAAGGTTCATGAAGGCGTAAAGAAAAGCAAAACCTTTCGACAAAGTCGAAAGGTCCATGATAGCAGATGAAAGTCAAACCTTTCGACAAAGTCGAAAGGTTCACAGCTTCATATAAAAAGGAAACCTTCCGACCCAGTCAAAAGCATGGAGTCGAAAGGTATGCCACCTGCATCTATAAATAAGACCCAAGAGGTCTTTTTTAAGGGATCCGAACTCTCTCATTCTAATCTTGTATTTTCATAATCAAGACATTGTAACCCTAATCGGGTGCTGATTTGGGAATTTAACAAAAATTGAGCTTTTTATGGATAAAAAAGGAAGTCTTGTGTTTTATCAATTACTTTACTGCTTTTCTTAAACCTAGTTGGATTAACTGCTAATTTCAGGTTCAATACCACCGAAAGGTTCTTGCCGACAAGGTCGACAACAATTCTGGTTCAATTAGTCTCCGCAACCTTTCGAGGCCTTCAACCTTACAGCTTAAACCTTTTGATAAGGTCTAAAGCACTCGTGCTGTAAAATATCAGTAACCTTTCGGAGATATAGGCCAAGTAGTTCAACCTTCGACTAGATCGAAGACTGTCCTTCAAGTATAAAAATTCTGGTTTACAAGGCTTATTCCATAAGAAACTGTTTCATACCTTTCGACAAGGATCAATATACACCTTATAAGTAATATAACCTTTTGACAAGGTCGAAAGCATCTACATATTTACAAAGGAGTTTGATATTCTGCTTAAATCCAAAGAAGGTAATCATCCTAACCTTTCAATAGGATAAAATCCGACCTTATAAGGACAAATTCAAGGAAATTTGATCGAAAACAAAGTAAGAAATTTTTGAAGTGGATTTCACACTAACTCAATAAGGCCGGAAGGTTTCATAACCAAGCACCTAAACCTTTCGACGACGTCGAAAGGTCTAATTCGAAAGATAGTCACAAGTGAAAATACAAAGGTAATCCTTAAGGGAATCATGCCCTTCATTCAAACCAAACTAACCACACCACTTGGAATAAATTTGGGGTGTTGACAAGAAATCATGTTAACATTTTTGGCGCTAGAAGGAGGGCTCGATCCTCCGACCTTGTCGTTAACCCCTTAACAGTACTATTCTCTGACCCCCTGGATAAATCTTATATCATGTCTATCTACTTTGGTTTGATCATGGCCAGAAAATTTAAAAGATCTGAACAACGGTCTTTTGAACCATATTTGTCAAGATTATCCCAAGTAAACATCAAAAATTCCAATCAAGATGAAGAGCAAAGACTAAGGCTCGAAGCCTTAAGGATTATTAATAAAAAGAAAGCAGAATCTTACGATCCGGCTAAATGGAGTCTGAACCCCTTTCATGTTGGCCCTACCCCAATCTTTGCACTTGGAAAGAGAACAAATGGAAGTGATAATTTCTTTAAACAAATGAGAAGAACGATCCAACATTATTCCAAAGGCATAATTTTTGAGAAAGAAATAATGAATGATTACAACGCATTTGTGCACAAATGGCAATCAACTACAACAAGAGCACTTCCAACCCAAGATATTCAAAGGGTAGCAAAATAAACGATAATTGAAGCGCATGAAATGATAAGGCTGAAAAATAAAAAGCAAAAGAGTTATCCTTAGGTGTCAAGTTTCAAGTCTAGATTTCCAAAAGAATGCAACTTAAACCACATCAATAGGAAACGTCTATTTCCTTACAAAGGATGAACTTAACTATTGGCCATCACAAAAGAAAAAGCCAAAACATGAAAGGAATTTGGGAGCATCCTTCTGTCACTATCATATGATTAATGGTCATGAAACCAACCATTACAAAGCCCTAGAGGGGATGATCATCAATTTCTTTAGACAAGGAAAGATCAATGAATTTGTAAAGAGGACTTAAGAAAATATTAATAAAGATCAACTTTCTGAAAAGAGAAAGTATACATGGTTGGGAATGATATGCTTCTCAAATTTGGATACTGCCTAAGATGGCGGTACTACCTAAGATGGTAGAAAAGCCTCTGTCCACACCGTAATGGCCAGGATAGAGCGCTTCCTGGAGGGAGGATGGAGTAAGCCTCTATCCGCGCCTAAGATGGCCAATGTAGGGCACCGAACAAGCCCTTAACCGCGCCGCAAAAGGGCCAGGTTAAGGCACCTCCTGGAGGGTGGATGTAGTAAGCCTCTATCCGTGCCTAAGATGGCCAGGGTAGAGCACCGAACAAGCCATTAACCGCGCTGCAAAAGGGCCTTTTGGAGGAGGAAGGAGTAAGCCTCTATCTGCGTCTAAGATGGCCAGGGTAGAGCACCGAATAAGCCCCTATTCGCACAGCAAAAGGGCCAAGGTAGGGCGCCTCCTGGAGGGAGGTCGGGTAAGTCCTTGGTTCCGGCATCTAAGATAAGCTAACCAAGAGCATCAGACAATGGACTAAGATGTCCTGGCTCAATAAGAGGCCCAATCAAAAAAGGACTAAGATGTCCATACCTAAGAAGAGGCCCATCAAACAATGGACTAAGATGCCCAAGCCCGAGAGGAGGCATAATCAACTAAGGACTAAGATGTCCTAGCTCAAATAAAGCCGACTTATCTAATTATGGACTAAGACGTCCAAGCTTAAGAGGCAGCTAATCAAATTATTTTTATGCAAAACCTAAAGGGTTCTTGTATGTCAGAAAGGACAAAGGCAAAGAAGTGAGACGAATCTCCATTGATTAATACATGAATCTGGGTTTTAGGATTTTTATTTCTAACATCAGCTATCGATACCTGTATTAGGGTTTCAGGTCTTTCGTATGAAGATTTCATCATCTATTACCCGAATCTGGGTTTCGGGACTTTCTTAACATCATCTATTAATACCTGAATCTGGGTTTCGGGACTTCTTTAACATCATCTAGTAATGCTTGAATCCAAGCTTCAAAATTCTCATATTTGAATTTCAGCAACTAATACCCAAATCTGGGTTTCAGGATTCTATCAATCGCCATCTTTACTAAGCCCAAATCAGGGCATGAGAACATTATCGATCACTAAAATTAAAATCCTAATCTAGGTTTTGGATCTTTCACATAAATATTTCATTAGCTAAAAACCTGAATCTGGGTTTCAGATCATTATCAATTACTAATTTATTATGCTCGAATCTGGGTATCAAGATTGCTGTTTATTTAACCTAATCTGGGTATAAAATCTTTGGATTTCTATTCATATCAAATGCCTGAATCCGGGCAAAAAGAATAATATCAAAAAGACCGTTATTAAGATCCTTCGAATGGAAATTTCTTGTTTCTAACTATTTAAATCCCATTAATATTAGGGAATGGGTGAGAGAGTTACTACTTCAAAATTTTAGAAATGGATTCCTAAATCAGGTTCTTTATGTAAGTTATATTCATGACCTTATGATAAGGTAGAATCTATTACCACCAAGTTTCATGCATTCCGAACAAGTGGAAGGAGTTGAATCCTTGAATATTTCTTGTCATAGTTAAAGATAAGATCTTAACATTTTGAATAAATTACTTTCCTTACAGTTGGCAAGATGATTTTCTAATCTAGGCAAATTATATACATAGACAAATATGTCAATTTCAAGCTAACAATTGAAAATATTGTTTGCTACATGTTTCACAGGGAAATCAGAATAACATAACAAGGAGTAACAAAAGACTCAGCAAGCACAAAAGTTGCTGAATGAGCAATTTAAAGGCATATCAAAAATTATAGTACAGAAAAGGATCACATATCAAGTGATATTTACAAAATTTCTATCATTTACATAAGTTATGGAGTCATTTACAAATAACAAAATTATGCACAAGATAGATTTACATGGCTCAAATACATAAATGAATTACAAATCTTGAGCTGGTTTATTTAGAATCTCCGCCACTGAAGGATTTACGACATGATTGATTGTTGCACGGAGAACTTCTTTAAGCTTCTTTTCTTTTCTCCTTATTTGGTTTTCATCATCAATTGCATCGATGTTGGTCTTTCAGGCGCGATTAAAAGCTCTGTTCGCAGCCCTGACTGTTTTATTTTCCCTGTCAAACTCAGCAACCCGCTTGTCAAGCAAATAATTATCACGTTCTAGCTTTTGATTCTTAGCAGCGTAACCATTGATAATCTAAGAATACTTCATCTTCTGCTGCTCATCAAAATATTGGGCGATTTCGAATATTACCCTCCGCCCCCACTACATTGTCGTCCATGCCGGGGGTGTTGAGCATAGTGGAAATTTTTGAGCTGCATGAAGTTTTTACCTAGTAGGCTTGACAGCTGAAGGATTTGCTTGGGGAATCAGAAGATCAATCTTTGAAGTCTTATCACCCAAAATGAATTCTAGAGAAGCACATTGAGCCTGACTATCTTTCAATTTTAACTCTAAATCACTTATTTGATGAATGAGTTGTGACATCTTTTCGTCGAAGTCGATTGTGGGATTCGACTTCACCTGTCATTTGAGCAAAGTAATCACTTCATCCTTTTTTCTTAATTTCAGTTTCAAGGTAGTCAATGTAATCTTTATGATTACTGGCAATTGTTTTTTGAATAAGGTATCTTTTGTGCCATTTGACGACACCAACTTGCCACCAAAACGTTCTAATAATACTTCATCCTGAACCACAATCTCTCCACTCTCTATCAATAATCTATCTCTGATTGTATCAACATGGGATACTAATTTTCGAGTGAGAAAGGTTGTAGTTGACTGTGGCTCCTATTTAAACAAAAGAAATGAGATATAATCAAAATCGAGGAAAAGATATCTTTATCATTATAGTAATGGATTACAATTAAAATAACCACAAAGTCAAAAGGTACAACAGATACTTTCATCACATCTAAAGGTGAGAGACTACTTTTCTAACTTTGTCTAAAGTATTAGCTGAAAGTATGACTGTTGAGTCAAAAGGTATAGTGACTCCTTCAGGAGTTATAACTGGTGAACATTTACTATAATCCCATTTTTCGACTGGTGGACTATCACGACCACAAATTAACTTGGAATGGAATGTTCGGATTTCTTTTAAGAATGATTCCTTTTCTTCGACAAGGAAGACAAAGTGGAGACGAGGGTATTCCAAGTACAATTTTTATAAATCCTGAAGAAGAAAATATCTCGCTAACTTTCAAGTCTTTAAAGTTGGTGCATTTTTAGAGTAAAATCTCCTCAAGTTAACATATTGACTTAAGTGAGATCTTAGGATGACATGACCTAAAGAACTGATATTCTGAAATAGGACAGTAGAAGAAACTAAGCATGGAGAACATAACAAAAGCATGTATTCAAAAATCGACTACTTTATACATATTTACAATCACTCATCTGGTTCATACAAAATAGACTTAAAGAAAAACTCAGAAACAAATTTTTCCTTATAGTACTTAAGCTTTTTAGGGGGAAGATCTTTAAGAATCAATTTGACCCGCGATAAGTTCCAGCAAGCTCCAGGATGCGGATCGGAACCAAATTCATCTGAGTATCTTTTGTGAAAACATCTAATAAGCCCCCGTTGAACTCCCCAAAGTATGAAAAATCTATGATAGAGTGTCTACAATATGCTTTATACAAAAAATTGACTAAGATGTCTCTCTCTTCCATCATCATCCAGAATAAAGTTATTAACTCTCTATTTTCCTTTAAGAGGGCATCATACCGGTGATGAACTTTCTTTAATAAAGAAGTCGCCCTCTGATATTTAATGGATGCTAGAACGGAAGTGCTCCTGTCCAGACAATGATATTTCTGAGATAGAGCATTATGTTCCTTTTTTAATTTTTCTAACTCCCTATATAACTTCTTAATTTCCACCTGTTTGCTCTTAAGTTTTGTTCTATGGGGAAAATTTGACTTCTTCTTTATCTAAGATAAATGATATATCACTAATTAATATCTTCGAAGTGTAAGACATTTAAACAGAGAAGCCCATATCTGTGATACTGGATGGAAGCCTGGGGGGCTTGTTATTTCTCTTGTGGATCCTCGGTATAAGTGGGAGCAGTTTCCTCCTCTGGAGGAGCAGATGGACCAGGAGACGATGGTGGCATGTATTTAGGACGAGATTCCCCTTTCTCAGGAGTCTCGATTTGGCCACCGCTCTCCATCCCTGAAGCACCGGAAGGACCCCCTTTGTCTCCACCAAGGCCTTGACCTCCAGAGGGGTTATCGTCATTATCATCATCATAATCACTGTCCCAATCAAGGCCGTCATCGCCTTTTTCCTTAGGGTCGTGATCTTTATCACCCTCATCTTCAGAATCAGATTCATTATCAAAAGAAGGGATATCAAAAGAGAGAGCTTCCTTTACATTACTAATCCCCTCCTCACCTTCGGGCTTAGTACCCTGCTTAATTTGATTAATTTTGTCCATAAATCTTTCGGTTAAAGCTGGGTTGAGAGAAGGGAAGCCAAAGTCAGGACATATCTCATGATTATCGGCATAGGCGAGCATGATGACATCTTCATATTGATTCAGCATCAGAGGCCCCAAGGGGATTCAGCAAACTCAGTGACATGCTTTTGGAAATCAAAGAGGGTTCGAATAGCTAGCATAAGTGAAGCCCCGGTCCTCTTGAATTTGGCTTTCAGCAGAGTGTTCTTAGTAACCAAACGAGCTTTCTCTTCCCCCGAATCCTTCAAAGCCAACTCCCTTACAAATTTTTCATTGGAGGTAAGACGACGGGCTTGCCTCTCTACTTCTAGATCGTCCTCGGCCCTAGTGAGGGAAGCCTTGACTCGCTCCAACTCAGAGGAGGAATCATTTTGATCAGTGAAAATATTTGACATTTCAATTTTGCATTTTCCTCCTATAGCCTGGAGGATCCAGAAGAGAGCATGGAGACATGCTCATTTAAGGAATCCAATTCTTGGAAATCTGCATGAAAGATTCTGAATAAAGGATGAGCTTGACGAGTTCGTCGAAATTAGTTAGCGAAGGAACGGAAGATGACGACTCCGGAAGGGCTTGCGACTTAAAAGGAGTCTCAAGAAGAGCAAGTTGGATCTGTACCAGTGCAGTTGGAGAGTCTGAAATGGTAATATATGGAAAGGGAGCAGTTG
Organism: Allium fistulosum; assembly: GCA_030737815.1. Lineage (NCBI taxonomy): Eukaryota > Viridiplantae > Streptophyta > Magnoliopsida > Asparagales > Amaryllidaceae > Allium > Allium fistulosum. The sequence goes on from CM060905.1 coordinate 87,901,298, forward strand.
TAGGTGGAGTTGGCTCCACCTTATCTTTTGAAGCTTCAACAATAGGAATCTTTGAAGTTTTCTCTAGAGAAATACGCTCTTCTCCCTCCTCCACATAAGTAATTTTTGCTACTTTAGTTGGAGGAGTGTTATTAGAAGGCTCCTTTAGTCTTCTCTTAAGAGATCTTTTAGATCTGGCGAAAGCCTCCAAGACCGATGTAACATCCGTAGAAGATGGAGGAGGGGTAGCACCACTTGAAGATTCAATGGCCTTGGAGGAAGCTGGAACTAATTCAAATGAATATAAGACCAGTTAGAGTAACTTAAAGAATTTCAAAGACAGAGACGAAAAATAAAAAATTAACAGTATACCAGAAGTGTCAGAACAAATGGGCGACATTGAAGTAAAATGTTCAACATCGTCTGAGGAAAAGAAGTGCTTGCCATGAGAATTGTGCATGATTGTGGGAGGAGTTCCTAGAATCCTTTGGCCAGTCGATAGCACATAATGTTTCCTTAGGTTCGAAAGAGTTAGGAGCGTCAACCTACTCCTAAGTTGTTCTAGAGATGCAATTAAAGAATCGATGGTTCTCTGGTCTGCATCACTAAGTGTCTTGGGAGATTCACTTGAAAAAGAACAGAAATTAATTGACAGAAAACACAGAGAAAAGCAAAGACGGTGTTAAAATAGACTTACGAGAGAAGGCAAAGGCCCCGCAAACATCCACATAGCACTTAATGAAGAAAAATTGGTTTTCCCAATCCTTAAACTTATTGATTCCATCTAGTATTAGCTTTTTATATACATTGACTCTAAAGATCTGCTTATTTGATTTTCTTAACCTTGCTAGCTTGGTTAAGGAGTTTAAAACTTTAGGATTGAGTGAAGGAAGCCCAGATTCCAACGCCAGCATTTTAAAAGATAAAAGATGGGTATTTAGATTGGGAGAAAGTTGTATTGGAGCAACTCCAATATGAGACATGTAGGAGAGCAAAAACTCGAGGAATGGAAGAAAACCTCCATGCCATATATGGATGGTCGTATATGTGACGTGCACGTAAATGTGCATATTTTTACCACCATATTTAATCTATTTAAATTAAATAAATGATCATATTGGGTATTTTAACTTATTTAAACCAAAATTCAAATTATTTTCAAATTGTCACATATTCATCTTCATATAGGGGCACAATGGTCATTTTTGTGCATTAATTAAATTGTAAAAATTTACTTGGAATTTTCTTTGTTGTTTTGTAGGAAATTTAGTGAATTTTACAAGTGGTTTCATGATGATATATGCATGCACAAGAATGAAGAGAACAAATGAAGATGGAAATAATTCAAAGTGAAGATCATTGAGGACCCCACTTACCCACCTACCTTAATGTACACTTAGGAGCTAATGCACATGCTAAAAGGCCATTATATCTTCATGCACGCTTATTGGATGATTAATGGATGCTAATGGTTACTTTGCTACCACACTTCCTAAGAGGTAGTTTGGGAATTCCTCAAAAATATGAATTAGGGTTTAACACATGTATAAATACCCGTTATGTTTCATGTAACCCTCTTCTTCTTTAGTCTCTCTTTAGTTAGTTTTAGACTCAAAATAAAAGAAAGCTTCTCTTCTCTTTTCATGGCTACTTAGCCATTATTTCCATTTCATGTAATTTTCTTTTTTTTATGAAATGTTAATTGGTGTTCTATGTTATTTACATGCTTCTCTTCTTATGTAATAGTGTAGATCTCTTTTATTTTATGCAAGTAGAATAGTTATTCTTTCCTTTTGCTCTTGTTTTTCCTCTTATTTTTCTTTAATGTTGCATGCTACTTGTGTTGATATGATAACACAAATGAGAGGCTAATCCCTTCAATTTAGGGGTAATGAAGCCTCTAATCATGTAGCTTCAACAATTTGATAATCTTTGCTCTCTTTTTGTGCTTCATGAAAAGTTGATGTTTACGTAATTTTGTGTTTGGTATTGAGTTTGATAGCCTATGTTGTTCAAAACAAATAGGCTATGCTTAGTCATATGAATCACAAATTGCCTCTTCATCTGCATATGATTATGGCAATGAAGTGAATGTTGAAATTGAAATTTGATGGTCTATATTTCTAATTAATAGTTAATAGACCATACTTAAAATAGATTTTGCTTTCAACTTGTTGTCATTTTTCATGAGAATTAAAGTGGTTTAAAGGTTGTGTTATAGTTTGATGGCTTATGTTGAGCTAATTAATAGCACAAATGAGCCATACTTATGATAAACACATCATTTAAACTCACTTATGATCAAAAGAGAGAGATCATAATTTCATAATTTGTTGAACTATGTGATCTAGAGTGTGGAATTATCTCTAAATTGTAATTTAACTCTCATATTTTTCTCACTTTCCTTTTGTTAGTTTCTAACATTTTTAGCTTAACACTATCTAAATCTTTGGTGAATTTGACTGAATAGATTTTTAAAATCAACAATTCCCTACGGATCGACCCGTACTCGCCAAGTACTAAAATTGTACACTGTGCGCTTACGGTTATTTTTATTTCAAAATTTATCGGCATTTTTCTAACTTGATAGAAAATTTGTCGTTAAACTAGTTTTTGGCGCTCTTGCCGGGGAATTGTTTTGATTTTATTTTTTTCTATTCTTCGAATTATTTTTCTTTTGATTTTTATTGTATTTTTGTTTGTGTGTTGAGTGCATTTAAAAAAAATATTGTGTTTGTGTGTGATTTTTATTTGCATTTGATTTTGAGCTTGTTGTTGTTCAAGATTTCTAGTTGCATTTGCCCTAATAAAAATACACAAACAAATTCAAAACAAAAACAAAAACATTTTATTTCCTTTTCATTTTCTTTACAATTTTTCACTTTTTTTTATTACAATTATCATTTCTTTCTTTTTTATTACAATTTTCTTTACAATTTTTCACTTCCCCTCCTCTGCCCCATTCACTGTTCTACTGACCACAAACACATTCAATTCATTGCCTCTGTTAAACAACATCACCAGTGACAGACAGTGCCCCTTCTCGACTGCTTCTATCACCTAAACCAGCCTGTTCTCCGGCCAGTCAATTCAAACACAACCATTGCACATATATCACCATTGACAACCCTCTACCACTGTCTCCCTGCAAACACACTAATACAAACAGCTTCATACCAAACTATCAACAGCACTCCAGTGCACAGCTACTTGCTATAACCACTGTCATATTGCACTTTCAAACATCATCATCTTTAAACTGAAATTCTTCCACATTTCAAACTTCATCTAACATCACTACTTTCATTACCTTTAAACCCACACTGCACTTGCAACCTCACCACAAATCACAAATACAACAAACTGGCTACTGCCTCATCACAGTGCCATTCAACCAACTACAATTCATCCACCATTTCAACTGTGCATGTGCACAGTACATAACTACATTCCAACTCCAACATCATATACAATTGTCTGAACTTCCGGTCACTAACACTCCTCGACCACAACACAACCTCACTGCACCACTGCCTCTACAATCACCTTACTTCCATTACACCGACTCAGAACAAGCTACTACAGCTACTACAAAAACATCAATCACCTCTCCAAATATCACACTATACCACAATACCATTAGAACCACTATACCACAATACCACTTCATTATCACACTATTTACTGTCTGTCCAAATACCCAGCTACTGCCTGTTCACCACTGCCTGCATTTCTGACCTAACTGCAACCACATCATAGAGCAGTACTTCATCTACCATCAAACTGTCAATACCCAGTTTCTGCTTTACTACTTCACTCCTACAAATGTCCCTTCCTTCTTGCAAGATTCAGCTACCTTCCTACATACAAACTTTACCAAATCCAATCACATCTTCTTTGCACCACTACAAACCACAACATCCTTTATTTACACTTCTAAGTACTTGCAAGAAACTGCAGCTCCACCACAATACCCCTGCAGCAGTTCACATATGCAATTCAACTCCTTGGCCACCACTTCTACAATTAGTAACCACCATCAGACTCTACGGTTCCACTACTTCATCAACTACACTACCACTACCACTTCAACAACAGCATCTATCTCCACATACATACCACAATTTCCATCCAACTGCCTTTTGCCACCCACCAGTTCATCTCTACATCACCGATAAACAACCACATTGCCCGCACATCAATTCCAACCTGACCACACAAGCTACACTGCACATATCAATAAACCACCAAACATTACTTCATCATCCTCAACCACATCCATAACTCCACTACTCGACCATCCAACTCACATTTCACATGTAACATCCCATGCTACCATTCCACTGTCTCCACCATTATCACTTCCTTAGCATTGACAGCCCATACTTCATACACCACCATACAATTCAAATATGTCAATACTTATCAGTCACTCCTTTGATCACAAACACTGTGCACATATAACCATTAAGCAACCTCAGTACATTTGTCTGACATCCATTCAACAACATATACTCCTGCCTGCATCCCACTTCTGTGCTACTGCCTCAGTACGCATCCTACAACAACTTCAGTCAATCAACAACAGCTTCTACATCCCTGCCCTATGACTAACCATACAACACTGCATTTCCTCCAATTGTAATAGCAACCTTTTCTAAAAAAACAACCAGTCAAACGACTACAGCCTGCACCTCACCTCTCCGACCACTTCACTGCTCATCGACTACCAAAACCCGAAACTCCATCGCAAAATAATACAGCTGCAATAACACACATCCTCACCTCTATTTGCGTGAATCACACTTTCAGCAACCCAAGTCGACATCGAACACCAACAACAACATTGCACAACCACGAATCGACGACGCTTCAAAACTCAATTCGAACCCAAATTCGAAGTCACCAATCATCTTCCCATCAAAATCCCATAATTCGAACATCCAAAACCAAACAAGCCACTGCAATTCAACTTCAAACTCCACCCAAATCGCATAACAATCCCCAAAACTCCAAACTTCGACATCATCACTCACCATCACACGAACCTAAACCGCTACCTCCACAATCCAAATCGAGTTGTTTTTGATTTTGAGTAAGTTCGGTTTAATAAAATGAAACGTGAGAATGATTTTGGGAATACTTTTTAAGTTAAATAAAGTGGTAAGTTAAATTAGATGAATGACTGGGCCGGTTTTGTTTGGTTTGCTGAAGTTTGCTTTGTTTTTTTTAATTTGTGAATTTGTTTTGTATGGTTTTAATTGGTTTTGCCTTTAATCCTTTTAAGTTCCATCCTTAAATAAATAAATAAAAAGAGAAAATCTTTTGTTTAGATTGTTTTCACCAATTGTCACTCTTTTTATTAAAAAAAGAAAGGAAAAAAAAAGAAGAAAAAACTCCCTTGCAAATTTCTCATCGGAGGTAAGACGACGGGCTTGCCTCTCTGCTTCTAGATCGTCCTCGGCCCTAGTGAGGGAAGCCTTGACTCGCTCCAACTCAGAGGAGGAATCATTTTGAGTAGCGGTCAGTGAAGATATTTGACTTTTCAATTTTGCATTTTCCTCCTATAGCCTGGAGGATCCAGAAGAGAGCCTGGAGACATGCTCATTTAAAGAAATCCAATTCTTGGAAATCTGCAAGAAAGATTCTGAATGAAGGATGAGCTCGACGAGTTCGTCGAAATTAGTTGGCGAAGGAACGGAAGATGACGACTCCGGAAGGGCTTGTGACTTAAAAGGAGTCTCAAGAAGAGCAAGTTGCTTCTGTACCAGTGCAGTTGGAGAGTCTGAAATGGTAATATATGGAAAGGGAGCAGGTGTAGGTGGAGTTGGCTCCACCTTATCTTTTGGAGCTTCAACAATAGGGCTCTTTGAAGTTTTCTCTAGAGAAATACGCTCTTCTCCCTCCTCCACATAAGTGATTTTTGCTACTTTAGTTGGAGGAGTGTCTTTAGAAGGCTCCTTTAGTCTTCTCTTAAGAGATCTTTAGATCTGGTGAAAGCCTCCAAGATCGATGTAACATCCGAAGAAGATGGAGGAGGGGTAGCACCACTAGAAGATTCAATGGCCTTGGAGGAAGCTGGAACTAATTTAAATGAATATAAGACCAGTTAGAGAAACTTAAGGAATTTCAGAGACAGAGACGAAAATACAAAATTAACAGTATACCAGAAGTGTCAGAACAAATGGGCGACATTGAAGTAAAATGTTCAACATCGTCTGAGGAAAAGAAGCGCTTGCCATGAGAATTGTGCATGATTGTGGGAGGAGTTCCTAGAATCCTTTGGCCAGTCGGTAGCACGGAATGTTTCCTTAGGTTCGAAAGAGTTAGGAGCGTCAACCTACTCCTAAGTTGTTCTAGAGCTGCAATTAAAGAATCGATGGTTCTCTGGTCTGCATCACTAAGTGTCTTAGGAGATTCACTTGAAAAAGAACAGAGATTAGTTGACAGAAAACATAGAGAAAAGCAAAAACGGTATTAAAATAGACTTAAGAGGGAAGGCAAAGGCCCCGCAAACATCCACATAGCACTTAACGAAGAAAAATTGGTTTTCCCAATCCTTAAACTTATTGATTCCATCTAGCATTAGCTTTTTATATACATTGACTCTAAAGATCTGCTTATTTGATTTTCTTAACCTTGCTAGCTTGGTTAAGGAGTTTAAAACTTCAGGATTGAGTGAAGGAAGCCTGGGTTCCAACGCCAGCATTTTAAAAGATAAAAGATGGGTATTTAGATTGGGAGAAAGTTGTATTGGAGAAACTCCAATATGAGACATGTAGGAGTGCAAAAACTCGGGGAATGGAAGAAAACCTCCATGCCATATATGAATGGTCGTATATGTGACGTGCACGTAAATGTGCATATTTTTACCACCATATTTAATCTATTTAAATTAAATAAATGATCATATTGGGTATTTTAACTTGTTTAAACCAAAATTCAAATTATTTTCAAATTGTCACATATTCATCTTCATATAGGGGCAAAATGGTCATTTTTGTGCATTCATTAAATTGTAAAAATTTACTTGGAATTTTCTTTGTTGTTTTGTAGGAAATTTAGTGAATTTTACAAGTGGTTTCATGATGGTATATGCATGCACAAGAATGAAGAGAACAAATGAAGATGGAAATAATTCAAAGTGAAGATCATGGAGCACCCCACTTACCCACCTACCTTAATGTACACTTAGGAGCTAATGCACATGCTAAAAGGCCATTATTTCTTCATGCATGCTTATTGGATGATTAATGGATGCTAATGGTTACTTGGCTACCACATTTCCTAAGAGGTAGTTTGGGCATTCCCTAGAAATATGAATTAGGTTTTAACACATGAATAAATACCCATTATGTTTCATGTAACCCTCTTCTTCTTTAGTCTCTCTTTAGTTAGTTTTAGACTCAAAATAAAAGAAAGCTTCTCTTCTCTTTTCATGGCTACTTAGCCATTATTTCTATTTCATGTAATTTTCTTTTTTTTATGAAATGTTAATTGGTGTTCTATGTTATTTACATGCTTCTCTTCTTATGTAATAGTGTAGATCTCTTTTATTTTATGCAAGTAGAATAGTTATTCTTTCCTTTTGCTCTTGTTTTTCCTCTTATTTTTCTTTAATGTTGCATGCTACTTGTGTTGATATAATAACACAAATGAGAGGCTAATCCATTCAATTTAGGGGTAATGAAGCCTCTAATCATGTAGCTTCAACCATTTGATAATCTTTGCTCTCTTTTTGTGCTTCATGAAAAGTTGATGTTTACGTAATTTTGTGTTTGGTATTGAGTTTGATAGCCTATGTTGTTCAAAACAAATAGGCTATGCTTAGTCATATGAATCACAAATTGCCTCTTCATCTACATATGATTATAGCAATGAAGTGAATGTTGAAATTGAAATTTGATGGTCTATATTTCTAATTAATAGTTAATAGACCATACTTAAAATAGATTTTGCTTTCAACTTGTTGTCATTTTTCATGAGAATTAAAGTGGTTTAAAGGTTGTGTTATAGTTTGATGGCTTATGTTGAGCTAATTAATAGCACAAATGAGCCATACTTATGATAAACACATCATTTAAACTCACTTATGATCAAAAGAGAGAGATCATAATTTCATAATTTGTTGAACTATGTGATCTAGAGTGTGGAATTATCTCTAAATTGTCATTTAACTCTCATATTTTTCTCACTTTCCTTTTGTTAGTCTCTAACATTTTTAGCTTAACACTATCTAAATCTTTGGTTAATTTGATTGAATAGATTTTTAAAATCAACAATTCCCTACGGATCGACCCGTACTCGCCACGTACTAAAATTGTACACTATGCGCTTACGGTTATTTTTATTTCAAAATTTATCGGCATTTTTCTAACTCGATAGAAAATTTGTCGTTAAACTAGTTTTTGGCGCTCTTGCCGGGGAATTGTTTTGATTTTATTTTTTTTCTATTCTTCGAATTATTTTTCTTTTGATTTTTATTGTATGTTTGTTTGTGTGTTGAGTGCATTTAAAAAAAAAATTGTGTTTGTGTGTGATTTTTATTTGCATTTGATTTTGAGCTTGTTGTTGTTCAAGATTTCTAGTTGCATTTGCCCTAATAAAAATACACAAACAAATTAAAAACAAAAACAAAAATATTTTATTTCCTTTTCATTTTCTTTACAATTTTTCACTTTTTTTTATTACAATTATCATTTCTTTCTTTTTTATTACAATTTTCTTTACAATTTTTCACTTCCCCTCCTCTGCCCCATTCACTGTTCTACTGACCACAAACACATTCAATTCATTGCCTCTGTTAAACAACATCACCAGTGACAGACAGTGCCCCTTCTCGACTGCTTCTATCACCTAAACCAGCCTGTTCTCCGGCCAGTCAATTCAAACACAACCATTGCACATATATCACCATTGACAACCCTCTACCACTGTCTCCCTGCAAACACACTAATACAAACAGCTTCATACCAAACTATCAACAGCACTCCAGTGCACAGCTACTTGCTATAACCACTGTCATATTGCACTTTCAAACATCATCATCTTTGAACTGAAATTCTTCCACATTTCAAACTTCATCTCACATCACTACTTTCATTACCTTTAAACCCACACTGCACTTGCAACCTCACCACAAATCACAAATACAACAAACTGGCTACTGCCTCATCACAGTGCCATTCAACCAACTACAATTCATCCACCATTTCAACTGTGCATGTGCACAGCACACAACTACATTCCAACTCCAACATCATATACAATTGTCTGAACTTCCAGTCACTAACACTCCTCGACCACAACACAACCTCACTGCACCACTGCCTCTACAATCACCTTACTGCCATTACACCAATTCAGAACAAGCTACTACAGCTACTACAAAAACATCAATCACCTCTCCAAATATCACACTATACCACAATACCATTAGAATCACTATACCACAATACCACTTCATTATCACACTATTTACTGTCTGTCCAAATACCCAGCTACTGCATGTTCACCACTGCTTGCATTTCTGACCTAACTGCAACCAAATCATAGAGCAGTACTTCATCTACCATCAAACTGTCAATACCCCGTTTCTGCTTTACTACTTCACTCCTACAAATCTCCCTTCGTTCTTGCAAGATTCAGCTACCTTCCTACATACAAACTTCACCAAATCCAATCACATCTTCTTTGCACCACTACAAACCACAACATCCTTTATTTACACTTCTAAGTACTTGCAAGAAACTGCAGCTCCACCACAATACCCCTGCAGCACTTCACATCTGCAATTCAAATCCTCGGCCACCACTTCTACAATTAGTATCCACCATCAGACTCTACGGTTCCACCACTTCATCAACTACACTACCACTACCACTTCAACAACAGCAGCTATCTCCACATACATACCACAGTTTCCATCCAACTGCCTTTTGCCACCCACCAGTTCATCTCTACATCACCGATAAACAACCACATTGCCTGCACATCAATTCCAACCTGACCACACAAGCTACACTGCACATATCAATAAACCACCAAACATAACATCATCACCCTCAACCACATCCATAACTCCACTACTCGACCATCCAAATCACATTTCACATGTAACATCCCATGCTACCATTCCATTATCTCCACCATTATCACTTCCTTAGCATTGACAGCCCATAGTTCATACAAAACCATACAATTCAAATATGTCAATACCTATCAGTCACTCCTTTGATGACAAACACTGTGCACATATAACCATTAAGCTACCTCAGTACATTTCTCTGACATCCTTTCAACAACATATACTCCTGCCTGCATCCCACTTCTGTGCTACTGCCTCAGTACGCGTCCTACAACAATTTCAGTCGAACAACAACAACTTCTACATCCTTGCCCTGTGACTAACCATGCAACACTGCATTTCCTCCAACTGTAATAGCAGCCTTTTCTCAAAAAAAACAACCTGTTAAACGACTATAGCCTGCACCTCACCTCTCCGACCACTTCACTGCTCATTGACTACCAAAACCCGAAACTCCATCGCAAAATAATACAGCTGCAACAACACACATCCTCACCTCTATTTGCGTGAATCACACTTTCAGCAACCCAAGTCGACATCGAACACCAACAACAACATTGCACAACCACGAAACGACGACGCTTCAAAACTCAATTTGAACCCAAATTCGAAGTCACCAATCGCCTTCCCATCGAAATCCCCTAATTCGAACATCCAAAACAAAACAAGCCACTGCAATTCAACTTCAAACTCCACCCAAATCGCACAACAATCCCCAAAACTCCAAACTTCGACATCATCACTCACCGTCGCACGAACCTAAACCGCTACCTCCACAATCCAAATCGAGTTGTTTTTTATTTTGAGTAAGTTCGGTTTAATAAAATGAAACGTGAGAATGATTTTGGGAATACTTTTTAAGTTAAATAAAGTGCTAAGTTAAATTAGATGAATGACTCGGCCAGGTTTGTTTGGTTTGTTGAAGTTGGCTTTGTTTTTTTTAATTTGTGAATTTGTTTTGTATGGTTTTAATTGGTTTTGCTTTTAATCCTTTTAAGTTCCATCCTTAAATAAATAAATAAAAAGAGAAAATCTTTTGTTTAGATTGTTTTCACCAATTGTCACTCTTTTTATTAAAAAAAATAAAGGAAAAAAAAAGAAAAAACAGGTATCAATTTGTCTTATTTGTCAATTTGTTTTGTTTTCACTTGCTTTGTTTTGTTGTGTTTCAGTTTCTTCTTTGATATAAAAAAACTGTATATATATTTTGTCTTTATTTTCAGGGTTGCCAACGCAGATTCGAAGAGTTGCTTGCTTTGCTCTGCTGCCAAAAATAAATTGCTTGATTTTCTCTGCTTGCCCGAAAAAAAATGCTTGCTTGCTATATCTAGTGTTTTTATTTTGCTTGCATTGTTGTTTGCTTGTATTTGAAAAAAAATAAAATCAAAAACATATTTCATCGTAGTTGCATTGTTAATACACGTTTAATTTCTGCTTTGCATTTCATCTTAGATTTTGATTAATAATAACGGTTAGAAATCAATAACTTTTAGTTGTATATTGACAATTTTTCCTTTTTCAATAATTTAATTTCTTGGTGTCTAGGCTACGGCAGAGCAATAATCAGTTATAAATATTACGGTGATTCATAAATATTATACTGAATTATTTCCTTGAAGGTACTTAAACCTTCGGCTGCATTGCTACGGCGATTTGTGGTGCACCGATAACTCCTACCCGTTACCTGGTTGAGACTATCTTCTTGATTTAAGACAAAGTGTGATTATACAATTTTGGGTTAACTTAGGATAAATAATTTGTAATTAGACCCACGCGTTCATTTAGTTGCATTAGTTCATGCATATTTAAAAAAAACCAAAAAAAAAATCAATATCCAAAACTAATTTTTTTTGTAAATATTCCTTTTCCTTCGAAATTTTTTAAATCCTCTTTCTTCGAAATCTCAAAAATCCAAAAAAAAATTAGAAAAACCAAAATCCAAAAAAAATTATAAAACCTTTTCAAAAACAAAGAAAAATTTTGAAAAACCAAAAAAAACATAACAAAAATCAAATTTTCTTTTGAAAAATAAATTTTATTTGTAAATATTTTTCCTTTATATATAAAAAAAAACCCCAAAACATTCTTGAAAATTTCCGAGTTTCCCCACTCACTTGAATTTTACAATAGTTGTGAAAATCAATATAATCCATATGATTTCACTCCAAATTCTTATGGATATTTTAACGGCAACTATTCTTTAAATAATTCAGATTTTGAACAACAAAGTTTTCAAAACGATGACCAACCCTCGAATCTCGAAAATAGCATTTCATCTCTACTTGAAATCTCTACACAACAAAATCAAATGATAAATGATTTGTGTAATTCATATTTGTGTAACAACTCGAGTTAAGGATTTCAAAATTTGAATTCAATTCAAAATTCAAACGATTTGGATTATAACCCATGCAAATTCAATTTCGAACTCCAAAATGAATTTCAAACTCAAAATGAAAATGGAAACAACTTTTCAAACGAATTTGGCAATGGGAATAATCTTAACAATGTTATGATTAAAAAATTTTGTTCTTAACAAATCCAGATAAAAAATCCTCATGTTAATAACTATAAATTGGATTTTGTTGAACAAATGGACAAAATCTACAATGATCACATGGATTTGTTGTTCGAAACATATATGAAAGAACGTGAGAAACAAAACCAAATGCCAACATGTGACGAGTCAAACGATAATCCATCTTTTACCCAAATCGATGATTTGCAAATAACAACTTTTGAAATTGAAAATAATAATCTTAATGAAGTTGTTGAAAACACGGTAATTCAGTTGGATTTCAATTCTTTTGAGGGTGTGGAACCAAATTTAAAATTCTATCTTCCTTTTCTCGATTTCAAAAATTTGAATATAACAACTTTGGATTTTGAACTTGAGATACGCAATGAAGTTGTTGATAAACCAACAAAGGAAGACGAATTTATTGTACACAAATTTTTTGGACTTTTGGATGACGAGTTGTTAAATTCCGATGGGGAAGATTTAAATCACGACTTTGATTTTGAAATCAATAATTTTGAAGAATTTATCAATGACAAACTTGAATTTCAATTTGGTGAAAATAAACTTGAATTTCAATCAATCTTTATTTCTACCCCAAAATTTATCGAAACCAAAACAAATCGTACGATTTTTAATAAAATGACATTCGTTTTTCCAAATCAACTTTGAAACCTTTCATGGTTTGGTTTTTCGAGCTTAAGCTGTGTCTCGCATACTTGACGAGACAAGTGAATCGCTCTTTGGAAGACCGTTTCATTTACTTTTTGATGATATACTTTCTGATCTCGTGTAAATATCGTTAATTTTTATTTAAATAAAGGTCATGTTTTTATTTTTATTTTTCTCCTTCCACTTGGGTTGACTGTGGGGACATAGTCAAAATCAAGTGTGGGGGTGACTCATCATCATTTTCGATTTTTCATGGTTTATTTATTTTTATTTTCTTTCCAAAATTTAAAAACAAATTTTTTTAAAAGCATTTTTATTTATTTTTAAAGAAACGCTATAGGATAAATATATGGTTTTGGTTTATTAAATTCAAATTTTTGAAATTTAATTTGTCTTAACAAAAATAAAAATGAAGTTTGATTACAAATAATAATGGTTTAACTAGTATATAGGAAGATTCATACGTGTTAATTATGAAATACATCCTTATTGAAAATCTTTGTTTTAAAAAAGTGGTGAATTTAAGGTAAATGATATAATATGTTTTTTGTCTTCTAAGTTAAAGAGTGCTAAGATGATTTTGCGAAACTCTCTCTAATTTTTTTTATATATGTATATATTTTCTTAATAAACACCTAGAGTCATGTTTTCACACTCATGTGTTCACTCGCCATGCTATGTACCCTTCTCACGTAAGCCCGAAAGGTAGTGCACGATCGGTATACCTGGCCTCAGTTTATCTGAGTTAGGTGTGTGTATATAAAAATTATTTTATTAATAATGCCTAGAGTCGATAAGTGTTCACACTTGTGTGTTCACTCGCCATGCTCTATATTCCCTTCACATCAGTCCTTAAGGCAGTGCATGGGTAATATATTTGGCCTTAGTTTATCTGAGTTAGGCAAATGTAATATTGTTAATATCAACAAAATTTTCAAATAAGAGAGAGTAAGCAATTGAAATCCAAGCACTATTTTAACTTGTTTGATTTGACTTGTTATTGAAAAGAAATGAATATACCACTTTGATAAACTTTGATAATCAACTAAGGATCCATTTCATAGTTACACTTTGTTATCAACCGAAACAACGAGTTAAACTATAGTATATTTGCTTTGATAACTTCATTTTGTTGGAAATTTTGACAAGTAAATGACTTCAATTTTCAAGATAATAACCAAAACCTATATTTAACTTATTCGTGTTAATTTAAAAAGTAAATCCTTCATTTGTAAATATTTTCAAAAATTCGCATTCATCTCTTTGTAAATAAATCTTGCATTTTGTAAATATTTTCATCCTACATTTGGATTTTGTGGGTGGTATCCGCTGAAAACCTTCACGAGACAACACTCATCCTACTGGGGACACCCAGAGGTTTAACGGCTTGTTGCATACGCTCAATGCAATTGTGCTCCCTACGAAAACTGATTTATCTTAGTTTTTCTTTATTCGAGGACAAATAAAAAGATAAGTGTGGGTGTATTTGATGTGCACGTAAATGTGCATATTTTTACCACCATATTTAATCTATTTAAATTAAATAAATGATCATATTGGGTATTTTAACTTGTTTAAACCAAAATTCAAATTATTTTCAAATTGTCACATATTCATCTTCATATAGGGGCAAAATGGTCATTTTTGTGCATTTATTAAATTGTAAAAATTTACTTGGAATTTTCTTTGTTGTTTTGTAGGAAATTTAGTGAATTTTACAAGTGATTTCATGATGATATATGCATGCACAAGAGTGAAGAGAACAAATGAAGATGGAAATAATTCAAAGTGAAGATCATGGAGGACCCCACTTACCTACCATCCTTAATGTACATTTAGGAGCTAATGCACATGCTAAAAGGACATTAAATCTTCATGCACACTTATTGGATGATTAGTGGATGCTAATGGTTACTTGGCCACCACACTTCCTAAGGGGTAGTTTGGGCATTCCCCAAAAATATGAATTAGGGTTTAACACATGTATAAATACCCATTATGTTTCATGTAACCCTCTTCTTCTTTAGTCTCTCTTTAGTTAGTTTTAGACTCAAAATAAAAGAAAGCTTCTCTTCACTTTTCATGGCTACTTAGCCATTATTTCTATTTCATGTAATTTCCTTTTTTTATGAAATGTTAATTGGTGTTCTATGTTATTCACATGCTTCTTTTCTTATGTAATAGTGTAGATCTCTTTTATTTTATGCAAGTAAAATAGTTATTCTTTCCTTTTGCTCTTTTTTTCCTCTTATTTTTCTTTAATATTGCATGCTACTTGTGTTGATATGATAACACAAATGAGAGGCTAATCCCTTCAATTTAGGGGTAATGAAGCCTTTAATCATGTAGCTTCAACAATTTGATAATCTTTGCTCTCTTTTTGTGCTTCATGAAAAGTTGATGTTTACGTAATTTTGTATTTGGTATTGAGTTTGATAGCCTATGTTGTTCAAAACAAATAGGCTATGCTTAGTCATATGAATCACAAATTGCCTCTTCATCTACATATGATTATGGCAATGAAGTGAATGTTGAAATTGAAATTTGATGGTCTATATTTCTAATTAATAGTTAATAGACCATACTTAAAATAGATTTTGCTTTCAACTTGTTGTCATTTTTCATGAGAATTAAAGTGGTTTAAAGGTTGTGTTATAGTTTGATGGCTTATGTTGAGCTAATTAATAGCACAAATGAGCCATACTTATGATAAACACATCATTTAAACTCACTTATGATCAAAAAAGAGAGATCATAATTTCATAATATGTTGAATTATGTGATCTAGAGTGTGGAATTATCTCTAAATTGTCATTTAACTCTCATATTTTTCTCACTTTACTTTTGTTAGTTTCTTACATTTTTAGCTTATCACTATCTAAATCTTTGGTTAATTTGATTAAATAGATTTTTAAAATCAACAATTCCCTGCGGATCGACCCGTACCCGCCACGTACTAAAATTGTAAGCCGTGCGCTTGTGGTTATGTTTATTTCAAAATTTATCGGCATTTTTCTAACTCGATAGAAAATTTATCAATAAACAGTATGCAAAATACCATTTTAGAGGGTTGTCTATGTTGTCAGTTGGTTTGGGATGGATGGCTTCAATCTCGGTGATGTCAAAGTCTTTCATTATGACATTCACTTCACTTTGAGACTCGATGAAAGATTGCTTAGCAGTGGCTTCAATCTTTGAAGAGCTCATGATTCTGCCTGGTGAAAATGTTTTAGTTAAGTATTCTTAATCAATTATGAATTTTAAAAGCAATCAGGAACTCAAGAGTGAATAAGTTTGCTTAGATAGCTTAAGCATGAAAACATACACAAGGTTTAGAAGATGGTGCAAAAAGTTTGAGTCAAAAACTTAATAGTTAAAAGATTTCAGCAAAGTTGAAAGGTTTATAATGAAAGCTTTCGACAAAGTTGAAAGGTTTACAATGAAGGCTTTCAACAAAGTTGAAGGATTATAGATCAAGCTTTCGACAATGTTGAAAAGTTAGCAATTCAAGCTTTTGACAATGTTGAAAGGACAATGACATCAACTTTGACCATCATACTTCGACATTGTTGAAAAAGCAAGTAAAATATAACTTCTTAAAACTAACAACAAAATCAAAAGGAAGAGGTGGGACATCAACCCATTCATCACCTTTCGACAAAGTCGAAGGCTCTATGAAAACCTGGATCTACTACAAATGTAATATAAAGTTAAGTGGTAAAACCTTTCGACAAGATCAAAACCAAAACATTAAAATTCCTAAGTTGGAAAATATTGATATTGTTGATGTTGTCGAAAGGTCTAGTCAAAGTTATCAAAATATGTCATATCCATTGAAGTCGAAAGGTTTCAAGTTTGACTTATGTGTGCTTAAAACGTTTCAACAAAAATGGCCAGAAGCAACCTTAATGTTAAAGGATTCCAACCTTGACAAAAGCTAGTAATCAAAAGTTTTGAAATCCTTCAAACTTGTCGAAAGCTTGTTACCGAAAGGTTGCAGTGCTTGGTTATCTAACCTTTCGACAACAATGGTAAGTTGAAATAACAATACCTTCCGACCCCGTCGAAAGTACAAAGAGGGCAAAACCATATTTGTCGCCTCAATCTCTGTCGGCGGTGTAGAAGGGTCACTTTGTGATACCAAATTGTACACGAGAGGGTTCCGGGTTGTCATATCGGGTTTACGAAAACCCGAACCCAATAATAAATGCACCTTCAAATTTTTCTTGAAAAACAAGTAAAACAAATCCATTGACAAACTAATTTCGTCTGAAATTAATCTAATTCGACTCGAAGAGGAATAAAAGCTATCAACGAGTAAAAAACCCAGGATTAAAAACAAAAAGCAAAATTTAAGGACTTTGGGTTAAAAGTTAAACCCGATTTAGGGGATTTCCTTTATCAAACACCATTTGATTTCAAATCCAAAACCACAAATGAACCTTGTTAGAAACCTGTTTGAAAGGAAATTTTTTTAGAGAACCCATCTAAAATTGAATCTCAATTTCGGATATAAAAACTGGAAATTTAACTGAAAACCGATAAGAGTGGAGTTTAGAATAAGATTTATGAACCAAATTCAAGAGATTACCTTATTGTTTTTAAATGAAATCTGAGAAATTTTGGAGAAATCTTTTACTCGTGCGCGATAAGTTTGATTTCAGGTAAAAGAGGAAGAAAGAGAAGAAGCGTATTATATAAGAAAAGTTGCCCAAATTCTCAACCATTAGATCAGATTTAAATGGATGTCCCAAATCAACGCGAGAAGGCCAACAGGTTGTAAATTTTGTAGCTTTCGACAAAGATGACTTGGAAAGTCAAGGGCATCCCTTCGAATGGGGGGGCAAATGTTACACTAAAAATCAACCTTTCAAATAAGACGAAAGGTCTTTCAACAAAAGCAAAGGAAAAGGAGCACAGTCCAAACCTTTCGAAGGAGTCGAAGGGATGCAGTCATCAGAATTAATTAGCATCAAACCATTCGAAGGAGCCGAAAAGTTCCATCTATAGTATCCAAAGTGTTCTTACCTTTCGAAGGGGATGAAGAAGTTAAAGCAAGTGTGACCAACTACTTAGTGACCTTTTCGAAAGCATAACAAGCCTTTCAAAATGGTTGAAGCACATCCAGGATACCTTTCAACAATGTCGAAAGTTGTATGAAGAAAGCAGCACTCACAAGTGAGTAAAGAAAGGAAGACAACTTTTTGACGACATTGAAGGAAAGCACAGCTCTTGACAACAATTAAGTGAAGAGCAACCTTCTGAAAAGGTCGAAGGGTTCACAACAATCAGATGAAAAGCAACCTTCTAACAAGGTCGAAGGGTTTACAACAACAAAGGGAAAAGCAACATTCCAACAAGGTCTAAGGGTTCATAGTAGCATAAATAAGGCAAACCTTTCGAAAAAGTTGAAACTGTAACGACCCAGCTTTTTCTCCACAGAAAAAGTCGTATCATCATGAAGAAAGAAAGGGATAGAAGAAGAAAGGATAGAAAAGAAGAAACAACAACACAAAAGAATCTCACAGCGGAAACGAATGAAATATAATATATCACATAGAATATTACATAGTATCATATACATAGGAGTACACAACTTATACATCACAGAATAGACAGTTATAAACTTCTGTCTATTATACAACACAAGTACATCAGTACAATACAACATACACAGCGGAAACTCTATATATCTACACGCTGAAGCCTCCTGCTCCTCAGCTCCTCCAGTATTCGTCAAGACTAACCTGAATCCCTCGACTACTCAATACAATATTGAGTACCCAAGAGTTTAATAAAACAGAAAATAAACACTTGGGTCAGACATGGGTCTGGTGTGAGTAAACGGTTTAAATTGCTTAACTTTGAAAACCTTTGAAAACAAAAGTATCACGTAAGACTCCCCACACATAAACATGGGTAAGTTTTTACCTTACGCTAACTAAAACATTTGATAGGAAATCCAGTTATATTATAATAGGGTCTAGGGTTTTCAAGTAAAATACAGAAATAGCTGAAATGCTTACATCTCACATTCCAACATAGTTGGGCACAACTAATACGTACGGCACTTATTGGAGTTTGGATTCCATACAATTGCAGGGGAGGTTCATGAAGGCGTAAAGGAAAGCAAACCTTTCGACAAAATCGAAAGGTCCATGATAGCAGATGAAAGTCAAACCTTTCGAAAAAGTCGAAAGGTTCACAGCTGCATATAAAAGGGGAACCTTCCGACCTAGTCGAAAGCATGGAGTCAAAAGGTGGGCCGCCTGCATTTATAAATAAGACCTAAGGGTACTATTTAGGGGATCTGAACTCTCTCATTCTAATCTTGTATTTTCTTAATCAAGACATTGTAACCCTAGTCGGGTGCTAATTTGGGAATTTAATAAAAATTGAGCTTTTTATGGATAAAAAGGGAAGTCTTGTGTTTTATCAATTAGTTTACTATTTTGTTTAAATCTTATTGGATTAACTGCTAATTTGAGGTTCAATACTACCGAAAGGTTCTTGCCGACAAGGTCGATAACACTTTTGGTTCAATTAGTCTCTACAACCTTTCGAGGCCTTCAACCTTACAGCTTAAACACTTCGACAAGGTCCAAAGCACTCGTGCTATAAAATATCAGTAACCTTTTGGAGATATAGTCCAAGTAGTTTAACCTTTCGACTAGATCGAAGGTTGTCCTTCAAGTATAAAAACTCTGGTTTACAAGGCTTGTTCCATAAAAAACTATTTCATACCTTTCGACAAGGATCAAAATACATCTTATAAGTAATCTAACCTTTCGACAAGGTCGAAAGATTCTGCATATTTACAATGGAGTTTGATATTCTACTTAAATCCTAAGAAGGCAATCATCCTAACCTTTCGATAGGATAAAATCCAACCTCCTAAGGACAAATTCAAGGAAATTCGATTGAAAACAAAGTAAGAAAATTTTGAAGTGGATTCACACTAACTCAATAAGGCCGGAAGGTTTCATAACCAAGCACCTAAACCTTTTGATAATGTCGAAAGGTTAATTCGAAAGATATTCTCAAGTGAAAATACAAAGGCAATCCTTAAGGGAATCTCGCCCTTCATTCAAACAAGACTAACCACACCACTTGGAATAACTTTGGGGTGTTGACAAGAAATCTTGTTAACACTTACGATATTTGGAGTTTGGTCTCGGTTAAAACTCCAACAATATACGTATATTATTGTTTAGTCCATCTAAAAAGTCTTTGGTTACATAATACCATTTATTATTAACTGATATGCCTCGACCAAGGACTTTTGACTTTGAGTTTACCACAGTTGACCGTGATACTAACATCTCATAATAGAGAAGACAGATTTTTTTATCGAACATTGTTTCACTTCTTACGATTCAACTCATACTTTGTTTGATAATCACGATTTCAAAGTTTAACTATAACAAAATTGAAGTATTCATATTGAAGTTCTAATAGTATTATCAAGTCGAAAGAATTGCGTAACATCATTACATTGATATTTCTTAGTCGTCCTTGGTTATTGTCAACCAATTGGAAACTCTTTGTCGAGTCATTTTGTAGACATCTACTGACTACATGTATGTAACCCCTTGGTGCCTCCAAACACATATGAGTGATATACTACATAATATTTTTGGAAAGCATTACATACCCCGATCTCAACTGATATATTGATATCCATCTCTCAAAGCACCTTCACCAAAAACATTTAAAATAAAATATCTATACTTATGATTGATACTCATGGTTATTTAACTACAGTGGTACAATAATTTATTTAAGGATTCTCTATTTATATATGTTAAATGATTATCTAACCATTTTTTTATACCATAATATATATTATATATAAAGGGAAACAAATAGCAAGCCAAATTTCTTTCGAATGAGATTGGTTTTAAGGTTTGGATATGTAACAAATTACATAATTTGCCCTAGTGCATAACTCATAAACTTTTAGTATCCCACTAGCGCTTGGGGCAATTTTGGATCCATAATTCAATGCCTTCTCTATCAATAGTCCTAGATCAGGCTAAGAGATGGACGTCTATGAATGGCTGTGTATATTATATAGTATCTACTACATAAGTTTTTCTTTATTTGGATATTTGATAAACAATTTATCATGTGGCAATCACAAACAATGTGTCTTGCCTTTTCATGAGTTATTGATTCCTTTTGCAATCTCTCTTGCATTTTTGATGTCACAGTATGTCATTGGATAGAGGAGGCCATCTTTATCTCATCTATAAATTTATTTATACATATTTTACTATGGCACTATTCTATGTGATGCACTCGTCCTACTAGAACCTGCTGCAACTTTCTCATTTGGAACTCTATCCATTATGAGACCTTAGTTATGGTTGTACCTTTAAATTTAGTATGATCTTACTACACTTGAAATTCAAACGAAACTTTAAAACAAACATCTTCACAAGAATTTCATTGTTTGTAAACAATTCTTGATATTTCAAAAATACCCTAGAGCACTTCACTTTGTAAATTTTCAAAGTTGATTCCATTTTCCTTTTATGTCATATACATATGCAAATCTAATTCAGTACACTATACATGTGATGGAAATTACTTCCAATGCATAAGATTGCTTATATACCTCATTACATGAGAACATTTCTGGTTTGGAATTCATACTAAAAAATAATAATACAAGAATTACGTATCATGCTTTGTATAACTTAATACCCCATTATATCATGTATATGGGACATCAGTTTTAAGTTTTTTATTGCCAAAGTCATGCTGATATTTATAGTCGTGGAAATTTTCTAATACCATTTTGAAACTTTATTTATTATAGGGATATGATTCCTCTACATTTTGACTTCGATCAAACAAATTTGATTTTTCAGTCAAAAAATATGCTCCAGTTTTAATATGTTTGATTTAACATATAATTTCATCTCAAATTCATAAGACCTTCGTTGACCCCACTAACCTTGAGACATCTAATGTCTGCATCAATTGAGTTCAATAATTTATGGTCGAATTTCTAATGGAATTAAGCTAAATGATCGGCGAAATCAATTTTGAATTCAATAGTTGAATCGACCAAATCATATCCCCAACTTTTTTACTTTGTAAGTATATAACTGTTTAATTACAACTGCTTTGCATCTGATGGATCATATCTCATCGGATATACCTCAAAAATAAAATATGATCGATATAATTGGACTTCATTACAAAGCTTATCAATATCTCATCAAGTGGTGAAGTTTATACTTTCACGACTTGATGGAAACTAGGGAGATTGCATTTGGTCTTCTTCTTTTCATACTAAGAAAACCACATTTTCTCTTCGTCATATGAGACTCATTATCAGACGATCTAATTTTCTATATCCTTATATGGCTAGATTAATTCCGTACTATCTATTTATTTTAATTTCTTTATCTTGAATGCTATCCAAGACAACCACATTTCTATCGATTTCAATTATTGGTCAGTCCCAAATTTCTTTGGAGTGGTCCACACAAGATCCCTCATGGGGGTATCTTATATGCAACCTTTCAACTCATACTAGGTTTTATTTCTTAAAACAATGTTTTATTTATTAATACAATTGAATAAGATTCTAAAAATTTTGTAATTTTCATGAAATAAACCTAGCTTTGAGTTAATGCGATTTACGTTCTGAACATATGTTGAAAATTTTGTATCTTAACCTTTTAAGATGCAACCTTTCTTATGCCATATCATATATGAAATTGCCAATGTGGCTCTAGATAATACCATACTAATATACATATCCACCTATATATATATTCTTTAAGAAAGATTCAACTCAACTTCGTTCATGTAAATAAAGCACAATTTGATTAATCCTTGTACATCATAATACAACAATGGAGAAGAAACATTTGAAATAAAATCATATTTTATTTTAGATATTTATTGGAACTCTATATCCAATATACTCATCTTACTCAACAGCAATGAATTGTTTGTAACTTTGCACGTTATCAATTTTACTTCCATGTACGATGTAGAAATCTAACTCTGTGTATCAATATACATGAGGCTTTATCCTATATGTTTCAATAGGAAAAATGGAGTAGGTGGACTTGATTTTGGTATTCAAGGCTATGGTATCATTGTTAGTTTATTCCAAACATAATGGGTTCTTGGGCCTAAACTCATTTTTAGTGACACATTAAGATTCTCCATGATATCAACCAAGTTGTATCAACTCTTGTCATACTGCGATTGAATATGACCACTGCCATCAATAACTCAAAACATACTTCATCATGGTACATAATCACAATAATATGAAGGCATTCTTCATATATATAGTGTAATATATCTAACTGATCAAAAGCATTGTCTAAATTCCCAAAATTAATTATACTTAGTAATTAGATGCTTATATAGTATTTTAAGCCATCACACTACTTGGTCAAGGTATGAATATTATCAAGACATATCTTCACAATTTTATTATGTATCATATACAAATAAACTATGTTTATTTTCAATCAATAAAAAATAGTTATTATTTCACAAAATAATATCAGTATTCTTGAAATATCTATTCTAACTTAGATTTGTCTGTCGGAAAAACTTATATGATTAGCTTCCATTGTTTCTACCACTAATATAGTAACATCAACAATGCGAAGTTCTATCACTTTTATTGTCGGTTTTCTATTTCAATTGTGGTATCGAACTTACAATCAAGATTTCAAATCCAATAATAATTGCTTTATGAAATAGAACTCTTGAAGAATAATTTTTTATAAAAAATTGAAATTGTATTTCATGTTTGTTTTATGCATCTTCTAATATTAGTGTAATTCCAATTTCAATGTTTTTTTATGAATCTGAGGTGACGTTCACCATCTATTGATCCCAAAAATACCAATGTTTACTATCATCTTGAATTTTCATTTTGATTCCTTAAATTTAATATCTTTAGGGGAAAACCTAACTACGTGATTATGGCCTAACTACAATGTTGAATTGCAATCGTTCAACCTTAACAATTAAGGATATCGATCTTATAGTTAAATAATTGGACCAAACTGACATTTCAGTTAATTAAGCCTCACTTAAGTTCTGGTATGGAACTATTTCCAATAAGCAAAATACACGTAATCATACTAAGCATACTATATTGTACTAAATTTTGTTTGCTCTACTCAAATAATAATTATTTGGAATCACAATATTATGAAATAATACTCTTTACCATACAGCTATTGCATGTGATCAAATATGGATCAAATTTCCATAATTTTAAATTTTATATGGAGTCCATAATCATATGGTTGTAGGTAAGTTAAAAATTAAATTGATTATACATTTGGCTTGTTATCATGAGTTTTTAAGCAACTACTTGCAAAAAAGAGTTATTTTCATGTGAATTTACATTTCTTTTACAATATTTAATTTTAGTTCATACACCTTAATTAATAAACATATTTGATTATTTCAGTAAATTTATATTAGTAAATATTATAATATTACATACATTCTTATACTTATTAGGTTGGTTTAATGTGACTCATTAATCTAATAAGGTTCTATTCAATTTTTTGTTTCTCAAAACCCTAAGAAAAAAAACTTAAACCTTTGAATTTCTACAATGAGTGTTAGGACCTACTTATCTTGGAGATCCAACCTTGAGTTTACTCAATAAGTCGTAGCCCTACTAGTGGTGGATATGACTTTATCAGTTTTGTCTTGTATAACTTCTAACTATGGTTTTTCCCTAATCTTAATCTTGACCTTGGGTTTTCTAAATATGCCAAGAGAGATTAGTCTCTTTGCCCTATCATTTCATGATGACGCAAGTATAGATGCTCATAACTTGAGTTTTCCCAACAAATACAAACATTTACCTTACCCGTCTGAAGGTATACTAAATAGTACTACACAAAGCAGCACTGGCTTGAGTTTGCTCAACAATCAGCATGTATATAAGTAATCAATATTATATATAAATAATAAAGGCCAACATTAGTAAGGTTAATAATCTTTAATAATTAAGAGTAGTATCGATTTAAAGAATGATATATTTTGTAAAATGCTCATATGATACAAGTGTTTAATACATCTGATATCATGTGTATGTACCATACATGTACATTTATTCTAGATATCCAAGTTGAATTTGTCTCAACGTTGTACGTTTTACTTATATAATCATACCTAGTAATAGTTTACTTATAATTTTTGTTATGTCTATAATTATATTATATATAAGTTTATATGTATTTAGTTACTTATTTAGGCAATTTAATTAA
This sequence comes from Allium fistulosum, assembly GCA_030737815.1. Lineage (NCBI taxonomy): Eukaryota > Viridiplantae > Streptophyta > Magnoliopsida > Asparagales > Amaryllidaceae > Allium > Allium fistulosum. The sequence continues at coordinate 87,926,829 of CM060905.1, forward strand.
TCGATTAGTTCTGCATTTCATGTAATTTTAAATATCAATTCAATGCAATTTTGAATTATTATGTTAAATTATAACATTTATAATTAAATACACACATACATACATATATACATATATATGTATATTATAACATTAATACTATATATGTGTGTGTTTCATAATAATTGTGATTTTATATACATATATTCATATAAATCCAATTTATTTATAACCTTTTATACGTAATTACTTATAAAATATATGACTCTTTTAATTTAAATAGTTTCACCTAATTTTTTATTATAATCTAATTAACCGGTTAATCAAATTAAATTTTAACATTTTAAGTTATTTTCTTAAACACATTTAAGAAATATCATACTACTATAACATCTAATAGTTATATGTATATTTATATCATTACACATATATATATATATATATGTTAATTAACAATTTGATTAATTATTTACTTTAGTTATCCAATTTACTTAAATTTTATTCTGAATTTCAAAATTTAAATTCAAACTCAAATTCAAATTAAAAATCCATACTAAATTCATATTCAAAACTAAGAAACCAATTTTAGAAATTTTTTTGTTATAGCAATTATACCTCACATTTATAATTTGAATAATTTTATAATTTTATACATATACGTACATTATACACGTATGTTGTAACCTTATAACATAAATGTTTAAAATTTAAATTTACAACATTTTTAAATTTAGGAAGTTTTGTATTTTAAATCTAAATATAAAATTTAAAATATTTTCTTAATATCAAATATGCTTATTTGAATTAGCTTAAAGCTAAAATAATTTTAGGCCTTATACTTAGGCCAATAACGCAAACCTAACTACCTAGTGAGCTTAGCAAGAGCCAGGAAGGGTACATGTTAATCCAACCCTAGCTTAGACAATCTTTTCTAAACACTCACCATATAGAAAAGCCCAAAAGTTAGCCTAAATAATGACTAACTGATGACTAGCACTACTGTCCTAATGGTTAAGCGCTTCGACTTTGGTGCGAGAGGCCACTTGTTCGAAACTTGCGTAGCATGATTCGAACACATATTGACATATAGTATGTTGTATACTACCTAAGACTTGTAGTACTAATACGTACTACCATCTAAGTACCCAATTTCAAAAAAAAAATGGTTACACTGATATTTATGCGGGTAAGTTAATAAGGCATAAATGTAATCTATAAGCAATTAATTAGGGGTTTCTTGTATATGCTAATGACTTTAGGTATATGAAGAGTCAAAATGGCATATAAGGTGTATATTACAAAAGGAGACATATGTTTAACATGACATGATAATATAGCAAAAAACTGTTATAACATGTGTCTATATATTTGTTTGTACCAAAAATGGCACAAACACCCAGAAGATTATGTAGAGAATGAAAAGTGAATAAAATAAACGAAAAATGAGCAAGGAAAGAACACACATCATTTATAGTGGTTCGGCTAATATTGGCCTACGTTCACTTAGTGATTTTATTGCTTAGATCACTCGATTACAAGCACTTGTTATTATGGATCAGTATAAATCTATGGGTGATTACAAGCAATTAGAGTAGAGAAAGCAAGTGCCAAAAAAGATCCTTAGAAATGAGCCTTGATCCTCTATTTATAGAGATAGGAAGCCTTAAATCTCATCAAAATAACCTCCATCTCATTTTCCATGCCATAGACCAATTCTCCAAGAAAATAGGTGGACAACTCAACAATAGTCATGGATCGTTATCAATTTAACCTCATGGATTGGTAACGATCCATAATTTATTCATATGGATGGTATTGATCTTCTTTCCTTGGCCCGATTTGTTATTAGCTTCGTGATTATATAGTGGTTTGCAACATTTCTAGCTTGTTTGTGTGTTCAAATGTTTCATTTATAGAGAAGTAGAGTTGCTGATTCAAGTGCTTATAGAGATCGACAGAGAATTGTATGGAATTGATGAAACAACACTTGAAGTAAGCTTCTAGGATCAAGTAGAGTGGATAGGCAGAAGTTGGGCAAATTTGAATGATGGAAGTTGGATCGGTACCGATCCAAGAAGTTGGATTGGTATCGATCCACCACTTTGGTAGATCTCGGCTTCAGCTTTCCTGGGTTGCTTTGCCTTTCATCTTGCAGTTCCTTTTGTACTTGGTTTCTGGACTCTTGGGCTATCTCTCTAGACTTTTTGGCTTGATAATTTTCAAGTTTGATTTGTCCAGTCTGTCCTAATATTGCCTGGTCAAAAGGCTGGATAACACTTACCCTCCAAAGTACATCTTGTTTCAAACATGATGTGCTTTGAATCGAGACAAGTTGGCATTACTATAAAGGATTCCATTCTATGTTCCAAATGGTCCTTATCCCTCATGCAAATCATTTTCATGAAGAGCTGTCTATAGTCATCTGTCGTAATGTTTCATTAGCTTTTGGCACTATCAATCTGGAATATGTTCTCATGATTCGTCAATCCAAACTTTGTACTCTTAAACTAGTTCCCTTCATATTTTTCAAGGTTTGAATCTGATTTCCTTGACTTTGGCCACCAGGATTGGATATGCACATGCACATGTAATCACACACACATTCTCGAGTAACTATTTTATGATATGCAATACATATAGGCTATTCCCATCACTTATAGTTTTTCATTTTAAGAAAAAAAATTAAGAGTCGGTATCGATCCACGTTATTGGATCGGTATTGATCCAAAACTTGGGAGAATTCTCCCAATTCCTTTGCCTAGAATCATGAGCCTGGGTTTATATAACCCGTTTTCTCCCATCTCCCTTCTCACCTTTATTTGCCTCGACCCAAGACCTTCAAGCTCTGCCATTAACAAACCTTCCCTCCTCAATCAAACTGTGCCTTCGTTCTAACCTAGGACTATCGCCACCCTAACTGCTTGAACCTAACCTCACTTGCCTTACCATGGTTGAACTTCATTCACCGATTCAAGCCTTGACCTTCCTGAATCTGATCCAACACTCAAGCCTTATGCCATATAGAACTAGGTAGGCGGTGATGGCATGGATAAGGATCAGGGTTGACTTTAGCGATAGTGAATTAGGATCGGTGACAAGGAGATGGCGTTTGGATTGGGGAAAAAATTTACCCAAGGATTTAGATTGGTATAAATCCGAACCTTGGTGAGATTTTTAGTCTTGAGTTCCACTTGTGTTCAAGCCTTAACGTTTCCATTTTCCAAACGTTGTCTTTTGAGTTCCAGCGCATATCCAATGCATAGTTATCGACGTGGAGTCCATTGAGATAGTCAGCGATGACGGTCATTTCGGGAAATATTCAAATTCTTAAAATGTACTATCATATAATACTAGAAATCTAAACTGTGTGACATTGCACGACACCACACTAGGTTTCACTTTAGCACGGGGGGTACGGCTTATAACTAATTTGATATTGACTATCTATTACGTATTTATAGAATGGAGCAAAAATATTCCGAGCATCTTGCCACTCAAGCCATAGGTCCATCTACTTCTAGATATGTTGAATCCGACACTGAGTCTAGCTTGACTATGGTTCCACATGCACAACAAACTCCAGTACAATAGGCACATCAATAAGAAAATACATAGGTTGAACACCAAGTTCTTGAAAATCCAATAGAGCCTATGGAAGGGCCAGAGGTTGAACCTGCTCCTGATGCTCTCAAAGATGCTGTTCTTTTAGATGATCCCATCCTTTCCGTTGTTTCAAAGATTGACGTGGGATCTCTTCGTAGAATCTGCAACAGGCATGGAATTCCATTCGATGACGTACTAGTCCCTTCTCACCGTCAGAAGAGCTCATAATCCCCCATAAGGCTACACTACTTGCAACAAATATATGTGTTTGGTGGGTTGTGTTCCACCATTCAACCATTTCATCGTCGAGTAGTAAATTTCATGAGATTGGCTTCGATGCAACTACATCCGAATAGCTATGCTTTCCTCCTTGGCACATATATTATCTTCACTGAATATTTGCATCGAGTACCCAGTGACGAAGAGATTCTATATATATGCAGTTTTAAGGGCCGAAAAGGAAGCCCTTCCTTGACTTAATTGGAGCCAGCAAAGAATTGCAGAGTTGTCACTGGAATATGGAACAAGTTGAGCTATTTCGAAAGCAAATGGTTATACGTTTGTTGTCCACTTGGATTTGCACAAAATGGATATCTAGACGTAAGTTACACTCCATGTGTTTACTATGGACCCGCCTTACAACTTTACGAGTGAAGTCATATTTTATTGTCATTTAGATGTTCCGATGAGACCCTGTAGCAAAGCGCTTTTAGATACCTTCAGAGCTCTTATAGCACAACCAATAGAAGATAATGATATCAAAGCTCTCCTCTTATATAAGAATCTTCTTGCCCATAATCTATTGGAAGCAGGCTGCAACACTATTCAAGTTCAAGTAGCTTCTAGTAACGATGACAATGGCGATAATGACGACAATAACTAGCTTGGAGGAGGCAAGGTTAATTCAGATGTGCCTCTAGTCCTAAGTCCAAGGGAAAAAGTTAAAGAAAGGGAAGAACACGTCGAGGAAGGTGAAAATATAAGTGGAAATGTAGAGGCTGGCCATGACGACATTGACGTGGGTCATGAGCCCATGGCATAACCACCCATAAATGACCAATAGCTTATCCCAAGAAAAGGCTAGTTGTGAGGATTACTAAAGTGCAGAGTTCTACATTGTCCCCACCAGTTATAACAGCAGAGAAAACTCCTCTTCCCTCAATAGACACTTTTGCTAACTTTGGGCCAATTCCTATCGAGTTTGGCTCCTCCGGTATTAAAAATATTAGCCTCGAGGATCTCGATTCCCCTCTTTTCTTTCGTGATGACATACCTCCCATCAGTGCAAGAGAGATTAGTCCCATGAGCAAAGCTCTAGGATACGGCCCATTGAGGGGACACTAGGACAATCACGCATACGTGCACTTCACGGCACTACATTGCACTTGACTTGTGTCCTTACTCATCGAATCTAAATTATTCACGTTTCTTTTACAGGATCTATGGAGGGGAAGAAGTATATATATCAATCCCTGGAGGAAAACTTATCTCGACCACATAGGCATCGTCCAAGCACATATTATTAAGGTAATGTCGAGATTCAGAGTTCGATTATCGATCTAGCCGAGATAGAGGCAGTTACGACAGAGATTATCCATTGCATGACTTCGCTTCCAAACATCGTTCAAGGTCCAGGTCACCTCCATCGAGAGGCTCAAATAGTCATTTTGATCGCCGCGGTGACTTGCCACTAGGCAATGTTTCTCGTGCACCTCCTACAGCTTCCATTCAGTGCAGCATTTAGCACCTTTTCACTCTAGTTGATCCTCTGACCATAGGTACCATAAAAGTAGTTTTGAGACTTTCCATCATAGAACCGGCAAATAAACGATTGAAGCTCTGTCGTCACTGTAGAGCAACAACTTGCCATTGAAGCTCTAGTAGTCACGTCCTTTTTGGGTTTATACTCATGCCCTCATGTAAAAGGAAAGACTTAGCAGATGGACGGTCAAATCATGTCCACATAGGTTTATACTCCTATCCTCAGTCCAAGGACGATAGTTGAGTGATGGACGGTCAGATCACATCCTTTTTAGGTTTATACTCCTGCCTCCGATTCAAGGACAAGATTTAGCTGGCATCCATCTTTAGGTGCCAAGAACATTTAACTTCTAAGGGTCTGATCATGAACCGTGGAAGTTTGGTCGGCACCTAACTACAAGTACTTGCATACTTGATATACATATAGATTCATTCAAGTTGGTCACATTTCACAACTCTTAAAATATGTAAAGATAGAGACAAATTCGGAAAGCCATTAATTGAAAACGTGAAATAACAGATTTTGTCTTATTACGTGGCTTCATTCGACTTTGTACAAATTTATTTCTAAGTGAAATAGCATTGTAAGTGCTCGCTATTCCACACCCTCGGAGTGAGATCACATCAACTGTTGCAAGTCTGAAAGTGTCATCTTCAAGATTTTGGTCTATTGCATGTGGACCTTCCCAAGTCAGGCCCAAATTTCTAGGGACTGGGAAGATCCGTCAGAGAATCATATCGTCGATTTCAAAGGTTTGATTATGACCTTGGTGTTGTAATATTGAGCAACTCGATTTCAGTTACAGCCGCTCTCAAGTTAGCTACGTCTCGCTTCTCATTAACTGTATCAAAAGACTCCAATAAGAGTTGCTAATTTGTCTATGGATTGTAGTGAAATAATCGATGAAAAGGTACTTCTAGTTCAACTAGAATCATAGCCTCCGATCCATAGGCTAGGGAGAATGGCTAGTCACTAACTTGTGGGTCATTGGGTAAGCCCAAATTACCAATGGAAGTTCATCGACCCACTTACCATTAGCCTTTTCCAACGCTTCTTAAGAATGGACTTGATAATCTTGTTTACAGCTTCAACCTATCCATTCGCCTGGGGTGTGCCATCATAGCAAATCTTTTACTTATGTGATGTCGAAGATAGAAATCTTTAAACTCGGTGCTGTGTAATTGAGTTCCATTATCGCCAACGATCGCCCTTGGAACTCTAAAATGACAAATGATATTCCAAACTACGAAGTTGATTACTTTCTTTATTGTAATTGTAGCCAATGGCTCTGCCTCAGCCTATTTGGTGAAGTAATCAACTACGACGATGGCGTACCTCGCACTACCTTTTAATATTGGCAATACACCGATAATATCAATTCACTAGACTGTAAATGGCCAGGGACTGACCATATGAGCAGTCTTTGTCCGCGGGGCTCTCAAAATCTAAGCAAACCTCTAGCACTTGTCACACTTGTAGGATCGATTTCACCCTAGAGGGGGGCGAATAGGGTGATACTATTAATTATAAAAATTATTGCGGAAGTTTATATAAAATGTTTTCAACACAGATCACAACAAAATAATATCAACACAGATAATAGCAGAATAGTAAATGCAGAATATATAACACACAGAATTTACCCAGCTTCGGCAAAACCCTGCCTACGTGCTGCCCCCAAGGTTTCTACTAGAAATTAGATAGTCACACGCTTACACACGTAAACTCGCGACACCCGCTACTGACTAATCCTAACTCTACGCTCAAAACCCTGCCACAACTCAGCCACTAAGTTGCGAATTCTCAAACTACGCCACGTAGTTTGTCCCCTAGTCATATGACTAGAAAATACAATTGTTTTTTTAAAAAGAAAAATACAAATTTAAAAAGCAATTAAAAACAAAACCCTAATTTAGATATACTAAACCCTTATATAATTAAACCGAATAAAACAGGGCCGGCCCAAATAACAAATTTAAAAATGAATCCCTTTTATCTCTTTATCTATGTCGACCCGTTCCTCTGTTCATTTGTGAAATAGTCTGCCTTCACTTTTGCCTGAAAACTTTTCGTTCCTCTTCAATAAATTAGGGCTTTGCAATATGAAGTTGTCGCTTTTGTGTGCTAGATCAAAATAGATGATTTATTGATGCTTGCTTTGTCGATCAAGTGTTTCTTTGAATTTCGAAGAGCTACTTCAGATTGTCGAGTTCGGTTGGATGATCTGGTATGTGATTTCCTTTTTATTAATTCTTGTTTATATGCTAGAACTCGATTTGATTCGAGTTATTGATTCAAGGTTTTTCTTTGTTGTTGTTTTCAACTCGAATGATCCATTATGCCGATGATGTTAATTGCTTATATAGGGTTCGAATCCCCTTATTTTCGTTCGTTTGATATTTCTTTGAATTTGTCAATAATTTATCTTGGTCGCTTGATGTTGCTTGAATGTTTGAGATGATTCCTGACTTTGTCAATTTCGTATATTTTGTGACTAGATTCCCACGTCATTGATTTTGAACTTGCGATATTTTTGACTTGGTTGATTCTTGTTTCCTTGGTCATCACTGTGTTGAATTTCTTGCATTTGACTTGCTAATTTGTTTTGATAAATTACTGCTTGGATTTTTGAAAAAACAACTGCTATATGAATTTCCTTTTGTTCGAACTCTTCTTTGATGACCCACGGCTTTGACTTCGAAACTGTTCGATCTTTCCGTTGTTTTTGCTGTTGACTTGACATTGCTTTGATGCTTGAGATTGACCCTTGTCTTTGTTGCTTCGGCACTGTTACTGTACTTGTGTAATCTTGTGATCATATGGCTTCGACTTGTTCTACTGTTCCATGGCTTCGGCATGATTGTTCATAGTTGATTTTTGTATCACTTCTGACTGTTGACATTTCTATGTTGTTTGGATTAGCTTGTGTACTTCATTGCTATATGTGCACTGTGCTTTGAGTCTGGTGCCTTGATTCACTATTGTCTGCATTTGTTCGTATACTTATCTTCATATATTTAAAATTGCAGTCACATTCACTTGTGTACATTGTAGTCTTGGTCGACCATTTCGATTCACTGGTCTTTGGCTTGTGAACTTTCTGGTTGTCTGTTTGTGACTTCAGCATTGCTTTGTCTTCGACATTTCCTTTTCATGTGTGATAAGTTGCTGCCATGCACATGAGTTTGGTGTGTTTGTTTCACTAGTCTGGTTGGTCTTGAGACTGTAGCATTTCCATATGAACTGATATGTGCTTGTGCACATATTCTATTTGTCACTGCTGCATTTGTCTTTGTACATTTGATGTTTGCTGCTATTTACTGCTGCACTGCTTCACTGATACATATATATATATATATATATATGTCTTGTTGAAATGTTGTATTTGTATCATGTTGTTTTGAAGTTTCTTTGGTAGTCAGGGTTCAAGTGCATGGCATATTGAACTGGTTCATGTATATATGTATGTTGTTTATCACTTCATGTTGAAGTCTGGTCACTTGTGAACTGTTTTGATACAAGTCTGTACTTTGTTTCAATTGAAGTGATATGGTCGAGTCTGGAGCATTTGGTTGACTTGTTTTCATTACTGAATTTTTTGGTCGTGGCTTGTTATAATTGTTTTGACCATTTTCTTGTATTTGCACCTGTGTTGAATCCAGCTAACAGCTCGGGTTTGACCTTGTGCTCGTGTCGTGACTTGAGTTGAACCCGATTTTTGGGTTTGACCTGTGCTCACCTGTCCCTGTAATTCTATCAAGTGTATATCGGTGTGCACGGCCTTGTGGCATGTACAGTGATACACTGTGCATGTCACAAGCTATTCGTGTATGATGAATTCAAATCTAAATGATGACGAACAACCCAAATAACTGAGGCAAATAATATTTTCAAAGTTACATTTTGTTTTATACTGCAAAAATATTTCTTTTTCAATTTTACTGCGTTAGTGTGTGTTTTTGCAGATTGCTCAGATGCTGGATTTTATCTGGAATGAAGTTGAAGATAAAATACGAGTTGAGTGAACGAGTGATATGTAGTGAGGTCAAATGTAAATGTGAATCGTGATGTAGTCAAATTTGTATTGTAGTCAAAATTGTGTATTTATATAGCGAGAGCTTGAATTTGTACTATTCAAAATTGTAATAAATATTTGTTTGAATAAAATATTTGTTTGAATTTAAATTCTGTGTGATTTATTATATTCAGCAAATATTTATTAATCTGTGAAAAAAAAATAGTACAATAACAAATACATTTAAATGAATATATATATATATGTTTATTATCATCAAACAAAAATCATATACTTGCATATTCAACAATCTCCCCCTTTTGATGATAACAAACATATATTTAAGATTTTGATTTTATTAAATGTATTTGATTATTCAATTTGCTTTCCCTATTTGAATGCTTCCTCTCTACACAAAAACTCCCCCTTCATATATGCATGAGAATAAAAATATTCAAATGAGCCTTGATGCAATTAGAAAATATTCGACCTTTATTCACCAAAATCTTAACTTTTCTCTCCCCCTTTTGTTATCAACAAAAGAATAATAGAGTTAGAAAAATAGAGATAAAGTGATAGACATTAATACAACATTAAAACCCAATCGAATATAAATATAAAATTTCAATAAAAAATCAAACAAAAATCATAAATACTCTGTTTGATGCATATTCCACGTTAGAATGATATGGAAAATGACATCATTTAAAACCATATAGTTGTGTCTATTTGTGGTATATTTATATCAGGAATTTGAATATCTACTAACCATGCATAACCGTTAGGACTTTTAAATGAGATTAGTAGTATTCCAAAAATTTAAAAATAAATAAATAAATGAATTCAAGTATCTTCTAACCACGCATAATCGTGAGGACTTTTAAATGGGATTAGAATCAACTTGTCTATTTAATTAATCAATTTTGATATGCATTCCATACATGCATAACCGTGAGGACTTTTAAATGAGCATGGAAGCACATAATCAAAAACCCAAGTAATTCACCCATGCATAACCGTGAGGACTTTTAAATGAGAGTGAATACTTTGGATGTTTTTATTTGTTAAAAAAATATAATGAAATGAAAAACGAATGATTCCCGTTTAAAATACCACATATTGACATACTATATTGGATTTTGATGAGTGATGGTCGAGAGAAATATGATAGAAATAGAAATGGTCATGGAATCTTTGCCAATAAAAAGTTTTTATAACTCCTGTTTAAATTTCTAAAGAAATTTACTAAATATACTGTCTCGAGTTATAATATATGATTATTATCAACACTCATCACTTTTTCAATCACTATTTATCTTTTCAATAATTAGTAGGGGGTCAGATTAGTTAATGTAGTCATTTAAAATCAAATTCAAAAATAATTATCAAAATTTTCAAACTGACTAATCTGAAACAAGGTCAACAAAAATGATTTTCTAGAAGGGGTTTTTATAAGAAAAATGTCTGCTATTTGAAGATTATTTGAAGTGAAAAATATGCAGATATTTTCTTTGAAAAACGATGCAATTACTGAATGTTAAATCACGTTCCACTAGTAATTTTTCATCAACTAGATTGCCAGTGTAATCTGCATCTGAATTTTTCTTTCACTCAACATTATCATTGTTTAAATGTTATAGACCAGACTTGTGAACCTGAAACAAATTTCTTTGAAATCATTTTTAACAGCCTTTTTAATGAAGTTCTCTTGAATTTGAATTGAAGCCGTTGAAATAAACAAACAGTGATCATAGTGTCAGAACAGATAAACAAATATATCCACATATAGCATGAGTAGTCAGTAATCAATCAAATATCATAATTAATCCAAGCAATTCTATTTAAAAGATGATTAGTCAACATTTTGAATAAGTCATAATCAACACCATCAATCATAACTGGATGATTTAATTCAGATTATGGTGCAGATTATCACATTTAATATATCATTTCAAAAATAAATACAATTACTTGTTTTACCTTTACGATAATCTTTCGTTGTTGCCCATTGTGAATCTGTCACCTTTATACTAGGCTAAGGAACTCTGAATTGTCGCCTATTGTGTGTCTGGAACAGCCAGAATCCAGATAACACTGATGTTGTTCCTTAGACTGCCACCACACCTACACGATAAAAGGTTTTTGTGACCTATTTGTTTTTATAGGTCCATGGTTGTTAGTGGCAGAAAATTTTGAAAAATAATGTTGTGGAGACCCATAACTATTTATATATGTTCCTTTTGGCATCCAGATTTGTTTAACTTTGAGAGATTTTATATTTGTGCCTTTTGGAATCCAAATTGGAATTGTTTTCATGTGTTTGGGTCTATACCAACAATTATTTTGATTGTGTCCAATTTTTCTACAAATTATGCACATTGAATTGACTTGTTTAATTTCACTTCTATACCGTTCTGTTTGAGTATACCCAAGTCCTTGTCTATCAATATTGGTAGTTTGTTTCCCTAATAGCATATTCAATGATTTTTAACTTTTGGAAAATTTATCTAAAGTAGTAGACAATTGTTGGACTTGTGATTTGAGTGATTCGTTTTCATTCAATAATTGAGTGCACTTTTTAATTGAATTTTCTCTCCTCGTATTTTCACTTTCTTTCAAAATCAGAATATCATTTTCAAGTGATTTAATTTTAATTTCTGATTTTTTAATCTCTTCTTCGAATGTTGGACACTTTTCACACTTAGGGATTCTACTTTGATAGTTTTTAACTAATTGATTAAGCTGTATATTTAATTCTATCAAGGTATCTTTTTGTGATTCAAGTTTTGCGTATCTTTCCCTAAGTCGTTCAAAACAGCCATTTACTTCGTGGAAATAAATAAGCAACTCAGAATGGGTAAGTTTTGATACCTCGCTTGGCTCGTCATCGTCATTGTCAGTTATATCACCTCGAAGGCACAATTCTGCTTTTTCGCTTTCACTGCCAGTGCTTTGACTATCCTCATTCGTTTTATCCCAAGTGGCTGCAAAACTTTTCTTTTTCTATTTCTTTCCATGGCTGAATTTATTTTATGGGCAATCGGGATTGATATGACCGGGTTTGTTGCACTTGTAACAGATGATCTTCTGTTCTTCTGAGTGGTCTTGTGCTTTGGCTATTCTGCTTTTTAATTTTTGATTTAGAGCTGAATTTCCATATTTGTGATTCCACTTTTTGAATTTCCTTATTAACAGCTCTAGTTCTGCTGCACCATCATCATCATCACTTTCAGTTGTTCCTTTGAGAGCTATCGATTTCTTTCGAGTATCACCTCCTTCTCGTTCTTCCTTGAATTTTATCTCTAGTCGTAAGTGGTGAGATTTCCGATAAGTTCTTCAACTTTGAGTTGTTTCAAATCTTTAGATTCTTGAATGGCAGTAACTTTCGCTTCAAAGCTTCGTGGAAGGACTCTGAGGATTTTTTGGACTATTTCCACTTCTGTGTATGATTTTCCAAGAGCTTTTGATTTGTATACGATATTGGAAAGTCGTCCGTACATCTCTTTGACATTTTCATCCTTGGCCATTCTGAAATTCTCGTATTCGCTGCTTAGCATGGCAAGACGGGATTCTTTGACTTGAGACGTTCCTTCGTGAGTCACTTCGAGTGTGTGCCGTATTTCCTGCGCAGTTAGATAATGTGAGACACGATTAAATTCAATATGATCCAATGAACAAATAATAGAATTCATAGCTTTAGCATTTGCATTCTGTAACTTATTTTCTAGATTTGTCCATTGATCAATTGGTTTGTCTATTTCCTGATTATCTACAATTATAGTTGGAGTTCTATAACCTGTCTCAACAATATTCCAAGCATCAATGGTTTTCAGAAAAATTTTCATTTTATTTTCCAATAAGTATATTCACCATTGAACATTGGAGGTCTAACTATTGACTGACCCTCTGCAAAGGCATTATTAAAAGAAGTCATTTTAAAAATTCAAATTTTTAAAACAAAAATTGATTTTTTTGAAAAATCGAATTTTTAAAACAAAAATTAACTTCTATTCCTAGCTTTGATACCACTTGTAGGATCGATTTCACCCTAGAGGGGAGTGAATAGGGTGATACTATTAATTATAAAAATTATTGCGGAAGTTTATATAAAATGTTTTCAACACAGATCACAGCAGAATAATATCAACAGAAATAATAGCAGAATAGTAAATGCAGAATATAGAACACACAGAATTTACCCAGCTTCGGCAAAACCCTGCCTACGTGCTGCCCCCAAGGTTTCTACTAGAAATTAGATAGTCACACGCTTACACACGTAAACTCGCGACACCCGCTACTGACTAATCCTAACTCTACGCTCAAAACCCCGCCACAACTCAGCTACTGAGCTGCGAATTCTCAAACTACGCCACGTAGTTTGTCCCTAGTCACACTTATAGAAAATACAATTGTTTTTTTAAAAAGAAAAATACAAATTTAAAAAGCAATTAAAAACAAAACCTTAATTTAGATATACTAAACCCTTATATAATTAAACCGAATAAAACAGGGCCGGCCCAAATAACAAATTTAAAAATGAATCCCTTTTATCTCTTTATCTATGTCGGCCCGTTCCTCTGTTCATTTGTGAAATAGTCTGCCTTCTCTTTTGCTTGAAAACTTTTCGTTCCTCTTTAATAAATTAGGGCTTTGCAATCTGAAGTTGCCGCTTTTGTTTGCTCGATCGAAATAGATGATTTATTGATGCTTGCTTTGTCGATCAAGTGTTCCTTTGAATTTCGAAGAGCTACTTCAGATTGTCGAGTTCGGTTGGATGATCTGGTATGTGATTTCCTTTTTATTAATTCTTGTTTATATGCTCGAACTCGATTTGATTCGAGTTATTGATTCAAGGTTTTGCTCTGTTGTTGTTTTCAACTCGAATGATCCATTATGCCGATGATGTTAATTGCTTATATAGGGTTCGAATCCCCTTATTTTCGTTCGTCTGATATTTGTTTGAATTTTTCAGTAATTTATCTCGGTCGTTTGATGTTGCTTGAATGTTTGAGATGATTCCCGACTTTGTCAATTTCGTATATTTTGTGACTTGATTCCCACGTCATTGATTTTGAACTTGCGATATTTCTGACTTGGTTGATTCTTGTTTCCTTGGTCATCACGGTGTTGAATTTATGGCATTTGATTTGCTAATTTGTTTTGATAAATTACTACTTGCATTTTTGAAAAAACAACTACTATATGAATTTCCTTTTGTTCGAACTCTTCTTTGATGACCCACGGCTTTGACTTCGAAACTGTTCGATCTTTCCATTGTTTTTGCTGTTGACTTGACATTGCTTTGATGCTTGAGATTGACTCTTGTCTTTGTGGCTTCGGCACTGTTACTGTACTTGTGTAATCTTGTGATCATCTGGCTTCGACTTGTTCTACTGTTCCATGGCATCGGCATGATTGTTCATAGTTGATTTTTGTATCACTTCTGACTGTTGACATTTCTATGTTGTGTGGATTAGCTTGTGTACTTCACTGCTATATGTGCAATGTGCTTTGAGTCTGGTACCTTGATTCACTGTTGTCTGCATTTGTTCGTATACTTATCTTCATATATTTAAAATTGCTGTCACATTCACTTGTGTACATTGTAGTCTTGGTCGACCATTTCGATTCACTGGTCTTTGGCTTGTGAACTTTCTGGTTGTCTGTTTGTGACTTCAGCATTGCTTTGTCTTCGACATTTCCTTTTCATGTGTGATAAGTTGCTGCCATGCACATGAGTTTGGTGTGTTTGTTTCACTAGTCTGGTTGGTCTTGAGACTGTAGCATTTCCATATGAACTGATATGTGCTTGTGCACATATTCTATTTGTCACTGCTGCATTTGTCTTTGTACATTTGATGTTTGCTGCTATTTACTGCTGCACTGCTTCACTGATACATACATACATATATATATATATATATATATATATATGTCTTGTTGAAATGTTGTATTTGTATCATGTTGTTTTGAAGTTTCTTTGGTAGTCAGGGTTCAAGTGCATGGCATATTGAACTGGTTCATGTATATATGTATGTTGTTTATCACTTCATGTTGAAGTTTGGTCACTTGTGAACTGTTTTGATACAAGTCTGTACTTTGTTTCAATTGAAGTGATATGGTTGAGTCTGGAGCATTTGGTTTACTTGTGTTCATTACTGAATTTTTTGGTCGTGGCTTGTTTTAATTGTTTTGACCATTTTCTTGTATTTGCACCTGTGTTGAATCCAGCTAACAGCTCGTGTTTGACCTTGTGCTCGTGTCGTGACTTGAGTTGAACCCGATTTTTGGGTTTGACCTGTGCTCACCTGTCCCTGTAATTCTATCAAGTGTATATCGGTGTGCACGGCCTTGTGGCATGTACAGTGATACACTGTGCATGTCACAAGCTATTCGTGTATGATGAATTCAAATCTAAATGATGACGAACAACCTAAATAACTGAGGCAAATAATATTTTCAAAGTTACATTTTGTTTTATACTGCAAAAATATTTCTTTTTCAATTTTACTGCGTTAGTGTGTGTTTTTGCAGATTGCTCAGATGCTGGATTTTATCTGGAATGAAGTTGAAGATAAAATACGAGTTGAGTGAACGAGTGATATGTAGTGAGGTCAAATGTAAATGTGAATCGTGATGTAGTCAAATTTGTATTGTAGTCAAAATTGTGTATTTATATAGTGAGAGCTTGAATTTGTACTATTCAAAATTGTAATAAATATTTGTTTGAATAAAATATCTGTTTGAATTTAAATTCTGTGTGATTTATTATATTCAGCAAATATTTATTTAATCTGTGAAAATAAAATAGTACAATAACAAATACATTTAAATGAATATATATATGTTTATTATCATCAAACAAAAATCATATACTTGCATATTCAACAACACTTTCTTGTGTAATCAGCTGCATCTTGGTTGACAGTTGTCTAGAAGTACCCATAGCGAATAATCTTCTTTGCCAGGGTTTTCTCTCCAGTATGGTCGCCATAGGCTCCTTTATAAACTTCTCTCAGGACTTATTTGTCCTCACTATTAGCAATGCATCGTAGAGTGGAACTGAGAAACCCTTCCTGTAAATTACTCCTTTCAGTATGATATATCCCAAAGCTTGGTGAAGGAGCTTCTGTCGCTCATTCCTACTATTTGGAAGGATTCCTCTCTACATGTAGTCTTTTATCGAAGTCATCCATGACTTCTTTTCAGGTTCAGCCTCTAATATCTAGTCGACATCCATCTGATCGATGCTCGAAGCTGACAATACTTCCACCGAGACCAAATCCATGAGCTGTGCATCCATGAAACTGACCAGCTTAGACAGTGAGTCGGCCTTCGCATTTTCCTCTTTAGGAAATGCATTATCATATAATATTCAATTTCACTAAGTAGCTCAAGGACTCAGTTTAGATAAGGAACCAGCCTTACTCATTTTTCCTAAAACTCTTTCCGCATTTGGCATACCACTAGTTGAGAATCACATAAAATATGTAGAGTTTTTATCCCCAGTTCCTTAGCAATCTTGAGTCCTGCAATTAAGGCTTTATGTTCTTCTTCATTGTTTATCGCAGGATAGTAAAGTTTTAGGGCATAACAGATCAGATGTTCCTCGGGAGTGACAAGTACAACTCCAGCACCATAACATCGTTCATTAGACGCACCATCCATGTACATCTTCTACCTAGCATTCTGCTTACCAATGCTCTTTGAAGTATCATTTTGCGTGATGAACTGAGCTATGAAATTCGCCAAAGCTTGACCCTAGATAGCTCTCCGAGGGTGATAGGTTATATCTTATTGGATCAATTTAATGTTCCATTTCAACAGCCATCCGAAGTCTCATGTCATTGCAAGACTTGTCGCAAAGGCTGGTCGGTAAGATCTTTGATCGGATGAGCCCGAAAGTAGGGTGCGGAGCTTCCTTGAAGCGATCAACTGGTAGTATGCAAGCTTTTCTAGCTTCAAATAATTTCTTTCTACTCCTGTTAATCGTTTACTGATGTAAGAGACCGGTCGCATGATATGGGATTCCTCACGTATGAGTGCGACGCTCAAAGCATGCACCTACACTTCCAGATATATACAAGTTCGCATCAGCCACTAGTTTCGAGAGAATGGGGGGTTTCTCTAAGTGATCCTCCAGAGCCTGGAATGCATCTACACACTCCCGTATCCAAGCAAAGTTTCCTTTTTCCTTTGAACTTTTTCCCTTCTTGATTATGGTAAAGAAAGGGATGCATTTGTTGGTAGCTCTGGAGATGATACGACTTAGGAAAATGACCTTTCCATTCAAGCTCTGGACCACCTTAATTGTTTTCGAAGCCTCCATATCCATTAATGCCTTTATCCCTTCCTAATTGGCTTCAAATCCATGGGAGTTCATAATGAAGCTCAAGAATTTTCCTGACGCAGTGCCAAAAGAGCATTTCAAAGGGTTGACCTTCATCCCATATTTTTGGAGAACGCCAAACATTTCTGCCAAATCATCAATGTGGTTTCCCGAACGCCATGACTTTACAAGCATGTCATTCATGTAGACTTACATCAAATGTCCAATTTGGTCTTTGAACCTCCTATTTTCTAACCTTTGGTAAGTTACTCGAGCATTCTTTTGTCCAAATGGCATAAGCAGATAATAATACAATCCTAGGTCAATTATGAAGCTGGTATACTTCTGGTCGAAGACGTGCATTGAAATCTGATTGTATCTAGAGTACACATCCATGAATGAAAGAAGTTCGTGGCTGGTGGTCGAATCCACCAACTGATCAATCCTTAGGAGCGGGAAGTTGTCCTTCGGGCATGCCTTATTCAGATTGAAATACTCAATGCATGCCCACCCCCCATTTGACTTTTCACCAAGACTAAATTTGAAACCCATTCCAGGTATAGGGCATCATGAATGAAGCCATTATCCTCAGCTTATCCACCTCTTCCTTAAGTGCAGCGGATTTCTTCGGATCCAAGCTGTAGTTCATCTATTTCGCAGGAACGCATTTGGGATTTATGTT
This sequence comes from Allium fistulosum, assembly GCA_030737815.1. Lineage (NCBI taxonomy): Eukaryota > Viridiplantae > Streptophyta > Magnoliopsida > Asparagales > Amaryllidaceae > Allium > Allium fistulosum. The sequence continues at coordinate 87,945,199 of CM060905.1, forward strand.
AAGTGCATGGTTCGCTATCTATGGTGAGATTCCACACATATCAAAGTGCATCCAGGCAAGTATGTCCAGGTTATCCTAGAGAAAACTGACCAACTCTTTCATCATCCTCACACCGAGTAGTTATCCGACCTTCAGGACCCATGTTGGATCATCCAAGCTGATCAGAACATTTATCCCTAATCCGGCGGGGGCTAACCTTCCACCCAGTGTCTCTTTTCGCAGATCAATATCCTTATGGAACCGACTGTGCTACCAAAGCCAGGGTTTAGGCACTGGTTGCTATTCGTTCAAATCCTTGATGTAGAGTGTCCCCTCTACACCTTTTCCTTTCTCTCTTCGCCTTGCCTCCTTTAGGTCGATGACATAACATTCACGGCCAAGCCCTGGATCTCTATGCACTACTCTCATGCCATTCTCCGTTGGGAATTTAAGCATCAAGCACTAGGGAGCTATAGCCGTTTTGAATTCAGCCAGGACCGCTTGGCCTAAAAATGCATTGTAAGCGGAGTAAATATCCAACACAACAAAAGGCACAACACACACTCGCCTGCGGTCACCCTCTCCAAGTACCTCTAATAGTTCCACATATCCAGCTGGCTCCATAGCTGCCCATTAAATATCTAAATCTAAGATTAACATGGTTTCAAGTCCTTACCCTCCAGAAGCATCCAGTCATAGGATTTTTTGTATAGAATGTTGACAAAACTCCCACGGTCAACCAGCACCTTTCATACAATAGTAGAGCCAATCATGGCCATTATAAAAAACAGGTCAATCATCGGCGCTTTCACCCCATCAGCATCTCTGTTTCGGAAAATAATGTCATCTATCATGGTTTTAAATTGTTTTGTCGGTGTTAGCACCAAAATTGGTCACTAACCTCGTAGAGAAAGATTGTGTAGAGATATAAGTGATGAAAGTAAATTAAACAGAGAAGATAATGCTAATTTAATTGCAGAAAGTAAGAACACCAAATTTATAGTGGTTCAGCGTAATTGCCTACGTCCACTTTGAGGTTAAACTTTATTGATCTTCTTTAGAGTTGATTACAAATACAATTCGTGAATCAAATGCTTGAATGAAGTTGTTTAAGTAGAGAAGATGAGTCTCGAAAATGGCAGAGTCTCCCCAGTGTTCTCTCCCAAAAAAAGGATCCATTTCACTGTGACCCTGCCCCTCTATTTATAGGCAAATATGGGCTGGACTTCCCAAGTGGGCTGGATAGCCGAACGCTCCAGCCCCAGTACAGTGGTCGCTGTATGCCGAACCAGGTGTGCCGAACGGTCCCTGATGCCGAACAGTCCCTTCTATGCCGAACGATGTGGTTGATGTTTGGGAAGTGCAGGATGTTTGTCAGTCGAAGCCGAACGCTCTTCTAGATGCCGAGTACTCTTGTTGCCGAGTACTCCTGATGCTACCGAGTACTACGCCGAGTACTCCTGTATGCTGAACTCTAGATGCTGCCGAGTTCTCCTTGATGCCGAGCGCTCTTGTATGCCGAGCAGTCTTGTATGCCGAGCAGTCTGGTATGCCGGACATTCTATGACGACGAGTTCCACTAGTGACGCAGCGGATAATTCTAGACGATCTTCAATCGATGAAAGTAGCAATCTGTGGATTGATGGATGCTGAAATGCCCGAACTCGTTGATCCGAAGATGCCGAATTCTAGCTATCTCTGTCTCGTTGATCCGAAGATGCCGGGAAAGAGATCTACGATTCTTCGACGTTGATCTTGCGCACAAGATACCGTGAATCGGCTTCAACAAACGATGATTCGAGCGCACTCGAATGACGTAAGTGGAGATAGGAGATACACTCAACTACCAATTGAAATTGAAAGCACAAAGCTAACAAAAGAGAATTTTATTCAATATTCAACAACCTTTTACAAATGAGACTCACGGCCTATTTGTAGGCGAACAATTTTACAACAGAAATTTCTCCAACTCCTAAGTCGTTTCCGACTCATAGCTACGCTCTACGACTCATCATAAGTCGTATACGACTCATCACATTACAACATGACTTACGACTTATACAAAACGTTACAATACTAATCTTCAACGACTTATCAACATTCAACACGACTCAAAAGTAAACGACTCATAATCAGACGACTCATCTTAAGTCGTTTACGACTTATCAAATTACAACACACTACGACTTATGATTTACAACAGATGCGACTTAGAAAACAATCGGTTCAGATTAACTCGTCAGGAGAATCTACGGCATGGATTAAAGCGGCATCAGAATATCCAGCTCCAGGCCTCTACGACTTAACCCAGTTTTGATAAGTCGTGGACGACTTATACCAGCCTCGCCCTTGAGTCGTGGATGGCTTATCTCCTCACCTTCCTTGAGTCGTAGACGACTTATCACTTGTGTATTCTTCCCCTTGAGTCGTAGACGAGTTATAGTTGCTTCGTTAAGTCGTAAACTCGTCACATCTTTCCCTTTGGTCTTCCAGATGAGTCGTGGACGACTCATCACCGCCTCCTTACGTCGTAGATGACTCATGCCTGTCTCTATGAGTCGTGGACGACTCATCACCGCTTCCTTAAGTCGTATACGATTCATGCCTGTCTCTATGAGTCGTGGACGACTCATCACATTGCCCTTAAGTCGTAGACGACTTATATCTGCCGTGTTAGTTTTATCTCGTGGACGACTCAGGACTTCATCTCTGGGTTTAGCTGCATCATCCTCCCCAGGTTGAGAGAAATTCGACCTCGAATTTGTACACTCTTCATTCCCAACAAACTCATCCCCATGATATGGTACGAGATGCTTAACATTGAATACGTCAGATGTATACACATCCGCTGGCAGCCTTAGTTTATAAGCATTTTCATTGATTCGTTTCACAACTTCCACCGGACCAATTTTCCTGGCTTTCAACTTGTTGTATGCGCCCACTGGAAAATGATCTTTTGTTAATACCGCATAAACCATATCTCCTTCATTAAACTCAACATTTCGTCGTTTCAAGTCTGCAGCTCGTTTATATTTCTCATTTGCTTTCTCCAATCGTTCTTGAACGATTTTATGACACTCCGTCAGCCCTTCAATAAAATCAGCAGCTTTCTTAACTATCCCTTTTGAGTGTGGTATCGCTGTTAAATCCAATGGTCCCTTCGGTAAGCTCGAATAGACAATCTGGAATGGATTGAACCCAATACTTCGATTCACAGCATGATTATGGGCAAACTCTGCCTGGCATAACTTCACATCCCAACTCTTCAGATTATCTTGAACAAGACACCTCAACAAGTTTCCCAATGATCTGTTAACCACCTCAGTCTGTCCATCCGTTTGTGGGTGATAAGCACTACTAAACTTCAGCTTCGTTCCCACCATTTTCCACAAACTCAACCAAAAGTGACTCAGAAATCGAGTATCTCTATCCGACACAATAGATTCTGGCAATCCATGAAGTCGATAGACTTCCTTGAAAAACAACTGAGCAACATGAACAGCATCCGCCGTCCTCTTACAAGCGATAAAATGTGCCATCTTCGAAAATCTGTCCACCACCACATATATGGAATCGTTACCACGCTGTGTCCTTGGTAATCCCAACACGAAGTCCATACTCACATCAACCCATGGTTTATTTGGTATAGGTAATGGCATATATAAACCAGCATTAGTCGCAGTTCCTTTCGAAACCTGACAAATATGACACCTTTCCACAAATCTCTCTATCTCTTTCCTCATTGACGGCCAAAAATAAGATTGTGAAATTAACTGTAGCGTACGATCTCTACCCACATGGCCTTCTTCATGTAATTCTTTAACAATCTTCATTCTCAAGCTACAGTCTGGGATGCACAATCGATTTCCTTTAAACAGAAAACCATCCACCAACACAAATTCATCAGTGCTTCCTTCCTTTACCTTTTCAACAAATTTCACAAAGTAAGGATCTTCTTCAATCAATTCTGGCAATAATTCAAAACCTGTCACTTCAACTTTCATTATCGTCAACAAATGACTCCTTCTGCTCAAGGCATCAGCCACACGATTGGTTACCCATGACTTGTGCTTAACGACAAAAGTAAACTGTTGCAGATATGCAATCCACGATGCATGTCTCGCTGAAATCTTGTCTTGCCCTTGCAAATGCTTTAATGCTTCATGATCAGTGTAAAGAACAAACTCCTTCTGAAATAGATAGTGTCTCCAGTGTTTAATAGATTGTACAACAGCATAGAATTCCACATCATATGTGCTGTATCGCATCTTCGCTCCTGACAACTTCTCACTGAAATATGCAATAGGACGTCCCTTTTGGCTCAACACTCCTCCAATCCCAACCTTGGATGCATCAGTATGTAGTTCAAACACCAACTGAAAATCAGGTAGCACTAGAATTGGTGCAGAGGTCAAAAGATCTTTGATTCGTTCAAAAGCAACCCCGGCTTCCTCCGTCCATGCAAACTGTTTACCTTTCATGCAATCTGTAACAGGTGCCATCACACTACTAAAGTGTGGTATAAACCTTCGATAGAATGAAGCCAACCCATGAAAACTACGAACTTCCATTATCGTCTTGGGTTGTGGCCAATTTCTGATCGCCTCAACTTTACTTTGGTCAACCTGTATTCCTTTCTCTGAAACAACATACCCCAGAAATAAAACACTATGCGTCATGAACACGCATTTCTTCGTTGCCGCATAGAATTGTTCTTGTCGCAATACCATCAGCACTTCTCTAAGATGATTCAAATGTTCCTCTGGACTCCCACTGTAAATAAGAATATCATCGAAATATACCACCACAAATTTCCCAATGAACGGTCGAAAAATCTGATTCATCACCCTCATGAAAGTACTTGGTGCATTGGATAAACCAAATGGCATGACCAACCATTCGTATAGACCCTCCCTGGTTTTAAAAGCAGTCTTCCACTCATCTCCTGGTCTGATACGAATTTGATGATATCCGCTCTTCAAATCAATTTTTGAAAATATAGTAGCTCCGCTTATTTGATCTAACAAGTCATCCAACCTCGGCATTGGAAATCTATATCTCACAGTAATCTTATTCAATGCTCGACTGTCAGTACACATCCTCCACGTTCCATCCTTTTTGGGTACCAATAAAGCTGGTACAGCACAAGGACTTAAACTCTCCCGCACACGCCCTTGTTCAAGCAATTCTTCTACCTGCCTCCGCAACTCTTCATGTTCCTTGGGACTCATTCGATAATGTGGTCTGTGTGGCAACACAGCACCTGGAACAAGATCTATCTGATGTTGTATCTCCCTCAACGGTGGCAACTCCGTTGGTAATTCCTCTGGAAATACATCGTCAAATTCTTTCAAAACTGGTTTAACTTCTTCTGGAATTTCAACTTCTTCACTGCTCTCACGCCCAATCAACAAGAATACTTCCGGCTCTTCTTCAACTTCTTTAACAAACTCCTTTAAAGTCAATAAAGTTTTCAGCTCTTCAATTTCTGCTGACTTACTTTCTTCTTGTGATCTCTTCTTCGGAACTAAGATAATCTTCGTGCCTTTAAACATAAAACTGTAGCTATTGGTCCGACCGTCATGTAGTACTGCTCGATCATATTGCCATGGTCTTCCCAATAATAAGTGGCAAACATCCATCTCTACTACATCACACCATATTTCATCTTTGTATTTCTTCCCAATAGAGAATGGAACACGAACTCGTCTATCCACTTTCACTTCTCCTCCTTTTCTCAACCATGCTAACTTGTATGGACTCGGATGTTTCTCTGTTTTCAATTTCAACTTTGTCATAGCCTCGGTTGAAATAATATTATCACAGCTTCCTGCGTCAATCACAAACTTACACACCTTCCCCAGAATAGTACACGTTGACTGAAAGATGTTACTTCTCAACCAACTAGCTTCTTCCTGCTTCGGTGTTAAACACGATCTCCTCAGCATTAGGTTACAACCTTCATCTCCTGACGCAATATCCTGCTCATCTTCCTCAACTGGACTAGAACATTCCCCATCAACATCCTCATCTTCAACTTCTACAATCATGGTTCGTTTCTTCGGCTTTGGACATTCACTGCTTTTATGACCCAATTCCTGACAATTGTAACATTTGAAACCATTGTTAACCTTCGCCTTCTCAACCTCCTTTACCGTTGGTTTACTGATAGGTTTAGAAACATTAGAACTTCCACTAACACCCTTCACTTGATTGTTGGAATTAGTAAACACACCACCTCCTCGTCGTCCCTGCTTCTCCCAGGCCAACGCTTTCTGATGTGCCTCTGCTACAGATCTTGGATCGAACATATTAACCATATCCTGAATCTGCATTCTCAATCCCCTAATGAATCTAGATGTCAGCTGCTCTTCCGTTTCCATAATATCATTCCTCGCAATAAGCTGGTAAAACTCATCCGCATAATCATTAACAGTCTTTGTGCCCTGCCTCAAGTTCTGCAAACGTTGATACATCAAAGATTGATAATTGTAAGGTAGGAACGTTGCTTTCATCAATTTCTTCATCTTCTCCCAAGATTCAACTTTTGACTTCCCCATAAGTTCACGTGTAAGCTTGGTTTGCTGCCACCATGCCAAAGCTCTACCCCTCAGCCTCGTAGCAACCAACTTCACTCTACGATGTTCTGGAACCTCTTTAAAGTCAAAAATCTCTTCAACATTAGCTACCCAATCTAGAAACTCCTCCTCTTGCATACCACCTTTGAATTCAGGAATTTCTGTCTTCATCCCCGATTCCCACTTGTGATCATACTCAGAATAGTTTCTTCCTGGACCTCTTCCTTGAATACTACCACCATCATACTCCTCTTCAAAATCAGATGCATAACGATGTCGATTCTGACCACCAACATCTCTACTACCATTACGCCTTCCACCTTCATCCCTTCTATCGACATTCCTCCGTTCACGATCATTCACGTTCCTCCCACGCCCTTGATCATTTTCAACATTTCTGTCTCGATTGGAATGTGGCGAGACTCTACTACCCCCATGGTTAGATTCTGGTGAAACCCTTCTCCGATTTTGATTCATCTCCGTCATAAGCCTCTCTAACCGGCCAATTCCTTCGTTAAGCTTTTCACTAAAATTCTCATTGATTCTTTGTTCCATCTCATCAGCTTCTTCTCTTCGATACAAAGCTTCTACGTTTTGGTGGCGATTAGCTCTTCTTGGCGGCATACTTGAAAACTTCACAAATTCTTCAACACTTCAAATTCAAACACTTTCCGGATTTTGATCCAAAATGAAACGGATCAAAAACTTCCACTTTGTAGCAAATCGCGATGATCACGATGGACAAAGCTTCGGCCTCCAATTCAAATTCGATTAAACAATCTTCGACAATGATGACTCTTTTTCCTCTCGGCCACGGTTTTACACTTCAAGCACTCGGCTTCTCCTCAAACTTCAAATTCTTCAAAATGATTAGGCTCCAAGTCTCGATCTAGCTATGATTGGCTAGAACAAGCTCTGATACCAAACTGACGCAGCGGATAATTCTAGACGATCTTCAATCGATGAAAGTAGCAATCTGTGGATTGATGGATGCTGAAATGCCCGAACTCGTTGATCCGAAGATGCCGAATTCTAGCTATCTCTGTCTCGTTGATCCGAAGATGCCGGGAAAGAGATCTACGATTCTTCGACGTTGATCTTGCGCACAAGATACCGTGAATCGGCTTCAACAAACGATGATTCGAGCGCACTCGAATGACGTAAGTGGAGATAGGAGATACACTCAACTACCAATTGAAATTGAAAGCACAAAGCTAACAAAAGAGAATTTTATTCAATATTCAACAACCTTTTACAAATGAGACTCACGGCCTATTTGTAGGCGAACAATTTTACAACAGAAATTTCTCCAACTCCTAAGTCGTTTCCGACTCATAGCTACGCTCTACGACTCATCATAAGTCGTATACGACTCATCACATTACAACATGACTTACGACTTATACAAAACGTTACAATACTAATCTTCAACGACTTATCAACATTCAACACGACTCAAAAGTAAACGACTCATAATCAGACGACTCATCTTAAGTCGTTTACGACTTATCAAATTACAACACACTACGACTTATGATTTACAACAGATGCGACTTAGAAAACAATCGGTTCAGATTAACTCGTTAGGAGAATCTACGGCATGGATTAAAGCGGCATCAGAATATCCAGCTCCAGGCCTCTACGACTTAACCCAGTTTTGATAAGTCGTGGACGACTTATACCAGCCTCGCCCTTGAGTCGTGGATGGCTTATCTCCTCACCTTCCTTGAGTCGTAGACGACTTATCACTTGTGTATTCTTCCCCTTGAGTCGTAGACGAGTTATAGTTGCTTCGTTAAGTCGTAAACTCGTCACATCGTTCCCTTTGGTCTTCCAGATGAGTCGTGGACGACTCATCACCGCCTCCTTACGTCGTAGACGACTCATGCCTGTCTCTATGAGTCGTGGACGACTCATCACCGCTTCCTTAAGTCGTATACGATTCATGCCTGTCTCTATGAGTCGTGGACGACTCATCACATTGCCCTTAAGTCGTAGACGACTTATATCTGCCGTGTTAGTTTTATCTCGTGGACGACTCAGGACTTCATCTCTGGGTTTAGCTGCATCAACTAGGAAGCCGGGTACTTCGCCGAACACTCCTAGATGCCGAACACTAACTGACGCCGAGTCTCCTGGTCACCGAGCACTACGGATGCCGAATGCTATGGATGCCGAGTCCCACTGGATGCCGTGCGCTTCGCCGAACACTCCTGGATGCCAAGTGCTTCACCGAACACTCCTGGATGCCAAGTGCTTCGCCGAACACTCCTGGATGCCGGTCACTCTCTGATGCCGAGTGCTACCTGATGTTGAGCACTAGTTGCCTGGTCAAATCTCCAGGAAACACTTGCCCCCCAAAGTGCATTGCGTGGCCGAACGTGATGCGCTTTGAATCTGGTTCAATTTTCCTTGATGATGCCTTCTCGAGGATGTCTGTAGCGGAGGTGTGTGGTGAGCGTGGTCTGGATGCCGAATGATACGCTCGAAGCCGAACAATTCTCGTGTGCCGAACGTCACTCTGCTATGATGCCGAACACTCCGGTATTGACCGGTTCTACCGGGTATAGCCTTTTCAACTTCTACCTTCCCCCTATATAACCAGGTCCTCTTCTTCTTCTCCCCTTTTACTTTTTACTTCTACCGTTCTTGCAATTCTGTCCAGTCGTCCTAATTTGAGACTTAACTACACCATCTCAATCTCCGAACTGCAAACTTAGGTATTTTTCCTCATTCATTCAAACGAGATGTTCGAACGATGTCGTGTAGAAGGTTTTTGTGTAGCTCGTCTGCATTGCCGAACGACATAGCGAGGAGGAATGATTAGGAGTATGTCCACTTATTGCCGTAGCTTCTTCGTGTCGAACTGAAGTTAAAGGGAAGAGGATCGAATGAAGGTGTTGGAGGAGGTAAAGGTGTTGTTCGCTGCTCCGGCGTATGTCGTCATGCGCCGGACGGTGGAATGGGAAGTCGCCGAGCACTACCCTGGCCGGACAATCCCAGGCCGAACGCTTACTAACATGTCAAACTATAATTGAGCCGAACGAACTAAAGCCGAACAATACCCAAATGCCGAACAACTGACATGCCGAACATTGACTTCAGGCCGAACATTGAATTCAGCCGAACAATCCTTAGGTCGAACCATGACTTTAGCCGAACAAAACAATTGCCGAACATTCCTTAGTTCGAATAATGCCTTTAGCCGAACAATACAATTGCCGAACAATCCTTAGGTCGAATAATGTCTTTAGCCGAACAAAACAATTGTCGAACATTCCTTAGTTCGAATAATGTCTTTAGCCGAACAATACAATTGTCGAACAATCCTTAGGTCGAATAATGTCTTTGGCCGAACAATACAATTGCTGAACAACATTAAAATGCCGAACAATATAAATGTCAAACTACACTTGAGCCGGTTACTTCATAGATTACATGTTTTCTAGATCTGGAACTGTAATCACCACCAGGCGGGCTCTTTGAGATGGTCAGCGATGACGGTCTTCGAGGGCTACGATTTGAAGCTCATTCTTATATCTTTGAAATCTTATTGCTTGTACACAATTGCTTGCACTAGTTCACACACCACGTGGGGAAAACTCATGTTGCTAATACTAACGTTCAACGTTTTTTAAGTATAGTTCTCTCAAGCACTTAGCCAGGTTCGTTATTTATTTGGGATGTCGAGAAAATCTAGCTCCGCCACTATATCCGACAGGCCTGGGCCATCATCAAGGCAAGGAGCCGTTGATACTTCTAATCTGTCGACTTCTCCTGCTCATAACTTGGCACCTGATGCTCTGGAGGCAACAATCTTACTAGACAATCCGATCGATTCACAAGCCTCGAAGATCAACGAAGCTGCTCTACGACGGATATGCTCCATTCATGGGATTCCTTTTGCCGACGTGTTAGTTCCTTCGAGACACGATCGTCCTCATCTGCCCCCAGTCGGGTACACTACCTGCAACAAGTTCATGTGTTGGACGGGCAGCGTGCCTCCGTTCAATTTATTTCTCCGGGATGTTCTGCAGTACATAGACATAGCTCCGTCGCAGCTGCACCCGAACGGCCATGCATTTCTATATGGGACTTACTTACTTTTCATGGCCGTCTTCTCCAGACCTCCAACCGTCGGTGATATCAGATACATTTATATGTTCAAGAGACGGAAAGACAGTCCTTCCTTTATGTTCCTCGCGCCATACCACAAATGCCAGATCTTGATAGGGGCATGTAGTAAATTCGCCCTGTACAAACAGGAATGGTTCTATGTGCGTTGCCCTTTTGGTTTCGCTAGGAGATGGGTTGAAGGCAGTAAGTCTCTCTGCTGAGTCACTATTCGTATTTAATCAGAGTCATGCTTTTCCTAACTCTTCATTTCATCTTTTCAGGTATCAACCCGCGTCCGGAAGGCCGAGGATATTATGAGGTTGTTGAGGCCATTAGAGCTCTTCCTGCTGAGGATCGAGACATCCGGACTATCATTTCAAATGAATCGCTGTCGGGGTTTGGCTTGCTAGCCCCTGGTCGTCGGATCTGCCTTCCAAAAGGTGTCACCATTCCCAAACCTTCGTCCGGTAAAGGGAAAAAACAGGCCGGATCGTCGTCGTGCCGCACTCCCGATACGCACGGAGAAGGTGAACGCAGAGAAGATGATGTTCCTGAGACTCAAGGCGAGAACGTGGGTCCCGCTTGGAATCCGGCAATCGAGGTTCAAGATATTGAGACGTCATCCTCCCCTTCGAAGGGGAAGAAGAAGTTAAAATATACAGTTCAGAAGGAGAAAGTTGGTGGCACTTCAAAAGTTACGCCTATCCCGCCTGAGAAAGAGGCTTCTTCGCAGCATTTGGAAAGTTCCTTGAGGGGTCTATCGAACCTTTCTATTCCCGAAGACATACTTAATTACGGGTTTGATGATCCTGAAGCCCTCAAATTTTCTTCGCCCGCTAGAGGCAATGCGGGAGTTAACCTCCCGGTCCAATGAGACAACACGCCGATTAGTAAAGATAAACGAACTGGTCCGTCGGGGGGGAACACTAGGACACACACGCACATATGCATTCCATCATACACTTCAAGTTTTTTCTCATCTCACGGACTTTTCTTAACTCGTTTCTATCTCCATTCTTTGCAGGTGATATGGGGCGTTCTCACGGACTCGATCGTCTTCAGGGTTCTTCTGTATTTCATCACTCTGGATGGGATTCTGGTTCAGGCAGACGTAGGGACAGAGGCGATTATGAAGATAGGGACAATCGTCCCCGCGAGTCGTCTCACCGCAAGAAGGCACACTCTCAATCTTCCCAGTCCCGTGATCTTCCTCCTCCAACTAAGCCGGATAGGGAGAAGTCTTTACAGAAGAGTTATCAATCTGATGCTCCTCGAGAACAACATTCTAGTTCATCGAGTACAAGGCAAGTCCGAGAGCAACGGAAAAGAGCGGAATTCTCAAAGCCTCCTCCTCCTACTCCGGCGGTGGACCCAACTGTTGCGGAAAAGATGGTCGATCTTAAGGCCAAGTTTCCAAAAATTTGCTTCGATGGTCTGAAGTTCCTCCCGGCCATTCATCATATTCCCGGGCATGTGAAACAGAGTGCCATTGCCTGCAATAACGACGTCTATGTTCAACATGACGCGTTTGTGCACTTGGTGGAGAAGATCTCGGAAGTATCCGTTGAGCGTCAACACGAGATTGATCGTCTGAATCTGGAGGCCAACAGCGATAAGAAAATCATCAAACTCCAAGACGAAGAGCTTGCTTCGTATAAGTCGAAGCTGGAAGCCGCTGAACAAAGCGCAAAAGATACTGCTGAGGCAGTTACTCGTTTAGAGGCGGCTCACAAAAAAGAGCTTGACGAAGCAGTCCAGCGCAGCGGTGCCCTCGCCCTACAAAAAGATTCTGTCCAAAAAGAAAAGGACGCGCTCGCCACCCAAGTCAAAGAGCTGAAAGAATTACTCTCCAAGGAGAAGGAGGATAAGGTAGCTGCTCAAGAAGAATCACAACGATACTGTGATGAGATCGTTGCTACCCGACTCCTGAAAACAAAGCTCGATGACGAACTCGCTGGGGTTGAGAAAATGAAGGATGAGGCTCGTGAGGAGGGCAAGAGAGAGGCTGCAGAGGAGATTGACTCTCGCCTCGAGGCGGCCGCGGAAGCCGGCAGGGAAGAGGTCAAAAGCATGTTTGACCCGTTGATTGCTGAATACGGAGCCCGCGTCCTCATGCATCGCGACTTAACATTCTTGGGTGACGGCTATCTTGAGTCCCTAGCCGAGGCCTGGGAAACTTTGATAAGGATTAGGAAGATCGAGTCAGGCTCCGAAGAGGTCGATGAGGAGGCCCTGGTGAAGGAGTTCCTTAGGGGGAATGAGCCATCGGATTTATCCGCAGCATTAGCACTTTACAGCAAAGGCTCTCCCCTTCCAAAAGAGAAAGATGATGAAGTTGGCCCGTCTGGGGCCAATATTACTGCTCTTCATACCGCTGCACAATCCGCTATCCAATCGGCCGGTCGGCCGACACTTGATCCATTCGAGCAGCATGTTGGTTATGACCCCGAAGATCGCGGGCTCGGTGCTCATGTGCTATCACCCATCCTGGAGGGTGAAACCCCACGCGCCACCGATAGCCAACCGGAACTTGGTAGGAAATTCTCCTTTCTCTAGAAGTTGAAAGATCCCGTCTTTTTACAGCAGTGGCTAATCGTTCTAACGCTCATTCTCTATGTTCCCGTGCAGGTTGTTATGATGCCGAGCCAACTCCGAGGAGCAATGACGCCAAGGAGGAGGCTGGGAAAACAAGTGATGCTGTCCACGCGGGAGTACTCCCTGGTCCCGATGCTCAGGTGATCGGGGCGCTGGATGATGATAAGCTCGACGCTTCATCTCCTGCCGAAGGGGACGATGAAATTGAAATCACCGGCGCCACTGAGCATACCTCGCATATGAGCATGAAGGACCGCCTTGCCGAAGAGGAGAAGAAAAAGGCCAAGGTCAAAGTTGAACCTGGAATCCTGGAACTTACCGACCCGCGGAACAGACCTTTGAAAATCATCCTCCCGGGCAGGTCCAAACCGCTAGATGTTCCGTCTCCTACTCCTGACTCCGCTTCCTTAGCAAGCAAGAAGTCCAAGAAAAGGCGTGAGGGAGAGGAGTCATCGGAAAAGATGAAGGAAGACAAGAAGAAGAAATCGAAGAAATGATCGATATACTCGTTCAACGAGCTTCTTGCTTAAGTCTTGTAATTGCTTTTATCTTCCGAAGCTTGTAGTTTGTATAGACAGGTCTGGATTTTGTAGGAGTGATCATGTAATCCCATTTTGAACTTATCGAATAAAGTTTAGTTTCTTTTTGTTTGAATGATTCTCTTGTCTTTCTTTGGTTTGCTGACTTTGTGCTCCGGGGACTTGGAGACTTGAAACCGTTTATACTCTAGTCCGTGCTCTGGGGACTTAGAGTACTCCGCTTCGCACTCTGGGGATTCGGAGATTTGAAATCGTTTATACTCTAGTCCGCGCTCTGGGGACTTAGAGTACTCCGCTCCACACTCTGGGGATTCAGAGATTTGAAATCGTTTATACTCTATTCCGCGCTCTGGGGACTTAGAGTACTCCGCTCCGCGCTCTGGGGATTTGGAGATTTGAAATCGTTTATACTCTAGTCCGCGCTCTGGGGACATAGAGTACTCCGCTCCGCGCTCTAGGGATTCGGAGATTTGAAATCGTTTATACTCTAGTCCGCGCTCTGGGGACTTAGAGTACTCCGCTCCGCGCTCTGGGGATTCGGAGATTTGAAATCGTTTATACTCTAGTCCGCGCTCTGGGGACTTAGAGTACTCCACTCCGCACTCTGGGGATTCGGAGATTTGAAATCGTTTATACTCTAGTCTGCGCTCTGGGGACTTAGAGTACTCCGCTCCGCACTCTGGGGACTCGGAGATTTGAAATCGTTTATACTCTAGTCCGCGCTCTGGGGACTTAGAGTACTCCGCTCTGCGCTCTGGGGATTCGGAGATTCGTATTCGTTTATACTCTAGTCCGCGCTCTGGGGACTTAGAGTACTCCGCTCCACGCTCTGGGGATTCGGAGATTTGGAATTGTTTATACGAGTCCGTACGTCGTACAAGATAATGTAGTTCGTCATTCAACTGTGAGATACAGAAACGTTAGTGATTCATGGAAAATGCGGCTTCAAGCCTTTATTAATGAAAATTAACTAAACTGCTTGATTACAACTTTAAAAAGAAACTACGTTATGACTGAACGGAAACATGCAGGAAATAACAGTGCCTGAAATAAGAAAGGAAACATGCTAAATGTAGTAGTGCTGCAGATGTTCACTGTTCCATGCTCGGGGGAGTGTCGTGCCATCAACGGTCGCTAGCTTGAATGTTCCTTCTCCAAGCTTCCGTTCAATGGCTTACGGACCTTCCCAGCTGGGATTCATGCGTGATGGTACCGGGAAGACTCGTTTCAGAATGAGATCACCCACATCAAAGATTCTTGGGCGGACTCTGCCGTCGTAGTAACGCTTGACTCGATGTCTGTGCGATGCCGCCCTTAATTCAGCTTCTTCACGCTTTTCGTCGATGCAGTCCAGTGATTCCAGCAAGAGGTTTTGGTTCATCTTGGGATCATAGTATGTCACTCGGTGCGACGGAACTTCAAGTTCCACGGGTATAACGGCTTCAGAGCCGTATGCCAAGGCGAATGGAGTGTGGCCGGTCGCGGACTTGTGGGTAGTTCTATACGCCCATAATGCTGTCGGGAGTTCATCTACCCACTTGCCTCCAACCTTCTCCAGACGCTTCTTCGGTATGGACTTGATTATTTTGTTAACGGCCTCGACTTGTCCGTTAGCTTTCGGGTGTGCCACGGTGGAAAACTTCTTCTCGATGCCATACTTTAAACAGAACTCTTTGAACTCTCTGCTTTCAAATTGCGTCCCGTTGTCCGTAATGATGGTGCGCGGAAGGCCAAAGCGGCATATAATGTTTCGTTCAACGAAGTTAATGACCTTCTTAGAGGTGATTGTGGCTAAAGGTTCTGCCTCAGCCCATTTTGTGAAATAGTCGACTGCTACTATCGCATATTTCGCGCCACCTTTGGATATAGGCAAAGAGCCGATTATGTCGATTCCCCAGATCGCAAATGGCCAGGGACTAATCATCTGTGTAAGTTCCGTTGATGGAGCCCTCGGGATTTTCGCATATCTTTGACACTTGTCGCATTTTCTTGCGTAGTCCGCGGCGTCCCGGTTTACGGTGGGCCAGTAATATCCATAGCGGAGGATCTTCTTTGCTAGCGTTTGCCCCCCAGTATGGTCGCCACATTCCCCTTCATGAACCTCTCTTAAGACCCGCTTTGTCTCATCATGAGCGATGCACCGCAATAATGGGACTGAGAATCCTTTCTGGTACATCGACCCATCCTGCATTACGTATCGCGCGGCCTTTCGAAGGACCTGCCGTCTTTCGCTTCTTTTTTCTGGTAAAGCTCCGGTCGTTAGGTACAGTTTGAATGGGGTTATTCACGATTCCTTCTCGATTTCTGTTTCCAACACGAGATCGACTTTCATCCCGTCTATGCTTGGGGCATGCAAGACTTCGACGGGATACAATCCCATTTGTTGCGCATCGCCGGTACTTGCAAACTTAGCCAATAAGTCGGCTTCTTTGTTCTGTTCGTGCGGGATATGTGAAATGTCATAACGCTCAAGATTTGATAGTAGCTCTTGGACCTGAACGAGGTACGGAGCAAGCTTTCGTCCCTTTGCTTGGTAGTCCCCCCGTACTTGGTAAACCACCAATTGTGAGTCACAAAAGATTTCGATAGATTCGATTCTGAGTTCTCTGATGAGCTTCAAGCCAGCGATCAGTGCTTCATATTCGGCTTCGTTATTTGTAGCCGGGAAGTCGAGCTTCAGGGCATAACAGATTGATCGGTTTTCCGGAGTTATAAGAACTACGCCCGCGCCGGAGCAACGATCGTTTGATGCACCGTCAGTGTATAATTTCCATCGAACGGGGGGAATGATGTCGTCGTCATCCGGTTTGATGGGTATGGTAAACTCAGCGATGAAATCCGCTAATGCTTGCCCTCGGATGGCTCTCCGCGGTAAGTATGCGATATCGAATTGGCTCAACTCGATGTTCCATCTTAGCAATCTTCCAGAAGTTTCCGGCCGTTGGAGTACTTGCCTCAGGGGTTGATCGGTATAAACGCCGATTGAATGTGCTTGAAAGTATGGGCGAAGCTTTCGTGATGCAATCACCAAGCAATAAGCCAATTTCTCAATTTTAGGGTAATTCCTCTCTGCCCCCGTTAAACGCTTGCTAACATAATACACCGGCTTCTGGACTCGATCCTCCTCACGAACCAATGCAGCACTTATCGCATGCGGGGATACAACCAAGTATACGTACAACATCTCGTGGTCAACTGGTTTTGCTAGCATTGGTGGACTCTCCAGATGCCTCACCAGATTCCGGAATGCTTCCTCACAACTAGACGTCCATTCAAAATTTCTCTTCCCTTTCTTTATGATATCGAAGAACGGGATGCACTTGTCAGTTGCCCTAGATATAAATCGACTTAGCGCAGCCACTTTTCCGTTCAAGCTTTGTACTTGCTTTATAGTCCTGGGCGCTTGCACATCTCGAATAGCTTGGATTTTTTCTGGGTTGGCTTCGATTCCCCTAGCATTGACGATGAATCCCAAAAACTTCCCTGATGCAACGCCGAATGAACACTTCAGAGGGTTGATCTTCATCCCGTAAAACCTGAGTATGTCGAACATCTCAGCCAAGTCTCGAATGTGGTCGTTTGACCGTCGTGACTTCACGAGCATGTCATCCACATAGACTTCCATCGTTCTACCCAGCTGGTCCTTGAACATTCGATTCACTAAACGCTGGTAAGTTGCTCCTGCGTTCTTCAATCCAAAGGTCATCACTACGTAGCAATACAGCCTGACATTTGTAACGAAGCTGGTGTGTTCTTGGTCCGGAATATGCATCGAGATTTGGTTGTATCCTGAGTACGCGTCCATGAATGACAGCAGCTCGTGTCCTGCAGTGGAGTCGACCAACTGATCGATCCTAGGCAGCGAGAAACTGTCCTTAGGGCATGCTTTGTTCAAGTCGGAATAATCTACGCAAGTCCTCCATTTCCCATTCGCCTTTTTTACTAGCACGGGGTTGGATACCCACTCAGGGTAGAGGGCGTCGCGGACGAACCCATTTGCTTTGAGTTTGTCCACCTCCTCTCCGAGAGCGGCGGACCTCTCCGGATCCATTCCTCTCCTTTTTTTGTTTAACTGGGACGTATTTCGGGTCTATGTTCAACATATGACTCGTGATGGCGGGAGAAATCCCACACATATCAGAATGCGCCCAGGCAAAAACATCAAGATTCACCCGGAGGAAGTCGCTAAGGTCTTCAGTCATCTCGGGACCAAGCTGTGATCCGATTTTCAGAATTCGCGAAGGGTCGTCACGGCTAACTGAGATGTCAATTGTTAATTCAGCCGGTGCCGCCTTCTCTTCCCTGGGTTTCTCATCGTCGTCTCTCGGATCTATATCTCCGAAGATCCGAGAACTATGCCCGAGCCAGGGCTCGGGCACTACTTGTCAATTATTCGCATTAAGGATGCGGATGAGATTGTCCGCAACCTTTCCCTTCTCCCTCCGATGGGCTTCTCGGAGCTCAGCCACATAACAGGAACGACCAGCTGCTTGGTCGCCATGAACAATACCTACTCCTTTGTCAGTTGGGAACTTCAAAGTTAAACACCACGGGGTCAATGCTGCCCTAAACTCGGCCAGGGCCGGCCGGCCCAAGAAAACATTATATGGAGAATCCACATCCAAAACTACGAAGGGTAGAATTCGCACCCTCCGACGCTCGCCTTGCCCCAGTTCAACTGGTAACTCAACGTACCCCACGGCGTCGGTTGCTGCGCCGTTAAAGCCGTGTATACGAGCCTTGGACGGTTTCAGGTCTTTTGTTTCTAGTTTCGTTTGATCGTAAGCCTTCTTGAAGATGATGTTGACTGAACTTCCACAATCAATCAGAATTCTTTTCACATATGCTGGTCCGATCGTTGCAGATATGACCATGGGGTCGATGGTCGGAGCCTCTATCTGATCAGCGTCTCTACTTCTGAACACAATATCGTCTGTCATTACGCGCTGCTGCTTAGCAGGGGCCCCGTCCTCCGTGTTCGAACAACACTCAAAGTATGCATGCTTCAGGGAACTTGCATATCGCTCCATCTCTTGCCAATTCTTATCTGCGGGGGGAGGTCCGCCGATAATTGTATTTATGACTAGTCTACCTACGGTTCGGGCAAGCTCCTCGGGATGACGCGGAGCTGGTGCACGACCAGGGTTGGACGTTCCCTGTCCTCCTTCCTGAGGATCCTTCATAAATTCTTGCAATTTCTTCTGCCTGATCAATTTTTCAATAGCATCGTGTAGGTGTCTACACTCCTACGTATTGTGCCCATAAGTCTCATGGAAGCGACAATATTTCCCGGTCCGTTTTTGTTCGTCGGTTGATTCTTTCGGACGTGGCTTTCTGTATTGAAAAGTATTGCAGGTGGATAGGTAAATGTTCTCAAGTGGCGCGTTCAGCGGAGTATACTCGCTGTAGCTTGGAATTCTCGACTTCCACTTCCCCGCTTCTTTTCTTTTCCCTTGACTCCTTCGTCCGGACTCCTTGGGTTGCCCAGGCTTGTTCTGGACATTGACCTGGACCTTACCCGAGCTGTCTCCAGACTGCTTCACAGCAATGTTGCTCTTTATTGATTCTTGGACAGGTCCTGGCGCCTTATCCCGTCGTACCCACCTAGCTTCCTCTCTTCTTATGAACTGGTGTGCCTTTGAGTAGAAACGCTCTAGCGTAGCCAGAGGTTTTCCTGCCAGCCAGTCTCCAAACTCAGAGTCTGGATCCACACCTCTCATTACATCCATTAGAATTGCATGGTCATTGGGATTACTGACTTCAGTTGCTGCAATGTGGAATCTTTGCAAATATTCCTTCAACGACTCCCCGGGATTTTGGATTACACTTGACAGAGACATCACGTCCTTTGGGCGCGTAGTGTGTATCCTGAACTGCTCAATAAACTTTTTTGCCAACTCCTCGAAATTTGATACGGATCGCGGAGGAAGTCGGGTGAACCACATAGTAGCTATCCCAGATAGAGTAATCGGAAAGCACCTACACTTGGTGGCATCATTCGCTCTAGCTGAATCCATCATCCATTCGTACCTTATGACGTGCTGTTTGGGGTCAGTCCTCCCTTCATACGCAGGGATAGTAGGCATACTAAACTTCCTGGGGTACGCCGCTTGCAACACAACATCCGTGAACGGAGTATGACTTCTTGACACTTCCCAATCATCGTTCGATAAACCCTGATTTTCCTTCATCAACTGCCTGATCATGGCTGTCAGATCTGGTGTCTGTATGGAAGGTGGAAGGTTGGTGTCTGTTCTACGCGCCTGTCCATGCTGATGCCTCCTCTCCTGGCGATCTGCCAATCGTGCATCTTGAGGTTCGACATCGTTAGCATTTTGATGATCTGGGCCTCTATCCTCCATCTGTACCCCGGTCCTGAAGTTTCCAGCTCTTGCTTGGTCACGGTCTCCAGTTGTTTGAACAGCAGCTTCTACTCGTGCAGCGTCAGTCTTGCGGCATCTACGCCTGGGAGGTTCATCAGAGGAAGTTGAACTGTCAGATGAAGAGTAAGGAGCGGGATTGCCCCCAGCATTCTGTTGCTGCTGTTGAGTGAGTTGTGCCATCAGGTTGGTGTTAGCTTGCATCTGCTCTCCTAGTTGTCTCCTGCTTTCCCTGAGTTCTCTCATCAAGTCATTGAACTCTATTTCTGGTGACAACTGGAGTCTGTTCTTGAGCGGCAATTCCTGCACTCGGAATCGCTGGTTGATTGCTAGGTCCTGCTTGTTGCACACTAGCAGTTTCGTGGGCATCTGCATTATGAGAAGCTGACCTGGTACGTGGTCTTGCCATTGTAGAGTTATCGGTATGAACTCTGAGTAGAATCAACGGATGTCCTATTAGTGAGTCGGATCTTCTTTGGGGGATTTGTTCAATCCAGTAGCTTCAAAGCAGATCCTTGAGGTCTGAGAATTCAATTCTCAGTGAAAGCACCAAAGTGTTAGCACCAAAATTGGTCACTAACCTCATAGAGAAAGATTGTGTAGAGATATAAGTGATGAAAGTAAATTAAACAGAGAAGACAATGCTAATTTAATTGCAGAAAGTAAGAACACCAAATTTATAGTGGTTCAGCGTAATTGCCTACGTCCACTTTGAGGTTAAACTTTATTGATCTTCTTTAGAGTTGATTACAAATACAATTCGTGAATCAAATGCTTGAATGAAGTTGTTTAAGTAGAGAAGATGAGTCTCGAAAATGGCAGAGTCTCCCCAGTGTTCTCTCCCAAAAAAGGATCCATTTCACTATGACCCTGCCCCTCTATTTATAGGCAAATATGGGCTGGACTTCCCAAGTGGGCTGGATAGCCGAACGCTCCAGCCCCAGTACAGTGGTCGCTGTATGCCGAACCAGGTGTGTCGAACGGTCCCTGATGCCGAACAGTCCCTTCTATGCCGAACGATGTGGTTGATGTTTGGGAAGTGCAGGATGTTTGTCAGTCGAAGCCGAACGCTCTTCTAGATGCCGAGTACTCTTGTTGCCGAGTACTCCTGATGCTACCGAGTACTACGTCGAGTACTCCTGTATGCCGAACTCCAGATGCTGCCGAGTTCTCCTTGATGCCGAGCGCTCTTGTATGCCGAGCAGTCTTGTATGCCGAGCAGTCTGGTATGCCGGACATTCTATGACGCCGAGTTCCACTAGGAAGCCGGGTACTTCGCCGAACACTCCTAGATGCCGAACACTAACTAACGCCGAGTCTCCTGGTCGCCGAGCACTACGGATGCCGAACGCTATGGATGCCGAGTCCCACTGGATGCCGTGCGCTTCGCCGAACACTCCTGGATGCCAAGTGCATCACCGAACACTCCTGGATGCCAAGTGCTTCGCCGAACACTCCTGGATGCCGGTCACTCTCTGATGCCGAGTGCTACCTGATGCCGAGCACTAGTTGCCTGGTCAAATCTCCAGGAAACAGTCGGGTACCATCCTCTATTGCCAGATAGCTCTTATTCTCGGTATGCTCCAAAGCACCAACATATCTATCCATCTCACTCAAATCTTATCGGTTGGATGTGGTCCATTGATGATTGTATTTATGAAACATTTTTCAAGCCACCTAGAATACTCACCACTAGGACCATCTTGCCCCCGTTGGGATATCAACTTATGAGGGTTAGAGTTTCCTTGCCACCATCTTGCAAGGCTTTCATATACTATTTCAATTTCTTTTTTCGAATCAGCTCCTTAATCATATTGCACAAGTGCTTGCATTCATTCGTGTTATGACCATGTGTCTCATGAAACCTACAGAACTTGACAGATCGCTTATCCTTCTCAGTCAACTATCTCAGAGTTCGCTTTCTATACTCTCAGTACCTTGAGTTGCCGATAGATATTCCTGATTGGGTTATTCAACTCGGTATGATTATCATATTTAGGATCCTGGGATGATTCCTATTATTAGGCTTTCGCTTTCTGGCCCCATTATATTCTGTTTCTGACCACCGCTCTTGTTGCCAATGTTCACAACCATATTCCTGGAACTCCCTCCAGGCTATTTTACCGCAATGTTGCTTTGTATCACTTCAGTTGAACTCCCAACCTCACCTCTCCGGGGACGATTGCGTGCCTCCTCCAAACACATGAACTGATTAGCCTTTCTGTAGAAAATATCCATCGTAGATGGTGGTTTCATTTTCAATTATCTCTCGATGTTGGTATCTGGATGAATCCCCCTGATTAACGCCATCAACACAATATCGTCATTGGGATTTATTACTTTCGTTGCAGCTGTATGGAATCAGTTTAAGAAATCCATTAACGACTCTCCTGCTTCCTAGAAGAGGTTTGATAATGACATCACTTCTTTCGAACATACAGTGTGTAAATGGAATAACTCTAGAAATTTTTGTGACAACTCAGTGAAAGACGATATGCATCTCGACAGGAGCTGAGTTAGTTTATTCAATAATCTCAAGATTTGCTGCATCTACCGGTTCATCTCATTGCAAGTCTCCTGGAACCTATCCTTCATCTACTTTATCATACGATCCATCTCCATTCTGGTCACGATTTCAGTTTAATTCTAGATCTCAGCTTATTCTAGTTGGATAACTCTATCCATACGAGGAGTGTCTTAGGTATCATTAGTAGCTCTGGAAGTTGTAGCGCATTCTCTCCTTGATGGGCCATGATGAATAGCTTCTCTTAAATTATTGAAAATATGAACAGTAGAACTATAAGGTTGGAAAATTGGATATATCTCTTGGATCTAAGAAATCCAATAGTTGATGATGGATCCAAGTAGCCTGAGAATATCCCTTTTAATGAAAGCACCAAAATATTTAAACTAAAATTGGCACAAATACTCAGAAGATTATGTAGAGAACAAAAGTTTAAGAAAATAAGTGAACAATGAGCAAGGAAAGAACATATAGCATTTATAGTAGTTCAGCTAATATTTTCCTACGTCCACTAAGTGATTTTATTGTTAAATCACTGGATTACGAGCAGTTATTTTTGCGGACCGGTATAGATCCATGGGTGATTACAAGAAATTAGAGTAGAGAAAGCAAGAGCCAAAAAATATCCTTAGAAATGAGCCATGCCCCTCTATTTATAGAGGCAGGAAGCGTAAAATCTCACCCAAATGATTTCCACCTCAATTTCCACCCCATAAACCAAGTCTCCAAGAAAATAGGAGGACGGCTTAGCAATAATCATGGATCGGTGCCTATCCAACCTCCTGGATCGATACCGATCCATAATTTCTTCATATGGTTGATTTTGATCTTCTAGCCTTGGCTCGATTTGTAGTTAGCTTCATGATTGCATAATGGTTTACAACATTTTAAGCTTATTTTTGAGTTCAAATGGTAGACCTATGAAGAAGTAGAGCTGCTGATTTAAGTGCTCGTGGAGACTGACAGGGAATTGCATGGAATTGATGAAACAACACTTGAAGTAAGCTTCTAGCATGAAGTAGAGTGGATAGGCAGAAGTTGGGCAAATTTGGATGATGGAAGTTGGATCGGTACCGATCCACCAATTTGCTGGATCTCGACTTTTGGTTTCTTGGGGTTGTTTGCCTTTCGTCTTGCGGTTTTGTTTATACTTGGTTTTTAGACTCTTAGGCAATCTCTTCGGGCTTCCTGCCTTGATAGTTTTCATTTTTGATTTGTCAAGTCTGTCTGAATATTACTTGGTCAAACACTTGATAACAATATTATATACACACACATAAACACACACAAATATAATGCACTACCAAATGTAAATAAATTATAATATTATATATATATTATAACTTTAAATATATACTGTACATATATAGACCTAAAGATAACATTATCACATTCAAATGGTTTAAGCATAACATAATTAAATTTATGAAAAAATATAAGATTACCTCTTATGATCTTATTACTCATTACATGTGATCCATATTTTCCTCCTATCAATTTAAATTCACATACTTGATCTTGTTAGAACCTAGAATTTTGATGTTTTGATTGTGACAACTATATAAGTAAATATTATATGAACTAACCAAACTTACAGGAAAAGGTATTGTTTTTACTCGAAAATATTCTAAGAATTTGCAGACTAGATTCCGGATTGAAGCTTCAACAAAGTATTAAGTTTAGTAGTAAATTTATGTTAAAATCTCTCTGAAGTGGTATATGCACACAAATGATTTAAATTTTTCCAAAACATTGTTGATATGCTAGAAAACACAAAATTCAACCGGTTGAATAGCTTGGTTCAGATGGCTGAATGCTGCGCATGTGCACAAATTTCTTTGAATATTCAAACGGCTGACCTTGCAAATTTAGCCAGCTGAATTGTGTCACTTTTGCACTGTTTTCTTGCTGGTTCATTTTTAAATCCATTTAGACAGCTGAGTTGCTCTATTTGGACGGCTGAATCTTCATTATGGCTATATTTTGAAAAGATACTTCAATTCAATGAACAGAAACAACTCTTGATTCAAGAGATGCTTCCATATATTTTCATGGCTATCTTTCACGAACGATTAAAACTCTTTAATTTCTATAAATAGCCATGAATTCCATTGTTTTAATCACTAATGCTAATTCTAACTCTTATTTTCTAATCTATCTTGTTATTTCAACTCTAAACATTCAATACTTCATTTCAATCACTTATCCATTCAAGATTACTTCATTAGTATATTATTAAACTTCCTTTTCTTCATGAATTACATGATATACCACAAAGGAGAAGAATATAGGAAGGGTGTACTCTAAAGACTTATCTATGCTATTAAAAGAGTACATTCAGTTAAGAAAATTCTCTGTATTATTGAAGTCCTGTTCGGTTGCTCAAGCGGTTGAAGTCCTATTATGTTGCTTAGGCGGTTGAAGTCCTGTTCGGTTGCTTAGGCGGTGTAATACATGTTCCTTGGGGTTAAGTGAGGGTTGATAGTTAAATTCCAGAAGGAGTCTGGAACTGGACATAGAATAGGAAGTTCGAACCAGTATAAAAATCTCTGGTGTCATTTACTTTTATATTTATATTCCAAATAAGTAAATAGTTTAGTTAATATTCCATATTGCACGATACTTAGTCACTTTCATTTAGTATCAGGCCAAGATCATCATATAACCATAACACAGTTACTTGATATACAGTTAATATGGAAAATGACACTAGCACAAGTTTTATTAAAGGTCAATCCACTGCACGACCATGACTATTTAACAATTTGAATTACAATTATTGGTCGACATGAGAATTTATATGCAGGAAAACGGATATGACACTTGGAATATAACTCAGGATGAATATATTATACCAACCACACCATATGCACAATGGTCGAACACACAAAAATTAGATGTTACCTCTAATGCGAAAGCCATGAATATGCTACTTTTTGCTTTAGATAAAAATGAATTTAATAGAGTTAGCATGTGTATAACAGCTTTTGAAATTTGGCGAACTCTTAAAGTTACACATGAAGGTACTGACAAAGTTAAGCAAAGCAAGATATCTATGCTTAAGAACCAGTTCCAGAATTTTAAAATGAAGCAAGATGAAACTATAAATGAAATGTATTCTAGGTTTCAAGATATATACCATTCACTTTTGGCATTAGGAGAAAAATACACAAATTTTGATATCGTTTTAAAAAACCTCGACTCTTTAACGGATGAATGGGAACGGAAAGTCTTAGCAATTGAAGAAGCTAATGACATTTCAACCATAAAACCAAAGGAGTTGATAGGGAATCTAATGTCATATGAAGTAAATTTGCAGGCAAAAAAAGATCAAGCACAATACAGAAAGATCATAGCAATCCAAGTTGAACAAGAAGATTTATAAGAAGATGAAGATGACATGGCTTTTATTGCTAAGAACTTTAAGAAATTTTTAAAATTTGAAAAGAACAAGAATTCAGAAACAACAAGGAGACAACACCAACAAACCATTAGCTTCAAATCTCGAATGTTATGAATGTCACAAAAAGGGTCACATAAAGAAGGACTATCCTGATCGAAAGAAAGACGGGTATAAGAATAAAAGGGACAAATATAAGAAGAAGCAAGCATTCTCTATTACATGAGATGATTCAAAATCATCTTTCTCATCGGACAGAGACACTAACAGTGACACCAAACAAGCCAA
Source organism: Allium fistulosum (assembly GCA_030737815.1). Classification (NCBI taxonomy): domain Eukaryota; kingdom Viridiplantae; phylum Streptophyta; class Magnoliopsida; order Asparagales; family Amaryllidaceae; genus Allium; species Allium fistulosum. The sequence goes on from CM060905.1 coordinate 87,971,598, forward strand.
TGTGTGCTTTATGGCTTCATCTGACGAAGTAAGTGATCTAACCTTTGATGATTTAATTGATATAAACCCGGAGCTATTGGATAAAGTAAAAGATGTTAAAAGAAAATATAAAGATGCTTTAGAAAAACTAAACGAGAGTGAAATAGAAATTGATATGCTCAAAGATGAAAAGAAAATCTTAGAAGAAGAACTTATCAAAACACAAGAACGTTTAATGTATTTTCTCAACTCACTATACTATCAAATGAGGTTGAAATTCAAAAAGAAAAATATATGACATTAGCATCAGAAAATCATGATTTAAAATCAAATGTCAAAATTATTGAATTAAAGAATACTACTCTCAAGACCGAGTTAGAAAATATTACCAAAAATGTTTCTAACTTTAATAAAGGTAGAGAAAATCTTTCTAAAATTATTAATAACTCTTAAACCTCTTTCAATAAGAAAGGTTTAGGATATACAAATTCCTCAAAATCTAGTTCTAAGAGAAACATTTCACTAAATAAAAATTTTAATACACATAAGAATTTTGTAAAAGAAAAACCAAAACCAAAGGTTACTCTCAAAAGAAGGACAGTTACACCACAAAAATATAAAGATTTGGGTACCAAAAACTAATGATAATTCAATTAGAAATAAGTGTATTAAGACTTTTATAAATAAAGTTCATAAAAATGAAAATTTTACTTCTAAAGGGAATTCTAAACCCTCTTGGTTTGGTTTCCTAAGACCTAACTCTTAGGACCTTAATAAAAAGTGGGTAGCAACGTCATCTCTATATTTTTTGTAGGTACCAACCAAGAAAAGAGGAAAGTGGATACTTGATAATGGTTGCTCAAAACATATGACAGGAAACAAAGATATGCTGACTAACATTATCTACTCAGATGGAAGATCTGTCACATTTGGAGATAATTCACAAGGATATATCATCGGTAAAGGCGATGTGAGTAATGACGGTACATCTAACAAACCTCTTATTACAAATGTTTTACTAGTTAAAAATTTAAAACATAATTTGCTTAGTATAAGTCAACAATGCAATAAAGGTTTTAATATATCTTTTTCGGAAAATAAATGTAACTTATTTGATCAAAACAAGAATTTTATCTTTGAAGGAACTAGAGAACATAATATATACATATTAAATATAAAAGCTAATCATAACACAAATATGTGTCTAGTAGCCAAATAAAATGATCCTTGGTTATAGCACAAAAGATTTTGTCATATAAATTTTAAAGCGTTAAGCAAATCATCTAAAAATAATTTAGAAAAAGGTTTACCAAAAATGAATTTTAAAGTAAATAGTATTTGTGATGCTTGTCAGTTAAGAAATTTAACCAAATCTACTTTCAAATCAAAGAAAATTATTTCTACATTACAACCACTTGAGTTATTACATTTAGATCTTCTTGGACCAACTAAAGTTCAATCTGTAAATCATAATAGATATGTTCTTGTAGTAGATGATTTTTCAAGATACACTTGGACAATATTTATGAAAAATAAAAGTGATACTTTTGAAAATTTTAAAAACTTTTCTAAGAGTTTTCAAAATACTAAAAATATAAAAATAAAAAACATTCAAAGCGATCACGGTGGGGAATTCGATAACGATATTTTTGAAAAATATTGTAATAAGAAAGGAATTGTTCACAATATTTCATTTTCTAGAACTCCGCAACAAAACGAAGTTGTAGAAAGGAAAAATAGAACACTTCAAGAATGTTTTAGAACCTTATTAAATGGAAGCACTCTACCTAAACATGGGCAGAAGTTGTAGCAACTGCTTGTTAAGTTTTAAATCGAGTTTCCATTAGACCATTAACAAAACATACCCCATATGAACTTTTTAATGGAAGAAAACCTAACATATCATATTTTAAAGTATTCGGTTCAAAATGCTTTTTATTAAATACAAAAGACCAACTTGGTAAATTCGATCCAAAATTAGATAAAGGAATATTCTTTGGATACTCGGAACGAAGCAAGGCATATAGAATTTATAATAAAAGAACTAAAATAATCGAAGAAACACTTCATATTTCATTCGATGAAAATTACAAATTTAAAAATAAAATTGAAGATGAAGAAATAATTCCTAAATCAAATATCATAGAAGATGATATTGAAAATATTAAAAATACTATTGAAATCAAAAACAATAATTTACCTAATGAAAATGAGATTCGATCTCCACCTACACTACTAAGAAATCACCCAATTGAAAATGTTATTGGAGAAAAAAAAATTAACATAAGAACACGAAATCAATTAAATCAAATGGATCATGTAGCTTTCCTATCCAACATTGAACCTAAAAATGCTAAAGAAGCCTCAACTGATGATTATTGGATTATAGCTATGCAAGAAGAGTTAAATCAATTTGAACGAAATGAAGTTTGGGACTTAGTTCCTAGACCTAGTAATCAAACAGTCATCGGTACTAAGTGGGTTTACCAAAATAAAACCGATGAGCAAAGGAATATTATTCGAAACCAAGCTAGATTAGTCACTCAAGGTTACAATCAAGAGGAAGGAATATACTACAAAGAAACGTTTGCTCCTGTAGCCTGACTAGAAGCAATACGTATTTTATTAGCTTTTGCATGTTTTCATTACTTTAAACTATATCAAATGGATGTCAAAAGTGCTTTTTTAATTGGTTTTATAAAAGAAATTGTGTATGTAGAACAACCACCTCAATTTGCGCATGAAAATTTTTCAAACCATGTTTATAAATTAAAGAAAGCTTTATAGGGTTTAAAACAAGCATCTCGTGCTTGATATGATCGTCTTAAAAGTTATCTTATAAATTATGGTTTTAAAATTGAAAAAGTAGATCAAACTTTGTTTATAAAACAAGATAAAAAAGATATTTTAATAATACAAGTTTTTTTGGATGACATCATTTTTGGTTTCATGAACGAAAAATTATGTCAAGAGTTTTCGAATATTATTACAAAAGAATTTGAAATGTCTCATATGGGAGAATTTTCATATTTTCTTGGATTACAAATTAAACAATTAAATAATGGAATTTTTATTAATCAAGAAAAATATTGTAATAATCTGATAAATTGTTTTGGTATGAAAAATACTTCTGCTAAACCAACACCTATGAGTACTACGGTACATCTCGATCGAGATGAAAATGGCAAAAGTATTGATCAAAAACTATATCGAAGGATGATTGGATCTTTACTTTACTTAACTGCTAGTCGTCCTGACATAATGATGAGTGTATGCTTATGTGTACGATTTCAAGCAAATACCAAAGAATCACATTTGTGAGCAGTGAAATGAATTTTGCGCTACTTAAGCAAAACTAAAGACTACGGTCTCTTTTACCCAAAATAATGTCCTTTTAAGTTAGTGTCATATAGTGATGCTGACTTTGGAGGATGTCGAACAGACCGAAAGAGTACAAGTGGTATATATCATTTCATTGGACAACCTTTAGTATCTTGGTTTAGTAAGAAATAAAATTGTGTTTCACTTTCGACGTGTGAAACAGAATATATTTCTACTACTTTGGCATGTGCTCAAGTAATATATGTGCAACAAACACTTCAAGATTTTGGCATAAACTTATCTAAATCAACAATTTATTGTGGTAATCCAAGTGCTATAAATTTATCGAAAAATCTAATAAACCACACTAGAACTAAACATATTGACATTCAACATTATTTTCTTTGCGATAACATAGAAAAAGTTAATATCTCTCTTGATTTTGTATCTTCAGATAATCAAGTTGCAGATATATTTACTAAACTTTTAAATGAAAATATTTTTCTTAAATTAAGACATGAACTAGGAATTATGGCATTACATGATTTATAATTTGATATTAAAGTATAAAAAGTTATAAAATAAATAAAAATTTAATTGGACAAAAATTGTAGAAGATGGCACTCTAACTCTACACTCATGAGAGGAAGTCACATGTCATTTCAATGTTCTATTGTGTTAATTGCATTAACTGCATTAAGACCATACATTCTTTTTATTTTATATACGACTTTAATCTTTTTATATTTTTTAACCTTACAATCTTATATTTATTTATAAGTTAGAGATGATAAAAGGAATGGCTGAAATTTAGTAATCAATGTTAACCAGAACTATAAAACTTCAGAAATGGAAAATGAAACCAATATATATACATGAAGAGAACTTTTTAAAAAAACTACCATTAATTATATATATACATCTTCTTAAAACATGTCGTCTCAATAAAGTTCCGACATCTCATCAATTGTTTTCAGCACTCCAACTTCGGATTCGTCAAATAAATCTACTCCTATGTATATTCCAATGAAGATTACTCCATCTCCTTATCACCATATCGGATATACACCAAACGTCAAACGAGCTAGGAAAAACATAGACTTTGGATTACCTTCTACTAAGGAGAAAATTGATGATATTCATCACTATCAGCGTGAAACCTTAAGTTTACAACGTAAGATGTATTACGAGCAAAAACACCATGGTAGACGTTTAAATTTTCTTGAACAATTCGCTCTCAAATTTTACGCAATGATCCTAAGGAAGGTGTGCATAATCCATTTCCACAAAGACCTCACGTGACTCCACATTCTTGGGAATAAGGTGATCTACATAATGTTTGGTATCTAATTAATCCATTACGTGATATCACCAAAATTGAACCAAGCTAAGACGAATCCAAGACTTCAAAAAAATAAAATTTACATTTTTATGAATCTATTTTCATGAAATTAATACTGTAATTTGGATATATAACATGTTTATTGAAATAAAATTATATATATTTTTTAACATGAGAATAAAGCTCGAAAAACAAATATATATAGCTTGTTTGTTAACCAAATTAGAATAAACTGGAATTAAGCTTCACCTCAAAAATTTAGCAGTTTCAGCCGACTGAACCTATGGGATCAGCCGACTGAAAATTCAAGAATATTAAAATTTTATTCTGAATTCAGCCGCCTAAATTCCCCCATTCAGCCGACTAAAACATGACAATTTTGAACTAAAAACTTATGGGTTGCAATTGTTCCAAATTCAACCGGTTGACTCATAGGATACAACCGACTGAATATTCAAATGTAAAAAAATATAACCCATAATTCAGCCAACTGAACACCCCATTTTAGCAAGCTATTTCATGCCATTTTCAACTAATTTCTCGTGGATTGTAATTTTTCATGTTTAGCTAACTGCCTTCATCATTTCAGCTGGCTGTTTTATCTGTTTTCTATTTTTTAAAATAGATCTACATGTTTTTCAATGCAACTATTCAATCTAGCCTACTTCTTTATACCATCTACCCCTTCATTTTCAACTTAACTAACTAGTTAACTACTCAGAAAATAAAACTCAAAAGCAAACCCTAACTTCTTCAAAAATTCAATTTTTCCTTCATTTTCATAAAACAAAATGGCTCCAAGATCAAAGAGAACAAGAGAATCAACAACCAGACCTTCTAAAAGTCAAATTCGATCATGGTTATACTATGATACAGTGGTTAATAGATTCAATAGCATGAGAAATTCGAAGCTTTTTGAAGGAGCCTTCATGAAATTTCCAGAATTCAATGGTTACACGATTAGGGAATTTGCCAAAGCTCATGGTTTCGATTCACTTATTGGGTATGATTCTAATAATGTTAAAATCTACCCTCTTTTAATTAAGCTCTTCTATGCCAATATGAATCTTGATCATCAAAATCCCCAAAACAAAGATGATTGTATATGGACGTTGGTTTGTGGAGTAAAAATTTATTTACCCCTTCAAAGATTAGGCCACATTCTACGATGTCCATCCGAGGGGTTGGTATTGATGATGCTGATGTTGATATGTACAATCGCGATGAAGTATCTCATCTTTTCTTGTTGGACGATTTAACCAATTTAAAATCTAGCGCCTTACGTCCGAAGGCAAGAATCACCATCATGCACTTATTCGATCACTACAACCCCGAACTGGAAGTTATGAAAAAGTCTACAAAAGGGATTTTCAGCCTTATATGCTATTTACTTCCCTCAACGAGTAAATTGGGGCAAAATAATATTGGATGAATTTCTTACCGTCAATCATAAAAGAAGCTACATATGGAGCTTACATAATGTGGATTCTACAAAATTTTGGAGTTCCATTGCCCGATTCTGATTTCATGACTATAGGTGAGCTTAACTCCAAGACCCTTAGTCTTATGGGTCTTCCTAAGCATCCCGAAAACCAAAAAATCATTAGCTTTCAAGAATGGGTCGCAAACTGTAATCAAGGAATTCTATAACCTAGAGACACGAATATTGCCTCTTTCTCTTCTCAAGCCCCTCAACAAGAAGAAAAGGACGACGAAATTCATGAACTTCATATTGACGTGCCTCATAGGCAAGCCCTTGTCACGTTATCGTGGAATCAAAGCAAACTTAATCGACGTTTATCTAATGTTGAGAAGAACATTTCTAAAATAAACAAAAAGCTAAACTTGATAAAGGGGTTTTTTAATAAAATTAGGGAAAAGGTTTCTTGTTCCGGATCCACTTCGACGGGTATTATTGAAAATCCGACATCATTCTCCTAGACGACCTTGGAAGAAGAAGGAGATGAAGAAGAAGGTAGTGAAGAATTCTAAACTCTTTCTGTAGTATTGCTATGACAGTTAATTCCTTTAAGTTGTATTTTGTTTAAGACATATTTTTATGAAGTTTATGTACTTTCTTCAATCAACAATGTTCTATGTGGCGTTACTATGTAAGATGGTTATTTTGTTTCTCATGTCTATATGCTTATATGTCTATGTGAAATGTTTTATTTCTCATATCAATTATTTTTTCTTTCTGTCAATGACAAAGGAGGAGAATACGAGTGATAAGCGGAGTATTCAGTCAGGGGGAGAAAATTACTTTATATACTTAAAAATTTACATAGTTGTTATCAACAAAAAGAGGGAGAATGTTAGAACTTAGAATTTTGATGTTTTGATTGTGACAACTATATAAGTAAATGTTATATGAACTAACCAAATTTGCAGGAGAAGATATTCTTTTTACTCGAGAAATAGTCTAACAATTTGCAGACCATATTCTGAATTGAAGCTCCAGCAAAGTATTAAGTTTAAGGTTTGAGTTTAGTAGTAAATTTATGTTAAAATCTCTCCGAAGTGGTATATGCATGCACATGGTTTAATGTTTTTCAAAACATTGTTGATATGCCAGAAAACACAAAATTCAGCCGGTTGAATAGCTTTGTTCAAACGGCTGAATGTTGTGCATGTGCACAAATTTCTTTGAATATTTAGATGGCTGAGCTTTTAAATTCATTCAGTTGAATTGTGTCACTTTTGCACTGTTTTCTTACTGGTTCTTTTTTAAATCCATTTAGCTGGCTGAATTGCTCCATTCAGACGGCTGAATCTTCATAACGGGTATATTTTGAAAAGACACTTCAATTCAATGAACAGAAACAACTCTTAATTCAAGAGTTTCTTCCGTATCTCTTTATGGCTATCTTTCACGAATGATTACAACTCTTCAATTTCTATAAATAGCCATGAATTCCATTGTTTTAATCACTAATACTAATTCTAATTCAGTTTTCTAATTTATTTTGCTATTTCAACTCTAAACATCCAATACTTCATTATGATCACTGGTTCATTCAAGATTACTTCATTAGTGATTCAATAAACTTCCTTTTTTCATGAATTACCCGATATACCACAAAGGAGAAGATTATAGGAAGGGTGTACTCTAAAGATTTATCTGTGCTATTAAAAGAGCACATTCAGTCAAGAAAATTCTCTGTATTATTGAAGTCTTATTCGATTGCTTAGGTGGTTGAAGTCCTATTCTGTTGGTTAGGTGGTTAAAGTCTTGTTCTGTTGCTCAGGCGGTGTAATACTTGTTCCTCCGGGTTAAGTGAGGGTTGATAGTTAAATTCTAGAAGGATTCGGGACTTGACGTAGAACGGGAAGTTTGAACCGGTATAAAAATCTCTGGTGTCATTTACTATATTATTTTACTTTTATATTTATATTCCGCACAAGTAAATAGTTTAGTTAATATTCCATATTGCATGATCCTTAGTCACTTTCAGATCTTACAAGACATAAGAACTTTTTCATTTTGTTTCATTTTTTAGAAAGAATGAATGTGTCTAAATGCTTTTATTTTGGCAAGTTATATCTAATTACTCACTCATAAAAGGAAAAGCAAAGACCCTTCATCTTCCTTTAATATGGTATGCAACAACCACTTTATTTTTTCCCACTTATTTTTTGTTTGTTCAAACTGATTTAAAACATGTATTAGTATCGTATACTAATGCATGCATGTATAATGCTCATACACACACAAATAACTACTAAAGACACCCAAAAAATCCCTAGAGCTATCATACTTATGGTAGTCCAACTACTAAAAGCACTGATAATTAATATATCTTATATATTAATTAATTCTACAAATTTGTAATGCATAATAGACTAATTAAATCAGGTAATATTTTAAAGATCAAACAGATTTAAGTATGCAACACATATGTGTGAACTCATTCTATGATCAATATCGAACTATTCAATGTTTATGTCCATAAGTCACCTTAGCTGATGATGGGATAGTTTGGTTGGATTCATCATTTATAGATTTTTTGGTAAAATCATATTCAGTTCGATTTAAGCAACATTGTAACACCACTAATTTTATTGCACATAAATTAAATATTTAATTCTTAGGGGATAACTAAATAAAATTTTGTAAATGTGGAATTTTCTATACTAATTAACCTAAATAGCCTTAATAAATACAGCTAAGGAAAATGGTTAAGGAAACAAGTTTTAATAATCTTAAGTATAGAAGGGGCAAAAGAGGAAGAGAAAATTTACTACACTCTCCTTTCCCTTATATTCATTTTCATTCTCAACAACAAATAATAGAAACCAAGGCCGATGACCACTATTAAGAAAGAAGAAGAAGAAAAACTACAATAGGCTAAATAGGGCAAATTCCAACATCTCAACAAAGACTAAAAAGTGAATAATATTACCATCTTATTTGTTTGGTGTATTTTGATTCAGGTTTAAGTGTAAATCTGAATTTTATTGAATGTTTATCATGCATGTTGAATGTATAATCATTTATATGATTGAATTATTCTAACTTAGGAATTTTAGAAAATTTCCTAAAGGATTTTTATGTAAAAACCAAGTTTTTGATCTTCAAATGAGCAAACATTTTGATATAATGTTCAAATTATTATTTTTGAGATATGTTTTAAATTTCATAATTTTTGGAATTTATATAAATTTATTTTGAATTTTGTAAGGGAAAAAACGATTAATTTTTAATTATTTAAATATGAAGATTAGTTATTTGGTTTGAAATTTTAATATAATATTAGTGAAGTAAATATTGATTTTTAGGAATTTTTGTGGAGTTTTCCAAGTTTTTACTATGTAATATAAATTATTTTGTGCAAATTGGATTTGTCTACAAAATATGATAATAATATAAATTTGAGGAAAATTTTATTTTTGGGAAACCAAAAGTAAATTTTCTACTTTTACTTTTGAAAGAATTCTAAAAAGATGAATATTGGCCAATGAGATTTGGACAAAATAATTTGGGTTTAGAGGAAAATTTTCATATTTGGAAAATATTACATAACTACCATTATAAGCCCATGAAAGCCCTCATTTTTATGCACGAGAGCTATCATCCATGATAGCTCTATTATAGTTAGCCTTTGAAAGCTTTCGTTTAACACATAAAAGCTATTGCCTACAATAGCTATGATTTAAAGCTTTCTTTTACCCACGACAGCTAAGTTTTGCTGGCTTTCGAATGTTTTGCTATTACTCATGCAATCTCTATTTAGATTAGTCCATGAAGGCTATATTTTTGATTACTCACGATAATATTATTTTATTTACTCCTAAAAGTGCCGATCATGTTAACTCACGATGACTATGTTAAGCAATGTTTTAGTTAAAGCACGAAGGCTAAGTTTTATTGCTTTGATTTCATTGTTTTAATTACTCATGATGACTACCCATTGTGATAAGTCACGATGGCTTTATTTTGTGAAAAGGGCATAAGGTTTATGTTTTCATTATGTCGCAAAGACTATGTTTTCCTCAATGAATGCTATGATCTCAATACGGCACAATGACCTCTATTTTTAACATGCGATGGTTAAGGAATGTATAAGGCATGATAGCCTATATTTTTGTCTATGATGACTTTGCTTTATCAAAACACGATGCCTATGTTTTATAGAATAGGAAATGAAAGCTTTATTTTATAAAATAGCAAGAAGGCTAAAATTTGAAGGCCCAAAGGTTAAATTTTCACAAGGCACGATGGCACCTGTTTTGAAAGAAAGGATAGCTATATTTTATAACATAGGAAGGATTTTAACTATGTAGTGGGAAAATCTTTACCTAAACAAAAAGAATGATTTTGTCAACTATTTATAAACATTTTCAAAGAAAAGAAAGGATATTTTCCCTATTTTTAAAGAGTTATATGTAGAAGAAGCTGTTACTTTGGAAAAGTAATTTATATATAAATTGGCTATCATATTAAACATATATTTAACCAATTGTTGATATGTTATATGTTCATTTAGTCTGTTGATCAGTTATTATTGCATATGATGAATTGTTGACATACTCACATATTTGATGAATGTTATCACTCAACATTTTGTCCTTGGGAATTTGGGAACCGATGACCAGTTACGATTATTTTATTAGTGGATGAGTTCATACTTAAACTCCTGAGTGGGTAGAATTACATCTAGAAGATCGAAAAGAACCCGTAATAATTGCCTGACCTATGTTTCTCCTACTATTTTTAAGAGACCTTTATTTTTTATTCTACCATTTTTAGAAGACCGTTGTTGTCTTCTTTTATTGATCTTAGGAGACCATTGATATTTCTTTTGACTACACTAGAAGTTTGTTGAATTATTTGGTGAATCTTGGCTCGAGTAAGTCGATGGGTTTTTAGTTGGCCTAAGAAAACTAATATAGGTTCATAGTAGCCCTAGGAAACTATGCCGATGAATGAAAAATATATGGGACTAGGTAGTTTTGGGAATGTGTAACCTTTAACCATGTGAATGATGGACTATTCATTTTAACCCATGCATGAACGATATGATAAAGTTATTATGATTATGTGCAAATCATTTTGGATATAGGATATGTTATGATTGGCATATTGTTTGATAGGTTATTAATGAGGGGATTTCCTACCCATATTTTTTGTTTGAGATGGAATAATATTATTTACACCAGCCTTTTTTTCTAACTCAAGGTTTTTGATTTCCCCCTAAACTCTCGAGTACTCAATTTGAAATTTGGTAAGCACAGAGTAGGGTATTTCAAGTTAAACAAACATACTTCGGGTGATGTGCAGGAGCCAAGCTACTATATAAAAGATTATATTTCCACTATGCAGTAGTTTAACTAATTTTGATTTTGTTGAATGTATGCAATGACGGGTACTGTAGCCGTCTAAGTAGTTAAGACTCTAATCATCCAAGGGGCATCATCATATGCCACTCTTGGAACTATATTGTAATTATATATTTATCTAAATGATGTGCTCGCAGGGTTATGGAAATTGAGTTGTAATGAATTTTTCAAATTTATGAATGAAAATGCTTTGTCAAATTTTGTAATTCTAGTGGTCTTGGTGTTAATGATTCAATAACGGATTATATTTTGTCACTAGGAAATAATGCTAAGGATGACTGTAAAATCAATAGTATTTATTTCCACGCCTCAAAACAAGGGATGTTACAAACACCCATAAGTAATAATATATCATACATATGTTCTCTTCATCAACACTGTATCACTTTTGACTTTGGAGTTTTGGTCATGGTCAAAACACCAACAATATTAATTTACAACTATTTAGTCTATCTACAATTTCCTTGGCCAAAGACTTTTGACTTTCGATTGACCATAGATGGTAGTGATGCTAACCTCTCCTAATAGAGGAGATGAATTTTCTATTGAATAGTGTATCAATTCTTATGCTTTAAGTTAGACCCAACTATAGTCATTCTATGGTTATCATGCCACGGTTTAATTATAATCAAAATGAGCATTCACATCCGAGTTCCATAATATTCTCAAGTCGAAAGAACCATGTAATATCGTTACATTGATATTTCCTATTTGACTTTAGTTATTATCAAACAATAGGTAACTCTCAATCGAGTCATTCTTTAGTCATCTAATAACTAGAAATACATAACCCCTTAGCGCCCTTCGCGGCTATGGGTAATATCCTACCCAACATTTAAAGAATGGTACTTACTTTGTTCTTAGTAGATGTATCAATATCCTATTCTCTGAACATCTTGACCAGGAACATTTAAAGCAAAGTATTTTGACTTACAATTCGATACTCATGGTTACAACAATTGTAATTACACTAATCATATTATACTTTATTTAGGGATTTTCAATTTATATATATTAAATAACTAATTACCCATTTATTATATCATAATATAACATTATTTACCAAAAGTATACATTATTTTGAGCGAGATTGGTTTCAAATGGAGGATATGTAACAATACATGATTTACCCTAGGGCATACCTATTATCTTTTAAAATTTGCAATGCTATGTTGGGTATTTTATTTTTATGTAGTTCAATAAACTGACTGCAAAAGAGGTTTGGGATACATTAGAGCCTAAGTATCTTATGAAGGTTGTAAATAGTATGAAATTTCTGTTAATTTGAATATAAAATGGTTGATTCGGGGCTTGTAGTATAGCAATTCAATGATATTATGCATATTCTAAACCAATTCAAACATCACAATATGAATATGGATAAAGAAATCAAAGTTTCGTCCATAATAGACAAACATCAATTTTTGGCAAGGTCGACGAAAAATCCTTAAATATAAGAATAAGGTACGAGTCCTGATACCTTACATAATACTGTTAGATTGAAGACTAATTAATGCAAAAGGTAAATTATGAAATGATATAGTATTCACAGGTACATATGGTGGAGGAAACATAACCTAATAAAGCCTTAAAAACACTTTTAATCAAAAGTGAAAATTTTATAATTATAAAAACTTCCATAATAAGAAGGCCAAGAAAGTAAATGATTATTTCATTTATGGATAGTCGGGTTAATTTAATAAGGGTTATCATTCTAAAAAGACAAAATCAATCATCAAAGGAAAATATCATAGTTATAATCTCTAAGATCTAACATGGTCGAAAGAGAGGATCCTTGGTGGATTGACTCGGGGGCTACTAAGTATATATGAAAAGGCATGAGTTTATTCAGGAAACTTGAACCGTCGAGAAGGAAAACTATCTATGCATGGGAAACTCAACTAAAGCAATGGACAATGGGATAGGGACAATAGAGTTGCAATTCACGTCCGAGGAAAAATTTTTAATTTGAAAAATATATTTGATGTACCTGAACTTCAAAAGAAACTTGTGTCTAGAAGTTTGTTAAATAAGTCTAATTTTGGATAATTCTTTTAGTCAGATAATATGTCCTGACCAAAGGCGGTGTGTTTGTTAGAAAAGAGTATCTTGTGGGGTATGTTTAACTAAATATAAGCAAAACATATGCTTTTGCATATATCGTTAATTCATTCTCTCTATGGTATCATAGATTAGGACATGTTAGTACTAGAAACATGCTTGATACGATTACATTAAGCATGATCCTTAAACATGATAACGAATATAATGATTAGTATAGACAATGCTTTTTGACAAAGATAACTAAGAACCATTTCCATTAAATACTATTGCTAGAACTAGATTACTACAACTGATTCATAATGATGTATATGATATGCATAGTACACTTGCTAGAGGAGGAAACAAATGTCTCGTCACTATTATAGATGATTACTCCAAATACCACTGTGTTTATCTGATGCACGCTAAAGATAAGTATTAAATTCATTTATGGTCAATGAAGCTGAAGTAGAAACACGACGTGATTCAAAAATTAAAACTATTAGATCAGATAAAGGCGGTGAATATCACTTTACTACTTTTTGTAAATTCATAGGTATAATCCGTGAAATGTCCAGTGCCTACACATCACAACAAAATGAGTAGCCAAAAGGAAAAATCAAACAAAGGTAGAAATAATTCATGCAATGTTATGTAATTTCAGCCTTAACACTAGTTTTTGGAGTGAAGTATTATTAACTACATGTTATATATTAAACTTAGTACTTCACAAGAAAACCAGAGTCATCATATAGGAACATTGGAAAGGAAGAAAGCCAAACCTAGACTACTATAAAGCCTTGGGTTATAGGGCGATTATCGGTTTGCACAAACCTAAAATAAGGGAATTAAGATAAAAGATATTGAGTGTATCATCATACGATATGCTCAACATAGCAAGGGTTAAAAAAATTTGATCACAAAATCTAGTTACTCTATTAGGGTAAATACTATAATAGAATCAAGGGAGACGGTATTCTATGAAAGTAAATTCAATCTATTACATCTAATCCATTTACTTATGAAACATTGGGGGCGAGTGGACTTTGCACTGAAACGGTGGAGATCAATCTTCTAATTCATGATTTGGTGGAGAACAGTGAAATAGATTATGTTGAAATTGGTAAATATCTTTGGAGAAGCAAAGGAATGCGAATAGAAATATTTTATCACTTATTTGATTGAAGGATTAAAGGATGCAACTCAACATTATATCATGTTTTCTATAAGATATGAATATGATCCTTTAACATATAATGATGCAATGAGGTCTAGGGATTCAATATTTTGGCAAGAAACCATAAACAAAGACATAGGTTCTATTATGTTAGAATTAGACATGGAAACTAATGGACTTACCTCTTGGTTCTAAACAATTAGGATGTATAAGGATATTTTAAAAAAACTTAAAGCAAATGGTACAATAGAAAAGTTTAAGATCAGATTAGATTCTAGAGAATTTACACAAAAAGAAGGATTAGACTATTTTTATACGTATGCACGTATATTGAGAATTTCAACAATTTGGACATTAATTGCATTGGCATTTAGTTATAGTTTTGAAATTCATCAAATGGATGTTAAGATCACATTTCTACATGGTGAAGTTGATGAAAATGTTTATATGACACAACCAGAAGGTTTTGTCATGCCTGGGTAAGAGCATAAGGTATGTATGCTCATCAAATCACTTTACAGTCTTAAACAAATGCCAAAAAAGTCGCCTGAAAAGTTTTATTGAACTATAATATCTAATGGTTTCAGAAGTGGTGAATACTAAAAATGTGTTCATACATTGTTCCATGATGGAAGATGTGTAATTAATGTTTCTATGTTGATGACATGTTGATATTTGGGACCGATACTTCGAGTATCAAATAAACAAATAAGTTTCTATCATCATGTTTTGACATGGAGGACATAAGGATTGCATAAGTGATTCTAGAAATAATAACTATGAGAATAAAGGAAGGATTAGCTACTACCCAATCTCATCACATTATGAAAATATCGAAAAGGTTCAATCACTTTGATTGCAAACTAGTATCCACCCCATTTCACCCAAATATGTAATTATATTCTAATTCTGGTACATTAGTAAATCAATATGTTAATCATAACTATACCAACAACCACAATGGTTAGAACATAATTATTATGTAAATATCATGCAAAATGCATAAAAACGAATAGCCTATCATTCACCAAGGTTAAAGAGTCACAAATTCACATAATTACCCAATCTCAAAAAGTAGTCTAATGGCATTGTTTACCCATAGTCACTATGAAACTATTAGTTTTCACAGACTAACAAAAAAATCATGCTAACACGAGCTAAATTACTCCAAATAATCCAAAAGTTTTCTAGTCCATTCAGAAGAAAATAACAACGGTCTCTTAAATTCGATAGGAGATAAATATACTAATGGTCTCCTTAATATTGTAGGAGTAAAATATAGATAAGCATCTTTACTAGGAGTTCCTTCAGATGCATAACAACAAATTTTAGCCTCAATATCCCCAAAGCACTACACATTGGAATCACGAACCTGATCAACAAAGTGATAAAGGTTGAAATGTAGGGCACGACCCTATACTAGTCTTCACTCTAAAATCCGGTTTTAAAACATCAATGGGTCATGTCTTTTGATCAGTTCAGGCATCCAAACACAATTTGATCTTCCCGATCTCCTAGACGAATTTATAATTGCTTAGGATTTCAAGTATGATCAAACCTATTATTGGAACAACCTTAATAGATCATCGTTTCCCAATCCTTGAGGTCGTAATTGTTGGGTGATAGTAGGTAAAATATAAGTTAGCATGTCAACAGATAACGTATAAAATGTCACAGATAAAAATGTAAAGTGGAACATATGATAACACCATCCATCGAAAATATATGTTCATATGATAGCCATTCTATACACAAAAATTACTTGTGCTTAAGTAAAAATTTCCTTCACAAAACTCTTTAGAAAATAGGCTAAATTATTTTTGCGTTCCTTAAAGCCTTGTCAAAATATTTAACAAAAACTATATTTTGTTTAAAGAAAATAGAGCCCAATATAGAGTTAAAAGCTATTAAGTGTCATAACTAAGCTATCCTTCTTTTCAAAAATTTGTTCTACTGCACATTGAAAACTTGTGCTACATCACAGTAAAAATCTCATGCTATCGCATGATAACATTATAGGCTATCACATGTCTAAATAAAAACCATCGCATGTTTATAAAACATGAAGCTATCATATATTGACAAATAAACCTATCGTATACCGACCAGAACAATGCTATCGCAAATTGGAAACATGTAGTTATCGCAAGTTCAAAAAGTGTAGCTGTGGCAAGTTGGAAACATGTACATACTTCAAATTGATGAAACCAATAACTATCGCAAGTTGATAAAAACTAATAGCTAACACAAGTTGATGATAGCAATAGCCAACACAAGTTGGTAAAAGCAATAGCTATAATAAGTTGATGAAATCAAGAGCTATCGCCAGTTGATAAAATCAATAACTATTGCAAGTTGATAATGGAATTTTTGTAAAAATTCCGCAAAATAAATTCATTTCCTTTAAAAGTAATAACTTTTTACCAAACAATATCTTTATAGAATATTCATTGGATTATCAAATTGTTTTTAGAAATCTTGCAACAAAATTAGGGCGAAAACTTCTCTTTTTTTTACAAATTTTAATTGTATACCATAATTAATTAATTATTATCCTTATTAATTTAATACTTCTTTTACTATATGATACATAGTAAATCAAAAATATGTGGGAAAAATCTCCGAAAATTCCCAAAATCTTACATCATATTCAAATTTTGAAGCCAAATAATTATTTTTAAACCTGAAATTATCCATTTTCTCAAATTAGAAAATTTATAGCAAATTCATATTTCATCCAAAAATTATGAAATTTAAAACCCATCTCCAAAATAATTTTTTCAACATTATATCAAAAACTCAAAGCATTCAAAGATCAAAAACATAGTTTTTAAAACCAAAACTCTTTAAGAAAATTCCATAAAATTGTCTAATTATAAACATAATTCACACAAATGATTGTCTAAGCCATATACATAATTTCACTACATATCCGTTTGGATTTCACATCGAATCAGAATTTAAACACTCAAAAATGCTTGAGATGACAATATTATTCACCTTAGATTTATTGAAATTAAGAGACTTGCACTTGGTTCCTTTCTTCTTCTTCTTCTTTTCTTTAGCTTTTTCTTCTTCTTTGGATATAGTAGAATTCGGCCTAATTTTCTTTCTGTTTAGTTCTAGTCTGAGAATGAGATGAATAAGGGGAGAGGGGCGGTATTTTATTCCCTTCTTGCCCTCCTTTAAATTAGTTAATTAGGGTCTTTTTCCTTCTTTTAAAAAATTCACATTATTAATTAATTAATAGTTGAATTTAAATAGCATGACGTGTCTTCATTTCCTAACTTACCAACATTATTTATTTAATTATTTTCAATTAAATATCTAGAATATTTTGCAGTAAAAATTTAAGGTGTTACAAACTCCCTTTCTTATAAAAATTTCGTCCTCGAAATTCCTATATGGTACAAACAATAAAGCACATGAATCGTGCAAACATTGTCACAAGCACATAAATAAATAACACCATCATAACTACTAATACAAAGTCTACACAATAATATAAAACATATATCAAAATAGCTCAGCATAAGCCTCTTTATCCTATCCTCGGTCTTCCAAGTATAGTCTCATTCATCATCACCCCACTAGACCTTTATTAACTTGACTATTTTATTCATAAGCTTCTTTGTACCTTTATCCATTATATGAATAGATTGTCTTATGATAGTCATATCAAGCTCAAATACTAAATCTTCTAAAACTATTTGCTCCATAGTAGTCTTTTGATCATGCATGTATTTCCTTAGATGAGAT
This sequence comes from Allium fistulosum, assembly GCA_030737815.1. Lineage (NCBI taxonomy): Eukaryota > Viridiplantae > Streptophyta > Magnoliopsida > Asparagales > Amaryllidaceae > Allium > Allium fistulosum. The sequence continues at coordinate 87,990,059 of CM060905.1, forward strand.
ACATGAGAATCATTATGGACTCGTGCCAAATTATTCAGTAAATCGATATAATACATGAGTTTTATGATCCTCTCTATAATAGGAAATGGACCAACATATCTTGGTGCTAACTTACCAAATCATATAACACCCTTTATCGGTGGTACTTTCATGAAAAAATAATCTCCAATTGATAATGTCAAATCCTCAATCTTTTATCAGTGTAACTTTTCTACCTATTGTGCTACCTTCGGCATTGCTTGGATTAACTCAACATTTTCGGTTGCTTCTTTCACCAAATCCGGACCATGTATTGGTCTATCACCTATATCCAACCAATATGCCTACAACTTACATGGCCTTCTGTAAAGTGCTTCGAAATGTGCCATTCATATACTAGTTTGATAACTATTATTATAGTAAAACTTAACTAAGAGAAAAGAGTTTTCCCATGACCCTCCAATGTCTAGTTTACAAGCTCTCAGTAAATCTTTGAATACCTTTTTAACCCTTTCTATTTTCCTATTAGTTTGTGGATGGTAAGCTGTACTCATCTTAAGATTGGTACACAACATATCCTGTCAGCTCTACTAGAACTCACAAGTAAAGAAAGATTTCTATCAATTAAAATGCTATTCAGTATTCTATGGACTCTTACAATGTTCTTCATGAAGAATTTTGCTAATTTAAGTGTCGTCCTTCTCAACTTAAGTGAGATAAAGTGTGCACACTTGGTCATTCTATCAATTACTACCCAATTACTTTCATTTCTCTTGTTCGACCTAAGCAACCCATCAATAAAATCAATAGACATAGGATCACATTTCCACAACGGCACTTCTAAAAGGTTGAAGTAATCCAATTGGCTTCTAATACTCGGCATTTAAATGTTCGCAGTTCATATGTAGCTTCATCCACAAGCCTACATATATCTTCATTCCTTCGTAGAAGAAACCCCCCTTCATATCTTGGTACATCTTCGTACCTCTGAGATAAATAATAGCTTCAATAGATGATATTCTCCAAGAACTTCCTTCCTTAAATTATCTATATACGGAACACATAATCATCCCTTCTTCCTCAACTATTTACTTTGGTCAGATATAAAGTATTTCAAATCACCAATCTCATTTCCCACCTCTTGTCTCTCAATTCATTTAGCTAATAAAAGATCCTCTTTTTGATTAGCACTAATTTTATCCATCAATACCGATCGAACTTCTAAATAAGAGATCACTGCGGTACTTTGACTTGAATTGGCCGTCGACCTCATTCTAACTCCATGAGAAGCCAAGGCCTCTAAAGCGTTCCATGCGGATAACTTTGCCAAACTACATTCTAATTTTTTTGTAAGTGCATCAGCAACTTTATTTTCTTTGCCTGGCATATGCTGAATTCCAAAGTCATATACAGCTAAAAACTCCAGCCTCTTTATTGCCTCATATTCAGCTCCATTTGAGAGAATAAATCCTTCAAGGACATATGATCTATAAAAAATTCAAATTGTTTTCCTAAAAGATGGTGCATCCACACCTTTAATGCAAAGATTACTATTGCCCACTCCAAAACATGAGTATGATATCAAACTTTATGCGGTCGAAGCCATCCAGAAGTAATGACAATGACTCTAACTCTCTGCATCAACATAGCTCCTTACCAAGTTCCACAAGCATCAATATACACCACCAAGTCCTAATTTCAATCAGGTACGACTAATACAGATGCATTGGTCAATAAATGATTTAGCTTTTGAAATGCTTATTTACATTTTCCGGTCCAAACATACTTTACTTCATTCCTTGTTAGTTTAATCATCAGTGTTGCTATACGAGAGAAATATTTAATAATAAATCGCCTGAAGTAGTCATCCAACCCTAAAGAACTTCTAATCTCAGTTATGGTCTTGGGTCTTTTCCAACTATTAATGGCTTGGATTTTTGATGGATCAACAAACAATCCATTCTCTGAAACCACATGTCCAAGAAACTTCACTTCACTTTCCTAAAACCGTCTTTTTAGAATTTTCGCCTTTAGTTGATGCTTCCTTAACGTATCTAATACTATTTCCAGGTGAACATTATTATCTCATTCATTCTCAGAATATATCAGAATATCGTCAATAAACACCAATATGAATCTGTTTAAATGCTCTCGAAAGATTCATTCATCAAGTCTATAAAGAAAGCAGGTAAGCTTTTTAGTTTGAAGGGTGTCATTCATACGAACCGTATCTCGTTCGAAATGTTGTCAACGGTATACTTTCCTCTGCCATTCTCAATAATGGAAACTTGTTGCTAAGTCCAACCATAAAAACACCTTGGCTCTACTCAATTGATCAAATGAGTCACATATTCTAGGCAAAAAATATTGATTGTTTATCATCTTCTTATTCACCTTTCTATAATCAATACATAATCCCAACAACCCATCTAGTTTTTTCACGAATATAGCTACAGCTCCCTAAGGTGCACTGCTTGTTCTAATTAAATTCTGCTCTATCAATCCACCAGCTCCACCTTTAATTCCTTCATCTTGGTATGTGTCATCCTACTAGGTGGTCAACTTATAGGTTCAGCTTTTGGTACAAGATCTATTCGAATCACTACAGCATATCTCATTTTTAATCCCTTAACTAGTTCAAAGACATCTACATACTCTCTTACTACGAAACACGATTAATTCAATCTTTTATGCCTTCATAGCATGTTGCATTGCATATACATCTAAACTCGGTTCATGTAAATAAAAATGCAATTCAACCTCGTTAATCACGGTGTCTTAAGGATATTACGCTATCTCGGTAGAATGCTGTAGCATCGTATTGAAAAAACTAATATATATACCTCGGATTATCCCCATACCCACAAAATGAAACACACTAAAATTGCAGGTAAAAGCACAGCTTAACAAATCAAATTCTAAACAGTCACATCTCATTCCAAGAGTTGAGTAGCCGCTTATTAGATTCGCAACCCATAGAGAAATAGTAAGTTTTGTCAGTTTTTGATCTATCTTGTCCACCGAACATTTAGAGGTAAAAGAATGTGATGCAACTATATCAAACAATAATTTAACAAGTATGCCATGTATCAAAACCGTAACTCCCATTAAATATTTTCCTTTCTCTTAAACGATCGGTGCAGAAGTAGTAGGATCCATAGTAAAAACTTTTCTTCTTTCAGCTTGGACTAGTTTAGGACACTCCCTCTTGAAATACCCCATCTTTTTGTAGCATCACACTCCTTTCTTATCCATTACCATCTTGTTTTTACCAAACTGAAAATTATTAGCAAAGTGCCTCTTCTTATCACATTTATAGCAAGTCACTTCAAATTTTCCCATTCTCGGAACTCGACCGTTTTGACCCCATTCTTAAAGAACTTCTTTTCTTGCCTTGGAAATCCATAGTCTCCATAAACTTGTTCTTTCATATAGATAAAAGTAAATATTTGTTCCTTAGAGCCATGTCCACTATGACATTAAATGGATCTCTAAGGTTTAGCAAAGGTTCCATAGCAATCTCAAGCTTTAGTTCCCAAATGAACTTCTCATTTTTCTTAAGAAGAGTATTAATAATGGCCTACCCATGCCTTGACAGCTCATCAGACTTAGTAATGTATTCCAATATAGTTGTCTTACCTTGCTCTAACTTTGAAAAGCTCCTAAACAAAGTTGAATTAGCTGCTTCAGATAGAAATTTTTCTTTAAGCCTTTCTCTAAAGTCAACCCAAGTAAGATCCTATTCTGGTACTCCAATTGTGACACTTTTCCATCAGTATAGATTAGCTCCTTGCAACTACTTGGATGCCAATCTCTGTTTCTGATTGTCATTTAGCCCCAAGTTAGCAAAAATCATTTCACACTAAAGAAACCAATCCTCTACTTCAATGGCTTTCTCCATTACCAAGAATGATTTCCTCCCAAGTTAGTATAATCCTAAATCAACGCGGCATAATTATTTTGAGCAACCACTTTTGGTGCAATAGCTCCAGCATTACCAACGTTTCCTTCGGTCAACCCAACTTCTTCTCCAACTTGCATCATATTCACAAAGAGTTGATACATTTTCCCCGTATCCATTAGTGTAGCTCCAACACTACCATTAGAAATTGCATTAACGTTAGTAGTTCGGCTAAAATTTAAAGCATGGGCCTGAACATTTCCACTTATTATGGTGCTTTCGTCTCCTAAATTTAGTCTTCCACTTCTGCTATCCATATCTCATAATCTGCATATGAATCTTCATGAGTATAGAAGAATAGATAAAGGGGAGAGAGAGTGTGTGTATACACACACATATATGCTAATAGAGTTAGGGGTATGCCCTAAGGAAAATTATGTAATTTGTTACATATAGCTAACTTGATAACCAATCTTTTTCGAAATAAGAGGTGTTTTCTTTATGTTATATACTTGATATAATGTGTTATATCAATTAATTAATTTAATTAAAAGTATATTAATAGAAAATCCATAAATCATATGTTTTGTGATAGTAATTACAATGTGTTGTAATCATAAGTGATTTATCATAATAAATAAAGATATTGTTTTAAATATTCCTAGTTAAGATGTATCAAGACTAGATATCGATACATCCATTAAGGCTGGAGCACGTTGCCCTCTCCAAATTTTGGTCAGTCTATTACTCATGACTGCTGGGAGAACCAAGGGGTTGCATATTGATAATTACCGAATAACTATGGAATGATTCACTGGATAGTTTTCTATTAATACAACTAAGGTCAAATAGAAAATATCGATGTAACAAAATCACATATTTCTCTTGACTTAAAAATACTATTGATTTTCAATATGGAAGCTCTTCTTTGATTATAGTTAAATCGTGGCATGGCGACCTCAAACTACCTAGTTAGATCGAGTGGTAGTATTGGAAGTTTAACGTTATTCAAGAGAGGATTCATCTTCTCAACTATATGAGGTTAGTATCATAGTCAACTAAAGTTATCTCAAAGCCGAAGTCTCTGGTCAGAGAAAATCAATTAATAATAATTGCTATTATTGAACTAATGGACTTTGTGTTTGGACTATAGAGTTGAGTATAGACGATATTTGGAATTTTGACCATTATTAAATTTCATAAGCTCAAAATTATATGGTCTTGATAAAGAAATTTGGTGTAAGTAATTACCATAACCAGGTAACACTTAATAGAGTAATATTGGGTTTACCAATGTTAAGTAAGTAATAAATTAGGCCATAATGTCACACCATCTGCTAAGTGAAACATGAACATTAAAATTCGAATTTTTCGATATTACGCACTAACCAAATTTACACCTAAGAGTCACACAATCAAAATATTAAATACTCCTTTTACTCCCAATTTAATTAATTTGTTATTGTAATAAATTAATTAAACTAATTAATATTTATGAAATATTAATTATACAATTTTATTCAATATATGTTGAACAATATTAAACAGTATGTTTATAATAATTATAAAAATATTAATCAATATACGATATTGGTATACGTTTAAATAAAATTTAAATTCAAAAATATCATTCAGGTTGAAATATTTTTGAAGCCCAAAAGAAGGCATGGTTTAGCTAGCTACATGCAAGCATATAGGGTTAGCCATTAGATGGCTTGTAGGGAAGGGTTTTGAATGTTTAAGAGGAAAGGAATTGGTAAGAGTAAAATATGGATGTAGACCCACTTTTCACTGTCTTGTGTCCCCTTTTTATAAACTCTCTTAACCCTGACTTATTTTTCTTCATTTTTTCTCTCCTCTTCCTAAACATATAAGTCTGCCACCCCTTCCTTACTCCTTAAAAAATTCATAAAGTAAAACACATTAAATTAATTCGATTCGATCATTGGTGGTGAAATGGTTCGGGAGATAACAACTTCAAAATTGGAATCAGATTCAAAGAGTTTGTTCTTCGATTTAACGTGTACGCATTAGACCTTAGTGAATGGTGTACTTCTAATTTAATAATGTTTAATTCAATTATTATATCACAATTTTGGTAGTTAGCAGTAATTATGAATCCGTATATTGATACGTTGTTACATAGTTTGGATGGTTGTTTATATGTGTGTATATATAAATTTTTTATATAATACATAATATGCTCCAGGCTTAGTAATTAAAAAAACTATTATCATTTTTGAAATTAAAATCATATGTATATCTTATCAATTTCTAATTTAGTTAAAACACCTATACATCAAATATACTACTTTAATATATATAAATATATATGATTTATATTTATAAAATTTTAATGACTATCACATGCTCATGGTTTTAATAAAAAAAGAATTTTTTTTCAATACATATATGACTTAAATGCATTTTTTTAATTTAAAATCCAGTTTATGTAATTAATAAATACATGTATATAAATCATAAATAAAATGAAATACATATACAAAATTTTATGCAAAACACATTGTAATTTTGATTTTGGATTTAAAAATTAATTTTAATTTTATTTGATTTTCCATATGGAAAATTCAAAAGATTATAAATAAATTTTTTAATTGTTTTAAAACCAAAAAATATATTTTATTTTTGGAACGAGAGCACATAAATTTTAATTATTATCGTATAATTTATAATATTTTTTAAGTATTTATATACATACATACATACATATATACATATATATATATATATATATATGTGTGTGTGTGTGTGTGTGTGTGTAAAATATACATATGTAGTTTAATTTTTTATTACACTTACTAATACACACAAACACTCATATATGTATATGTATACGTGTGTGTATGTGTATGTATGTGTATATATATATATATATTTATAAAATTATATATATATATTAATACTGAAAACATTTTTTAATACAACTATATTTTACAGATACATACATATACACACATATATATATATATATATAAATGTAAAATTAAGTATCATTATACAAGACACAACCAAATAATATCAAATTTTAGTTCAAAACCAACTTTAAATTTGATGAAAGTAATCTATAACTTTGGAAAATGGTATATGCTTTTTCGAACACTTTATATGATTTTCGCATTTGTACTTCATTACACCATGCTTTCAAGTAGCGAGGCATTTCAGATCACCAATTCAGCTCACGGTATATCCCACCAACACCAGCCATGTCTTGCTTAGATCAGTACGTCTCCATATGTAGTGCGTATGTACATCACTCTCTGTTGTTAGGTAACCTCCGGCCATAATTTTCTCAGCTTCATTACTATGACGTGATTGCACAGATGGATCCCTGCTGACTGCAACTAGCATAGTATACACTATCTTAGAATTAGCATCTATCCTACTATTTGCCTTCGGAGTTCAACCCTTCAACAACAGCAGCATCCTACCCTAAGGAATTAGTGTGTTTAGTGCTATAAGTTCATTGCTAGCTCCTTTGCCAGACTCCACCACAAGTTAGTTCGAGCTGCCGCCGCCTCGAATTGTATCTCCTTTGTTTTGCCTCAAGTTCAACATATTTATCTCCTGAATTCCAGTCAGTGCATGTTCCAGGAACCTTATATGTGCAAGTGTCATATATCTATATAAGTCACCATTCATTCAGCTAGCAAATAATCTCTAACCTTGCATGCATTCACAGCTTGTACAATATTAGCCTGTAGCCTTTGGTCATCTTGCACTACTCTTCAAATATCCAATTCAGACATCAGTTCTTCAATTCAATAACAGATCTAAAATCCACGTGCCACTACAGCTTGAAGCTTATATTTACTAGCTCTGATGTCTACACAATAATTGATTAACTAATGAGCATTAGTTCTCATATTCTACGTATAATTCTTTAATTTCTTTCATGTCTCTTATAATGATCATCTTGGTGATGATTGCATATTTTGTATATTTACAAACGAATGTATTGCCACCTATCAGATGTGTTAATGGCTTTTATTATTTACTAATCTAATTTAACAATGAGTGCTCTCCTTAATTTGAGGTTCACTCTTTCATCAAAAAATATATGTGAAATAGAACATGTAATTACACCATCCATCACACATATATGTTCATGTTATAGCCATTCTCTACAAAAAAATTACTTGTGCTTAGAAATAATTACCTTCACAAAACTCTTTTAAAAAGGGATAAATTATCTTTGCTTTTCTTAAAACCCTGTCAAAATACTTAACAAAAACTATATTTTTGTTTAAAGAAAACAAATCATAGTATAGAATTAAAAGCTATTTGTTAACCAAAAAATGTATCAATACCCAATACCCAAAAATCGGATGAAAGCACCAGTTCAGATTAAATATATAAGAGAAAATGAAAACAAGAATTTTATTGATACTGAAAGTATTGTTACAATTGTATTAAACAGATGGGTATACAACTTTGTATTTATAATAACATCTGAAAGATAATGGGCTGACATATGAGGCCCAGATACATCCTGGCCATCAGATCTTGAGAGATACTAAGGTCCGTTGATATAACACTTGAGATGCTTTATACATTGTTCAGCCGTAAGCCTTTTATCTCTAATTCCCCCCTTCAAACCTAACGAAGTTAGGGTTTGCGATTTTCATCATCTTCTCCAAAATTAATCAAGGAGACTTCGCTCGATCTTGCAAAGTATCGAACTTTTCAGTGCTTTGTAGGATGGAGATCTTTTTACTGAGATGTAGGGTTACGACATATGAGATGAGAACAGTGAAGAGAGATTAGCGATGGACTTCTGCAAAATCCTTGCTTCGCATTGGTTTTGTAGAGGGTTTTCCATCTTTAGCAGACGCTTGATCGTCTGCAGATTTGGTTTCTGAGAGATCCTTGCCTTGCGACTTTATTGAAGAGGTGGTTGTGTCTTCAACATGAAGTTCGTGCTTCAATTTGAGGAAACCTTGTTTGGACAGTGGTTTGGTCAAGATGTCTGCTTTCTGGTAAGCAGCAGGTATATGATTAATCATTAGATTTCCTTTCATAACCTGTTCTCTTACGAAATATAGATCCAACTCCATGTGTTTAGTTCTAGAGTGTAAAACTGGATTTGCTGCAAGTAGAGTTGTACTTAGGTTATCACACCATATTGTTGCTTTTCTGCTTGTTTTAACTTGTAACTCACTTAGGAGAGATTCAATCCACATTATTTCTGCTGTAGTACTAGCAACACTCCTGTACTCAGCTTCAGTACTTGAACGAGACACTGTTGGTTGTTTCTTTGAGCACCAAGAGATAGGATTCTCCCCTAGGAATATGCAATATCCACTAGTTGATTTTCTGTCATCACAGTCAGTAGCCCAGTCTGCATCAGCATAGCCATTGATGTTAAGTGCTTTGCATGATTGTAGTGTTAACCCCTGATTTGCAGTCCCTTTGAGATATCTCAATATTCGTTTGACTGCCTTCCAATGTTCATCCAGTGGCTTGTGCATAAACTGGCTTACTTTATTTACACTATATGTGATTTCTGGTCTTGTTATTGTAACATATTGTAGGGCCCCAACAATGCTTCTGTATTGCCTGTCATTAATTATTGGATTGCCTCTTTCCTTTGATAAACGTAAGTTGCTTGCCATTGGTGTGCATAGAGAGTTTGCCTGAAGCATTTTTGCCCTTATCAATATGTCAGTGATGTACTTGCTTTGACTTAAGTGTAAAGTAGTAGGTGAGGTTCTTTTGACTTCAATGCCAAGGAAGTAGTGCAAGCTTCCCAAGTCCTTAACTGAGAATTCCTTGTTTAGATGCATTGTGAGATTTTTTATTTCTGTGGCATTGTTCCCTGTAATTATAAAGTCATCAACATATATTAGAACATAAGTAATGGAATCATTGCTAAACTTGGTAAATAGTGAGTTGTCAGATTTTGTGGAATTGTAACCAAGTTTAGCTAGGGTTGACTTTAATTTTTCAAACCACACCCTTGGGGCTTGTTTAAGCCCATATATTGCCTTGTTTAGTTTGCAGACACAGTTTTCATATCCTTTTTGTATGAACCCTTGGGGCTGATCCATGTATACCTCTTCTTGCAGTATACCATTTAGGAATGCATTATTTATGTCTAATTGCTTGATGGTCCAATCTCTTTGCAAGGCAATTGTTAGGATAATTCTAACAGATGTGGGTTTCACAACTGGCGAAAAAGTTTCATTAAAATCAAATCCGTATTGTTGTGAATACCCTTTAGCTACTAATCTTGCCTTGTATTTAGATATTGAACCATCAGCATTCTTTTTAAGTCTATATGTCCATTTGCATCCAACAATGCTTTTATTTGGTGGCAGGGGAACAAGTGCCCATGTCTTGTTCCTTATTAATGCATCATGCTCTTCTTTCATAGCAGTGACCCATTTTTCATTTTGAATTGCTTGTTGGTATGTGTTAGGCTCCTCAGTCTCTAACTCTGCATTGTATACTTTTGGTTTGAATATACCACTTTTTGCCCTTGTTGTCATATGATGACCAATTTTTGCAGGCTGTTGTCTTTCTTCAATTGATGTGGATTCAAGTTGAGTACTGGATGATTGTATGTCATTCAGTATTTGATGAGAGTCTGAGATAGAGTTGTTTTGTTGAGGTGAGTGACTTGAGCTCTCTGATAATTCATTTGGCTCCTGACTTGATTCTTGACCGTGGTCCCTTTGACTTGAAATTGATGTAGGTTGTTTGATCTGATTTTCATATTCTGTATGTGCTTGCTTTAGAGTAGTTTCCTCCAATTGACTGGGTATTGGTGGTAGAGAACACTTTGGATTGTACACTTTCTGTGTTGTTTTGATTTCTGATGTATTAAAAGGAAAAACCTGCTCATTGAAGACTACATGTCTAGATATGTAGATTCTTCCATTAGTATCTAAGCACTTGTACCCCTTCTGATTGGTTGCATAACCAAGAAAGGTGCAAGGAGATGATCTGAAACTTAATTTGTTAGAGTTATAACATCTCAAATAGGGAAAGCACAAACACCCAAAAACTTTCAGTGCTTGATAATCAGGTTTAATTTTGTAGAGTACTTCTAATGGATTGTTAAATTTCAGCACTTTAGTAGGTAACCTGTTTATCAAGAACACTGAAGTTGCAAATGCATCTGGCCAGAATTTTAGTGGCATTGATGCATTTGCTAGTAAGGTGAGACCTGTTTCTACTATATGTCTGTGCTTTCTCTCTACAAGCCCATTTTGTTCAGATGTGTGTGGACATGTTATTCTCTGTGTTATTCCTTTCTTTTGAAAATATTCCTTTAATGGCATGAATTCAGATCCACCATCAGTTTGGATAATTTTCAGTTGACAGTTTGTTTGTTTTTCTGCATTTGCTATGAACTGTAAAACTGCATTATGAGTTTCAGACTTAGTTTTTAGAAAGTATATCCACACATATCTGCTATAGGCATCAACAAAAGATATATAATATTTGTATCCATAGTCAGAAGTAGTTGGGGCTGGTCCCCATAGATCAACAGCAACTAATTCAAGTGGTTTTTCATAAACAGTGTCAGAGTAAGTAAATGGAAGCTTGTGAGACTTACCCATTTGACAGTATGTACATACATGAGACATAGGTATATTGCCAACAGAAATATTATTATCATATAGAATTTTCCTTACAATTTTTACACTTGGATGTCCCAATTTACAGTGCCAAACATCAAATTTCACACAGTTTTCTCTCTGTTTGATTTCAGAAATATTACACTGCTTATTTGTGGAATATCTTGAATTAGCAACATTGAATTGATAGAGTCCCCTAATTTCTCTACCCTGCAAAAGAGTTTCCTTAGTTAGAATATCTTTGACAAGGCAGTGTTTTGGATAAAATTCAAAGTAGACATTATTGTCTTTGGCAAATTGTGATACACTGATTAAATTCTTTTTAATTAGGGGAACTCTCAGCAAGTTATTAAGATAAAACAGCCTTTTTCCATTTATATAAGCACATCCAGTGTGAGTAATGGAAATGGGTTTACCATTCCCCATATGTAAAGAATGTGTACCTTTGTATTCTTTGTTCCCAAGATTTAAGTTGCTGAGATTATTTGTCACATGATTTGTTGCACCTGTATCTGGATACCAGTTGTCATCCTGTATATCTTCTAGTTTTGCACATTCTTGATTGTCAGAATTGCCTTTTGTCTCCTGTTGGGCATTGACCATGTTGGCATTGGGAGTGAATCCTCTTGAGTTATTGTTAGCTTGTTGTGATGGAGTATAGTTTGTGTCGAATCTGAAGTAGCACTTATTTGCACTGTGCCCATACCTTTCACAGATTTGACACCTGAGTCTATTACAATTATTGTTACTCCATCTTCCTCTCCCTCTGCCTCTGTACTGAGCATTTCCTCTTGAATTATTGTTTGTCTGACTTCTTGTATTGGAGTTTCTTTCTTGTGCTCTGCCTTTACTGTTGTTTACAAGGTTGGCAGAGAATTCTGAGATTACAGGTTTCTTTTGTTCGAGTCTTCCCTCATGGGCAAGAAGAGTGGAGTGGACATATTGAATAGATGGAGTGACTTCCCTTGATGAAATGACAGCAACTACAGATTCATAGTCATCATCTAGTCCTCCAAGTATACACAGCACTTGTTCTGTATCTGAGACCTTGTGGCCTATAGAAGCAAGTTGATCACACAGGGTTTTAATCTTTGTCAGATATTCCCTTACAGATAAGTTTTCCTTTCTGCAGTTTTGTAATTGCCTTTTATAATACATTATCTTGGCTGCTGACTGAGTGTTGAATACTTGTTCGATGGTTGTCCAAATTTCGTGTGCAGTCTTGCACCCAACTAATTGTGGCAATATGCTTGCACTGACCGATGACAATAGCCAAGAACTGATCAAGCTGTCTTGTCTTTGATGAATTGTATAGTCTTGATTAGTGACTAATTTCCCTTCTTGATTTGTGATATACTTAGGTGGTGTGGCAAGCGTACCAAGAACATGCTCGTCCAGACCGTATCCTCTGATGGCTGTTTCGATTTGAAATTTCCAAAGCAGATAATTTGAATCATCTAGTTGGATGTTGATCAGCTGACTTTGGGGCTTGATAATAGACTTGATCAAATCTTGTGTTCCATTAATGGTTGGTGCAAAATTGCTTGAGGCAGAGGTGTTGCTAGAGTTGGCTTGATCTCCTTCTGCCATGATGCAGAATTTGCGTTGAGATTCAAGAAGCTGGATTTAGGGAAGATTTTCTTGAGATCAAGTTTGCAGCCAGACTCTTTGGATGATGAGATGGGTTCTGACAGAGATTCTTGGCGAGGCAGAAGGATTGGTCTCAATCTTGAGACAGATGAGAACAGAAAAGAAAGATTGCTTCGAATCTTGAACTGGTGAGAGTAAAACTGCTTGCAGCAGCAAAGAGATGATGAGAATTCTGATTATTGAATTCTCAGATGATTCAGAGGCGCAGCCAGGCTTCAGGTGATGACTTTGATTCTGATGAAGTCTAGGCAAGGCGTTTTCTTGCTGTTAGGCGAAAGAGCTCTGATACCATATAAGAGAAAATGAAAACAAGAATTTTATTGATACTGAAAGTATTGTTACAATTGTATTAAACAGATGGGTATACAACTTTGTATTTATAATAACATCTGAAAGATAATGGGCTGACATATGAGGCCCAGATACATCCTGGCCATCAGATCTTGAGAGATACTAAGGTCCGTTGATATAACACTTGAGATGCTTTATACATTGTTCAGCCGTAAGCCTTTTATCTCTAATTAAATAAACAGAAAAGCAGCAAAAGAAGACACAATTTTTATAGTAGTTCGACGTAATCTTCGACCTACGTTCACTTTAATTATCTTTTACTAGTTGTTCTGTCTTTGAATTACAACTAATTATCTCAGATCCGACCATAATCTAGTGGATTTAAGATTTACAATGATGCTTCTAAGTATTTGGGAGGTAGAGGATAGGAGTGAAGAATAAGAAGTTCCAGATCTAAAAGTTAGAGAACTGGAGGAGATAAGATAGAAAGAAGATCCTTTTCTAGTTGCAGCTAGGCTTGTATTTATAGAGGAAATGGTCATGTTGGGCCAGAAGTCAAGTTAAAGCAAATTCCAGATGTTGTCCTGAAGTGGTGTGTGAAATTGCGGGACCACCCGAATTAAATAAACATATCGGTACCAACTTGTTCATGTCGGTGCCGACATGTTAGCTTTATTGGATTTTCATCGAACTCTTTTTCTTACTTCGTTTTGAGGGGTCCCATGCTATTTATTGAGCTTCCTAAGTTAACCAAACCTGTCGGCACATGCTTCAACATGTCGATGCCGACGGGTTTCCTTAGTTCAAATCACTTCGAACATTCTTGCATCCTTCTTCCTACTTGATTTTGATGTGCCCCATGTCATTTCCATTTATCGTTGGTTGATTTTGATGATCATTCCTTTGGTGCTTGATACATTCTACTATTTTAGCCGTTAACTCTTTAACTCTTGGGATAGGACATTCAAAACCTTTGGAAATCACTGAGCAGGCATGGAAGTAGTAGAGAATGACTCTTATAAAGTCAAAGTAGAAAAATATAAAGCCAAAACATGCTGTTGCGGACATAAATAAGTCGGTGCCAACATGTTTACTTAGCTTATTTTTTGGTGATTTTCTTTGAACCATTTCTTTGCTTCATCTAAGTGTGCCCCTAGAATTTCAAATCGTGTCGTCCACATATTAATCTTCTAAGTTCGAGTGAAATTTGCCTAAGAACCAAAGAGGATTAATAATTTCCCCCCAAAGTACACCTTTCGAACGTAAGGTATACTTTGCTCAAGAACATGTTCCAGTAATCGGCTTTTGATAGTTGAGATCTCTAGCTATCTGTTGATCTAATTTTGGTGAAGCATCTAGTTCCTTAAGATTCCTTAACAAATCAGTGGTCGCTTTAGACTCGGTTTAGCTAAGAACTCCAACACTTGCTTTAGTGTTGTTTATACATCATTATTAATCCGATTTCATTTATATTTGTTACATGACATATCAAAATCATCATGTGTTCATCCAAGATTTGTCTATTTTACTCTAATTACAAGGGTTCAAATCCTTTTATTAAATCCGCATATGTTCTAGCATTGGATCTCTCCGAACCATTTTATATTCAATTAATGTGCAATCTCTTCGAATCATTTTATATCAAATTTAATGTGCGATCTCTCCTAATCATTTTATATTTAGTTTAAGTTAAGGGGATGAACTCTTTATATCGTTTATCTCCCAATCTAGGGATTCTAACTCTCCGGATTCTTGTTGAGTCCGCATGCACTACGAAAAAGGTATTCAATGACCAAGCAAGCCTATCCACTCACTCTCTAGCGAGAGGACTTACTTTTCGTACAAGCCCATCCACTAGTTTTCTGACAAGGGAGCTTGCACCCTGCAGTTCGGTCCCGTCTCTCCATATGGGAATTTAAAGTGATCAATATCGTACAGGTCTATCCGCTCGCTCTCCGGTGAGGGGAATTGCACCTTGCACTTCGGTCCCGTCTCTTCGAACGGGACTTAAAGCAATCAATTTCATTCATCACATTCATATGGATTTTTCAAATTTTTAATATTCAAATAAAATCAGAGCAAATAAGCAGAAATCCTAAGTGTTCATCCCGGACATCCGACTCAGAGCGTGCAATCTAGGTCTCATACACGTGTAAGTGGTATAAGGTTATTGTTGTCCTAAGTAGTCATCTCAGGCAACTAACTCAAAGTGTGCCTAGGGACTGTTTAGGATCCCTTATAAGTGTGAGCGGGCCGAGGTTATTATTTTCCTTATTGTTAATGCGAAAAGTAAAATGAAATAGAAGAAATGAAAAAGCAAAGTGCGGGAAACAGATTCGACTCATGTTCATCCGAATCATAGGGTTTTGAGTCTCAGACCAGATCCCTTGTTGTTTCTTGATGCATTCGTTGCAGATGGCAGTTACTTCGGCCGCACCTTTGCAGTTTGGTTCCTAACATACTATTGCAGCTGGTTACTTCGAACTAGTTCTTCTATTAGATCACAAATGTGTCAGCACTCGTTCGTTTCATGCCCCTCTAACTCATGGAAGATGTAAAACTTTCCTGATCTCCTTTCCTGATCAGTGGGTTCTCCTCTAGCAGGCTTTCGATAGGGGATCTGCCCTATAGTGTTTAGATATATCATCTCCAGAGTCTTAGTCAGATCAATGTAATAAGAGAATTTTGGCTCCATCCTTTGTCATTTCGGTTCCCCAAAGTCATCATCAGCTCTTCTTTTCCCTTGTCTTTTCTGTTTCCTGCTCCGAACAGTCCTCTATGATTCACTGTATTAATTTCAGCATTCTCAGCTTTGGCCTCTTCCTAACGCAAATATCTCAGCTTCGTGGTAGAATTCCGCAAGATCCATTGGTGGATTCCTTTCTAGTGTACCTTTGAAGTCGGTCTTCCTCGTGCGACTCCAAATACCACCGCCATTAAGATTACTGATGGATCCGGCTTGTTGACTACAGCTCTCAATGCATTGTATCTTGACCGATAGCTTCTAAGGGTCTCTCCGGGCCTTTGTTTCACTCTTGACAGCATCATCACATTCTTCAATTGCGAGATGTAAACTTTGAACTGTCTTAAGAATCCGCTTACCAATTCAGTCCATGAGCTAATAGACCCATTTTCCAGCTACCTGAATCTCATCACCACTAGGCCCGTTAAGTATAATGGGAAGCACAACCCCATTACCTCCTCAGAATCACCCATACCTCTATATGTTGGATGTATCTCATCAGATGAACCATTGGACCTGTCTTTTCATTATACATTTCCAGCTTTGGAAGTTTGAAATTGGAAGGATTTCTCACATTCCAAATATTAGATGTGAATGGATTCCTGTTCACATCCTCCAAACCTTGATCTAGGGGTCCACGTCTATTTATTCTTCTTACCAACTCAGCAATTTAGTTTCCACCATCTAATAAAGGTCTTCATCCAAAAGTGATCTTCTACCCTATGCTCCTGTAGGGGAATTCCAGCACATACTCTGGCACGTACTCAACTAGTTGGACGTTAGCATTCTGATCCCCATCTTTAGTTTCATTCTATCCTCCATTCCTACGGAGAAGCTCTGGCACATATTCTTCTAATCGTTTCTTATTCACATTCTAATTTGCGTTTCTAACTCAAACGTTGTCCATTCCTGGCATCCTAGCAGTCATACCAATATTGCCCCTACTGTAGTTCTCTCGGTACCAAGTTGATTTAGGTCTGTATGAGTTGTTCTATTTGTAGAGACATTATTCTAGTTTGCTCCGCTCCAACTCTAGATGCTCCTACATTGGTTCCTTGTCCTTGGTTCTGAATTCCTACAGCTCTAGTTATTCTTTGTAGTTCCATCCTTTGGAAGAATCCTTCAAGCATTTCCTATTGTCTACTTATCACTCCATCCTACATCTCCTTCATCATTCTCCCCATCTCTTCTCTGGTCCCGTAGATGGATTGATGAGAATTTGAGGACACCTCTTGACTACCCCATGCTTTGGTTGACTTGCTCTGATTTTAGATCTGGTGTTAGGTCTCTTCATCTTCTTCAAATCTTGGATTTAAGCTCCAAGTTTTCAAATCTAGTTCTTGTTTCTCAGTGAAAACACCAAAATGTTAACCTAAAAAATGGATAACACCCAGAAATAAGATGAAAGCACCAGTTGAAATTAAATAAACAGTAAAAGGTGACATAAATTTTATAGTGGTTCGGCTTAATATTCAGCATACGTCCACTTTAATCTTTTATTAGTTGTTCTTTCTTTAGATTACAACTAATTATCTTAGATCTGACCACATTCTAGTGGATCTCAGATGTACAACGGTGTTTCTAGAGTATATGGGAAGCAAAGGATAGGAGTGAAGAAGAAGATGTTCCAGATCCATAAGTTAGAGAACTGAAGGAGATGAGGCAGAAAGAAGATCATTTTCTAGTTGCAGCTAGGCTTGTATTTATAGGGGAAAATGACGTGTTGGGCCAGAAGTCGAGTTGGAGAAAAGTCCAGATGTCGGTCCAATATAGTGTGTGAAATCGTGAGAACATTCGAATAAAACAAACTTGTCGGTACCTACTTATTCATATCGGTGCCGACAAGTTTTCTTTGTTCGATTTTCATCGAACTCTATTGCACTCTTCTTCTTACTTTATTTTGAGATGTCCCATGTTGTTTCTAGAGCTTCCCGAGTTAACCAAACATGTGGCTACCTACTCAAACATGTCGGCTCTGATATGTTTCCTTAGTTAGAATCACTTCGAACTTTCTTGCATCCTTCTTCCTACTTGATTTTGATGTGTCTCATGTCATTTTTATTGATTGTTGGTTGATTTTGATGATCATTCCTTCTTTACTTGGTTTATTCTGCTGTTTTAGCTGTTAACTCTTCAACTCTTAGAATAGATCATTCAAAAGCCTTGGAAATCATTTAAGCAAGTATGGAAGAAGTAGAGAATGACTCATGTGAAATTGAGGTAGAAAAATATGGAGCCAAAACATACCGCCGTTGACATGAACAAGTCAGTGCCGACATGTTTAGTTAGCTTATTTTTAGGTAAATTTTCTCCGAGCCATTTCTTTGCTTCGTCTAAGCGTGCCTTTAAGATTTCAAATCGTTTCGTCCTCGTTTTAATCTTCTAAGTCTGATTGAAATCTGCTTTGGCTCAAAAGCGGGTTAACAATATTATGATCATAAATATGTTATTTTTCTTTTCGAAACCTTGTGCTATCGCACATCCGAAATCTCATGCTATGGCATGTCAACAATATAGACTATGTTTAAATTGCATGAAGCTATCGCATATTGAGAAATAAAACTATCGAATATCAAGCGAAAAATATTATCGCAAACTGAGAACATGTAGCTATCGCAAGTTGAAAACATGCGGCTATTGTAAGTTGAAACATGCAGCTATCACAAGAAGATGAAATTAGTAGCCATCGTAAGTTGATGAAATCAGTAGCCATCGTAGGTTGATAAAATCAATAACCATCACAAGTTGATTGACCAATAGCTATCACAAGTTGATGAAATCAAGGTTATCATAAGTTGATAAAAATCAATAGCCATCGTAAGTCAATAATGGCCTTTTTTTAAATACCTACAAAACTAATTTATTTCATTTAAAAGTAATAATTTTTTACCAAACCAATATCTTTGTCAAAATTTCATTGGTAAATCAAATTCTTTTTAGAAATGTTACCGCAAATCAGCGAGAAAACTTCTCTTTTTTTACAAGTCCTTAATTATGTACCATAATTAATTAGTTTTTATCTTTGATAATTTAATCCTTTCTTTACAAAATAATACATAGTAAATCTAAAGTACATGGTAAAAATCACCAAAAATTCTCAAAAATTGAAATTTACCTCTTATCATCATATAATATTTTTTAGAGCCAAATAATTAATTTTTTCATATTTTTAATAACTAAAGTCCGAAATTATCCATTTTCTCAACTTAAAAATCTATAATAAATTCATACTTTATCCGAATTTAAAACCATCTCTAGAATAATATTTCAAATACATATTAGAAATTAAAAGCATTTGGAGACCAAGAACATAGATTTTAGACCAAAAATCTCTCAACAAAATTCTACAAAAGTTATCAAATGATAACCATAATTCACACAAATGATTGCCTAAGCCTTATGCATGATTTCACTACATATCCATTCGGATTTAACATCAAATCCAAATTTAAGCATGCAATAATACATCAGATGGTAATATTATTCACCTTAGATTTGTTAAATTGAAGAGAGCTGCATTTTGGTCCCTTTCTTCTTCTTTTCCTTAGCCTTTTCTTCTTCTTTGGTTAATGGTGGAATTTGGCCTAGCTTTTCCTTTTGTTTGGTTTTATTTTGAGAATGAAATGAAAAAGGGAGAGGAGTAGAGAATGTATTTTATTCCCTTTCTTACCCCTTCTTTAACTTAGTTAATTAGGGACGTTTTCCTACTTTTGAAAACTCACCTTATCACTTAATCAATGGGCGAATTTAATTAGCAAGGTGCATCTTCATTTCCTAACTTACCTAGATTTTTTATTTACTTATTTTAATTAAATATTCGGAATAATATGCAACAAAAGCTAGGGTCATTGCACAACCACTCCAGATTCACCTAACCGCAATTGGCTATTGTCCTAGAATTACTTCCCACTAATACTCCAATTACCCACATCAAGGACCAACTTTTCATTGCCCTACAAACTAATCTCCCTAGTGTTCAGTATATGCCTAAGATTTTGCTGATAAACTTTCAAATGTTATTTCTCTTAGTTAAAGCCAGCAAGTAGGGACCAAGAACCACTTGGAAAGTGGCATATGCTACCACTCAAGATGTAACTTTTTTCAAAATGGACGTCGAATGAAAAAATGTCGAGCGAGAGCTATGCATCATTCTTATAATTAATGAGTTGATCCTTGCAATAACAATGAGTATGTGCCAACAACGAAGTGTTCTGCCCACCACAGACTGGGATCAGAAGTGTATTTTTTTCTAAGTTAACTGGGATATTGTCCCAAGATTATTGGATTGTTTCATCGATGCATCGAGCTTTAGTTTGTCTCAGCTCTTTCTTTTAGAACCTCACATGATTTAGTTGCTTCTCTTACTCCTTTTTATGGGGAATTATGATGGCTTACATTATTTTCATATCAATTCATGCTATTTGTATCATGCTCATGGCATCCAGCCTATGAATTGGCGTGTTGTATCTCGATTTTATGCTACTTTGCCAGGTATGCTGGCGCTTTGTATCTGGATTATGGTACTTAGCCAGGCATGTTGGCTATTATGTTGTTGGGCAGGCCAGAGGGCTCTGTACTCTTATTATTATAACACACACATACACATATATATCTGTGTGTAATGCGACTGTATGATTCTCAGATTGTACATCCTTTACATAAAAGAGAAAGGAAGAAAAAAAAAGTGGAAAAGTGGAATAGTCCCACGACATGGAATTTTGAGAATTGCATTTGTTTAAATACAAGGCTCACAAGAGAACGCTTAGGCCGTTTGTGCACCAAAATATTTTCTCTTGTGTCGAGTAGAAGGACTATGCATATTAACATGCTGGCGCACGCAACGGCCAAGAGGCAGAGCCGAACCGGTTTTGGTTTTAGTTCAAAATAATAATATTTTTTGGACATTATATATTATTTTAGACCGAAAAAGGCATGGAATATTTCGAATTCAAAACTAATCGAAGGGTTGTTAAGGACGGCAAAATCAGTAGATGTAGTTTTTGAACAAAAAGTTATGGCCGTTGGAACGAACGGGTGTAAACATTGAAACAGACATAATTGTTTGTTGCCTATAAATAGCCATCCAAGTCAGAAATGAAAATCACTTCAATTTCATATTTTCTTCAGTATGAATTTTTCCCTCTCCGACCTCTGTTGTATTTTAACAAATTATATCGAGTTCAGAATATAACGGTTACAATCTAGATACTCTTGTTGTAACGATTCTAAAATTTACCATTATTTGAACAATTAGACGATTAAATTTAATTTGATTTAAGTTGAGGAATTTAGAAATTTGAATTTAAATTTACGTTATGTACGATTGGTTAAAATGAATAAAATGAGAATTAAAATTTTAAAACGGAAATTTTGAACGATTTGAAATTTAACATAAAATCAGTTGTTATAAAACATCGACGTTCGTTTCGTCGTACTCCGATTTCACCAGCTTCGTTTAAATCAGTTTATACAATCGATTTACGGTAGCAACAACCGATAGGACGTAAATATCAAATTTTCAGTCGAGCATTAAACGACCAGTTTTCGGTGTATTAACATGTCTGTAACGTTGTGCTGAGCACAGTGGTATTTCGTTTTGCATGTTTGGACCCTCGGGTTGTTCGGTGCATTGTTTTTGGTTCGAGTAGCGATGGTTGCTATATATTCAGGGTTCGTTTGCTATGGGATTATAACATAAGTTTATAATTAAGCAACTTTTTTAAAAATAATAATAATAATAATAGATAATACGTATATACCATCATACACGGTTGGTAATAAAAAGAAAGAAAATAAATTTGAATTGGTATACGTATAAGTGGTGATTAAATAAAGTTGAAACGTTCACATTTGAAATGAAAATCAAGCCGAACGAATTGCTCAAAGAAAAAAATCTATCACATGACCACGTACGCCTTCTTCCTCTCTATTATATTCCTTTGCACATTCATCTTATACGAGCAGTAAAGCTAAAATATAAATTATATATACTACTTCTTCTTCCCAGACCCGATAAAGCTTCCGCCTTTCCACGGCCGCCGAACCTCTCCCCTGCTTCTCCCACGCCGCCGCACCATCTCCTGACATCGTGCATAGTCTCCGACCTCCCTTCCTCCAACAGTCGCACCCTCCTATAAAAAAAGCCAGCCGAAGACCAACAGCTCCGAGCCCACCCCTTATCTTCCACCACCTGCTACATTGCCACCACGTCTAGCTACCTCCATCTCCTCCCATAGCCCCGCCGCACCTGTGCCAAGCTCCTCCAATCTCCTCCTAGAAGTTGACCTATAAAAAAAAGAACCAACGAACTGCTCGGCTCCCCCGTCCTCTCCCCTACTGCCTGTGCCACAACCAGACCACGCCCTGTCACTTTGAAGTCACTGCATAGCTTCGATATCTGTCCCGAGTTCGACTACCCTCCTTTCTTTTGTCCAGTCGTGTGTGTGTGTATATATATATATAAAGTATATAGTAAAAGAAGAAGGAAGTGATGTTGTCCGGGTTTTGATATCGCGTGTGTAAGCGTTGATCGTGAGTGTTGATTCGGGTCGTGCCGCATTGTAAGCTGTGTCATGGATCTATAGTGTGTTATTGCCATTGAGCTGAGTGATATTCATTTACACTTGACTATTATCGTTATGCAAGTTAATAAAAGAAAAGGGTCACCTTTATCTATTCGTTGTTGATTTAGATCGATTTATATATATATATATATATATATTTGTTGTGTGGATGGATTATCATATTTGTATGTGCACATGTTGACACGAGATACATGACATATGTACGTACACTAGTGTAGAAAAATTGATATTAACCTATCACACTTCATCCTGTTATTGATATTCACTATATTATGATCCATTGAAATTTTCCCGTCAATATTTGGATATGACTGTATGTTGAAATTATGATATTGGGAAGGGTTGAAATGTTATATACCCATATTTTAAATTTAATTATTCCACTTGGTCTAGGTAGAAAATTAAATTTAAACATCGTTTGGTCAAATAAATTATTATTATTATTATTTTACAGAGATTGTTTGAAAATTTATATATATATATAAACGATTTGAAATTTTAAATTATGTTTTAAATTGGTTTTTATTATTTAAATGAAACTTAGGTAAAATATGTGATTTTTATTAGTACGTGGTAATTTAGAGATAAATGTTTGAAATGTTTTATTTAAGGAAATTAGATTTTTGGATTTAATTCCATAAGAAAATTTGATTTAAATTATAATTATAATCGTATAATTTTGTAAATTTGAAGGTATTAAAGTTAAGAATTTAAGTTAAATTTTGAGTTAGATTTAAACTTAAATCAGTAACTCGTTTGCTTATTTTAAATCTGTGTAAATTAAATCTATTTGGAGTTATATATATATATATTAACCAAAATGGAGATTTAAATTATTTAATAAATTTTAAGATTTGATTGGAAAATTGGTAGGTTAAATTGTAATGGAAATTAAAATTTAAACTTGAAATAAGCTTGATTTAAGTGATCTAATTTATTTGTTCAAAATGGACTTTAAAAAAATTATAGGGTTTTAAAGGAAATTGAGTTTTGAAAATCGGAATGTAAAAATAGGAATTTGGAATGTGAAATTGGATTTGGGAAACTTGGAAAATAAAAATAAAATCCCATTCATTTTTATATGAATCATTTTTAAACGATAGTTGACCAAATAATGTGAAAACATACGTTGAGTTGTCAAAGAGACCGGGGCCGGATAGTGTCATACTCTCTGTCAATCCTGGAACCACTTTGATAACCGTGTACGTGGTGGATGATACCCAGAATGTAGTGGTTGAATTGACGACGTTTACTGGAATAAAGTAAGAGAACGATGATGGATAGCTTTGACATTCGTGTCATAATTAAAATGGCTAAAACAGGAGCCTATGTCTAGCCAATAAGGTTAGCTATCTCTAGCGACGTTGATCTCTCGTATTTTACTATCGTGATTTGAACTCGATGGGTGCACCCTTTCTGTATGGATTGATAGTCGCGGTCGGCCACGGATGGGTTACGACCAGCCAGAAAGGGTAAACTGGTAGAATCCTACCTTGGGCATTGCCTCACGTACCTTGTCATATTTATTCCTATACGAGCCCATTACGATTTTGGTTTAAAACTGTATAAATGTGTTAAGGTGGATCAATGTAAAGCCTTAACGCTATTTTGATATTTGTTTTACTAATAGACATTATTTATTATAATGTACACTATTATATGTAGATAGTTTGACGAATCCTTTGGAGATGGAAAAACCCGTAACATCTCTTAAGTTACTCTGCATTGATTTATTAACTTAAATGAGGATATTTGTTTTGACTCGAGTATTGTGTTTTTTCCATTTTGCTCGGGTCAGCTAGAGTATTTCTAGTTGGAGAGCTTGTTGTGGAGACGAAGGCATTTCTGGAGATTCTGTCTTATTTCAGTTGTTCCATCAGTTTATTTCGTTATGTTAGTCAAACTCATTTCATTTCTAGTTATTTCCTTCAAGTTATTTAGTGTGAGAATAAAGTAACTTATTTGTAGTTTCCATGACTTATTTATGTACTTATTTATTTTGCGCTGCGAGATTCTGAGTTGTATTTATTTCTATGTCTATGTTTTGTGATTGATTCTATTTTACCCTAAATAACTATCTATCATTTAAGCAAATGTCCTTGTTTAAATGGTGGGTCATTACAGTTGATATCAGAGCTTATGGTTGACTGAACACCTAAGCCTATGGGGTAAACTCATTATAGATAGGGTAACTAATTACCCTAGAATGAGTAGAATCTTTCTTGAGAGAGCGTGTTTTAAAAACAATTTAAGAAAGAAAAATGGTTTAAAACTTAAGTAAGCTAAAATCATAGGGTGTCCCTCCTTAGTAAATTCTTTCGACTAGGTTCATTCTTCTGACTCAGCGTCTAATAAACTTTCTTGCCCATCCCTTCTTTAAAGGATGAGTAATCGTAGTATCCAAGGCAGAGGTAGGGTAAATATTTCCAATGAAGCTGTTGCACCAGTTATTGTTCCAGAAGTGAGATTTACCACTCTTTATAAAGAGTATACATAGCTTGGAGGAAAGAAGTTCAATGGTGTCGAGGGCATTGTTGGAGCACAGCAATGGCTCAAGAATGCCGAAAGGATTTTTGTTGGACTTGGCATCACTGACGCTCAGAAGCGTCAATTAGCTGCTTGGCAGTTTCAAGAAGCCGCTCTTGATTGGTGGGATGCTTTTACGGGCCATACCCCTGAGGAAGATATTTCTTGGGCCTAGTTTAAGGATGCTTTTATTACCCAGTGGATGCCAGAAGCTAGGAAGACGAATTTGTATAATTAGTTTATGGAGCGTAAGCAAGGCGAGATGATTATAGTAGAGTATGAAAGGAAATTCAATGAGCTATCGAAGTTTGGCCCTCATCTGATTGAGATCCCCCTTAAGAAGAATGAGAAATTCATTGTTGACATGTGTAGGGAGTATAGAGAGCAGCTGACTGGTCATATCCATAGGTCATTTTCTGATATCATTGATTTGGTAATCCGTTTTGAGAATTTGAAGCTAAATAGGATTTCAGAAGTTTCAGACACCCCAGCCCAGTCTAGCTCCAGTGGCCTTAGTAAGAGAAAGTCAAATTTTAGTAGCCAAGAAGAAGAAGTGGCAAAACCATCAAGGAGTTGGATTTCCTCAAAAGAAGACTAAGGACTTATCGCACATCACTTGATTCAAATGCGATAAAAAGGGATATTATGCCAGAGATTGTCCACCAGCATCCTTAGCAGCTGTCCCTCCAGTCCAGATGACTAGGCGTGACTTATGCCATGTTTGTTTACAGCCAGGCCATTTCAAGAAGGATTGCCCTATTTATAAGAAGGGCACACCATCTGGCGTCTTTGCAGTCACCGCTTCCACCCCTCCAGTTGAGGAGACCGATCCCGTACTTCAAGGTACGCTTTCTTTTCATGATACACCTGTCCGTGTTTTATTCGATACTGGAGCATCTCATAGTTTTATATCTGTTAATTTATGTGAGAAATTTGATCACGATTTGAAACCCAAACCTGCTTCTAAATCTTTATGTGTCTCTAATCCCATTGATGGCCCCGCAAACTTAGGAATGATTTGTAAGGCGTTTGACTTTTTAAAGATGAACACCGTTTCATCGGAGACTTTTATGTTTTAGGCTTTGGTGGATTCGATTTATTGTTAGGCATGGATTGGCTATCCAAGTTCGAAGCTATTATTTTTAGTAGTGATCGGACCATTTCTTTGGTTGATGATAAAGGTTCCCAGCTGGTTATCCAATGCAAAATGCCTTTTGATCTTGTTAAGTGTTTTGTTTTCTCCCTTGATTCACATTCTAGTGACCTAGACACTATTCCAGTTGTTTGACTTTTTCCTGATGTCTTTGGTGAGGTTACTTGTTTACCACCTCATCGAGAAATCGAATTTCGAATTGATCTTATTCTCGGAGCCAGACCTGTCGTACTTCCCCCTCGAAGGATGTCGCCTAAGGAAAGAGTGGAGTTGAAAAATCAGGTTGATAATTTATTGGCTAGAGGGTTGATTAGGAGAAGTTTTTGTGAATGAGGTGCAACCGTATTTTTTGTCACTTAATCTGACGGTTCCTTGAGGATGTATGTGCACTACAAGGAGTTGAATAAGCTCACACATAAGAACCGATATCCTATGCCTCGCATAAATGACATGTTCGATCAGCTTTATGGAGCACAGGTGTTTTCTCGGCTTGACCTCGCTTCAGGTTTCCATCAGTTGAGGATTTCTAAGGATAGTATTCATATACTGCTTTTCGTACTGAATATGGATTTTATGAATGGCTCGTTATGCCTTTCGGGTTAACGAATTCCCCAACTTACTTTGTTAATCTCATGAACAAAGTATTCAGGGTTGTTCTTAACAAATTTGTGCTTGTTTTTTATCGATGATATTATGGTTTTCTCTAAAACCGAAGAGGAGCATGAGAAGCATTTGAAGTTTGTGCTCGAAACTTTGAGAAGCCATCAGTTGAAGGCAAAATTTTCCAAGTGTCATTTCTGGCAGGAGGAAGTTTGATTTCTTGGCCATGTAGTTTCGAAAAATGGAGTTTCGCTGGATCCCATTAAGATCGTCGTAATAAACATAAGTTCCTATCCTTACCTTCGATTTGATTATCGAAATTCTCAAATTTTGATTCGTGCCTTATATCTAAATCCAGGATTGGTAAATTACTAGGACACCCACAGATGCTAGGAGTTTCTTAGGCCTTGCTGGTTATTATAGGAGGTTCATTGAGCATTTCTCCCGCATTGCTTCTCCTCTTACATCTTTAACTCGAAAGAATGTCAAGTTAAATTGGGATGAAAAGTGTCAGAAAGCGTTTGATGAACTGAAACAGAAGTTGACCTCTTCTCCTGTTCTTACTGTTCCAAGTGGGAATGAAGGCCTTACAGTTTATACCGATGCTTGTAGAAGTGGGCTTGGTGCTGTTTTAATGCAGCATGGAAAAGTTATTGCATATGCTAGTTGACAGTTGCGACCTCATGAAGTTAAGTATGCAACACATGATTTGGAGTTGTTGGCTGTGGTTTTTGCTTTGAAATTGTGGCGGCATCATCTCTTGGGTACCAAATTCGAGCTTTTTACCAATCCCAAATCCCTGAAATACATTTTCTCTCAGAAGTATTTGAATCTAAGGCAAGCGAGATGGCTTGAGTTCTTGGATGCATATGACCTTGATAAAAACTATACTCCAGGAAAAGCAAATGTAGTGGCCGATGCCTTGAGTAGGAAAAAGGCTATGCTTTGTTAGTTAGTTGCTTCATCCTCTCTTATGGACCGTATAGTTGCTAAGCAATGCGAAGACCCAAGTTTAAGAGCTATTCGAGAGGAAGTTTTGAAGAGAGAGGAAGACTCGAGGAGATGGTATGATGCAGTAGTTGATGAGGATGGTATTTTGAGAATAAATGGTAGGGTTTGTGTTCCAAATGTAGATGGATCAAGAGAGGAAGTACTTAGAGAGAATCACAAATCCAAATTTTCTATTCATCCCGGAGTGACAAAGATGTTCTAGAATATGAAGAGACTTTATTGGTGGGAAGGAATGAAGAGGAACATTTCGATGTATGTAAGTAGATGCAGTACTTATCGGTAGATTAAGGCCGATCATCAGAAATTGGCAGGTTTGTTACATCCACTTGAGATTCCGAAATGGAAGTGGGATCAAATTTCTATGGATTTTGTGGACGGTTTGCCGAGGATGAGAAGGGGCAATGAGAGCATTTGGGTGATTGTTGACCATTTGACGAAGACTGCTCATTTTATTTCGGTCAAATCAACTCGAACTGCCTCGAGTTTAGCTGAGATCTATTTAAAGGAGGTTGTCCGACTCCATGGAATTCCTTATAGTATCGTTTGTGACTGTGACCCTATTTTCACAAGTAACTTTTGGACAGCCCTTCAAGATTCGTTTGGTACACAATTGAATCTGAGTATGGCCTATCACCCACAGCCGGATGGCCAAATCGAATGAATCAATTAAATTTTAGAAGACCTTCTTCGTGCTTGTATTCTGGATTTCGGTGGTTCTTGGGAAGACCATCTTCATCTTGTCGAATTCACCTATAATAATAGCTATTAGGTAGAAATTCGTTAAATAAATTTGAATTAAATGTATATGTAAATAAACCTTTCCATAATTCGAATCTTTAATTCAGGCTAGTACTGACATGGCATCGTTCGAAGCTCTTTACGGACGTCCATGTAAATCTCCGCATGTTGGATTGAAACTGGAGACAGACTTGTTCTTGGGCCTGAGGTTATTTTATAGGCTTCTGAGAAGGTTGAAGGGATTAAGCGAAAGATGAAAACTACGCAAGATAGGCAGAAGAAATATGCTGATAGAAGACAAAAGGAGTTGGAATTCGAAATTGGAGATCTTGTGTATCTTAAGATTTCGCCATTTAGAAATGTAATTCGGTTTGGAAAGAAAGGGAAGGTAGCCCTAAGGTTTATTGGTCCTTTCCGTATATTCGAAAGGATTGGTACTCTAGCTTATAGAGTTGAGTTGCCTAAAAACTATCTGGTGTTCATGATGTATTCCACGTCTCCAACCTTCGTAAGTATATCCATGACTCGTCAGCGATAGTTCAGTCCACACAGCTGAGGAATTGGAGATTTAACCCGATCTTACCGTTGGAAGGAAGCCCAATCGTTTTTTTAGATAGGAGTACGAGGAAGTTGAGGAGTAAATCGGTCAATCTGATCAAAGTTTAGTGGAGCGATGATGATCGAGATTGTACTTGGGATATCGAGGATAGTATCCGTGCTTCCAATCCTGAATTATTTTGATTCGGGTATGCTTTCTAATCTTAACCTATCTCTTGATCCTTGTCATACCTTTGAATTTCACACTTTTCGATGACGAAAAATTTTGAGTGGGGGCGAATGTAATGATTCTGAAATTTATCGTTATCTGAACAATTAGACGATTAAATTTAATTTGATTTAAGTTGAGGAATTTAGAAATTTGAATTTAAATTTATGTTACATACAATTGGTTAAAATGAATAAAATGTGAATTAAAATTTTAAAACGGAAATTTTGAACGATTTGAAATTTAACGTAAAATCATTTGTTAATAAAACGTTGATGTTCATTTCGTCGTACTCTGATTTTGCCAGTTTCGTTTAAATAGGTTTATACGATCGATTTACGGTAGCGACAACCGATAGGGCGTAAATATCAAATTTTCACTCGAGCATTAAACGACTAGTTTTCGGTGTATTAACGTGTCTGTATCGTTGCACTAAACATAGCGGTATTTCGTTTCGCGTGTTTGGACCCTCGGGTGGTTCGGTGCATTGTTTTTGGTTCGAGTAGCGGTGGTTGCTATATATTCAGGGTTCGTTTGCTATGGGATTGTAATACAAGTTTATAATTAAGCAACTTTTTAAAAAATAATAATAATAATAGATAATGCGTATATACCATCATACACGGTTGGTAATAAAAAGAAAGAAAATAAATTTGAATTGGTATATGTATAAGTGGTGATTAAATAAAGTTGAAATGTTCACATTTGAAATAAAAATCGAGCCGAACGAATTGCTCAAAGAAAAAAATCTATCACGTGGCCACGTACGCCTTCTTCCTCTCTATTATATTCTTCTACACATAGTTTTGATAACCGGACCGCGGATAGAACCGCAATGCCCCAAGGTCGAAGGTTTTTATGGTTCGACCGGTTGAACCGTCAGAGCCGTGCATGTTTTATTTTAGACTAATACTAAAGGTAAACAGAGGATGAAATGCATTACATTACAAAATGTAAACATCCATTAGCAGCATACAAAAATAGTCGCTATGAACATGCAAGTTAATGTGTATATAATAGTTGACACCTACATATTAATAATAAAATAACATGAACATGCAACATGGTTTTATGCATAGTGCTATTAGAGGAGTTTGTAGCAGTAAAGAGCCAAATGATGGAATTTGTAGTTTAGATTTTAGTACCATTATGATTTTTGAAATATAGATTTACTTGTTTTTTTCAAAACAATACAAAAGATGAAAATGAGAGAGAATTATAGGATGAGAAAATAGAAAAAATTAAAAGAACCGCGGTTCAACCGGATAAAATTAATGGTTAGACCGCCGGTTTGAAGGTTCGACCAGGGTTCACGCATGACTAAGGTCTGATTGAGTTTTGAACCGTGATGATCAAAGGTTCAGGGTTATTCGAGGTCGAACCGAGGCTGGGTCGGGTTTTCAAAACACTGCTTCTACACATTCATCTTATATGAACAGTAAAGCTAAAATATAAATTATATATACTGCTTCTTCTTCCCAGATCCGAGAAACATTCCGCCTTTCCACCGCCGACTCCTTCCCTTTCACCGCCGCCGAACCTCTCCTCTGCTTCTTCCTTGCACCGCACCGTCTCCTGACATCGTGCATAGCCTTCAACCTCCCCTCCTCCAGCAGCCACACCCTCCTATAAAAAAAAGACAGCCAAAGACCAACAGCTCCGAGCCCTCCCCTCATCTTCCACCACCTGCTGCATCGCCGCCACGTCTAGCTACCTCCATCTCCTCCCATAGCCCCGCCGCGCCTGTGCCAAGCTCCTCCGACCTCCTCCAAGAAGCTGACTACAATAAAAAATAGAAAAAAAAGAACCAACTGAAATGCTCCCCTCCCCTGTCCTCTCCCCTGCTGCCTGCGCCACAACCAGACCACGCCCTGCCACTTTGAAGTCGCCGCATAGCTTCGCTATCTGTCCCGAGTTCAACTACCCTCCTTTCTTTTGTCCAGTCATGTGTGTGTGTGTGTGTGTATTAGTATATATTAAAAGACGAAGGAAGTGCCGTTGTCCGGATTTCGATATCGCGTGTGTAAGTGTTGATCGTGAGTGTTGATTCGGGTCGTGCCGCATCGTAAGCCGTGTCGTGGATCTATAGCGAGTTATCGCCATTGAGGTGAGTGATATTCATTCACAGCTGACTAATATCGTTATGCAAGTTAATAAAAGAAAACGGTCACCTTTATCTATTCGTTGTTGATTTAGATCGATATATATATATATACATATATATATATATATATATTTGTTGTATGGATGGATTATCATATTTGTATGTGCACATGTTGACATGAGATACACGACATATGTACGTACACTAGTGTAGAAAAATTGATATTGAAGTATCACACTTCATCCTGTTATTGATATTCACTATATTATGATCCATTGAAATTTTCCCGTCAATATTTGGATATGACTATATGTTGAAATCATGATATTGGGAATGGTTGAAATGATATATACCCATATTTCAAATTTAATTATTCCACTTGGCCTAGGTAGAAAATTAAATTTAAACACCGTTTGGTCGAATAAATTATTATTATTATTTTTTACGGAGATCGTTTGAAAATTTATATATATGTAAAAAATTTGAAATTTGAAATTATGTTTAAATTGGTCTTTATTATTTAAATGAAATTTAGGTGAAATAAGTGATTTTTATTAGTAGGTGGTAATTTAAAGATAAATGTTTGAAATGTTTTATTTAAGGAAATTAGATTTTTGGATTTAATTCCATAAGAAAATTTGATTTAAATTATAATTGTATAATTTTGTAAATTTGAAGGTATTAAAGTTAAGAATTTAAGTTAAATTTTGAGTTAGATTTAAACTTAAATCAGTAATTTGTTTGCTTATTTTAAATCTGTGTAAATTAAATATATTTGGAGTTAAATATATATATATATATATATATTAACCAAAATGGAGATTTAAATTGTTTAATAAATTTTTAGATTTTGATTGGAAAATTGGTTGGTTAAATTGTAATGGAAATTTAGATTTAAACTTGAAATAAGCTTGATTTAAGTGATCTAATTTATTTGTTTAAAATGGATTTTTTTTTTAAATTACAGGGTTTTAAAGGAAATTGAGTTTTGAAAATCGGAATGTAAAAATAGGAATTTGGAATGTGAAATTGGATTTGGGAAACTTGGAAAATAAAAATAAAATCTCGTTCATTTTTATATGAATCATTTTTAAACGATAGTTAACCAAATGCTGTGAAAACATACGTTGGGTTGTCAAAGAGACCGGGGTCGGATAGTGACATACTCTCTGTCAATCCCGAAGCCACTTTGATAACCGTGTACGCGGTGGATGATACCTAGAATGTAGTGGTTGAATTGCCGACATTTACTGGAATGAAGTAGAACGATGATGGACAGCTTTGACATTCGTGTCATAATTAAAATGACTAAACCATGAGTCTATGTCTGGCCAATGAGGTTAGCTACCTCTAGCGACGTTGATCTCTCGTATTTTACTATCATGATTTGAACTCGATTGGTGCACCCTTTATGTGTGGATTGATAGTCGTGGTTGGCCACGGATGGGTTACGACCAGCCAGAAATGGTAAACTGGTAGAATCCTACTTTGGGCATTGCCTCACGTGCCTTGTCATATTTATCCCTATACGAGCCCATTACGATTTTGGTTTAAAACTGTATAAATGTGTTAAGGTGGATCAATGTAAAGCCTTAACGCTATTTTTGATATTTATTTTACTGATAGACATTATTTATTATAATGTACACTATTATATGTAGAAAGTTTGACGGATCCTTAGGAGATGGAAAAACCCATAACATCTCTTAAGTTACTCTACATTGATTTATTAACTTACATGAGGATATTAGTTCTGACTCGGGTATTGTGTTTTTTCCATTTTGCTCGGGTCAGCCTGAGTATTTCCAGTTGAAGAGCTTGTTGTGGAGACGAAGGCATTGTTGGAGATTCTGTCCTATTTCAGTTGTTCCATCAGTTTATTTCATTATGTTAGTTAGACTCATTTGATTTCTAGTTATTTTCTTCCAATTATTTAGTGTGAGAATAAAGTAACTTATTTGTAGTTTCCTTGACTTATTTATGTACTTATTTATTTTGCGCTGCGAGATTCTGAGTTGTATTTATTTATGTGTCTGTGTTCTGTGATTGATTCTATTTTACCCTAAATAACTATCTACCATTTAATCAAATGTCCTTGTTTAAATGGTGGGTCGTTACACTTGTGACCGTAGTCATTCTGAAGATAGTGCGGACCATTTACCTATTATTTTGATTCCATGGTGACACCTACCAAGTTTTTAGCCATAAAAAATTCTCCAGTACTATTATTCATCTTCATGGAACCTCATTAAATCTCTTAATTAGACCGAATATCCAGTCTTCCTCAAGTTTCGGAAATCATTTCGTCCCACTAGGACTAGACCAAATATGTCCCTTTATAATGCATTAGTTTCAATAGTGTATATCCAACTAAAATGTAATACTTGATAACTACCTCATCTTAAGATTATCGCACATAACAAACAATATAACCTAGCATATAGTTAAATAATCACAACAAGCTAAAAAAACTTGCAAATAAAAAAAAGCAAATAACTAAAACTAACCATGTCAAAAGCCAATCAACATCACAATAAAAGCAAAATAAAATAATTAAAACAAGCATGACATAAGTTAATAAGAAAACAGTTAAACAACCAAACAAACGTTAATATTTTTTTATTTAATTGTAATTAGTATCTTAATAAGGAATAGATCAATACAAACCATTCGACCAAAGTAAGCATATACAAGGAAAAAGTCAATATCCCATACATCAAAATGGGCTATCCTTACTTCATATCTAACATTCTCCATAGAAGGGTATAACTAGACATTCCCTACAACTCATTAGGAAATATCACACATAAAAGTAATAAAAGCAACATCATCATAATGGGTGTTGGGTAAGCTCAAACCCATCTCGCCTAAGGATCTTACACCCTTTGTCACATAATTTAGTCTTGCAATACTCAAATAGAGTTCTCCAATAAATTATCTTTTTAATAACACATTTTTTAACAAACATGTCTAAAGTCTACTATACAAATCAAACATTTCTTTTTCAAATACTTACATCAGAATCAAATCATTCTCATCTTTGTAAATATTTTCATTGAGTATTTTAAGATCATATATTTTATAATACAACCTTGCTCAATAATACATTTTCACTTATATTCTCAGTAAAACTTTTTTAAATTAAATATTTTCCAACCAAAACTATTTACCCCAAAAAAAATTCTTTTAAAACATCGCTTATCAAAGAGTACTTTTTAAGTAAAAGTCCTTACAACTAAAATCAACTTTCAAACAAAAAGTTTTCCTGAATCAAAGATACTCTTTTGCAAAAACACTTTTCTCAAATAAAGATGATTCTCCCAAACTTTATTCAAAGAAGATATTTCTCAAATATAATTATTTCCATCAAATATCTTCACATATTTCCTACCAATAAAATAATTCCTCAAAATATCCTTCTAGAATCAAATATCTTTTCGAAAAAATGGCTTTTCTATAAATATTATTAAAAATAAATCATCTTCAAATTATATATTATTTGTTTTAAAGTAAGGGTTCTCACTTAATATTCATAACAAGGTACGTTTTACAAATATTTTACATCCTAATACTGTTATAAAAAATTGTTTTTCCAGAAAACATATTTTGAACCCACAAATCTTGTGGTATTTATTTAAATTATTGTTCTACAAAATCATTTCTTTCTAAAACACCCCTTAACATAATACTTCTAAAGCATTCCAAATCATAATGAGGTAAAAATAACCTTTTACCCTACATACGTGTGTGTAGGACGAGCGGTCAATGGAACCCCTATGTTGCAGCATCCCTTGTGCCCTCCTGATTTCCACCACACAATCCAATTTAAATAATCGCACTTTCTCTCTTTTCCACATCATGCTATTATTTAAATCGGAATGTGTGGTGGAAATCAAAGGGTCACAAGGAGTGCTGCAAAATAGGAGTGCCATTGAGCACTCATATATATAAAAACACACACACACATATATCTTATATATAAAGCAAATACTTGATCAACTAAGTCAAAGTGAAGCCTTTTTCGAATATCCACAAATACCCATGATCTGAACTCACACAGTACTAAAGACCAACACAACAATAGAGGCTATGTTTGTCATTTTTTTTTACCTTGAATGGTTGATTCTTTCAGCGTTCGAAAGTTACTCCACAAAGCCGCCCACGTTACCCGTTTCTTTCATTTCTCCTGTCCTGAAGAACGACTCTTCTTCTCCTAAAGTTTAAACAACGAATTTGGAAAAAGGGAAAATTAGAAGAAAGAAATAAATCTCATGAAGCAATCCACTTTTTAAAAGTAAAAAGATTTGGCTCCTCTTTTGGCTAACGTCGATAGCCAGATTTCTACCACAATACTCTATGAAACCCTATTTTTAGTTTTGTTTACCAGTTCACCCTTTTATACTTTCAACCAGTGTTTTGAAAACCCGACCCAGCCTCGGTTCGACCTCGAATAACCCTGAACCTTGGATCATCACGGTTCGGAACTCAATCAGACCTTTGTCATGCGTGAACCCCGGTCGAACCTTCAAACCGGCGGTCCAACCATTAATTTTATCCAGTTGAACCGCGGTTCTTTTAATTTTTCCTATTTTCTCATTCTATAATTCTCTCTCATTTTCATCTTTTGTATTGCTTTGAAAAAAACAAGTAAATCTATATTTCAAAAATCATAATGGTACTAAAATCTAAACTACAAATTCCATCATTTGGCTCTTTGCTGCTGCAAACTCGTCTAATAGCACTATGCATAAAACCATGTTGCAGGTTCATGTTATTTTATTATTAATATGTAGGTGTCAACTATTATATACATGTTAACTTTAATGTGTGATTGAGGTTAAAACCATGATGAAATGTTCAAGTTTATGTTATTGTGGTATTTATACGATGTTTTCAACTATTATATGTGAATTATTATCGGTCTGTATGTTTAAGATCATGTTATATGAGATATGTTGTGCTTGTGTTTGAGTAATAATATGTGTTTGGTATTTTTTATGACATGAGTCAATATCATGTATTAAACAACATGAGTTTATATTTTTCAATTTGGAATGTACAAATCGTTAAAAAA
The DNA here is from genome assembly GCA_030737815.1 of Allium fistulosum. Lineage (NCBI taxonomy): Eukaryota > Viridiplantae > Streptophyta > Magnoliopsida > Asparagales > Amaryllidaceae > Allium > Allium fistulosum. The sequence continues at coordinate 88,026,783 of CM060905.1, forward strand.
ATAAAAATGCAAGGTTTCAGCGGTTCGACCGGTCCGACCATCAAAACCTTGAACCTTGAGATACAACGGTCCGACTTACGGTTCGGTTTTCAAAACATTGCTTTCAACTGTGACATTCATAGTAAATTTGTTCCTATTGAATCTAATATATTTGGTTACTCATCGACGAAGTTTTTTCGAAAACTAATGGTTTTGCATCATCTCTGTATCTAACCGTTTTACGTTTAAAATAAAAATTACCGACAGTTGCTTGATTTCTCTCGCCGACTTTTTTCGATGTAAAGTTTCTAAATAATTAGATTCCCTATTAGATGCCAATATTATGAAATTTCCAATCGAAGATAATTATTATCCAAACATAGTTTGGAGTTTTCAATTTAGGATATGGATCTATGCTACATGGATTGACTATATTGTTGATTTTGTTTGTTTTAGGAACTTCTAACGATGCAAAAGGATCGATTTGTCATGGCAATTGTGTCTACACATTCGACATGCTGGAAATTCATTCCAACTCAAATCCAAGTATTCACTTTCTTTCAATGGTTTTTTCATTATGTGTATGAAAATGTTTAGTAGCAAATAAAACAAATATTTTTGTTCCATGAACCATTGAAACATTCAACTTTTAAGAAATTTGAATGTTGAGCAACATCATTTTGTTTTTATGCACTCAGCAGACTTTCATAAATATTAAGAAGTTAAAATTCCAATGTGATTAGACATGGAAATACATAATGATAGAAGGGGATGTGGTTGACATTCTACCTACCGGATATCAAAGAAGCTGACATTATTCTTCTTGCTCGGATCCCTTTCCCTATTCCATCATATTGAAGTGCATGTAAACTATATGTACATATTCTCAGTTTTTAGTAATATCTAAAGAAAAAAAAAAGTTACAGAGATGTGTTTGTTGACAAGTCTCCTCATCTACTTCTTCCATTAAAGTTGGAGTGAAAAGGGAAGGTATGTCATTCTGTTAGCAAAATTAAATTAGTACTGTTTTAACTAACATCAGGTAGTGTTATATTGGATCACTTGCTATTATCCAAATCTATTACTAAAATTAATCTTGAAACAAAAAGTAGAATGAAGTTTGATTTATAAATTTTCTCACTTCTTTCATTGTATCAAGTGCTCACTATAACTTGAGAGAAACATATGCGAATTAAATAAAGTGGAGAATAATGATTAGTTCGATTGAGTAAAGTCACAACAGAGCAAGCGCAGTGATGATATTTTTCTTCATTAATTTTAACAAATGGAGTTCAAATTTTAAAATTTTAATTTGTTGTTTCTCTATTTTCTTTAGATGTTTAATTATAAGACTATATTAAAGGAAAAGACAAAATAAAATAAAATGTTGGAACGATCTTTTTTATTAAGGAGGAAAGGTAGAAATTATCCAATTGACTTAGTTTTGCATTATCAGAAAGATATTCATGGTATCTTCCATTTTTATCTATGTTATAATGGCAATGAGGCTTTTTGTATAGAAGGATTTATTGATGATGTTGGTTTGAATATGAAAAATCTATATTCAAAATATAAACCATGATTTTGATGAGCATAAATATTATTGTGCACTCAACTTTATAGACAAATGAAAATTGAAACTTTGTTGTTATATTAACTCATCATTCAAACACTTTCAAACACTTTTTAAAATATGTTATGTCGTATTATATGTCCACCACAATGGGTGTTAGATTAGTTTTAACTTTGAAATGAAGCGGCTAAAATCTAAAGAAGAAGAAAATGGGTAGAGAGTTGTTTGGGAAACTGATCCATCAACTAAATAACCATTGTGTTGTTTACATGGACACTGATATTACATTTAATGTTTTTTGCTTGCAGGTTTTATATATTTTGTTTGTAAATATTTCAACATTTTTTCATTTGATACCATATATGTAGAGGATTTGACTGTGTAATTGTTGAAAGTTGGTGAATTTCTTCACGGATTCATATTCTAAAAATGTCAACAGTACTTCTGTTTTTGTTGTGATTTCAGTGTTTGGATTACGGTCGTTACATGTGTATGTCATACTATATGGTGATTATTTTTGTCAATATAGTTTGTTTTTATTTTAAGATGTTCATGGATGGTTTCCCAGGGATTGGTATAAAAAATCAAAAATTTTGAAAATGTTTATGTATACGGAGGAACTTAGAAATTTGCCTTCCAGTAATTCCATACTTGCATTCAACTTTAAGGGTGGAATACATGATTAATATTTGGTGAAAGTTTGGTTGGAATACAGTATTATATTTATGCAATAAAAGAAGGTAACTCCTTTTTTTACTGACTTTTGATATAAAAACTTACATGGTAATAGCAAAAAATTTGTAATATTAAAAAAATTATATCATCATGAAGTTAACATACAAAGTTTTTCTGCATTGATATGGTAATGGAAAAAGCAAACATCAACTTGAACTACCTATACTTTGCTTAAAAACGTGTGCATTAGTGTGGTTTTACAATTTTTACTCATATTAATCAGATTATGTTATTTTTACAAAGCAGTGTTATTTTTGGATTGATGGTGCAGTTGCATATACCATTTTAGCATTGATATTGAATTGGAAAAGTCAACCCACACATCCTTTTTAGCTCATCAAGCTGGCATTCTTTCTAATTTTTATGTACCCGTGACACTTCATTTTCTAGAAAGTTGCCTTACTGATTTGTTGGGTCCTTTTCTTTTTTAATGTTTGGCATCAATTTTGCAAAAATATCGATGATCCTATTCAATCAACCAATCGAAAAAAAGGAAAGAAGAAGAAGAAATAAAATAAAAGGAAAACAGCTTGATTGCTGCGGGCATAATTAAATATGTCTTCCGTATATGGAATTCAAAATCCACCAATTTTTTTTATTTGTTCTTTTTTTTACTTTTGCTTCCACGTGTCAACATAACATATGATATGAGCCATTATTAAATTCAAACATCCTTATGAAAGACACAAGTCAAAATTGTTTTCCATTTGTATTATATAAACATAGTATCTCTATTGGGTGATGGGATGCAAGCATCGTAGAGCATATGTCAAGGAGCAGTGACTGCAACATTTATATACTGTTAGAATTCGATGAAATGATCAATGTTGATATTGAACTTTTGATTTCAGTTTGCAAAAAGATGAAAACAGAATGATGTTTTTGTTTATTTATTGACACTTGAGTATTCTGATACAAAATACAAGTTGCGTACCTGTTACATTTATATACATACTGAATTATACTAATGGGCTGAAGAGGCACGGTCCAGACCCATTATTTACAACTATTACTCAGCAATGAGATAAATCATATTATACGGTATACCATATTTCTTAACACTCCCCCTCAAACCGACATTAGGGTTTTCATGGCGACCCTCTTCTCCTTGCGCCGCCTCAAAAAATTCATTGAATTTTCTCAGATTTGAGTGATATTTGCTCAGATCTGGATGAACTCATCAACATACTAGGCTTCTTCACATAGATCTGAGTGATTTCTTTAATATGAGAAGCACTTTCTACATCGTTGTCCACCTTTATGCTGACTTTGTTGGTAGATCTGCTGCTCTTGGTATCAAAGCTGTCAACTTTTCTCGTTGAAGCTCTGAAACTTCTTATGATTTGCTCGAATCAGTGGAGATTGCTACCACTTTCAATTCACTCCTGAATCTGGTGAAGTTTTTCTTCGACAATGCTTTAGTAAGTGTGTCAGCTCTCTGGTAAGTAGATGGTAAGTGATTTACATGTAAATTTCCCTTTTGTATCTGTTCTCTGATGAAATATAGATCTATCTCAATATGCTTCGTTCTCGAATGTAATATTGGGTTGGCTGACATATAGACTATGCTTTGATTGTCACACCATAATATCGGTTTGGCTTGTAGTTTAATGTTTAGTTCATGTAATAAAGACTGTATCCACATAATTTCCATTGTTGCACTTGCAGCATTCATGTATTCGGCATCTGTGCTGGATCTGGAGATGGTAGATTGTTTCTTTGAGCACCATGACACTGGATTATCTCCTATATATATATGCAGTACCCTATAGTTGATGTTCGGTCATCTGGTCTGTTTCCCAGTCAACATCAGTGTAGCCAGTTATATTCAAATTGTTGCATTTCCGCATTAATAATCCATAATTTGTTGTTCCCTTTATGTATCTCAAAATTCTTTTTACTGTCTTCCAGTGATCATCTCTTGGTTCCTGTATGAATTGACAAACTTTGTTAACACTAAATGAGATGTTTGTCCTTATAATTGTTAAGTATTGTAAAGCACCAACAACACTTCTGTATTGTTTAGTGTTTGTTATGTATTCTCCTCTGTTTTTAGATAAATATTGATGGCTTATCATTGGGGTAGGTTGAGGCTTGGCATTGTCCATCTTAGTTTTGGCCAGTAGCTCCAAACTGTATTTTCTTTGACTAAGAATAATTTCTGACTTTGATTTTCTCTTGACTTCTATACCAAGAAAATAGTTCAATGAGCCCAAGTCCTTGATAGAAAACTCCTTGTCTAAATATTGAACAAGACATTTGATTTCATCCTCATCATTTCCTGTAATGACAAGGTCATCAATATATATTTGAATATAGACACTGGATTTATTGTTAATTTTAATGAACAAAGAGTTGTTTGATTTGGAAGATTGGTAGCCAAGATGAATCAGTGTGGCTTTCAGTTTATCAAACCAGACCCTTGGAGCCTGTTTAAGGCCATATATAGCCTTTTTAGCTTGCACACATGATTTGAATTCTGCCTGTACCCCTGTGATTACTCCATATATATTTCTTCCTGTAATGTTCCATTTAAAAAGGCATTGTTGACATCATATTTTCTAATATTCCACTAATTGTATAGAGCAATACTTAAAATAATTCTTATAGTAGTTGGTTTAACTACGGGGGTAATGTCTCATTAAAATCAAACCCATATTGCTATGCGTAGCCCTTTGCTACAAGTCTTGCTTTGTATCTAGACACTATTCCTCAGGGTTCTTTTTTAATCTATATGTCCACTTGCACCTTATGATATTCTTATTATCTGGTGGACATAAAAGATCCCATGTATTGTTCTTTATTAGAGCATTATATTCTTCATCCATTGCTGCCTTCCAGTATTTGTCCTTTGCAGCTTGCTCAAAGGTTTTTGGTTCCTCTGAGTTTGATGCAGCAATGTATAGTTTTGGTTTAAAGATTTCTCTTTTTGATCTTGTAACCATTGGATGATCAGTTCTAGCCTGTGGTGATATTTCAGTACTTGTTTGATCATTGTCATTCTCTGATTGTATTTGTGAATTGACTGACTCTCTTTCATTAGCTGACTGTGCTTGATCCTTTGAATGTGCAGGAGTTTGACTGAGATAGCTGGGTGAGTTCAGCGATTCATGACCTGGTTGATTAGACTCAGCGAGTTGTGGATCATGGACTCCAATAGTCCTTTCAATCACCTTAGGTTGAAGGTCATCACTGCAAAAAGGTATACTAGGTATAGAAACCTTTGAGTTATATATATTTTGAGTTGTTTTAATACCTGCATTGCTAAAAGGAAAAATATGTTCATTGAACACAACATGTCTGCTAATGATAACTTTGCCACTATCATCAATATATTTGTAGCCTTTTTGATTTGATCCATACCCTATAAAAGTACATGGTTTTGCCCTGAAACACAATTTATTATTACTGTATGGTCTTATATAGGGAAAGCACAGGCATCCAAACATTTTTAGACTTTGACAGTCTGGTTTAACACCTAGTAGTTTCTCTAATAGACTGATTCCTTTATGAACTTTTGTGGGAAGTCTATTAATTAAATAAACAATAGTATTAAAGGAATCGGGCCAGAATTTCAATGGTAGTGATGCTTGAGCAAGTAGTGTTAACCCAGTCTCAACAATGTGTCTGTGCTTTCTCTTTATTAGACCATTTTGTTCAGATGTGTAGGGACAAGTAGTTCTATGAACTATTCCCTTTTTATTAAAATAATTGCTAAGGGTTTTTTACGCAGTGCCACCATCAGACTAGATAATCTTAACTTGATTACCAGTTTGCTTTTCAGCCAATGATATAAAATGTACTACTGGATTATAAGTTTTAGATTTAGCTTTCAGAAAGTATATCCATGTATATCTAGTGTATGCATCAATGAAGGATATATAATACTTTAAACCATAATCTGAATAAATTGGGGCAGGTCCCCATAGATCAGTGGCAACCAATTCTAAAGGTTTTGAATACTTAGTTAAAGAGTCATTAAAAGGTAATTTGTGACTTTTACCCATTTGACAGTAAGTACACACATATGGCAAAAGAATATCACCAAATGCAATTTTATTTTCCTCAAGTACTTGTTTCACAACATTTGTGTTTCGATGACCAAGTTTATAGTGCCACAAATCAAACAGACTTTTATTCTTTTCTGACTAAAAAATTTCAGTCATATTATAACACTTCTGATTTCTCTCAAGTTTGCTACTGTTTTTAAGATTGAATCTGTACAATCCCTTGACTGCTTCACCCTGCAAAATATTTTCATTAGTCGGTATGTCTTTAACTAAGCAGTAATTTGGATAAAATTCAAAGTATACATTATTATCTTTTGCAAACTATGACACACTCATAAGATTTTTCTTCATCTTTGGTACTCTCAATAAATTATTTAGAAATAATTGTCTTGTGCCATTAATACAAGCATTAACAGTGTGAGTAATATTAATTGACTCACCATACCCCATGCATATAGACTGTTTACCTCTATACTCCTTGTTGCCAAGATTTAAATTGTCAAGATTGTTTGTTATGTGATTGGTTGCTCCTGAATCTGGGTACTAGCTTTCATCATGTATGTGTTCTGGTCTTGTGATTGTACTTTGGTTGATTTCACCACTACTGTCAGCATGATTGCTAGAATCCGACTGAGTTTGAGCCATGTTAGCACTAGCACTTCCATTTCTTTGATGTTTTGGTTCTGGTTTGGTACATAACTAGCATTAAACCTGAAATAACACTTCATAGCAGTGTGACCAAATTTCTCACAAATTTGGCACGTTGGTCTGCTATTGTTATTATTCCATCTGCCTCTGCCTCTAGATCTATTTGAGTAGCCTCCCCTTTGATATGATTGACCATGCTTGCTTTGATTTTGTCCTCTGTTCCTTGAGTTGATAGTGTAGTTGATAGATAGATCTGTATCTTGGGGTTTCTTATGATTTATTCTTGCCTCATGTGCAAGAAGTGTGGCATGAACATACTGTATAGGTGGCAAACTTGGTTGAGATGATACAACTGCAACAACTGCTTCATATTTCTTACTTAGTCCATTCAAGATGCTCATACTTGCTCCATTTCACATACTTTATGTCCTGCTTCTTCTAACATGTTGCAAATGTTATTAACTTGTGACAAGTAATCCCTCATAGGTTGATTTCCTTTAGTAATGTTCTGCAGTTGTCTTTTATAGTGCATAATCTTTGTAGCAGACTGAGTGTTGAATATCCTTTCAACAGTAATCCATATATCATTTGCTGACTTGCAGCCTATAACTTGTGACAATAGTTTTGTATCAATTGATGATAGGAGCCATGAACTTATTAGTCTATCTTGCCAATAGAATTTTGTGTATTCCTCGTTGCTGATCATCTTATTTTGTGGACCAGTGATAAATCTTGGGGGAATTGGAATTGAGCCAAAAATGAAGCCTTCAAGGCCATATCCTTGCATTGCTGTTTCAACTTGTAACTTTCATAAGAGATAGTTATCATCCTCAAGATGTATGGTGATCAGCTGACTTAGAGGACTGATGACAGTTTTGATCAGATTCTCTATTGCATCAGTGAGAGATTGCTGCTGGGGTTTCTCAGTATTATCTGAAGTTGCTGAAGCATTATCTCCTTCAGACATAATGATAGAATTCTGGAACAGATACTAAAACTTGATAATTCAGATGAATTACTGATTCAAGATTGCTATAACTGGGGCAAAAACAGGTTAGTTACAGCCAAGATTCAAGTGATGAATCTGTTTAGATGAATCTTGGTGAGGCAATCACTTTCTTTTGTCTTTGACTGCTTTCTTGAATTTGTTTTCTGAATTTTCTTGCTTTGAATTTGCTTAATTCTTTAAAGAATGGCTTGTTGCAATCAGAAATCTGACTGATTTTTTGGTATGGCACCTGTTTTTCATAAAATAGAAAATTCAATAACTAACCCAAATGATGAGATTTCACCTGATGGGTTAGAGGCTTTCAAATGATGATAGTTTTCTGATGAAACCCTGATTTGAGCAACTTTGAATTCAAAACTGTTGTCGTTGGGCTTAAAGAGAACTTGATTTTGATGATCTTGAATTTAGATGCTATTGCCGCAAGGCCTGGTAAGCTCTGATACCATGTTCGAATTCGATGAAATAATCAATGTTGATATTGAACTTTTGATTTCAGTTTCAAAAAGATGAAAACAGAATGATGTTTTTGTTTATTGATTGATGCTTGAGTATTCTGATACAAAATACACGTTGCGTATTAGTTACATTTACATACAGACTGAATTATACTAATGGGCTGAAGAGGCACGTCCCAGACCCGCTATTTACAACTATTACTCAGCAATGAGATAAATCATATTATACGGTATACCGCATTTCTTAACATATACCGATTACTGAGATAATGAGTTGTCAATGTCATCTCAAAGTGCTGAAACATACGATTAGTGCTTTATTTTGGAGTAGTTATTTTCATTGAATATTTGGTGCTTGGAGTAGAAAAAAATGAGTGGAGAGCATATTATTGTGGATGTTGTGCTGATCCTATGTTAACATAAAAGATTATAATTCTTTTGCTTTCTTTACTTGAAAAATGATAATAACTCATCTTATTCTTCTTCGTCTTTTACTTTCAATGTTGTTTATGAAATGTCATGCGACGGCATAAAATATTGTAATTTGGACACTTGATCTTATCTACTCTCTTTTTTAAAATAAAAATTAAAAAAATAGACCAAATTTGTCGTTCTGCTTTCTTTCCAACTCATAGTTTTACCATCATGACATGCTCTTATTAAGCTATTAATTAGAATTTAGAATTTGGAATTTGGAGAGACTAATGGAAATATTGGCATTAATCGGAAATTAGAGACTCATAATTTTCTACGTTCCAAACTACCGGAAGCACTAACTAAAATATTTGTTAAATTTCTCTAAATATTCATGTAATAGTTAGTTACTTTCTTTATCTATTTGATTATTTTCTAAAATAACTCGGTCTCATTCATATTTTGATAAACGATTGTTTTATCCATGTACACGCATAAATAAAAGCAACATTACAAACATGTCAAAGTCATTTCATAAAATCCAAACAACCTCACAAATAATGTTTTTTTAATATCAATTCCTTCTACGCACATACCAAAGTACTCGTGTGTGTATTGGAAATTGGTTCTTTATCGATGACATGAAAGAAACATTGTTTAAATCGCATCCTTGAAAATCCTCAACAAAGTAGTAACGAAAAAGAGTGCGACATTGAGCAACGTTATCATAAGCAAGTAAAATCCTCACAAAATATCCGCTGTATATTAGGTTGGAATTCGTGCTTCGCACATGGATAATTGTCGGGATTAAAGTGTCGGTGGGTGGGCGTCTTCGTTCATGTTAGTTACATGTGTTGTATTATTATTTATGGAATAGATATTTTGTAAACTACACCACACCATTGTGTCGTTTCATATCAGTCTTAAGGTCATTATTGGTGATTATAGTACTTGTAAATTCTTAACATAATTCATAGTACCATAACCCTATCATTGTTTTTTAGCACTTATAACCTTTAGCTTATGATACACGTTAGAATGATTTTTTAGTTAATTTATCTGTTATCTTTAAGATTCTTTTCAGGGTATTTGTCTATTGTTGTTCCCAAGCAAATATGGATACAAGAAAATTAGAATGAATATTTTTCTTCGCGTTAGTATTATACTTCATAGTGCAACAGGCGTTATTGTAGTCCATGAATTATAAGTGCATTCTGAAAGTAATCCGTTTTTAAAAAATGCGTTGTTTAACTTAAGGGTACTCATTGTTATTATGGTTATGAAGAACTGTTTGTTCACATATTATCCGAAACTCAAAACCTTGACTGAGAAATAAAAGGCTCGCATATCTTGACTCAAAATCATATCTCAAAGAAAACAGCAAAGACCTAGATGAAAACCCGTTATTCACGTCACGATAAAGCCCATCTAGATATACAGACTTGATTTATAACTACACTAATATAACCGCACAACGGTGGAAAAACCAACCGTTGGATTATATAATTTTAAAAGAAAAATACTTATTGCATTTTTATACTAATTTTAGTTAAATGTTAAATTTAAATAATATATTGGATAAAAATTATTTGCATTGCTAAGAACACAAAATAGAATGCTAAAGAAAAAATGTGTGGGGTGTGTGTGTGTGTGTGTGTATATATATATATATATATATATATATATATATATATATAGAAACTGTGTTATTTAAAAGGAAGAAGACGAGGAATATGTATAAATATTAACAAAATAAGTGGACTAGGCTGTTAAAGTTTGCATCCGACGCGTCAATGGATACTTTCAAAGACGGATAATGTCATATCCGCATTCAAAATCATTTTCGGATATTCGATATCTACACTCACGGATACAGACAGATATCAGATAATTATCCCATCCACCAATGACAGCTAAATTAAGAAAAATAAATGAAATTTTTTAATTTAAAATGAACTTTTTTCTGTCTCATTGAGCGTTAAAGCGTTAAAAATAAACAAATATGATGATAATAAATATTTCTGAGCAACCAATATGCATTTGGTGTGTATAACATAAGCCTCTAACATAATAAAGCAATAAATAATATATTTCATTGTACTAAAATACGTGTAATTTAAACTATAATGTTAAAAAAAACCGGAGGATAATTTTTGAATGCGGATGTGTTTGTATTCACGTCCTCGTCCATTTTTTCAGATATCGAATATTTATCCGTTTTTCAAATACGGATGCGAATAAATTTCAGATTGTTCAGGTTTCATTGACAGTCCTAATTTGAAGGGAGGATATGATAGGAAAAGAAATCAAACGGTTGTTGATGTCAATCGTTAAAAAAGCGTCGGACTCCAACGTACCTTCTCACACCATTCCCCCAACGGAGATGTGAACAAGGTTAACACCATTAGAGCGTTCGACGTGTTCCCAACATGAACGGGCCAAACGCCACCTTTTGTAAAAAACATCTTTGAAATAATAGGAAAGCCTTAATTGCTGTTACTGACCATTCAAAATAACTAATTCATTCACTATTAAATGACTGTGAATAAAAGAGTCATCCAAATAAAAGGATAGCCAACTCAGAACCATTCAAACATGATTTTTTTTCCCTTAACCCAAACGATCTGCCTAATATAACTGGATATTCGAACATCTCTTTCCTATATATAGATTCGAATGTCAAATCTCAATATTGGATGTACAGAAAAACAACAATAAAGTAAGTAAAAAGGAGCATCATGCTCTTATAAAAAGCATCTTGAATTCACAGTACTCTGTCATCTCTAGTACCTATTATCCAATCACCACTGCCAGTTCTACTCAACCAACCCTAAATTGCATATTCAGAACAGTTGATCTATAATTAACAAACTACTTATATCACTAACTAATCCACACAGCATATCAAACATCACCTAACCTATAAATCCATTTTTTCGTCTCAACACAATAGGGGGTAATATTAGAAAGAGCATCAACTAGCTTTATACTCATCCACAAGCATCTCGCAGCAAGTAGCATTTTAAATTATCATACAACAACGACATTCAAGAACATGTACAGGCATAGCGTACCAAATAGATATATATATAAGGTTGAATAAGAATAGGAACGTATCTGCATTCACCTGACTCTGAGAAGTGTCCTTGATTTGTTCTTCATCATAGAAGTAGTAGGAGTCAACTGCAGAATAGGCGGTAAAACATATCCACGTTCATGATAGATCAATGCATCCAGATGACATCGGAAAAGCACCAGATTGAGATCAATGGTAATGACACTAGTCTGAAATCAATTCCACTGAATTTTATATCTAGCGGCAGCTAGAGATTCGTGGCGACACTTGACTAGAATTGACGACAGTATGCAAACTTCAGATCGTGGATGCCCAATTAGATAGGGGTGACGTTTCATAGCTAATGGCAGCTCGAGTTTCTGGTACGGTTTCATCTCTGTGATAGCAACACCAATCAAAAGCTAGCATTCTTCGTTCACTTATGTTGCTAGATGCTTACAGGGGTTGGTTTGAGATCAACGTTTGGCACATCATAAAGCGAAACATAGAAGATAAATCCTGCACTCCAAACATCAACATTAGGCATATAATTTTATGTCATAACCTCAGGTGCCGTATAATAAGGGCTGCCACAATCTCCTTGAATCTCTCTATTACATTATACAAACAAACATAGACAGTAAGAAAATCAATAATTACCATATACTAAATAGTTATTTTGTTTGTTTTTAATTTTTATGTTTTCAAAACCAGTAGAACATATTCATGGCTTGAATATATACCTTTTATAATCGATGAGGCCAAATCGGGGATCTGCATGCGACGTTAGTAACTGCGGCGATAGTAGGGAAAGTACAATAATATTGGTAAACTAAAAAAATTCATATAGAAATATTATGGTAAAATTAACCTGTATATCATAACATATTGAAACCGACCTTTGTTTGAAACCATCTATTGGTGACACACAATTAATATAACTACTTGAATGCTCATTTATATTCAGTATTCAGATAAACACTATCATTGTGGATATAATCATCCTAATCAAATCACATTATAGTTGATCATACAAATTATTTATTATTTTTCCATGTTTAAATAAGTATTCAAAAGAACAATCATTGGTCTCAGTTCACAGTAGCAAGAAAGAACCAGTTTATTGTTGATGAATGATGATAAAGAACCAAACAAGTTGATTGTTATCTATGAAGTTCACAATAAACTTTAAAAATCCCTACCACCTGCATATTAAATAAAAAAACAGAGGGAAAATCTTAGTGTGTTGTGTATGAAGTCATAAGTTAGAACCATACACCCTTGGGTATGCAATTCATTGAACAAGAAAATGAGGTAACACGATAGGTTGAATTCTTAACCAAAATGAATCAATTTAAGATGTTGACTGTATCAATAAATTTGCAGTTTCTCAATAAAGTGTTAGGTGATAAAAATGTTCCAAAACAAAACACCTTCACAACAAATTTATAAGGGAAAAGGTAAAATCATCCAAATATATAACAATTGGTGATTGTGGCAAAAGCTAGGTCAGCAGCAGGCCATTAAAATCCTACAACCATTCACTTTAGCTCTGAACATGTAGTGGTAACTTCTTTGAATTCAATATTTAAATTATATCATCTTCAAAAAAAAATATTTAAATTATATTTCGATTCCTACATACAATAAAAACATAAAGTAATTGAAAATCGAAGTTTTACAAGCAGTTGTCCTAATTCCAAATAGATACATACTTGCAAGTACATGTTTTTTGACTAATAATTTCAACAACGAAATCAAAACATATATGAAACTGTGTAAAAACCTGAGGTTTGTCGAATTTGCTTTAGTCTCTGGAACGTCTGTTAGGTGGAATTAAAAGAGTGTTTTTCACTGATGTGGATGAGAAATTTAATGTAAAAAATAATTTTGACATGGAGTAGAAACTTTAACTCAACATCACTCTATTACTCATAAAAAGAATTTGCAATTTACTCATGTTACTAACACAAAATTTCAAGAAATTTTAACTCAACATCACTCTATTACAGATAATGAAGAGCAAGCAGGTAGAACGTCAAAAAATTGAAATTCGTGAAAGTTCACTGCATCGAGGAAAACTCGTTATGTCATAAATTATACGTATATGGTAAGTTTTAGCCAAAACATAAGACAACACAAATTAGACTTACATTCTCCTCTATGATCTTTGATAGTAAATGCTTCAATTTTTGCCTCGTGGACACGAATTCCTTCACAAAACCCTGATGAAACTTTTAGCCCAAGCCTAAACTTTCTACTTCGAATCCAACTAGAATTGACAGTAAAAGCTTGTTTGCAAATTACAATACCAACTACATAAAAATTAGAACAAAAATTAGAACCTAGAAGATGAAAAATCCAATATCAATTAGACTGGACAAATACCTTTTCAAAAACAAGCAACAATAGTCAGCAAACAATCGATCACTGTGATGTGCCATGCGGCTCGGCTGTGCCCTAGCTTTGTTGAGGAGTTGCCATTCGCAAATCGAGTAGTCTCGTCCTGTTGGTTTTTGATACGTTTGAGATTTCAATCCATTTAGGTTTTGATGCGTTGATTTGGTTTCGTTCTTTTTCCTTGAGAAGAATTAATCGGAAATTGAAATTTGAATGGGACACTCGAGGCGAGATATTTTTTGCTACCAAAGTAAAAGGAGGAAATTGAAAAGTAAAAAGAGACGGAGTAAATTGTGCAGAAATACGAGGAGAAGGAGACGAAGGAAATCTTGTGTTCATAAATCGCGGAGGAAAGCGCGGTGAGACAGTAAGCATGTTTTCTTGGCTTCAGAAAAATTGATTTTGGCTAGTAGAAGTAAGCAAACCTCCCTACGGTCGGTTTGATAAGACATAAAATATAATTTCAATGCTTTTGTTCGGCTTGAGAAGAATGCAACCAAAGATGGAATCAAAAAACATCGTGGTAGTAAACAGAAGAACCAGCTAGCTAGAATCTACCTAGAACCAGATTAAATTTGTATATATTATTACACTATACTAAGGTGGGAACCAAGATTCAAAATTCCGTTTTCCGTTTTTGTTTCGGACCATGACAAAATTTAAAATTTCGGTTCCGTTTCGAAAGTTTCGAAGATTCCGCTATAATTTCGGTTTCGAAATTCCAATACTATTCGCTAAGTAAATATGTTAATACTAATATAAAGTACCATTACAAACTTAATACAAGCTTCAACAAAAAATATACAAAACATATATAATACTAAATTATATACAGCTCATATAAATAATAACCCAGCCCCAGAAAATACTTTTGTATTGGACATCTTAAGCAGGCCCAAGTATGCTATCCAGCTATTTCATTTAGAATTCAAGCGATGAATTATAACTACTCAGGCCTTCTCATCAACAACCCGTTATATCTTTTAACATTCAGCAGCCACCAGTAAGAATGAAGAGGAAAACTAGGGTTAGGGCTTGAAACGAAAAAGGAAGAATACACGAAACCAATAATATACGTTCGTCGACTTTTAATCTAAGGAGAGTAGAAATTTCACCTAGTTTCTTTCGATTTTCGATTGCTTACTCCCGCTCCTCATTTTCTCACAGTATCTTGCATCAGTTTTTGTTTTCCATTTTGATTTCTCGTTTTCTTTCTGATCATCATTTTACTTCATACGAGCTTATTTTTTCACCTTTCATGCCCGAAACCAGATTCTTAGTCATATTCCGTTTTGGTGTTGGTCGGAACCGGAACGGTGATGTAGCAGCGGATAACAAAAATGATGAAACGGTGAAAGTAGCAATCTGTGAATTGAAGAATACCAAAGGCCCAAATCCGTTGATCCAAAGATGCCGGATTCTAACTATCTCAAACACATTGATCGCGCACGATACCGTGTTTAAAGATCTACAATTCTTCAGACGTTGATCAAACGCACTTGATACCGTGAATTGGCTTCTACGATCGTTGATCCGAGCGCACTCGAATGCTGAAAGAGGAGATAGGAGATTACACTCAACTACCAATGTAAGAAGTGGCACAAAGCACACAAACAAGTTTTATTCAAAATCAACTAACTATTACAAATGACACCACCCGCCTATTTATAGGCTTACAACTCAACACTTTCATCACAACACTTAGGTCGTGAACGACCTAACACCTGCGACCTAAAACATTACAACACAATACATCACAATGCCTTCACCGACCTAACATAGGTTGCCAACGACCTAACAACATACACGTTACAACACAGAAACGACCTAGTTACACACGGCCGACCTAACCAGGTACGACCTAAGACTTAACAAACATAAGAAAATTACAACATGTGACTTATCATATTTACACATAACGACCTAAAATACAACACACACGACCTATCTCCATGCGACTTAAGTCAAAGCAGCATATGTGGCACAAGGTCGTTAGCTCGCTCGAGCGACCTAAAGAATAGTGGCAACAAAATCAATCCAGTTTCAAGATCCTTCACGCGACCTATCTTCCAGCGACCTAACATCCAGCGACCTATCTTTCCAGTGACCTATCTTCCCGCGACCTAACTTAGGTCGTATCTCTTCTCCGCGACCTAACATAGGTCATAATTCAGACCTCGCGACTTAGCTTAGGTCGTAACTCGTCAAAGTCGTCACTTGGAAGGTCGGAGCGACTTAGGGAAATGAGTAACTCGTTAGGTCGTTTGAGCGCCTTATTCCTTAACTCGTTAGCTCGTTCCAGACTGTTATCTTCCTTGTTAGGTCGCACGCGACTTAACAGCACGTTAGGTCGCTCGCGACCTAAGACTTGGTCAGTTTGGGCTGCATCATCCTCCCCTGGTTGGGAAAAATTCGTCCTCGAATTTGCTCTCTCCTCTTCCATAACAAGCTCATCCCCATGATACGGAATCAAGTATTTGACGTTAAAAACGTCTGCAGTGTGAATATCATCCGGCAATTTCAACTGGTACGCATTATCATTGATCTTCTTCAAAATTTCCACTGGGCCAATTTTTCGAGCTTTCAACTTGTTGTAAGTTCCTACAGGAAAGCGATCTTTTGTCAACACGGCATAAACCAAGTCACCTTCTCTGAAATTCACACTCCTTCGCTTTTTATCTGCCAGTTGTTTATACTTTTCATTTGCCTTCTCCAATCGTTCCTAAACGATTTTATGGCATTCTGTCAATCCGTCAACAAAATCAACAGCCCGCTTAACTGTCCCCTTCGGTTGTGGCACTATCGTCAAATCCAACGGACCCTTTGGCAAGCTTGAATATACAACTTGAAATGGACTGTAACCAGTACTTCGATTAACAGCATGATTATGTGCAAATTCCGCCTGACACAACTTCATATCCCAACTCTTCAAGTTATCTTTCACAAGACATCTCAATAAATTTCCCAATGATCTATTCACCAATTCTGTTTGCCCATCTGTTTGCGGATGATAGGCGCTACTAAAATTCAACTTCGTTCCGACCATCTTCCACAAACTAAACCAAAAATGACTTAGAAATCTAGTATCCCGATCAGAAACAATAGATTCAGGTAGCCCATGCAATCGATACACCTCTTTAAAGAATAATTGAGCAACACAGATGGCGTCAGCTGTCTTCTTACAAGCTATGAAATGCGCCATCTTGGAAAATCTATCTACCACCACATATATGGAATCATTCCCACGTTGAGTTCTCGGTAACCCCAAAACAAAATCCATACTGATATCAACCCATGGTCTAGTCGGTACGGGTAATGGCATATACAATCCCGCATTCGTCGCTGTTCCTTTGGAAACTTGGCATATATGACATCTTTCCACAAATCTTCCAACCTCTTTCTTCATAGAAGGCCAAAAATAAGATTGAGTAATCAATTGCAAAGTACGATCTCTACCCACATGTTCTTCCTCATGCAACTCCTTAACAATCTTCATTCGTAAGCTGCACTCTGGTATGCATAATCGATTTCCCTTAAAAAGAAAACCATTCACCAATACGTACTCATCCGTCTTCCCCTCCTTGACTTCATCTACAAGCTTCGCAAAGTAATGATCATCAACAAACAGTTCTGGTAACACATCAAACCCCGTCACTTCAACTTTCATTGTAGTCAACAAATGATTCCTTCGACTCAATGCATCTGTCACTCTATTCGTAATTCCCGACTTATGCTTCACCACAAATGTAAACTGCTGCAGGTATGCGATCCACGAAGCATGCCTGGCTGCAATTTTGTCCTGCCCCTGCAAATGTTTCAGTGCTTCATGATCAGTATATAGAACAAATTCTTTATGGAACAAATAGTGTCTCCAATGTTTTATAGCTTGAACAATAGCATAGAATTCCACATCATAAGTATTATATCTCATCTTGGCTCCTGATAGCTTCTCACTGAAATATGCAATAGGACATCCTTTCTGACTCAACACTCCTCCAATCCCAACCTTTGATGCATCAGTATGTAACTCAAACAACAGCTGAAAATCTGGCAATACTAGAATTGGTGTTGTCGTCAAAAGTTCCTTGATTCTCTCAAAAGCAAATCCTGCTTCCTCTGACCATGAAAATTGCTTCCCCTTCATACAATCAGTAACTGGTGCCATCACGCTACTGAAGTGTGGAATAAACCTTCGGTAGAATGATGTTAAACCATGAAAACTTCTAACTTCTGTTATCGTCCTGGGTTGTGGCCAATTTGTGATTGCTTCAACTTTATTCTGATCCACCTGTATGCCTCCTTCAGTTATAATATATCCCAAAAATAAAACACTATGCGTCATGAACACGCATTTCTTCGTTGCAGCATAAAATTGTTCCTGTCGCAATATCATCAACACTTCTCTCAGATGATGCAAGTGTTCTTCTGAGCTTCTACTATATATCAGTATATCATCAAAATACACCACCACGAATTTCCCAATGAATGGTCTAAAAATCTGATTCATCACCCCCATAAATGTACTAGGTGCATTCGAAAGACCAAACGGCATAACCAGCCATTCGTACAACCTTTCTCTCGTCTTGAATGTTGTCTTCCATTCGTCCCCTGGTCTAATTCGAATTTGATGATAACCACTTTTCAAATCAATTTTCGAAAAGATAGTAGCTCCACTAAGTTGATCCAACAAATCATCCAATCTAGGCATAGGGAATCTATATCTCACTGTAATCTTGTTCAGGGCCCGACTATCAGTACACATCATCCACGTTCCATCTTTCTTCGGCACTAACAAAGCTGGCACTACACAAGGACTTAAACTTTCCTGTACACGTCCCTTCTCAAGAAACTCTTCCACTTGCCTTCTCAACTCCTCGTGTTCCTTTGAACTCATTCTGTAGTGTGGTCTATGAGGTAACACAGCTCCTGGAACAAGATCAATTTGATGTTGAATGTCTCTCAACGGCGGTAACTCCATTGGTAGCTCCTCAGGAAATACATCGTCAAATTCTTCCAGCACTGGTTTTACTTCTTCAGGAATCTCAACCACTTCATTACTCTCACGTCCAATCAACAAAAATACTTCAGGCTCCTCTTCGACTTCTTTAACAAACTCCTTCAAAGATAGCAAAGTTTTAAGTTCTTCAATCTCCTCCAACTTGCTTTCTTCGTGTTGTCGCTTCTTAGGAATTAAAGTGATTTTAGTACCTTCAAACATGAAACTATAACTGTTAGTACGACCATCATGTTGCACAGCTCTATCATACTGCCACGGCCTCCCCAGCAACAGATGACATACATCCATATCCACAACATCACACCAAATTTCATCTTTGTATTTCTTCCCAATCGAAAAATTAACACAAGCTCTCCGTCCAACCTTCACTTCCCCACCTTTCCTCAACCAAGCTAACTTGTAAGGTTTCGGATGCTTCTCAGTTTTCAATGCCAACTTCTTCACAGCTTCTATGGAAATAATATTGTCACAACTTCCTACATCAATAACAAATTTGCAAACCCTTCCCAAGATAGTGCACGTTGACTAAAAGATGTTACTCCTCAACCAGCTAGTCTCTTCCTCTTGCTTTGGTGTCAAATAAGATCTCTTCATCATCAATGAATACCCTTCATCTCCCGACACATTTTCTTCCTCCTCATCATGTAGTGAATTAGAACATTCAGCTTCTACCTCCTCATCCTCTGCCTCAGCAACCATCACTCGCTTCTTTGGCTTTGGACATTCATTGCTTTTGTGACCAATCTCTTGACAATTGAAACATTTGATACCACTATTGATCCTGGTCTTAGCAACTTCATTAACAATAGGTTTTGCAACAGCCTTCGAAACATTCGCATTGCTACTAGCCCCTTTCATTGGATTGTTGGAATTTGTAAACACACCACCACCTCTCCTTCCTTGCTTCTCCCAAGCTAGAGCCTTTTGATGTGCTTCAGCCACAGATCTGGGATCAAACATATTCACCATATCTTGTATCTGCATTCTCAACCCTTCAACAAATCTAGCGGTCAACTGCTCCTCCGTCTCCATAATATCATTCCTAGCAATAAGTTGATAGAACTCATCGGCATAATCATTAAATGACTTTGTTCCCTGCCTCAAGTTCTGTAAACGTTGATACATAAGAGATTGATAATTGTAAGGTAAGAAAGTAGCTTTCATCAATTTCCTCATCTTCTCCCAAGATTCAATCTTTGACTTCCCCATTCTCTCCCGTGTAAGTTTAGTTTGCTGCCACCATGCCATAGCTCTCCCTTTCAAACGAGTAGCAACTAACTTCACTCTTCGATGCTCGGGAACCTCTTTAAAGTCAAAAATTTCTTCCACATTAGACAACCAATCCAAAAATTCCTCCATTACCATTCTACCCTTGAATTCTGGAATTTCAATTTTCATCCCCGATTCCCATCGTCGATCATCTTCAACATCCCGATATGCATTTCGCACTTGGTCTCGATCTCGCGAATGAATACTACATCTACTACCATCTTCATAAAAAACAGAGGTACTTCGATAATGATCTCGACCACCCATATCTCTATGATCACGCATATCTCTTCGACTTTGTCTTTCATCATCACGGTATGGTTCATGTTCAAACTCACGTGGAGTTCTCCTCTCTTCATCTCTATACTCATGATGTTCTCTTCTCATTGAAACTGAAGATTCTCTTCTTCCTCGGAAAGATTGCGGCGACACCCTCCTCGCTTCCGTAACCGATGGCGAAACTCTGTTTCCTCCATGGTTCGAGACTGGCGACCTTCTCCTTTGTCCTTGGTTCATATCATTCATCAGTTTCTCTAACTTCCCAATGCCTTCATCAAACTTTTCATTGATACGTTGTTCCATTTGCTCGGCTTCTTCTCTTCTATACAACGCTTCAACATTCTGATGGAGATTAGCTCTTCTCGGCGGCATTATCAAACTTCAATTCTCGGCCTTGATTCTCAAAGCGATGCACGGCTTCAACCTCTAACCCTCGGCCTTAATCTTCAAACTCTTCAATAAGAATTGGCTCCAAGACTTGGCTTAGCTATGATTGGCTAAGTCTAGCTTTGATACCAAATGATGCAGCAGCGGATAACAAAAATGATGAAACGGTGAAAGTAGCAATCTGTGAATTGAAGAATACCAAAGGCCCAAATCCGTTGATCCAAAGATGCCGGATTCTAGCTATCTCAAACACGTTGATCGCGCACGATACCGTGTTTAAAGATCTACAATTCTTCAGACGTTGATCAAGCGCACTTGATACCGTGAATTGGCTTCTACGATCGTTGATCCGAGCGCACTCGAATGCCGAAAGAGGAGATAGGAGATTACACTCAACTACCAATGTAAGAAGTGGCACAAAGCACACAAACAAGTTTTATTCAAAATCAACTAACTATTACAAATGACACCACCCGCCTATTTATAGGCTTACAACTCAACACTTTCATCACAACACTTAGGTCGTGAACGACCTAACACCTGCGACTAAAACATTACAACACAATACATCACAACGCCTTCACCGACCTAACATAGGTCGCCAACGACCTAACAACATACACGTTACAATACAGAAACGACCTAGTTACACACGGCCGACCTAACCAGGTACGACCTAAGACTTAACAAACATAAGAAAATTACAACATGTGACTTATCATATTTACACATAACGACCTAAAATACAACACACGCGACCTATCTCCATGCGACTTAAGTCAAAGCAGCATATGTGGCATAAGGTCGTTAGCTCGCTCGAGCGACCTAAAGAATAGCGGCAACAAAATCAATCCAGTTTCAAGACCCTTCACGCGACCTATCTTCCAGCGACCTAACATCCAGCGACCTATCTTTCCAGCGACCTATCTTCCCGCGACCTAACTTAGGTCGTATCTCTTCTCCGCGACCTAACATAGGTCGTAATTCATTCTCGCGACTTAGCTTAGGTCGTAACTCATCAAAGTCATCACTTGGAAGGTCGGAGCAACCTAGGGAAATGAGTAACTCGTTAGGTCGTTTGAGCGCCTTATTCCTTAACTCGTTAGCTCGTTCCAGCCTGTTATCTTCCTCATTAGGTCGCACGCGACTTAACAGCACGTTAGGTCGCTCGCGACCTAAGACTTGGTCAGTTTGGGCTGCATCAAACGGCATGGTCGGAATCCCGAAGTTTCGGCCGGAATCTTGAACCTGGGTGGGAAATAACCATAGTAAAGTCAATACTAATTAAAAACCACCTTTTTTGCAGATAAAAAATTGCAAGTTTTAGCAATCTTGTTCCTAGTATCAATTTCCACCAGGTAATCCAATGTCTTAGTGTGATACTTATCATTCTCAAATATTCAGAGTGAAACAAAAGAGAAATGGGGAGAGAGAAGAAACATAAAAATAATGTCCAACCAATTACCACTAAAAGTCTAAACAATATTAAGCACATTGAAGTGAAACATAAGAGAACTTAAAGTAATTAAATTCATTCATAATCCATTAGTTTTAAATTTTAACATTCAATGTCGTTTATTATTCTAAACTTACCAAGATCATGTATATTTTACAAATTATTTAGACTTAGACACACTTCAAAATCGACTATCTAACAACATAGATCTATGTGCTTATGTGTGTACGTATATAGTAGATAGCCAGTATAAATATACACATGCAAAGATATTTGTATGCACACAAGCACATAGATCTATGTTGTTAGATAGTCGATTTTGAAGTGTGTCCAAGTCTAAATAATTTGTAAAATATACATGATCTTGGTAAGTTTAGAATAATAAGTATAACCTATTGGAATAGACAAATGAAATAACAAAGCATAAATAGACAGTGGCAATTCAATACATAGTTATGAAGCATTTAAAGACACAAACTAACAAATTGGAAACAAATGCACACAAAGTCCAACTTCAAATTGATTAAAAAAAAAGCGCGCATGGCTGGTTGTAACGACCCGCCTTTTCGACCATCGAAAGTCGACATCGTATACGACTACTATATTCAAATTTCAAACATCCGATCGTCGAAAGGGAAAATTGGTAGGGTAAAATAAAAAGAAAAGAATAGACAACATGAAAACAAAATCTTACAGTGAAATCGATAATGTATAATATAACAAGAACAGTAAAATCCGTCACTCCAAAAATACAGAGTATATCAGAATTAAAAACAAATCATATCAGCTGGACAGTTATAAAATCTCGACCTTACAATTGATGATGTGAATACTATATAATACAACGAGAAATAAAACACTACGATAGGTGAACCTCGAGCTCCTCTCCAAAATCTCCATAACACCAAAGTCAATCTGGGAAACTACACGGTCTGACTCGAGCATTGTTCGCGCCAAAAATGGTCACAAACCACGAATGTTGTGAAAGCACCAGTGTATGAATACAAATCAGCAATATTCAAACACAAATCTCAGATCTAAACAAACAACAAACAGCAATCCAGAAATAACGAACAAAAACACGAGATTTATAGTGGTTCGGCTATCTCCGGCCTACGTCCACTCCAAAGTTTTTATGGTTTTATTGCTTGATGTTTGAAGATTACAATTTCCTACTGCGTAGTACAACAGACTTTATGATTATAATCTGAATCTAAGGCAGCAATGGTGATCTGGAGTAAATCTGGCAGAGTCTGGGCGCTCTTTAGTTCTCCAAATTATCCGACCCCCTTTCTGAATGACCTGGGGGTCTATTTATAGGTGTAGGAGGCTGATATTTTGCCTAAATTGAAGGGAGACCAGTTCTGGCACGTGAGGGGGCCCACATGCCCGCTTTCTGGAAATCCGGGCCCACTTTGGGATCGATTCGAAGCTACGTTCGAATCGATCAAGAAATTGTCCAATCGAGCTGAAATTTGATGTGAACATTCTTCAACATGTGCTCAAGCTACTGTGAAAATTTCATAGCATTTGGACTCGTAGATCTCGAGTTATGATCGATTCAAGTTGTGGTTTTCGCGAGTGCTGTTGCGTTCGAATCCATTGGTTCGAATCCACTTCCTTCGACTCGATCAGTCACGTGCGCATCGATGACGTGTCACGAAATCCCTGGAGTCGATCCACCTTTGTCGCTGTGTTGAACGTTTCTTCCCATGAGTTGCGCATACTTCACACTTTTAATCATGCTTTGTACCTCAGCTTGTATCCATTCTTCGTGTTCAGTTCGTATCCATTCTTCGTGCTCAGTTCGTATCCTTTTGTTCATTTCCTTCGTATCAATCGATTCGAGCATGATCGATACGAACATTGTCCCTGAGTCCTTTGAATCCATGCACTCACCCATCCTTCGTATCCATGACTTCTTATCCATGAAGCCAACTCCCTACGCATCCTTCTCGAATGCCTTCTTCGCATCGATCCACAAGCGATCGATACGAACTACCCAGCTAGAATCCCAAGACTGTTACTTCCTTTTCGTATCGATCCAATGCTGATCGATACGAAGTACATCCGCGTATCCACCTTACCAATGCAAAGTACATTGATTCGAAGTAAACTCCATGCGCCTATCTGTTTAATCCATATCCATTGCCATCAAGCCAAAGTCCTCCAATCCTTCCTACCTGATCGATACGAACACGCCGTTCGAACCCTGTGGATCGATACGAACTCCATCAATCTGAAGCGATGCCGATCGATACGAATCGTATCGATACGAAGTGTGGCAGACTTTGATCGATGCGAACAGCATCGATTCGAACCGTTATCATCGATACGAAGTGCATCGATTCGAACGAGTTTTCACATAATTTGACCCATCCATATCTCGAACATACGAACTCCGATCGTATTGCAAATTGAAACATAGCCTCTCCTAACCTTGATTATCATTCCCAATCGATTCTGCCTTGATCGGAGCTTGGTTAAATTCTGACGACATCGATCACAACCTTGTCTCTAATCGACTTCCAATCCTGATACCCATCCTTTCTTGTCGATTAGTTTGATATTCCGACTTTGACCAAAAAGCGGGATAACATTTGCCCCCCAAAACATGCCTTCTGATAAGAGGGCGTGTTTTGAATAATTCCGTATTTGATATCCAAGGTCCATAGCCAATCCCATGTCCATCCGAACTCGAAGATCGAGCCTTTGATCCATTCTTATCCAATAGCCAACAGCCGAACCCAGGACCTCTCCGGGTCGTTATCCAAATCCATAACCTCTCTGGGCTCTTGCCAAGCGCAATCCCCACTCGACGACCGTGGTCCAGTGTCCCTGGACGTTGATCTAACCTCTTCGGGTTCTTGCCGAGCGCAGTCCACACCTGACGACCGTGGTCCAGTGTCCCTGGACGTTAAGATAACCTCTCCGGGTTCTTGCCAAGTGCAATCCACACCTGACGACCGTGGTCCAGTGTCCCTGGACGTAAGTAATGCCGTGGCTTAAGTCCTAAGCCGAATTCTGGTCACTCCGGACCCTTGCCGAGCATAGTCCATACTCGACGACCTGAATGAGTCACTTTACCGCGTTCGGGCAGAACGACTCACCCCTTGCCAGGCATAATCCATACCTGACGACCGTTTATCAAAAACCAAAAAGAATCCAATCAAGATCCAATCCAAAATCCAAATCAAATCGGAAAACCAGAAATCCATATCAAAAATCGAAACCATCATCCAAAACGGAGAACAATCATCCGAATGAATGCCAAAACCAGAAAAATAAGCAAAATCAGGAGTTCAATCCAAACTCCAAAAACCAAACCAGAAAACTAAGTGTCCAATCCAAAAATAAAAGACAGATTTCGCAAACCATGGCTTTGCGGTTTATCATCACTCAGAGCATGCCTAGGGGCTATCTCCGTCCCCATACATGTGTAAATGACTCGGTTGCTCGTCAATGGTTTGTTACTTATTTCATATTATCCTGATCAATTGATGACCAATCGACCATTATTCCTGTGCCTCATATCCTCATGGTTTGAGGTAGACGGTGGTTGCTCCTGCTCCACCGCTGCATTCCGAGCCCCAACATACTGCCTCAACTGTCCATTCCTCACATGCTCCTCAATTATGTCCTTTAGGTGCCTGCAGCTATTGGTATCATGCCCGTCCAAATCGTGGAAGAGACAATGCTTTCCTGATGCCCTCTCCCGCTCGGATGGTTCTCTCCTAGCCGGCCTCCGGTAAGGAAGGCGATTCCGAATTTCCATGTATATCCGCTCCTGTGTCTCGTTTAATTCTGTGTATGTGGAAAACCTTGGATCCTTCCATCGTTTCCTAGCTTTTTCAGAGTTTTCGTCCAGCTTCCTTTTTCCTTTATCTTTATCCGAGCTTCCGTCGGATGGTCCTCCACCCCCGGTCACATTCACCTCCTTTAGCTTTAAATCCATACATGCGTCTTCTTGCCGAAGAAATCTTTCAGCTTCGTGAAAGAATTCCCCGAGATCCAGTGGTGGGTCTCGTACTAAAGATACCTTAAAATCTGAATCCTCTCTGACTCCCGACACTACCGCCATCAAAACCATCGATGGATCCGGCCGATCCACCGAAGAAACCGCCGCATTAAATCGAGTTAAAAATGCTCTAAGCGATTCATCCGTTCTTTGCTTTACCGATGTTAACGTCATCACGTTCTTAGGTCTTTTGATATGAACCCGAACTGTCCCAAAAACCTGTCCACCAATTCCTTCCAATTCCTGATAGATCCTTCCTCCAGCTGCCTAAACCACATTGCCGCTAGGTTTGTCAAGTATAAAGGGAAACATCTGGCCATCACTTCCTCCGATGCCCCCAGCACCTCCATGTGTCTAGTGTATCTCATCAAGTGATCAGTCGGGTCAGCCTTTCCATTATATACTTCCACGCTAGGTAACTTGAACTTAGGTGGATTCTGAGCCATCCTGATTTCCCGAGCGAACGGACTCCTGTTCACTCCTTCCAAGTCTCTATTGATCGAACCTCCACGCATAGTCTTCCTAATGATTTCCATCAATCCAGCATTGCCTGTTAGGTGTTGCCCCCCATGCTCCCGAGGGAACTCCGACACATATTCTTCATGTGGCTCATTAGCCGCAACGTTGGCTCTAGCCTGCTGAACTCCTTCCAAAGGTCCTTCTGCGTTGGATCCTGTGGGCCTGCCCCCAAGCCCTTGTTGATTGCCTTCCGGTTCTGTATTCTGTCCTCCATTGGGTTCCGCAACCCTAGTTCCTTGTTCCACATTTGCAGTCGCTGTAGTTGGTCCAAGGTTCTGTGTTCCTGCAGCTCTCATCTGCTCGAAGAAAGTCTGCATCATATCCTATTGACTCTTCAGCAACCTCTCATGCAATGAATTTGCCATAGCTTCCATTTCGTCTCTCGTAATGTAAATCGAAGCTTGTCCTTCTCCAGCTCCGGAGGATGCCTCTTGACTTCCTCCCTGTTGGCTTCTCTCAGCTCTTTGTCTTGTTTGTCGAGTCATTGTAGGGCCAAATCGGAATCCTTAAAATTTCAAATCTAAACTTTGAATCTGGTGTAGCGGGTGCTAGTTCTTCTCAGTGAAAGCACCAAAGTGTTCGCGCCAAAAATGGTCACAAACCACGAATGTTGTGAAAGCACCAGTGTATGAATACAAATCAGCAATATTCAAACACAAATCTCAGATCTAAACAAACAACAAACAGCAATCCAGAAATAACGAACAAAAACACGAGATTTATAGTGGTTCGGCTATCTCCGGCCTACGTCCACTCCAAAGTTTTTATGGTTTTATTGCTTGATGTTTGAAGATTACAATTTCCTACTGCGTAGTACAACAGACTTTATGATTATAATCTGAATCTAAGGCAGCAATGGTGATCTGGAGTAAATCTGGCAGAGTCTGGGCGCTCTTTAGTTCTCCAAATTATCCGACCCCCTTTCTGAATGACCTGGGGGTCTATTTATAGGTGTAGGAGGCTGATATTTCGCCTAAATTAAAGGGAGACCAGTTCTGGCACGTGAGGGGGCCCACATGCCCGCTTTTTGGAAATCCGGGCCCACTTTGGGATCGATTCGAAGCTACGTTCGAATCGATCAAGAAATTGTCCAATCGAGCTGAAATTTGATGTGAACATTCTTCAACATGTGCTCAAGCTATTGTGAAAATTTCATAGCATTTGGACTCATAGATCTCGAGTTATGATCGATTCAAGTTGTGGTTTTTCGCGAGTGCTGTTGCGTTCGAATCCATTGGTTCGAATCCACTTCCTTCGACTCGATCGGTCACGTGCGCATCGATGACGTGTCGCGAAATCCCTGGAGTCGATCCACCTTTGTCGCTGTGTTGAACGTTTCTTCCCATGAGTTGCGCATACTTCACACTTTTAATCATGCTTTGTACCTCAGCTCGTATCCATTATTCGTGTTCAGTTCGTATCCATTCTTCGAGCTCAGTTCGTATCCTTTTGTTCATTTCCTTCGTATCGATCGATTCGAGCACGATCGATACGAACATTGTCCCTGAGTCCTTTGAATCCATGCACTCACCCATCCTTCGTATCCATGACTTCGTATCCATGAAGCCAACTCCCTACGCATCCTTCTCGAACGCCTTCTTTGCATCGATCCACAAGCGATCGATACAAACTACCCAGCTAGAATCCCAAGACTGTTACTTCCTTTTCGTATCGATCCAATGCTGATCGATACGAAGTACATCCGTGTATCCACCTTACCAATGCAAAGTACATTGATTCGAAGTAAACTCCATGCGCCTATCTGTTAAATCCATATCCATTGCCATCAAGCCAAAGTCCTCCAATCCTTCCTACCTGATCGATACGAACACGCCGTTCGAACCCTGTGGATCGATACGAACTCCATCAATCTGAAGCGATGCCGATCGATACGAATCGTATCGATACGAAGTGTGGCAGACTTTGATCGATGCGAACAGCATCGATTCGAACCGTTATCATCGATACGAAGTGCATCGATTCAAACGAGTTTTCACATAATTTGACCCATCCATATCTCGAACATACGAACTCCGATCGTATTGCAAATTGAAACATAACCTCTCCTAACCTTGATTATCATTCCCAATCGATTCTGCCTTGATTGGAGCTTGGTTAAATTCTGACGACATCGATCACAACCTTATCTCTAATCGACTTCCAATCCTGATACCCATCCTTTCTTGTCGATTAGTTTGATATTCCGGCTTTGACCAAAAAGCGGGGATAACAAGCATTATGATAAAATAATATCTGGATCAGTCTGGAAATACTAGCGTGAGAAACTCAAATAATGGATAACGTTATGTAAGACTACGCCGTCAATGTGGAACTAGTTTTTACCTCATAAGAATAACATTCATACATGAAAGAGATAAACAACAAGAAACAAATCCAAATAAGAATGGGCATAAATAGTATTAGAAACTAGACTTGAAAATGAAAATTATCCGAGTAAAATCTAAAATGGACAGAATGGATCAAACAAGATGACAGTCCAAAATTGATAGAGTGGACAAATCCAATAATTAAACACCGCGAAGAGTGATTAACTCTTTCCGTTGCAATTAAAGAAAAACGGATTCAAAGGTTCGAATCAAAAAAAGGAAAGAAAAATTTCCAACAAAAGACTAAGCGGGTGCATCCCCCTTAAAAGAAGCATACATTTAGAAATATACTTGAAAACCCCGGGAACTTCAAGCCGGACCCCGCTAAACCTTACCGAGAATCCGAGTATTTCACATCTAAATGCGCAAAACCGAATCCAACCTAGAGTGGATATGAAAATATCATAATGGGAGCAACTCCGCATAACTTGGCCTCCAAAAACACGCTTTTTGATTTAGTCATTTTCGACAAAAGATAACAAAGCTCAAAGAGCAGCAAATCATTTTTAAGGTGACGATACACCATGAAGAAAGCTGAATCTTATAATTAATAAATTAACTATCAGAGATAATTAAAATGATCGTATATGGAAATTAAATAACATATATTTAGCACTACTCATCGATTCCAAACAAGTGTTATCTCTCGGTTGAAGATAAAGCTAGGCAAGTTGAGATAGTTTTACCTCTAAGCATCGTCTTGACAACATTTTAACCTTTGATATAGAAACGAGTCCAAGCCTCAACGTTTAGCGTTAAAAATATGACTAGATCCTTTCCATATAAGCGACATCGTTTACGGAATTACTTGTATATAACCGAATCGAACTTTACTTTTTAAAACTGAACTTGTGCTTGATTTCCATATTATAAATATCGGTAAAAACACTACAAGAGCGGCTTCATTTAGGGACGGCTAGATGGCGTTAGCGGCCGTCGCCAGCCGTCGCTAAAAGCCGTCGCTATTTACCTCATCGCCAACAAAGAAAGCGACGGCTTTAGTGACGGCCCCGTCGCCATATTAGCGACGGTTAGTGACGTCTAAGTGTACACGTGATAAAATCCTAAAAGTTGAAAGCTGCCGCAAACCGACACCAGCCGTCACTAACCTAGAACCAAAATGCCGTCGTCAACCGATGCTAATTGGGAACAGGCAGCCGTCGCTAAATTGGGAACTATTTTCTGCACAAACCTTCTCCTTTGGCCATCCAAACGCACTAATCTCCATCCACCTCATTTACAACACATATATACTCGGTTTCACAACTACTACCAGTGCAAGAATCGTATAATCTCATATATATTACACATAATCAAATATATAACACAAATATCAATATTTACACAACCATTTCGTCAACCAACACCAATATCTCATCAAACTACAAAACCATACCTACAAACAAGTTCATCAAACAAAACATCCCAACCAACTCATGTACATCAAATAAAACATCCACTAATCCATAAAACAACCCAACTAACAAACAAGTATCAAATCCATAAATGTAACACATGTCACATATGTACAAAACAAAATGATCAAAATCCATCAGAAACATAGCCATACCTACTCATCATCCTCATCGTCGTCATCCTCCCCCAGCATTGTCCCATGCTCAGCTAAGTATGTCGTAATATGCTCGTCTAGCTGCTGCGCCAACGCCTCACTCTTTTGCCAATCATTGATCTCCGCTAGCTGTTGTTTCAATTGAACTATCTCCTCTTCAGCCTGAGATCTCCTGTAGGACGACTGGATCATCATGGCCTGTAAATTATTGATAGTGGGTTATAATTTATGCTCAATATTAAATATTGCTTATATATTAGTTAATAAACATTTTACCTTTTGATTTCCGAAACTGTAACGCCTATTTCGCAAAGGAGGGTCAATCAAAGCATCTCATATACTGTTTGACTCCTCTAAGGTCAACTGATGGCCAATGGATTGCGCCACTCGAGCATGCTCTGTGTCATATATCTTTCCTACGATCACGAACAAAATTTTGCCACAATAAATATTTAATTTAAAAGCTTTTAAGTTTGAAGTAAAAAAATTAAGCATGTTTATCATTATTGATAAAGATTTATCGTCTGTCCATGTAACAACCCATAAATTTTAACGGCTTTTATAACGTAATTAACTGAAATTTTGCTTGAAATTAAACAATAAAATTTAACAATGAAAATTTGGTATTTGGTACGCGTCTATTTAAACATTGCAAATGGTAGATTTTCATTTGAAGATATGGAAGTTAGTTCTGTAATTTTCAATTTCAATTCAAAATCAGTTAATTTGATGAAAATAAAATGTTTTCAAAATCTAAATATTTTTACATAATAAAAATGTAGACTATTTTCTGAGTGAGACGTCATATTTCGTTTCGTCAAATTCGGACTGCTCTACCTCCGTTTATCTTATTTTCAGCAAATTTGCAGCTGTTTGGCAGCGAAATATCGACTTCTGATAGGATGATTGTATTGCTCATATCTGTGAACCATTCTGTTCGTCTCACCGTGCTGATCTCCACAGTATATTCATTTGTGCATTTCGGTGTCCGGTACGCGACGGAATCTGAAAAATGGTGAGCCGTATCTATACCCGTCGGCTCACTGTTTTGAGCAATTTCCCATTTGTTTTCATATATTATTTATGGTTCCTTCATTCTCTTCTCTTTCATATGTTCTATTTCTGTTCGTTCATTGCTTAAATATATATATTATAATATATAGCATATATTTTCTGTAGCTTGCATCCATATTCACCTATAACCTACAGTCCTCCTCCTCTTTGTCTAACATCTCGCCAACCGCCTGCTTCACCCAGGCAAACCCGACCGCATCTCCCCGCTTCCATCTCTCTCCTCTCCATTCCTACGCCCGCCATCATTTTCTCCAATCACCAAACCCAATTTTACACCCATACTTGCATCCTATATTCTGCCGACTACCGCCCTCATTCACTTCAACTCCCTCCAAACTCGCCCTGACCAAAAGCTTCGCCACTAAAGACCCGACCTCGCTCTGTTTCAGATTCCAGCAGCTCCGCCATTTTCTTCCTCCACAAACCCTTCTTATCAGTTCACCACATGCGCAGCCAAACCCTTCAGCCGCTTGTCCACCCTGTGTACTTCCCTTCCCACCCATGCTTTGTTGGCAACCGAGCCCAGACAGCCACTTCTCCACAAGTCAACCGATCCTTGCCTCGCCCACAGCCTTCTTTTATAAGAAAAATACTAGTGAGTGGCCCGTGCTACGCACACGGGCAGTGTTGAATCTAATATGAAGATATTAGAGGTATGTGTTGCATGTGATGTCAAGGGAAAGACATGAACGCAAATACAACCGCATATTAGAGAAAGAAATGTGGAAATCTTGTCATTAAGGTGACTAAAACTTAGCAACCTACATAATCATAGCATAAATTAATATACAAATAAATACATTTCAGCTTATTCTTCTGTCATTCTATATTTACTACATTACAAAAGCTAGTTCTATATTGAATGAAATGGAAACTATGCAAGGTTAGTGCATATTAATATTACAACTGATGATACCTTTATATAAAAAGATTTGGTAATCATAACTTTAAATTAGAAGATATGAAACATTAAAATTAGTTACTTAGTTGACAAAATTTTATACTCTATGATATCCCAATAAAATTGAAGCTTATCAAGTCTAGAACGGTCATGATGCTTTTCCGTTATCTTTGAAGTAAATAATTCACAGTATAGTAATATTATTGAATTATCAAACATAAGCTTTGAGACATTGTGCATTATTGAAGTAACTATTTTCTTTTTTCTTCTAAAACACAGTATTATGTATCAACCAATCTCGGTCGAATAGAGAAGGTCACTTGGTGATTCATCACTATATACACTGTTAAGTTATGTATATATACATCATATAATAAATAATGTACAATTCTCAATAATGATTACCATCGTCTCCTTTTTAGCGTTTAAAGTTATCTGAAGATTTAGAAGTGAAAAATTGATGACTTTATAAGTCTAAAGTAGAAAGTTATTACAATGATTATTAGAGTAGCGTTAGATATGTAACTACCAAAACAATATAAGGAAAGGCACTTTTTTCTTTCAAATGAAAGAATTGAAAAATATAAACTAATTATACATTCCAAAATTGTTATGTTTTCTAGAAACCAGGACTAAAATTCGTAGAAGTGGAAAATAGAGTTAACATGGCTCACAAAAGTACACCTACATCTTTTCAGAGCTTATCGAAAGGTTAAAAGGTACTTACATAAATGCATACATGAAATATAATGATTTTCCTATAAGAATAATAATTGTAAGTCATCTCCTTTATGGTCACATATGGATTAAAAAGGAGAAGAGATATTAGTTATCATAAAGAAATAAGAATACATGTAAGGAATGATATTGCTGATTTAGGTAGTGGATAAAATATAAATTATTCATCATAAATTCATAATTATTTATACATGATCAAGAAACCTATAAATTATACTTTTTTAGGATAGTCGAACAAAGACTTCAGTAACAGCCTTAAATCTCTTTTCATCAACTATGAATACTTGCAAAAAGATGAAAAACATGAAACTTAATTAACCATGATTGAAACTATCAAGTTAAGTGTAAACCTATATTACCTCATGTGATCAATCAAGTGAATCCCGGATGCCGCAGATGGCTAAATAGTACTGCCATGCTTGTTTTTGCATTTTTACACCTACAAATGCAAACAATCCTCGCAAATGTTATCTCTAGAACTATTTTCACATAACCGAACATTAAGTGTTAGATGTATGATTGAAGTAAAAAATAAAATAATCATCTTGCTTCAAACCCAAATTGCCAATGTCCCGTATCATGTATTGTCATTCTCTGTTCTAAGATAATAAACAAAAATTTAACTGTTAGTCATGCACATACTCAGTTTATTAGTCACAATCATAAACAAAACAACATATTTTCTACAATTACATACTCGTATAACACTAAAATGTAATACTTGATAACGATAATCATAATATCCAACAATAGTTCTATCCTAATTTGGTCTGTCATTGGCACACCCTATGTATTCCTGATATTCTGCACCACCTAATCATTGTATGTCACACTATAAAAAGTTAACCAATTCAATATTTCTCTGTTTCCTACTCACTGAGTTATGCATTATAAATACACATAGTGCATTGTAATTAAAAGAAATATCGTATAGAATTTTAAATATTATAGTTAACTTAGAAAACATTTATTTTATCCCTTAAGTAGTGAGCTCCAGTTACAGTCGAAGTAAGCAGAACCTGCCAAATGAAATTTTAAGACAATGAAAAAGCCACAAGGTAAATGATTAATTCTATAGGAAAGAAAGATAACTAACAAAAGTTTATTGTCTCATTTGCATAAAAAGGTGAGTACCAATAAGGAAAAACAAAAATTGTCTTAAAAATAATTAGATAAAGATTCAGTAAAGTCATCATACAAAAAGGTGATAATTTTTTTAAACAATTCAAATATTAAAATAGATTCAAAAGTTGAATATAAAATATTCAAATTTTAAAAAGCGGTTCACTCTGTTAAGACATAACTTTCAGGTAACTCAGTTTAACTTGTTAAGTAATTTGAAAGTTGAAAACAACAGATAAATAACTTGTTAATTTCAATGTTTGAATGCACCAATTGCCAAAGCTACATAAGGTTATTTCCACGTTTACCTATCCTTATGTTCGACTTAGAATATGTTAGCCATAGGCTATAGTGCTGCCAAAGCGTCCATAAACTGAACCTTGTTCTTTAATCATATAAAACTGGGCATGACTTATTACACTTCCAAATCAGATATGATTCTAGAGGGTTACCTTAGGAGATTTGACTTGCATGGGAAGAATATCTATCAAAAGGACTCGAAACTTAAAATTTTAACATTCCTCATCAACTAAAAGCAAAATAACTTTTGACATTGCAGTTGAGAAAGAAGAAAAAAAGACGCATACTACCGCATGTTCCATTAACAAAAAAGCCAAAGTAGCAATAGTAGGCCTCTTTAATTCTACTTGGAGCAAATTGCTTCAGTGTCATGCATATTTACACCTAATATAATGTTGTAGTAGAAGTCTACGGGTTATAAGAAATGCAGTCATTGTCTTGTGTACTAAAAGTGGAAAGGGGTATGAAACAATTAGTTAATAATTTTTCAAAAGTAAATAGCAATCCTAAATATGTATTTACAGCAACAATTCACATTATCTATAGAAAGAGGTATCTATAGAAATTTAACTTTAAATTAATGCATACTGATTGATATCTAATTTTGTAAAACGACTTCTTATCGTTTACATAAACTCATATAGGTTGTTGCAGTCGTACTAAGCAATAATAGTTTACCTACCAAAATAATGTATGCACGTCAAAATAACTTACTAAAGGAATATAGCGATAGATTGCAAAAAGTGTTGGAAGAACTCCAATCTAAAACAAATCCAGCCTTTTTGGAGAATAAACCTATAAAACACATACATTTAAATAACTGAAATCAAATAAATAATATCCATAATACAGCCAGTAGATAGAACATTTTAAAATTAAATTGGACAACCATCAAGGCTGCTTGTGATAGATCTCAGTCGTATCAAAGTAAAAATAAAATAAAAGGAAAACTATGAATAGAAGTTCAATTTTACACCATTTCAATAATGGCAGGATACTGATTGTAGTTTGACAATCGCAATGCATTTGCAGGTCTGCAAAAGTGGTCAGTGTACGTGCATATACATACGGACAGTCGACATAAAATAGTTAAGTCTGCACGAACTGGTTTTATTTTCAATACTGGTTGTGGAACCCATTATATTACAACTTGGAAAACTGTTTCACCAAATGAATTATCACTGCAGAAATTAGTTGGTTGGCAGGACATATATTTTAATACATATAATACATACATACATTAACACATAACAACTCGTACAATGCATTGTTAGAGCTACTTGATTGGTGCTTCCTTATACTGTACACAAAATAACATTAACATATATGCGCTGGTTAAAACCAAAGTAAAAGTTCCCTCAATAATTTGCATTTATGTATTAAAAAATGAAATAGCTAAAGGAACTTGTGTAGTGAAAGTTTATGTTAAAAAGAGCGTATTTTTACGTAATGGATTTAATTGATATGATATTTTAACTTTTGAGCATAAATTTTCTCAATGCGATATATCAGGTTCAAAAAACTGTAGTTTGATTGTAATTGATTCGAGGTGTACATGAAATTGCATGTATGGTAGCAGTAGTTGGTTCAGCCACAAGCAACTTAGATTTGCTATCATGTTCCTAATAGATCAGTAACATGGTTAAACGGCATGTAAAAAGTAATTTCGTCCTATAAATATTTATAGTAAACAGGTAATGAATATCAAATGTAATAAGACGGGTTATAAGAAATGCACTCATTGTCTTGTGTAGTAAAAGTGGAAAGGGGTATAGAACAATTAGTTAATAATTTTTCAAAAGTAAATATCGATGCTAAATATGTATTTACAGCAGCAATTCACATTATCTACAGAAAGAGGTATCTATAGAAACTTAACTTTAAATTAAGGCATACTGATTGATATCTAATTTTGAAAAACGACTTCTTATCGTTTACATAAACTCATATAAGTTGTTGCAGTCATACTAAGTAATAACAGTTTATCTAGCAAAATAATGTATGCATGTCAAAATAACTTACCGAAGGAATATAGCAGTAGATTGCAAAAAGTGTTGGAAGAACTCCAATATGAAACAAAGCCAGCTTTTTTGGAGAATCTATTACTTTATATTAAAGCAGGAACTTCCCCAAACTAACGTGGATTCATATCCTTTTCTCATTTCAAAATACTTCATTGTTTGCTTCCGCATTTTTTTCCCATACTGAAACAAAGTAGCATTAAATATCCAGACCATTACATTTTTTTCACGAATATTTTATATTTAATTGGCTGTCTATATAAATGGATAAACCGACAATTCGAAATATAGGAAGAAAATACATATTTTTTGTAATTTCTTTAACAATAACAAAATTCTCGAGCTTTACAGGGGTGTAAGTAAAACAGTTTCGTTTAGTGGAAAGGAACATTGTAACATAGATCTAAGCTATTTAGAAATATAGCCAGTAATCCATTTTAAAATAGTTAGTAAATACATAGTTACAAAAATGTGGCTACTGATGCAGGTGAAAACATAGTACAACCAACAAAATTAAAAAAACAATGTATAACATGTACTGCTATTTGCACAAATTAAAAAAGGGATCAAACTACAAGCAAACAAAAAATCTCTTCCTGAAGGGCATCTAATTATAAACATGCAGTTCCATTTTAGACAAATTTACTACTTGCCAATGAATTATAGGACTCCCTGTAGTTTGCTGTTGCTCTATGTCATTGTGTATGAAACATAAATGTTATCACATGTGTGTTTTGGAAAAGTAAATATATTATTCTAGTTTCCCCGTCTTACTATCTCTTCCCGCAAATATAAAACTTTTGAAAATCAGATAGCTTCATTAATGTTACACCCATATAGTTCATTAAAAATAAAATTTGCAAGACTGTGAAAAAAATCATTAAAAGTTGGAAATATTCCAACGGAATTGGTTCAGAAAATGGGACAATACTAACACAAATTGGCATCATCTCAACTTAGTGCACAAATAGGAGGTCAAATCACACATCGTGGAAGGTCAAATTATATAATTACCTCCAACTAATATTTACACCCATTTATGTGTGAATGTATTATGAAGTTGACAAATGACACATGATCTTATTAAATAGGTCAACAAATATGCCTGCTTTTTTGAAGAAATAACTAAGAAGTGGTAGTCAAACAATGTTTTACACATCTACCTATCACTATCACTATTCACTGACGATGGATATAAATCAAGTTGTTAAAATTTCTTAGAACAGTAAGACAATGCCTGCACCAGTCAAACGAACAAATGAATGAAATTGATGATGTTTATTACAGTGGGAAAACAATTTACAAATAGGCTGACACCACTACATCCTGGAATCAGAGTTGGTGAGTCTAAATTAAAGATCGATAGACTTAAACATGGAAACTAAATCATCATCGTCTTGTGAGTAGTATTTGAGAAGATAATACCTGTGGTTGGAATTGAGTTCATCGAATCTAAGTTGACATCATGGAATCAGAGTTCTTGAATGTCAGTTAAAGATGGAGATTAATTTAAAAATGGAAATTAAATCATCACGATCTTGCGAATAATCATTGATAACGATACTTGTGGTTGGAGTAGAATTGCTTAATTTGAGTTGGAGATTGACAGTAGGCTGAAAACAGAAGCGAATAAACTAAAACGGTTTTGAAAATTAGAGAGAAAGTGGAAATGAGTTTAAGAAATTATCAGTTGAGGAAAAGAGAAACTACACTTTGGGGGAAAGTGGGACGTGTGTACTTTTTGCTGTATTAAAAAAATATTATAAGATGGAACAGGAGTGCGAGATTTAGAAATGAGGAGCAACTGTAGATCCACGTTACCTGTACAGCCGACCGAGCGGTAAGGAGGAGGATGGGGGAAGAGCAGGCCGTAGTTGGTTCGGCACTCGGCAAGAAGATTGCCAGAACGACACCTGTAGCTTGGAAAAGGCAGTTCGTTACGGCTGACGCTGGCGGGAAAAGAGTCGGACGGTGTTGACTATTTGGTGTACAGGGCTAACATGGAGGTGGGGGAGGAGGCGATGATTTGGAAGAGGAGGCGGGGAGAAGGATGGAATTCGGCAGTACGGTGTTAGGGAGGAGAGAGGGCAACGAATGGAAAGAGAAGGGAGTTGGGAGAACGTGGAGCAGTTGCAGATGAGGTAGGGCAAAAAAATAAAAGCGGAAATGGATAACTAAGTGGCAGCATGGGGAAAAAAATGCGGAAGCGCACAGTGAAGTATTTTGAAATGAGAAAAGGAAATGAATCCACGTTAGTTTTGAAAAGTTCCTGTTTTAATATAAAGTAATAGATTGTTTATATAAAAGGGTATTATATTTTTTATTAAAAAAGCTCTGTCTTGGTTCTGTGCACTGCTCATATTTCATAATATGATATAGTGTTTCGAGCCTAGCATTCTTAATTGTTTTATACATGTTGTGATTTATGAAGTTAAATTCACTTTGCTTTATTTGTTATATATTATACTATAAGGAAGTTACTTATATGATGATATATATATGCACAGCTTATACATATAAGCTTACTGGTATTTTTGATTTTGGAAAAATCTGAAGTTCTAAATTGGTTGTTTGTAAGGTATGAGTTTTATATATTTTGTTCTATAAATATAGATTTACGTAAGTTATATTATATGTCAGTTTATATATATGTTATCCCAACTTTTGGCAAAGTCGAGATACCCAAAGATTAACTGAAAATCAATGATTATTAGTCATGAACATCGATTGTGCATCGCAGGTTCACCACGGATATCGATGAATTTTGTCCGAGTCCGGATCGGGCTGCAATTGATAAGACATGCCAAGCAAGGTCAGATGAAGCAACATTCCAAATTTCGAGACAATCCGAGTTTGTATGCTCAAGTTATCGCCGATATAATATGGAAGAGGTATGCTATGGTTCGAATCGATCAGAGCCAAGCCCTAGGTTCGAATCCATCATCCCTACATTACTTCGAATCCACGAGAAGCACCATTGCTTCGACTCCATCAACACAGAGTACTTCGAATCCACCGAGCCACTTCGCCTCGCAACCTTCAGGTTGAACACCTTCGTATCCATCTGGGCTCGATGGTTCGTATCCATCACTCAAACCCATGAAGACCTCTTGCTTCGTACCTATCAGATACTCTGCTTCGAATCGATGCAAGGGTGGCGTGTTCAAATCCATTAAGTGCCTTCCTTCGAATCCATCCGGCTACGTTTAACTCTGTATCGATCGAGACACGTTGGCTATCGATACGAAGTAGGCGCCATTCGAATCCAGGGATATTTGGTGTCTTCGAATCCATCGAGTCAAGGCAGCGAAGTCTCCGGGACGACTCGATCTAACTGGCGACAAAAGCGGATCGATGCAAGGTTTGCGCTCCACGTCACCATCTTCACGTGCAGGAGGATCGATTCGAACGAATCGATTCGAGCATATCGATTCGAACGACTCCAGAGTTCTAAAAACACCAACTTGAATCGATCATAACTCGAGTTCTACAAGTCCAAATGCCATGAAATTTTCACAGAAGCTTAAGCACATGATGAAGAATGTTCACACCAAATTTCAGCTCGATTGGATGATTTCTTGATCGATTCAAACCAAGGGTCGAATCGATCCCAAAGTGGGCCCGGATCTCCATATTTCGGCCATATGGGCCCCATCACGTGCCAGAACTGGTCTCCCCTCATTTTAGGCGAAATATCAGACTCCTACACCTATAAATAGAGCCCCTAGTCATTCAGAAAAGGGTGTGGGATATAATTCTGAGTACTAAAGAGCGCCCAGATTCTGCCAGATTTACTCCAGAACACCACCGCTACCTTAGATTGAGACTTAGCATATAATTTCAGTTGTACTACATAAGAAGAGATTGTAATCATCGAGTGAACATCAATAAAATCATCAACTTCAGAGTGGACGTAGGCAAGATCGCCGAACCACTATAAATCTCGTGTTTCTGTTCATTATTTCTGAATTGTGATACTCTGTTTGCTTAGATTTGAGATTTGTGTGTGAATATTGTTGATTTATATTCATACACTGGTGCTTTCACGACATTCGGGGTTTGTGACCAATTTTGGCGCAAACACTTTGGTGCTTTCACTGAGAAGGACTAGCACCCGCTACACCAGATTCAAAGTTTAGATTTGAAATTTTAAGGATTCAGATTTGACTCTACAATGACTCGACAGACAAGACAAAGAGTTGAGAGGAGCCAACAGGGAGGAAGTCAAGAGGCATCCTCTGGCGTTGGAGAAGGACAAGCTTCGATCTACATTACTAGAGATGAGATGGAGGCTATGAATAACCTAATGCAGGAAAGAATGATGAAAAGCCAACAAGAGATGCTGCAGAACTTCTTTGAACAGATGAGAGCTGCGGGAACACAGAACCTTGGACCAGCTACAGCGGCTGTGAATGTGGAACAAGGAGCTAGGGCTATGGAACCCAATGGAGGACAGAATACAGAACCAGAAGGCAATCAACAAGGGCTTGGGGGCAGGCCCGCAAGATCCGACGCAGAAGGACCATTGGAAGGAGCTCAACCGGCTAGGGCCAACACAAATGCTAACGAGCCACCCGAAGAGTACGTACCAGAATTCCCTACAAGACTCGGAGGGCAAGACAGAGACATGACAAGGGGGCAACCCCTAGATGGAGATGAAAGAATGATCGGCCTAGTGAGACGACTCATGAGAGGAGGGTTTTCAGGAGGAGGATTGGAAGAAGTTAGTCGGAGTCCGTTCGCTCCGAATATCAGGAATGCAAGGAACCCTCCGAAGTTCAAACTACCAACGCTGAATCCTTATGACGGAAAGTCAGACCCGACCATGCATATCACCAGATATATCAGACACATGGAAGTGCTGGGAGCATCCGAAGAAGTGATGGCACGATGTTTCCCCTTATTCTTATCAGATTTGGCTGCGCTTTGGTTTAGGCAGCTAGAAACCGGATCTATCAGGACATGGGGCGAGCTTGTGGATTGCTTCATGAAGTAGTTTAGGGTTCACGTGACGCGACCTAAGAGCGTGATGACTTTGGCATCAATAAAACAAAGGACCGGAGAGTCCATAAAAGATTTTTTGTTACGATTTAATGTGACGGTGACTTCTGTAGATCGCCCGGACCCATCGATGATTTTGATGGCGGCAGTGGCAGGAGTTGGAGAAGGCACCGAATTCAAAGACTCTTTGACTAAAGATCCACCGCAAGATCTTGGAGAGTTTTTCCATGAAGCTGAAAAATTCATTCGATTAGAGGAATCGCGAGCCGAGAGGCAGGAAATAAATGTTGCACAAGGCGAAGGAACCGCCAGGGAGCAGTCCAGGGCAGACAAAGGAAAGAGAAAGCAGGATGACGCACATGATGGTCCTGATAAACGGAAGAAATTCCGAGAGCCCAGATTCAGGCAATACACAGACTTGGTGGCAGGACTGGAACAAATTTACACTGAAACTCGGGGGCAACTCCCCTATCGAAAACCACCAAGGAGAGATCCCACAGAGCGGGAACGTAGAACCGGAAAATACTGCCTATTCCATGAGCTGGATGGGCACACTACCGATGAATGCCGCCACCTGAAGGATGAGGTGGAAGAACATGCCAGGAGTGGTAGATTGCCGCAGTATGTCAGAGAACGTACGACGGCGGTTAGGCCCGAACACCTACCACCTCAACCAAACAGGAACGATCCTGGATCGGGATCGCGACTCGTCATCAACTGATTGTGATGGCAAGGGCCAAGTTCAAGATTTGGACTCTGGTCGATTAGTTTTCTTAGATTTGATTTCCAAAATAAAACGGCTATCCCACTTACTCATGTACGGGAACCGGAGAGATCCCTAGGCATGCTCTGAGATGGAAATAGACCGCTCCGCCCGGAGAGGCATTATCTTGTTTTTCCTGATGTTTGAGATTGAACATTTAGGATTTGAATTTAATAAAGAAACACTTATTAAAATAAACCTTTGACCGGAGAGTTAAAGGATAAACATTAAATATCAATATAAACATGATCGCTTTATGATCCTACCCGGAGAGGCAGGGTCCGGAGTGCAAGAAGTGAGTTGCTTCGCCGGAGAGTGACAGGATCAACTCACTTAAGCATCGTTTCCTATTCACCGGAGAGTGATTGGATCAGGATTCGATAAGAGCCCAGAGAGGCTATGATCGGCCCACGATTTAGGCCATGACATCGCTTAATGTTCAGATACACTGAACCGGAGTGCAGGAGGTGAGTCGCTTCGCCGGAGAGCGACAGGATTGACTCACTTAACGTTGTTTCCCCTTCACCGAGAGTGACAGGATGGGATCCAGCATGAGCCAGGAGAGGCTATGATCGGTCGAGAGCGACCAAGACATCGCTATACGCCCTAGCTGGTGCCAGAGTGCAAGGGATAGAAAGCAACACCGGAGTGCAATAGGATCTTTCTATTCAATCGCTAAATCTAGAATGGGTTTGACAAGGGTCCGGAGTGACCATCAATAGTACGGAGAGACCGTAGAATTTCATTCTTAACTTCCACGGGAAAAAATTGATAACAATTCGGCTTCGAACAGCCATGGACTTGATTGAAAATGCTATAAGCTATGAGTAAAACATGAACTTACTGCATCCAACTTAAGACTGATCAAAACACGCCTTTTACCAAAAAGGCATGTTTTGAGGGGCAAAATGTTATCCCAACTTTTGGCAAAGTCGAGATACCCAAAGATTAACTGAAAATCAATGATTATTAGTCATGAACATCGATTGTGCATCGCAGGTTCACCACGGATATCGATGAATTTTGTCCGAGTCCGGATCGGGCTGCAATTGATAAGACATGCCAAGCAAGGTCAGATGAAGCAACATTCCAAATTTCGAGACAATCCGAGTTTGTATGCTCAAGTTATCGCTGATATAATATGGAAGATGTATGCTATGGTTCGAATCGATCAGAGCCAAGCCCTAGGTTCGAATCCATCATCCCTACATTACTTCGAATCCACGAGAAGCACCATTGCTTCGACTCCATCAACACAGAGTACTTCGAATCCACCGAGCCACTTCGCCTCGCAACCTTCAGGTTGAACACCTTCGTATCCATCTGGGCTCGATG
Organism: Allium fistulosum; assembly: GCA_030737815.1. NCBI lineage: Eukaryota > Viridiplantae > Streptophyta > Magnoliopsida > Asparagales > Amaryllidaceae > Allium > Allium fistulosum. The sequence goes on from CM060905.1 coordinate 88,071,218, forward strand.
GTTCGTATCCATCACTCAAACCCATGAAGACCTCTTGCTTCGTACCTATCAGATACTCTGCTTCGAATCGATGCAAGGGTGGCATGTTCAAATCCATTAAGTGCCTTCCTTCGAATCCATCCGGCTACGTTTAACTCTGTATCGATCGAGACACGTTGGCTATCGATACGAAGTAGGCGCCATTCGAATCCAGGGATATTTGGTGTCTTCGAATCCATCGAGTCAAGGCAACGAAGTCTCCGGGACGACTCGATCTAACTGGCGACAAAAGCGGATCGATGCAAGGTTTGCGCTCCACGTCACCATCTTCACGTGCAGGAGGATCGATTCGAACGAATCGATTCGAGCATATCGATTCGAACGACTCCAGAGTTCTAAAAACACCAACTTGAATCGATCATAACTCGAGTTCTACAAGTCCAAATGCCATGAAATTTTCACAGAAGCTTAAGCACATGATGAAGAATGTTCACACCAAATTTCAGCTCGATTAGATGATTTCTTGATCGATTCGAACCAAGGGTCGAATCGATCCCAAAGTGGGCCCGGATCTCCAGATTTCGGCCATATGGGCCCCATCACGTGCCAGAACTGGTCTCCCCTCATTTTAGGCGAAATATCAGACTCCTACACCTATAAATAGAGCCCCTAGTCATTCAGAAAAGGGTGTGGGATATAATTCTGAGTACTAAAGAGCGCCCAGATTCTGCCAGATTTACTCCAGAACACCACCGCTACCTTAGATTGAGACTTAGCATATAATTTCAGTTGTACTACATAAGAAGAGATTGTAATCATCGAGTGAACATCAATAAAATCATCAACTTCAGAGTGGACGTAGGCAAGATCGCCGAACCACTATAAATCTCGTGTTTCTGTTCATTATTTCTGAATTGTGATACTCTGTTTGCTTAGATTTGAGATTTGTGTGTGAATATTGTTGATTTATATTCATACACTGGTGCTTTCACGACATTCGGGGTTTGTGACCAATTTTGGCGCAAACAATATATGTTATAATAATATTGATGTTTAAAGCATATTGTATATGTTAGCATTGATTTTAAAATATATACGTTTTTGATTTTGGAGTATATACATGTAGATTTTTTTTGCGTGTCAACTTTAATATTGACTTTTAATTAAAGTATATATACGTTTTAATTTAAAATATATGTGTTAAACCAAGTAATGATGTTGTAATATAATATAAATAGATTTTATTTCTGTATATAGATTTGAATTAAAAATTGATATTAATAGATATAAAGAAATGGTTTTGACATTATTTCAAATTGAATATTGATTTTTAAAAGAAATATATATAATATAACGATTTCTATATGAGTAAATTTTAGATTTTTAAATTTATTTTGTCCCCATCAAACTAATTTGATTTGTTCTTCCATCAATTCCAAACTTCCATCTTTGCTTTGATCGTCAAAATTCGTGATCATCGTACTTTACTTTGGAATTTGTTGCTCGGATTCGCAGCTCAGTTCGATATCAAATTTCTCTAGCCTCGAAAGGTGAGCAATCACTCACGATTAACATTTTTATATTTAGTAAAAAAAATTTTCTTTCTTTTTTTTCCTGGATGAAGAGCCTGTAAGTTTTCCAACCTCCTCTTCAATTTTAGCAAAGAGTGCTTTTTTCTCATCGTCAGCAGCAGTTGTAAATTCTTTGACTATGGTATCTAAACTTGCTACAACACCAGCTTGGGAAGTAAGTTGTCCTTTCGAATCACGGCTAGTTCCACATTTCTCATTGATGAAGGTAACAAAATCGTCAACCTCACGACCACCATCATAATCCTCACCAGCTTTATTACCCTTGGGGAAAAATTTAAGAGTGGGATATCCACTTACCCCATACTTTTTAGCCAAATCCTTGTAGTTATCAGCGTCGAGATTAGCAATTACAACATCGTCTACGGATTTAAAAACATTGGGGAAAAATTTAGTAAAATTGATTTCACTTGAAACGACAATTGAAATATGTTGTTAAAATTGAATTGCTAGTTATTTAATTGTTAAATATGATATGTTATTATCTGCAATTATTCATCTGTGATATATGACACCATATCCTATTGTGTATACTTTATTTGATTTGTTACTGATGATATATGCCTGTTGTTGATATGTTATATTATTATTATATTTGTTCTCACTCTGCAAGTTCCTTGTTAGTTAAAATTTCCATATGGGTTGAAACGATATATACCAGAACGGTATTATAGACTAAGGGAAAATCGTTATGGGTTGAAATGATAAACCAAAGCGATTTCCATTGATTTTGAATTTTTGGGATTGCGGGTTGAAATGATATATACCCGTACATATTTAAATTGCGGATTGAAATGATAAACATCCGTATCACTATACCATAGGATAGAAAATTATATACGGACACCGTTGGTCTATATTTTGAAAATGATTTCCAATGTTTTGAAGGAAATATATAGGTTTTATTAAATATTGATTTTAAAAATATAATATATATGAATGTTATTTTTATATATGTCTAAATTTTTGGATTTTTAAAATTATATGTTTTGGAAATTTTAAATTTATAAGTTAGTTTAAAAAATATAATTTTTAATATTTTACTTATAATTTTATTATTATTAAAAATATATATAAAAATAGATTTAATATAAAATAAATTTAATAATAAGATTTAATTTAGAGAAATTAAATTTAATTAGTATATAATATGTTAGGTATTTATTTAAAATTATATTTTAACAATAGATTTTGTAACAACTATAATAAATTAAGGTTGGGAATATAAATTGAAATTATATCTGTTTAAGAATTATACTTAAATAAAATTAACGTGAAACTTATTGAATTTGAGATTTTAAAGATATGATTTTATAACTTGATTTTTGATTTAAGGTGATTAAATGAATATTTTCAAATTTAAATAAATTGAAATGGGATATTTAGTTTTATTTAAATTTGTAATTTGAGATTTTATTTAAATGATTATTGGATCGATTAAGTGAATATTTCAAAACTAAATAATAGTAAAGTTAAATGTTGAAATATAAATGAAACTTATATTGAAATGTTTGAATATTTAAACTTTGAATCTTATTGGAATTGAAGATATAGTTCAAAACCCGGATTTGAAATCGATATAAATTTAATGGTTTATTGAGAATTTGAATTGAATCTTTGACCTTTAAATTGAAATGGTTAAACTGGAATTGATTTAAATTGAATTTTGGAATTTAAGATGATTTGAATTGACTTGCGAAATTGGAGAAACTAATTTTATTATATAAAGTATTTTAAATAGATATAAACTTTTTTAATTTTTAACTATTTTAATATATATATATATATATATTATTTTCAACATCTAAACTGTTTAGGTGGAAACTGTTATGATTACGGAAGTGCTATGATTTCAAAGTGTTATGATTTCAAAAGTGTTATGATTTTCAAAAGTGTTATGATTTTCAAAAGTGCTATGATTTCCAAAGTGTTATGATTTCAAAAGTGTTATGATTTTGAAAGGGTTATAATTTTAAAAGTGTTACGATTCTGGAAATGAATATTATTTAAAGTGAATGATGATATCGAATTGATATGGTTTCGAAATGAATATGATATTTTGATATGAAGTATGAACTATTTGAAATGAAATGACCTCGGTGTGAAATAAGTGTTTGGTTGTTAAAGAGACCGGGATCAGATAATGTCATACTGTCTGCCAATACCGAAAACCACTTTAACAACTGTGTACGTGGTGGTGATTCCAGAATGAAGTAGGATGATTGGCGATGATTCTATATGAGGTATTAAAGTAGCCCTACCTCCCGTGAGTCAGCTTGATGCAGCTAAAACAGGAGTTATACTGGACCAACTTGGGTCATTCCCCTTATCGGGCACATTTCATCGATAACATTCTTTTGCTTTTGTGATTTGATTGGGTGCACCTTTGATTTGGGAGTGTGTCACGAGTTGGGCGGTAGTAGTTGCTATGCGTTACCACCAGTCCGGGAGTGCAAATGGGATATCTACCCTGGCATTGCCTCGAGTGCCGTGTTGCATGCCCTATCGTGCCTTCTACGAGTTTGGTTGGTACCATACCTATGGGGTGCCCTCTGATAGCCCTCTAGTTTACGGAGGAATTACAGTACTGTATAGACTATGGGAATATATAAAAATGTGTTAAGGGGGAAATGGGTAACGCCTTAACGCTATTTTAATAATTTACTTTACTATAGACATATTATAATAGCGTATATTACGAAATAGTAGATAGTTCCACGAATCCTTAAAGGATGGAAATTCCAAACATCCTTTAAGTTACTTGTATTTCTGTTAACATTTCACTTGAGTTGAATTTACTGATATAAAAATGTTAATCCTGACTCGAGTGTTTTGTGTTTTGCTTTATGCTCGGGTCAGAATGAGTGCCACAGCATATGAGACTCGCCTTTGGAGTTTGGAGCTTCGCTTGGAGATCCATCCATCCATCCATCTATCTATCTATCCAGCTTTCAGTTATTTCAGTTGTTTCCAGTGATTTCTGTTCAGTCTTGTCCGTTACTTTTGTATTTGAGACTACTCTGTATTTGAGGTTTCTGTTGTATTATGTTTCAAACTCTGATATTTTACAGTAGCTTCATGAACTACTATTTATCTATTCCGCTGCTTATTGTTGTAATACTCTGTGTCTGTGATTCTGTGATTGATTTATTTACTGTATATGCTGAGTTTTGCAAATATAAATTAATAATATGTTGTTTTGAACAATTCAAGTCTGACATGTGTGGATGCGAACGGTTCGAAGTACCAGGTCGTTACAGTCCAAGTATATGAAACATTGCCTTTCTCATTTCTTTGCTCGACGGCGCGCATCATTGTGAAGACCTCAGTCATTGTAGGTCACGATTTAACTTCCTACGCTGTTACAAATATGATTAATGAACAATGTTAACGAACATTGTTACAAATATGATTTAATAATGTTACATCTGTTTATAGACGCAATTGCTAAACTTACCAACTCCACGCGATGTTGCTGAAAGGATTTAGATCCACCACGGTGCAAAGCAGGATTTTTATTCCTGTTTGCACGGTTTCGTGTTGAAAGTTCCTATAAATTTAAAGACATGTTTAACTAATTTAATGCAACTAATATACGAAATTTAAACAAATTATAATAACAATATGAAATTAAATAACTTACTTTCATTTCAGGAGTTTCCCACAGCTGGAGAAATTCGGCCCAAACATCGGCGCTCATCCCACAACTTACTATCGCACATCAGATTATTAGGTGACATATGTCGTTTTGCAGCTTATACAACTGCTGTAAATCCAGCTTTTGTAAAGTTGAATTTTGATTTCATAGTGATGTATTCGGCGGTTACTGATAATTCGGTTCCACTTTTACAACCATCCCACAACGGCCTCTTAGCAGCATCCAGTAAATCATAAAAAAAATTTGCTCCCACATTCGGTTCTTCTTCGATGTTTATGTCTTGATCGTCAACTTGGAGGTAGGGAACATTGATCGTGTTGCATCTTCCACCATATCTTCTATTGGGTTCGTCATAACATGATCATTCTCTGATGCTTTAGAATTAGGTGTAGGTGCAACATGTTCTCCATGGCGATCCCACAAATAATAATTTGGCATAAAACCAGATTTTTACAAATGTACTTTAACTGTGTTTGGTTTCCAATGCTTCAAATATTGGAACTTACTGCAAGGGCATCAAAGTTCTTCGTTATTTCGATTATTAGGTGTAGCAAAACTAATAAATTCGTGTACACCATTGTAGAAATGTTGCTTCACCGAACCTTTCATACAAGTTCTGACTTCATACATCCAAGTACGGTCGAGAAAATAATCGAACATTATTTCTAATTTAAAAATATATGTTAGTAATTTCGACAGCACTTCAACTCACTTCTTTTCTACGCATAACCTGCACTCAAATGGTATATTGTTGTTGTATTTTCTAAAATAAAGTAAAGCTATTAGGACAAGAGGCTTCACACATCACACTTCTGTCTAATTTCGACAGCACTTCACTTCACTTCTCTTCTACGCATAACTTAGCACCCAAGGGGAGTATTATTGTTGTATTTTCTAAACTAAATTAAAACCTTTTGGGACTAAAGGTAATATTTTAGCGTCAATTATTTGTTGAAATAATATCTAATGCTTCTTTTCAAATCAACATTATATTCATTTCAAATTTTTTAGAAAATCGATTTGGGTATAATATTTATTCTTGTTATTTATTTCTTAACTTTTTGGAAAATCAGTTTTAGTACAATATTTGTCCTTATATTCATTTCTTAATTTTTTACAAAATCGATTTTAGCAGAATATTTGTTGTTATATTCATTTCTAAATTTCTTTACAAAATCGATTTTAGTACAATATTTGTTGTTGTTATATTCATTTCCTAATTTTTTTTCCAAAAAAATGATTTTAGCATAATATTTAATGTTCTTATATTCATTTCTTAATTTTTTTACAAAATCAATTTTAGTAGAACATTTGTTTTTGTTATATTTGTTTTCTAATTTTTTTACAAATCGATTTTAGTACAATATTAGTTGTTGTTACATTCATTTCCTAATTTTTATTAGAAAATCGATTTTAGCAAAATATTTAATGTTATTATATTTATTTCTTCATTCTTCACAAAATCAATTTTACTAGAATATTTATTGTTGTATTTTCTACAATAAAGTAAAGCAAATTAGGACAAAAGCGCTTCATACACCACACTTCTGTCTAATTTCGAAAGCACTTCACTTCTCTTCTACGTATAACTTTGCATCCAAGGGGTGTATTTTTGTTGTTGTATTTTCTGAACTAAATTAAAACCTTTTGGGACTAAAGGCTTTAAATTTTTTGCATCAATTATTTGTTGAAATACTATTTAATGCTTACTTTCAAATCAACATTATATTCATTTCTTAATTTTTTTATAAAATCAATTTTAGTAGAACATTTGTTGTTGTTATATTTTTTACTTAATTTTTTTTAAAAATCGATTTTAGTACAATATTAGTTATTGTTGTATTCATTTCCTATTTTTTATTACAAAATTGACTTTAGCAAGATATTTAATGTTATTGTATTCATTTCTTCATTTTTTACAAAATCGATTTTAGTAGAATATTTATTGCTGTTTTATTCATTTCTTAATTTTTTTACAGAAATTGATTTCAGTATAATATTTGTTGATGTTATGCTCATTTCAAAGTTATATAATTCAATCAACCATTTAAATCGCCTATTTAATACATTTGAAAATTTAAAAAGTATTTTAAAATTCAGTTAACAATTTAATTTTTTTATCGATTTTGTAAATGAAACTTAGATGTTAGCATTTGTAATAAATTAAATTAATTTCATTTTATACTAACAACTGAAACTTGTAATGTACACACGCTAATTAAATAAAAAATATTACTTATGTTTAACCGTACCAATCTTGCAGCATATTAATCAATAATTATACACTAATTTTTGCGTAAACTATAACAAACATTATTCTAAACTATAACAAACATTCATGTAAAATCATCAATAAACATATTAATCAATAATTATGGACTAATTTTTGGATTTTAAATTAACCCTAATTTTTAACTACAAAGTAAACGATCAAATCATTAATTAATATCCCCAATTCAACGAATTTTTAATTATCATCAACTAATACGCAATAATCATCAATTCCTAATCCATAATCAACTAATTTTCTAAATTAGGATTTTAATTATATACCAAAGTCAACTAATGCACTATATTATCATCAACTAATAAGATATAATCATCAATTTGAAATCCTTAAATCAGCCAATTTCAAAATTAGGGTTGATAGTTTATACCTAAAAACCGTAGATATTAGAGAGGAGGAGATACCGGCGAGCTTTGGAGAGCTTTAATTGGCGACGGAATGCTGTGATGGTGGGAGGCGGCGGTTGGCAGCAACAAGGAGGAGGGTTTTATTTTTTTGGTGGGAAGGAGGCAATGATTTTCTGGTTCGCGGGTTCTCTCTGTTGGAACTGAATTAGCCCACAGTGGAAGTTATGGGTAAATTTCAAAATTTTTACCATGTTGGATCTTTTATTGGGCCTATGAAGTCTAACTGAATTAGAACATTTCTAAATTTCATTTAAATAAAATCATTTATATTATTTAAATTCAAATATATTAAGATATGAAATTAATTTTATTTGATTTAGTTTATACATAAATATATCATATACATATATGTGTAAGTGCGTGTGTAACATAATAATCGGTAAAAGGTATAATATGCCCATATGTAGATGTTGGGATTTATATCGCAACAGATATATTAGCTCATTTTGTATGTCATGTATGTTGTCCAAATATGTGTATGTATATGTGTTAGAAAACACACACACACACACACACACATGTATGTATATATTATATATAATATATGAACATAAAACATTTATACACAGATAAATATATATATATAAAGAGAGAGAACAATTATTAAAAATTATTTATAATTCAAAATTAACTTAGTTTTGCAAACATAATAATTTTAGTATTTTAATTTGTATATATTATGAATAAAATAATATTTTCATCGATGAATAATTAATGTAAAATAATATATTGATGAAAATTCAAATTTTACAAAAATCTAGAGTCATAAAATAGAGCTTAGGAAAAATCTGGAGATTTTTCAAAGTTGAAATATTATTTTTAAAAGCAAATACATTGATTTCGGCAATAATTATTTAATATAAAATAATGTATTATTAAAAATTCAAATTTTAAATTTTAGAAATTCTAGGATCATGAATGAAAGGTTACCAAAAATTTTGAAGAAATTTTCAATTAAATTATTATTTTTAATAAATCATAAACATTTTTTTTTAAATAATTTAATTATTAAAAATAATAAACCTTATTGAAAATTCCCAAAAAAAAATTATATGTTTCTGAAATGATATAATATTTTTTTTAAATATAAAATTGAATTTTAATGTAATAATTATTTTATATATAATAAACAATTCAAAAATTCAATAAATGTTAATTTAAAACGATGAATATATGTATGATAGTTAATTTTCAAATTTGTAAATTCATATTATATATAAATAAGTGTACTAAAATTTTAAATCATATATATATATATATATTATATATGCATATACGCTATTATGAGAGAGAAATATATACTAATATATATATATATATATGAATTTATTAATAAATATATAAAAAAAATGACAAAATTTGATTTTGTACAGTAAATAACATTTGTCTATACATAAATCAAATAGTATAATAAACAAATTATGCACATAACCAAACGGATTTGTGACAACCACATCTACTTACAAAAATCTCACCTAACTAAACATATGGTAGCAATATATTTAAACAGATATGAAATTGCTCATTATAGGATCATAGAGTATAATTTAATTACTATATTATGAATTTAAAATTACCAACACTCCTCCAATCCCAACCTTTGATGCATCAGTATGTAGCTCAAACAACAGCTGAAAATCTGGCAATACTAGAATTGGTGTTGTCGTCAAAAGTTCCTTGATTCTCTCAAAAGCAAATCCTGCTTCCTCTGACCATGAAAATTGCTTCCCCTTCATACAATCAGTAACTGGTGCCATCACGCTACTGAAGTGTGGAATAAACCTTCGGTAGAATGATGCTAAACCATGAAAACTTCTAACTTCTGGTATCGTCCTGGGTTGTGGCCAATTTCTGATTGCTTCAACTTTATTCTGATCCACCTGTATGCCTCCTTCAGTTATAATATATCCCAAAAATAAAACACTATGCGTCATGAACACGCATTTCTTCGTTGCAGCATAAAATTGTTCCTGTCGCAATATCATCAACACTTCTCTCAGATGATGCAAGTGTTCTTCTGAGCTTCTACTATATATCAGTATATCATCAAAATACACCACCACGAACTTCCCAATGAATGGTCTAAAAATCTGATTCATCACCCGCATAAATGTACTAGGTGCATTCGAAAGACCAAACGGCATAACCAGCCATTCGTACAACCTTTCTCTCGTCTTGAATGTTGTCTTCCATTCGTCCCCTGGTCTAATTCGAATTTGATGATAACCACTTTTCAAATCAATTTTCGAAAAGATAGTAGCTCCACTAAGTTGATCCAACAAATCATCCAATCTAGGCATAGGGAATCTATATCTCACTGTAATCTTGTTCAGGGCCCGACTATCAGTACACATCATCCACGTTCCATCTTTCTTCGGCACTAACAAAGCTGGCACTGCACAAGGACTTAAACTTTCCTGTACACGTCCCTGCTCAAGCAACTCTTCCACTTGCCTTCTCAACTCCTCGTGTTTCTTTGAACTCATTCTGTAGTGTGGTCTATGAGGTAACACAGCTCCTGGAACAAGATCAATTTGATGTTGAATGTCTCTCAACGGCGGTAACTCCATTGGTAGCTCCTCAGGAAATACATCGTCAAATTCTTCCAGCACTGGTTTTACTTCTTCAGGAATCTCAACCACTTCATTACTCTCACGTCCAATCAACAAAAATACTTCAGGCTCCTCTTCGACTTCTTTAACAAACTCCTTCAAAGATAGCAAAGTTTTAAGTTCTTCAATCTCCTCCAACTTGCTTTCTTCGTGTTGTCGCTTCTTAGGAATTAAAGTGATTTTAGTACCTTCAAACATGAAACTATAACTGTTAGTACGACCATCATGTTGCATAGCTCTACCATACTGCCACGGCCTCCCCAGCAACAGATGACATACATCCATATCCACAACATCACACCAAATTTCATCTTTGTATTTCTTCCCAATCGAAAAATTAACACAAGCTCTCCGTCCAACCTTCACTTCCCCACCTTTCCTCAACCAAGCTAACTTGTAAGGTTTCAGATGCTTCTCAGTTTTCAATGCCAACTTCTTCACAGCTTCTGTGGAAATAATATTGTCACAACTTCCTGTATCAATAACAAATTTGCAAACCCTTCCCAAGATAGTGCACGTTGATTGAAAGATGTTACTCCTCAACCAGCTAGTCTCTTCCTCTTGCTTTGGTGTCAAACAAGATCTCTTCATCATCAATGAATACCCTTCATCTCCCGACACATTTTCTTCCTCCTCATCATGTAGTGAATTAGAACATTCAGCTTCTACCTCCTCATCCTCTGCCTCAGCAACCATCACTCGCTTCTTTGGCTTTGGACATTCATTGCTTTTGTGACCAATCTCTTGACAATTGAAACATTTGATACCACTATTGATCCTGGTCTTAGCAACTTCATTAACAATAGGTTTTGCAACAGCCTTCGAAACATTCGCATTGCTACTAGCCCCTTTCATTGGATTGTTGGAATTTGTAAACACACCACTACCTCTCCTTCCTTGCTTCTCCCAAGCTAGAGCCTTTTGATGTGCTTCAGCCACAGATCTGGGATCAAACATATTCACCATATCTTGTATCTGCATTCTCAACCCTCCAACAAATCTAGCGGTCAACTGCTCCTCCGTCTCCATAATATCATTCATAGCAATAAGTTGATAGAACTCATCGGCATAATCATTAACTGACTTTGTTCCCTGCCTCAAGTTCTGTAAACGTTGATACATAAGAGATTGATAATTGTAAGGTAAGAAAGTAGCTTTCATCAATTTCCTCATCTTCTCCCAAGATTCAATCTTTGACTTCCCCATTCTCTCCCGTGTAAGTTTAGTTTGCTGCCACCATGCCATAGCTCTCCCTTTCAAACGAGTAGCAACTAACTTCACTCTTCGATGCTCGGGAACCTCTTTAAAGTCAAAAATTTCTTCCACATTAGACAACCAATCCAAAAATTCCTCCGTTACCATTCCACCCTTGAATTCTGGAATTTCAATTTTCATCCCCGATTCCCATCGTCGATCATCTTCAACATCCCGATATGCATTTCGCACTTGGTCTCGATCTCGCGAATGAATACTACATCTACCACCATCTTCATCAAAAACAGAGGTACTTCGATAATGATCTCGACCACCCATATCTCTATGATCACGCATATCTCTTCGACTTTGTCTTTCATCATCACAGTATGGTTCATGTTCAAACTCACGTGGAGTTCTCCTCTCTTCATCTCTATACTCATGATGTTCTCTACTCATTGAAACTGAAGATTCTCTTCTTCCTTGGAAAGATTGCGGCGACACCCTCCTCGCTTCCGTAACCGATGGCGAAACTCTGTTTCCTCCATGGTTCGAGACTGGCGACCTTCTCCTTTGTCCTTGGTTCATATCATTCATCAGTTTCTCTAACTTCCCAATGCCTTCATCAAACTTTTCATTGATACGTTGTTCCATTTGCTCGGCTTCTTCTCTTCTATACAACGCTTCAACATTCTGATGGAGATTAGCTCTTCTCGGCGGCATTATCAAACTTCAATTCTCGGCCTTGATTCTCAAAGCGATGCACGGCTTCAACCTCTAACCCTCGGCCTTAATCTTCAAACTCTTCAATAAGAATTGGCTCCAAGACTCGGCTTAGCTATGATTGGCTAAGTCTAGCTTTGATACCAAATGATGCAGCAGCGGATAACAAAAATGATGAAACGGTGAAAGTAGCAATCTGTGAATTGAAGAATACCAAAGGCCCAAATCCGTTAATCCAAAGATGCCGGATTCTAGCTATCTCAAACACGTTGATCGCGCACGATACCGTGTTTAAAGATCTACAATTCTTCAAACGTTGATCAAGCGCACTTGATACCGTGAATTGGCTTCTACGATCGTTGATCCGAGCGCACTCGAATGCCGAAAGAGGAGATAGGAGATTACACTCAACTACCAATGTAAGAAGTGGCACAAAGCACACAAACAAGTTTTATTCAAAATCAACTAACTATTACAAATGACACCACCCGCCTATTTATAGGCTTACAACTCAACACTTTCATCACAACACTTAGGTCGTGAACGACCTAACACCTGCGACCTAAAACATTACAACACAATACATCACAACGCCTTCACCGACCTAACATAGGTCGCCAACGACCTAACAACATACACGTTACAACACAAAAACGACCTAGTTACACACGGCCGACCTAACCAGGTACGACCTAAGACTTAACAAACATACGAAAATTACAACATGCGACTTATCATATTTACACATAACGACCTAAAATACAACACACGCGACCTATCTCCATGCGACTTAAGTCAAAGCAGCATATGTGGCATAAGGTCGTTAGCTCGCTCGAGCGACCTAAAGAATAGCGGCAACAAAATCAATCCAGTTTCAGGACCCTTCACGCGACCTATCTTCCAGCGACCTAACATCCATCGACCTATCTTTCCAGCGACCTATCTTCCCGCGACCTAACTTAGGTCGTATCTCTTCTCCGCGACCTAACATAGGTCGTAATTCATTCTCGCGACTTAGCTTAGGTCATAACTCATCAAAGTCGTCACTTGGAAGGTCGGAGCAACCTAGGGAAATGAGTAACTCGTTAGGTCGTTTGAGCGCCTTATTCCTTAACTTGTTAGCTCGTTCCAGCCTGTTATCTTCCTCGTTAGGTCGCACGCGACTTAACAGCACGTTAGGTCGCTCGCGACCTAAGACTTGGTCAGTTTGGGCTGCATCAAACGGCATGGTCGGAATCCCGAAGTTTCGGCCGGAATCTTGAACCTGGGTGGGAAATAACCATAGTAAAGTCAATACTGATTAAAAACCACCTTTTTTGCAGATAAAAAATTGCAAGTTTTAGCAATCTTGTTCCTAGTATCAATTTCCACCAGGTAATCCAATGTCTTAGTGTGATACTTATCATTCTCAAATATTCAGAGTGAAACAAAAGAGAAATGGGGAGAGAGAAGAAACATAAAAATAATGTCCAACCAATTACCACTAAAAGTCTAAACAATATTAAGCACATTGAAGTGAAACATAAGAGAACTTAAAGTAATTAAATTCATTCATAATCCATTAGTTTTAAATTTTAACATTCAATGTCGTTTATTATTATAAACTTACCAAGATCATGTATATTTTACAAATTATTTAGACTTAGACACACTTCAAAATCGACTATCTAACAACATAGATCTATGTCCTTATGTGTGTACATATATAGTAGATAGCCAGTATAAATATACACATGCAAAGATATTTGTACGCACACAAGCACATAGATCTATGTTGTTAGATAGTCGATTTTGAAGTGTGTCCAAGTCTAAATAATTTGTAAAATATACATGATCTTGGTAAGTTTAGAATAATAAGTATAACCTATTGGAATAGACAAATGAAATAACAAAGCATAAATAGACAGTGGCAATTCAATACATAGTTATGAAGCATTTAAAGACACAAACTAACAAATTGGAAACAAATGCACACAAAGTCCAACTTCAAATTGATTAAAAAAAAGCGCGCATGGCTGGTTGTAACGACCCGCCTTTTTGACCATCGAAAGTCGACATCGTATACGACTACTATATTCAAATTTCAAACATCCGATCGTCGAAAGGGCAAATTGGTAGGGTAAAATAAAAAGAAAAGAATAGACAACATGAAAACAAAATCTTACAGTGAAATCGACAATGTATAATATAACAAGAACAGTAAAATCCGTCACTCCAAAAATACAGAGTATATCAGAATTAAAAACAAATCATATCAGCTGGACAGTTAAAAAATCTCGACCTTACAATTGCTGATGTGAATACTATATAATACAACGAGAAATAAAACACTACGATAGGTGAACCTCGAGCTCCTCTCCAAAATCTCCATAACACCAAAGTCAATCTGGGAAACTACACGGTCTGACTCGAGCATTGTTCGCGCCAAAAATGGTCACAAACCCCGAATGTTGTGAAAGCACCATTGTATGAATACAAATCAGCAATATTCAAACACAAATCTCAGATCTAAACAAACAACAAACAGCAATCCAGAAATAACGAACAAAAACACGAGATTTATAGTGGTTCGGCTATCTCCGGCCTACGTCCACTCCAAAGTTTGTATGGTTTTATTGCTTGATGTTTGAAGATTGCAATTTCCTACTGCGTAGTACAACAGACTTTATGATTATAATCTGAATCTAAGGCAGCAATGGTGATCTGGAGTAAATCTGGCAGAGTCTGGGCGCTCTTTAGTTCTCCAAATTATCCGTCCCCCTTTCTGAATGACCCGGGGGTCTATTTATAGGTGTAGGAGGCTAATATTTCGCCTAAATTGAAGGGAGACCAGTTCTGGCACGTGAGGGGGCCCACATGCCCGCTTTCTGGAAATCCGGGCCCACTTTGGGATCGATTCGAAGCTACGTTCGAATCGATCAAGAAATTTTCCAATCGAGCTGAAATTTGATGTGAACATTCTTTAACATGTGCTCAAGCTACTGTGAAAATTTCATAGCATTTGGACTCGTAGATCTCAAGTTATGATCGATTCAAGTTGTGGTTTTTCGCGAGTGCTGTTGCGTTCGAATCCATTGGTTCGAATCCACTTCCTTCGACTCGATCGGTCACGTGTGCATCGATGACGTGTCGCGAAATCCCTGGAGTCGATCCACCTTTGTCGCTGTGTTGAACGTTTCTTCCCATGAGTTGCGCATACTTCACACTTTTAATCATGCTTTGTACCTCAGCTCGTATCCATTCTTCGTGTTCAGTTCGTATCCATTCTTCGTGCTCAGTTCGTATCCTTTTGTTCATTTCCTTCGTATCGATCGATTCGAGCACGATCGATACGAACATTGTCCCTGAGTCCTTTGAATCCATGCACTCACCCATCCTTCGTATCCATGACTTCGTATCCATAATGCCAACTCCCTACGCATCCTTCTCGAACGCCTTCTTCACATCGATCCACAAGCGATCGATACGAACTACCCAGCTAGAATCCCAAGACTGTTACTTCCTTTTCGTATCGATCCAATGCTGATCGATACGAAGTACATCCGCGTATCCACCTTACCAATGCAAAGTACATTGATTCGAAGTAAACTCCATGCGCCTATCTGTTTAATCCATATCCATTGCCATCAAGCCAAAGTACTCCAATCCTTCCTACCTGATCGATACGAACACGCCGTTCGAACCCTGTGGATCGATACGAACTCCATCAATCTGAAGCGATGCCGGTCGATACGAATCGTATCAATACGAAGTGTGGCAGACTTTGATCGATGCGAACAGCATCGATTCGAACCGTTATCATCGATAGGAGGTGCATCGATTCGAACAAGTTTTCACATAATTTGACCCATCCATATCTCGAACATACGAACTCCGATCGTATTGCAAATTGAAACATAGCCTCTCCTAACCTTGATTATCATTCCCAATCGATTCTGCCTTGATCGGAGCTTGGTTAAATTCTGACGACATCGATCACAACCTTGTCTCTAATCGACTTCCAATCCTGATACCCATCCTTTCTTGTCGATTAGTTTGATATTCCGGCTTTGACCAAAAAGCGGGATAACATTTGCCCCCCAAAACATGCCTTCTGATAAGAGGGCGTGTTTTGAATAATTCCGTATCTGATATCCAAGGTCCATAGCCAATCCCATGTCCATCCGAACTCGAAGATCGAGCCTTTGATCCATTCTTATCCAATAGCCAACAGCCGAACCCAGGACCTCTCCGGGTCGTTATCCAAATCCATAACCTCTCTGGGCTCTTGCCAAGCGCAATCCCCACTCGACGACCGTGGTCCAGTGTCCCTGGACGTTGAGCTAACCTCTTCGGGTTCTTGCCGAGCGCAATCCACACCTGACGACCGTGGTCCAGTGTCCCTGGACGTTAAGATAACCTCTCCGGGTTCTTGCCAAGCGCAATCCATACCTGACGACCGTGGTCCAGTGTCCCTGGACGTAAGTAATGCCGTGGCTTAAGTCCTAAGCCGAATCCTGGTCACTCCGGACCCTTGCCGAGCATAGTCCATACTCGACGACCTGAATGAGTCACTTTACCGCGTTCGGGCAGAAAGACTCACCCCTTGCCAGGCATAATCCATACCTGATGACCGTTTATCAAAAACCAAAAAGAATCCAATCAAGATCCAATCCAAAATCCAAATCAAATCGGAAAACCAGAAATCCATATCAAAAATCGAAAACATCATCCAAAACGGAGAACAATCATCCGAATGAATGCCAAAACCAGAAAAATAAGCAAAATCAGGAGTTTAATCCAAACTCCAAAAACCAAACCAGAAAACTAAGTGTCCAATCCAAAAATAAAAGACAGATTTCGCAAACCATGGCTTTGCGGTTTATCATCACTCAGAGCATGCCTAGGGGCTATCTCCGTCCCCATACATGTGTAAATGACTCGGTTGCTCGCCAATGGTTTGTTACTTATTTCATATTATCCTGATCAATTGATGACCAATCGACCATTATTCCTGTGCCTCATATCCTCATGGTTTGAGGTAGACGGTGGTTGCTCCTGCTCCACCGCTGCATTCCGAGCCCCAACATACTGCCTCAACTGTCCATTCCTCACATGCTCCTCAATTATGTCCTTTAGGTGCCTGCAGCTATTGGTATCATGCCCGTCCAAATCGTGGAAGAGACAATGCTTTCCTGATGCCCTCTCCCGCTCGGATGGTTCTCTCCTAGCCGGCCTCCGGTAAGGAAGGCGATTCCGAGTTTCCATGTATATCCGCTCCTGCGTCTCGTTTAATTCTGTGTATGTGGAAAACCTTGGATCCTTCCATCGTTTCCTAGCTTTTTCAGAGTTTTCGTCCAGCTTCCTTTTTCCTTTATCTTTATCCGAGCTTCCGTCGGATGGTCCTCCACCCCCGGTCACATTCACCTCCTTTAGCTTTAAATCCATACATGCGTCTTCTTGCCGAAGAAATCTTTCAGCTTCGTGAAAGAATTCCCCGAGATCCAGTGGTGGGTCTCGTACTAAAGATACCTTAAAATCTGAATCCTCTCTGACTCCCGACACTACCGCCATCAAAACCATCGATGGATCCGGCCGATCCACCGAAGAAATCGCCGCATTAAATCGAGTTAAAAATGCTCTAAGCGATTCATCCGTTCTTTGCTTTACCGATGTTAACGTCATCACGTTCTTAGGTCTTTTGATATGAACCCGAAACTGTCCCAAAAACCTGTCCACTAACTCCTTCCAATTCCTGATAGATCCTTCCTTCAGCTGCCTAAACCACATTGCCGCTAGGTCTGTCAAGTATAAAGGGAAACATCTGGCCATCACTTCCTCCGATGCCCCCAGCACTTCCATGTGTCTAGTGTATCTCATCAAGTGATCAGTCGGGTCAGCCTTTCCATTATATACTTCCACGCTAGGTAACTTGAACTTAGGTGGATTCTGAGCCATCCTGATTTCCCGAGCGAACGGACTCATGTTCACTCCTTCCAAGTCTCTATTGATCGAACCTCCACGCATAGTCTTCCTAATGATTTCCATCAATCCAGCATTGCCTGTTAGGTGTTGCCCCCCATGCTCCCAAGGGAACTCCGGCACATATTCTTCATGTGGCTCATTAGCCGCAACGTTGGCTCTAGCCTGCTGAACTCCTTCCAAAGGTCCTTCTGCGTTGGATCCTGTGGGCCTGCCCCCAAGCCCTTGTTGATTGCCTTCCGGTTCTGTATTCTGTCCTCCATTGGGTTCCGCAACCCTAGTTCCTTGTTCCACATTTGCAGTCGCTGTAGTTGGTCCAAGGTTCTGTGTTCCTGCAGCTCTCATCTGCTCGAAGAAAGTCTGCATCATATCCTGTTGACTCTTCAGCAACCTCTCATGCAATGAATTTGCCATAGCTTCCATTTCGTCTCTCGTAATGTAAATCGAAGCTTGTCCTTCTCCAGCTCCGGAGGATGCCTCTTGACTTCCTCCCTGTTGGCTTCTCTCAGCTCTTTGTCTTGTTTGTCGAGTCATTGTAGAGCCAAATCGGAATCCTTAAAATTTCAAATCTAAACTTTGAATCTGGTGTAGCGGGTGCTAGTTCTTCTCAGTGAAAGCACCAAAGTGTTCGCGCCAAAAATGGTCACAAACCCCGAATGTTGTGAAAGCACCAGTGTATGAATACAAATCAGCAATATTCAAACACAAATCTCATATCTAAACAAACAACAAACAGCAATCCAGAAATAACGAACAAAAACACGAGATTTATAGTGGTTCGGCTATCTCCGGCCTACGTCCACTCCAAAGTTTTTATGGTTTTATTGCTTGATGTTTGAAGATTACAATTTCCTACTGCGTAGTACAACAGACTTTATGATTATAATCTGAATCTAAGGCAGCAATGGTGATCTGGAGTAAATCTGGCAGAGTCTGGGCGCTCTTTAGTTCTCCAAATTATCCGACCCCCTTTCTGAATGACCTGGGGGTCTATTTATAGGTGTAGGAGGCTGATATTTCGCCTAAATTGAAGGGAGACCAGTTCTGGCACGTGAGGGGGCCCACATGCCCGCTTTTTGGAAATCCGGGCCCACTTTGGGATCGATTCGAAGCTACGTTCGAATCGATCAAGAAATTGTCCAATCGAGCTGAAATTTGATGTGAACATTCTTCAACATGTGCTCAAGCTACTGTGAAAATTTCATAGCATTTGGACTCGTAGATCTCAAGTTATGATCGATTCAAGTTGTGGTTTTTCGCGAGTGCTGTTGCGTTCGAATCCATTGGTTCGAATCCACTTCCTTCGACTCGATCGGTCACGTGCGCATCGATGACGTGTCGTGAAATCCCTGGAGTCGATCCACCTTTGTCGCTGTGTTGAACGTTTCTTCCCATGAGTTGCGCATACTTCACACTTTTAATCATGCTTTGTACCTCAGCTCGTATCCATTCTTCGTGTTCAGTTCGTATCCATTCTTCGTGCTCAGTTCGTATCCTTTTGTTCATTTCCTTCATATCGATCGATTCGAGCACGATCGATACGAACATTGTCCTTGAGTCCTTTGAATCCATGCACTCACCCATCCTTCGTATCCATGACTTCGTATCCATGAAGCCAACTCCCTACGCATCCTTCTCGAACGCCTTCTTCGCATCGATCCACAAGCGATCGATACGAACTACCCAGCTAGAATCCCAAGACTGTTACTTCCTTTTCGTATCGATCCAATGCTGATCGATACGAAGTACATCCGCGTATCCACCTTACCAATGCAAAGTACATTGATTCGAAGTAAACTCCATGCGCCTATCTGTTTAATCCATATCCATTGCCATCAAGCCAAAGTCCTCCAATCCTTCCTACCTGATTGATACGAACACGCCGTTCGAACCCTGTGGATCGATATGAACTCCATCAATCTGAAGCGATGCCGATCGATACGAATCGTATCGATACGAAGTGTGGCAGACTTTGATCGATGCGAACAGCATCGATTCGAACCGTTATCATCGATACGAAGTGCATCGATTCGAACGAGTTTTCACATAATTTGACCCA
The DNA here is from genome assembly GCA_030737815.1 of Allium fistulosum. Lineage (NCBI taxonomy): Eukaryota > Viridiplantae > Streptophyta > Magnoliopsida > Asparagales > Amaryllidaceae > Allium > Allium fistulosum. The sequence continues at coordinate 88,091,687 of CM060905.1, forward strand.
TCCATATCTCGAACATACGAACTCCGATCGTATTGAAAATTGAAACATAGCCTCTCCTAACCTTGATTATCATTCCCAATCGATTCTGCCTTGATCGGAGCTTGGTTAAATTCTGACGACATCGATCACAACCTTGTCTCTAATCGACTTCCAATCCTGATACCCATCCTTTCTTGTCGATTAGTTTGATATTCTGGCTTTGACCAAAAAGCGGGATAACAAGCATTATGATAAAATAATATCTGGATCAGTCTGGAAATACTAACGTGAGAAACTCAAATAATGGATAACGTTATGTAAGACCACGCCGTCAATGTGGAACTAGTTTTTACCTCATAAGAATAACATTCATACATGAAAGTGATAAACAACAAGAAACAAATCTAAATAAGAATGGGCATAAATAGTATTAGAAACTAGACTTGAAAATGAAAATAATCCGAGTAAAATCTAAAATGGACAGAATGGATCAAACAAGATGACAGTCCAAAATTGATAGAGTGGACAAATCCAATAATTAAACACCGCGAAGAGTGATTAACTCTTTCCGTTGCAATTAAAGAAAAACGGATTCAAAGGTTCGAATCAAAAAAAGGAAAGAAAAATTTCCAACAAAAGACTAAGCGGGTGCATCTCCCTTAAAAGAAGCATACATTTAGAAATATACTTGAAAACCCCGGGAAACTTCAAGCCGGACCCCGCTAAACCTTACCGAGAATCCGAGTATTTCACATCTAAATGCGCAAAACCGAATCCAACCTAGAGTGGATATGAAAATATCATAATGGGAGCAACTCCGCATAACTTGGCCTCCAAAAACACGCTCTTTGATTTAGTCATTTTCGACAAAAGGTAACAAAGCTCAAAGAGCAGCAAATCATTTTTAAGGTGACGATACACCATGAAGAAAGCTGAATCTTATAATTAATAAATTAACTATCAGAGATAATTAAAATGATCGTATATGGAAATTAAATAACATATATTTAGCACTACTCATCGATTCCAAACAAGTGTTATCTCTCGGTTGAAGATAAAGCTAGGCAAGTTGAGATAGTTTTACCTCTAAGCATCGTCTTGACAACATTTTTAACCTTTTATATAGAAACGAGTCCAAGCCTCAACGTTTAGCGTTAAAAATATGACTAGATCCTTTCCATATAAGCGACATCGTTTACGGAATTACTTGTATATAACCGAATCGAACTTTACTTTTTAAAACTGAACTTGCGCTTGATTTCCATATTATAAATATCGGTAAAAACACTACAAGAGCGGCTTCATTTAGGGACGGCTAGATGGCGTTAGCGGCCGTCGCCAGCCGTCGCTATTTACCTCATCGCCAACAAAGAAAGCGACGGCTTTAGTGACGGCCCCGTCGCCATATTAGCGACGGTTAGTGACGTCTAAGTGTACACGTGATAAAATCCTAAAAGTTGAAAGCTGCCGCAAACCGACACCAGCCGTCACTAACCTAGAACCAAAATGTCGTCGTCAACCGATGCTAATTGGGAACAGGCAGCCATCGCTAAACTGGGAACTATTTTCTGCACAAACCTTCTCCTTTGGCCATCCAAACGCACTAATCTCCATCCACCTCATTTACAACACATATATACTCGGTTTCACAACTACTACCAATGCAAGAATCGTATAATCTCATATATATTACACATAATCAAATATATAACACAAATATCAATATTTACACAACCATTTCGTCAACCAACACCAATATCTCATCAAACTACAAAACCATACCTACAAACAAGTTCATCAAACAAAACATCCCAACCAACTCATGTACATCAAATAAAAAATCCACTAATCCATAAAACAACCCAACTAACAAACAAGTATCAAATCCATAAATGTAACACATGTCACATATGTACAAAACAAAATGATCAAAATCCATCAGAAACATAGCCATACCTACTCATCATCCTCATCGTCGTCATCCTCCCCCAGCATTGTCCCATGCTCAGCTAAGTATGCCGTAATATGCTCGTCTAGCTGCTGCGCCAACGCCTCACTCTTTTGCCAATCATTGATCTCCGCTAGCTATTGTTTCAATTGAACTATCTCCTCTTCAGCCTGAGATCTCCTGTAGGACGACTGGATCATCATGGCCTGTAAATTATTGATAGTGGGTTCTAATTTATGCTCAATATTAAATATTGCTTATATATTGGTTAATAAACATTTTACCTTTTGATTTCCGAAACTGTAACGCCTATTTCGTGAAGGAGGGTCAATCAAAGCATCTCATATACTGTTTGACTCCTCTAAGGTCAACTGATGGCCAATGGATTGCGCCACTCGAGCATGCTCTGTATCATATATCTTTCCTACGATCACGAACAAAATTTTGCCACAATAAATATTTAATTTAAAAGCTTTTAAGTTTGAAGTAAAAAAATTAAGCATGTTTATCATTATTGATAAAGATTTATCGTCTGTCCATGTAACGACCCATAAATTTTAACGGCTTTTATAACGTAATTAACTGAAATTTTGCTTGAAATTAAACAATAAAATTTAACAATGAAAATTTGGTATTTGGTACGCGTCTATTTAAACATTGCAAATGGTAGATTTTCATTTGAAGATATGGAAGTTAGTTCTGTAATTTTCAATTTCAATTCAAAATCAGTTAATTTGATGAAAATAAAATGTTTTCAAAATCTAAATATTTTTACATAATAAAAATGTAGACTATTTTCTAAGTGAGACGTCATATTTCGTTTCGTCAAATTCGGACTGCTCTACCTCCGTTTATCTTATTTTCAGCAAATTTGCAACTGTTTGGCAGCAAAATATCGACTTCTGATAGGATGATTATATTGCTCATATCTGTGAACCATTCTGTTCGTCTCACCGTGCTGATCTCCACAGTATATTCATTTGTGCATTTCGGTGTCCAGTACGCGGCGAAATCTGAAAAATGGTGAGCCGTATCAGTACCCGTCGGCTCACCGTTTTGAGCAATTTCCCATTTGTTTTCATATATTATTTATGGTTCCTTCATTCTCTTCTCTTTCATATGTTCTATTTCTGTTCGTTCATTGCTTAAATATATATATTATAATATATAGCATATATTTTCTGTAGCTTGCATCCATATTCACCTATAACCTACAGTCCTCCTCCTCTTTGTCTAACATCTCGCCAACCGCCTGCTTCACCCACGCAAACCCGACCGCATCTCCCCGCTTCCATCTCTCTCCTCTCCATTCCTACGCTTGCCATCATTTTCTCCAATCACCAAACCCAATTTTACACCCATACTTGCATCCTATATTCTGCCGACTGCCGCCCTCATTCACTTCAACTCCCTCCAAACTCGCCCTGACCAAAAGCTTCGCCACTAAAGCCCCGACCTCGCTCTGTTTCAGATTCCAGCAGCTCCGCCATTTTCTTCCTCCACAAACCCTTCTTCCCCGATCAGTTCACCACATGCGCAGCCAAACCCTTCAGCCGCTTGTCCACCCTGTGTACTTCCCTTCCCACCCATGCTTTGTTGGCAACCGAGCCCAAACAGCCACTTCTCCACAAGTCAACCGATCCTTGCCTCGCCCACAGCCTTCTTTTATAAGAAAAATACTAGTGAGTGGCCCGTGCTACGCATACGGGCAGTGTTGAATCTAATATGAAGATATTAGAGGTATGTGTTGCATGTGATGTCAAGGGAAAGACATGAACGCAAATACAACCGCATATTAGAGAAAGAAATGTGGAAACTTGTCATTAAGGTGACTAAAACTTAGCAACCTACATAATCATAGCATAAATTAATATACAAATAAATACATTTCAGCTTATTCTTCTGTCATTCTATATTTACTACATTACAAATGCTAGTTCTATATTGAATGAAATGGAAACTATGCAAGGTTAGTGCATATTAATATTACAACTGATGATACCTTTATATAAAAAGGTTTGGTAATCATAACTTTAAATTAGAAGATATGAAACATTAAAATTAGTTACTTAGTTGACAAAATTTTATACTCTATGATATCCCAATAAAATTGAAGCTTATCAAGTCTAGAACGGTCATGATGCTTTTCCGTTATCTTTGAAGTAAATAATTCACAGTATAGTAATATTATTGAATTATCAAACATAAGCTTTGAGACATTGTGCATTATTGAAGTAACTATTTTCTTTTTTCTTCTAAAACTCAGTATTATGTATCAACCAATCTCGGTCGAATAGAGAAGGTCACTTGGTGATTCATCACTATATACACTGTTAAGTTATGTATATATACATCATATAATAAATAATGTACAATTCTCAATAATGATTACCATCGTCTCCTTTTTAGCGTTTAAAGTTATCTGAAGATTTAGAAGTGAAAAATTGATGACTTTATAAGTCTAAAGTAGAAAGTTATTACAATGATTATTAGAGTAGCGTTAGATATGTAACTACCAAAACAATATAAGGAAAGGCACTTTTTTCTTTCAAATGAAAGAATTGAAAAATATAAACTAATTATACATTCCAAAATTGTTATGTTTTCTAGAAACCAGGACTAAAATTTGTAGAAGTGGAAAATAGAATTAACATGGCTCACAAAAGTACACCTACATCTTTTCAGAGCTTATCGAAAGGTTAAAGGTACTTACATAAATGCATACATGAAATATAATGATTTTCCTATAAGAATAATAATTGTAAGTCATCTCCTTTATGGTCACATATGGATTAAAAAGGAGAAGAGATATTAGTTATCATAAAGAAATAAGAATACATGTAAGGAATGATATTGCTGATTTAGGTAGTGGATAAAATATAAATTATTCATCATAAATTCATAATTATTTATACATGATCAAGAAACCTATAAATTATACTTTTTTAGGATAGTCGAACAAAGACTTCAGTAACAGCCTTAAATCTCTTTTCATCAACTATGAATACTTGCAAAAAGATGAAAAACATGAAACTTAATTAACCATGATTGAAACTATCAAGTTAAGTGTAAACCTATATTACCTCATGTGATCAATCAAGTGAATCCCGGATGCCGCAGATGGCTAAATAGTACTGCCATGCTTGTTTTTGCATTTTTACACCTACAAATGCAAACAATCCTCGCAAATGTTATCTCTAGAACTATTTTCACATAACCGAACATTAAGTGTTAGATGTATGATTGAAGTAAAAAATAAAATAATCATCTTGCTTCAAACCCAAATTGCCAATGTCCCGTATCATGTATTGTCATTCTCTGTTCTAAGATAATAAACAAAAATTTAACTGTTAGTCATGCACATACTCAGTTTATTAGTCACAATCATAAACAAAACAACATATTTTCTACAATTACATACTCGTATAACACTAAAATGTAATACCTGATAACGATAATCATAATATCCAACAATAGTTCTATCCTAATTTGGTCTGTCATTGGCACACCCAATGTATTCCTGATATTCTGCACCACCTAATCATTGTATGTCACACTATAAAAAGTTAACCAATTCAATATTTCTCTGTTTCCTACTCACTGAGTTATGCATTATAAATACACATAGTGCATTGTAATTAAAAGAAATATCGTATAGAATTTTAAATATTATAGTTAACTTAGAAAACATTTATTTTATCCCTTAAGTAGTGAGCTCCAGTTACAGTCGAAGTAAGCAGAACCTGCCAAATGAAATTTTAAGACAATGAAAAAGCCACAAGGTAAATGATTAATTCTATAGGAAAGAAAGATAACTAACAAAAGTTTATTGTCTCATTTGCATAAAAAGGTGAGTACCAATAAGGAAAAACAAAAATTGTCTTAAAAATAATTAGATAAAGATTCAGTAAAGTCATCATACAAAAAGGTGATAATTTTTTTAAACAATTCAAATATTAAAATAGATTCAAAAGTTGAATATAAAATATTCAAATTTTAAAAAGCGGTTCACTCTGTTAAGACATAACTTTCAGGTAACTCAGTTTAACTTGTTAAGTAATTTGAAAGTTGAAAACAACAGATAAATAACTTGTTAATTTCAATGTTTGAATGCACCAATTGCCAAAGCTACATAAGGTTATTTCCACGTTTACCTATCCTTATGTTCGACTTAGAATATGTTAGCCATAGGCTATAGTGCTGCCAAAGTGTCCATAAACTGAACCTTGTTCTTTAATCATATAAAACTGGGCATGACTTATTACACTTCCAAATCAGATATGATTCTAGAGGGTTAACTTAGGAGATTTGACTTGCATAGGAAGAATATCTATCAAAAGGACTCGAAACTTAAAATTTTAACATTCCTCATCAACTAAAAGCAAAATAACTTTTGACATTGCAGTTGAGAAAGAAGAAAAAAAGACGCATACTACCGCATGTTCCATTAACAAAAAAGCCAAAGTAGCAATAGTAGGCCTCTTTAATTCTACTTGGAGCAAATTTCTTCAGTGTCATGCATATTTACACCTAATATAATGTTGTAGTAGAAGTCTACGGGTTATAAGAAATGCAGTCATTGTCTTGTGTACTAAAAGTGGAAAGGGGTATGAAACAATTAGTTAATAATTTTTCAAAAGTAAATAGCAATCCTAAATATGTATTTACAGCAACAATTCACATTATCTATAGAAAGAGGTATCTATAGAAATTTAACTTTAAATTAATGCATACTGATTGATATCTAATTTTGTAAAACGACTTCTTATCGTTTACATAAACTCATATAGGTTGTTGCAGTCGTACTAAGCAATAATAGTTTACCTACCAAAATAATGTATGCACGTCAAAATAACTTACTAAAGGAATATAGCGATAGATTGTAAAAAGTGTTGGAAGAACTCCAATCTAAAACAAATCCAGCCTTTTTGGAGAATAAACCTATAAAACACATACATTTAAATAACTGAAATCAAATAAATAATATCCATAATACAGCCAGTAGATTGAACATTTTAAAATTAAATTGGACAACCATCAAGGCTGCTTGTGATAGATCTCAGTCGTATCAAAGTAAAAATAAAATAAAAGGAAAACTATGAATAGAGGTTCAATTTTACACCATTTCAATAATGGCAGGATACTGATTGTAGTTTGACAATCGCAATGCATTTGCAGGTCTGCAAAAGTGGTCAGTGTACGTGCATATACATACGGACAGTCGACATAAAATAGTTAAGTCTGCACGAACTGGTTTTATTTTCAATACTGGTTGTGGAACCCATTATATTACAACTTGGAAAACTGTTTCACCAAATGAATTATCACTGCAGAAATTAGTTGGTTGGCAGGACATATATTTTAATACATATAATACATACATACATTAACACATAACAACTCGTACAATGCATTGTTAGAGCTACTTGATTGGTGCTTCCTTATACTGTACACAAAATAACATTAACATATATGCGCTGGTTAAAACCAAAGTAAAAGTTCCCTCAATAATTTGCATTTATGTATTAAAAAATGAAATAGCTAAAGGAACTTGTGTAGTGAAAGTTTATGTTAAAAAGAGCGTATTTTTACGTAATGGATTTAATTGATATGATATTTTAACTTTTGAGCATCAATTTTCTCAATGCGATATATCAGGTTCAGTAAACTGCAGTTTGATTGTAATTTATTCAAGGTGTACATGAAATTGCATGTATGGTAGCAGTAGTTGGTTCAGCCACAAGCAACTTAGATTTGCTATCATGTTCCTAATAGATCAGTAACATGGTTAAACGGCATGTAAAAAGTAATTTCGTCCTATAAATATTTGTAGTAAACAGGTAATGAATATCAAATGTAATAAGACGGGTTATAAGAAATGCACTCATTGTCTTGTGTAGTCATACTAAGTAATAACAGTTTATCTAGCAAAATAATGTATGCATGTCAAAATAACTTACCGAAGGAATATAGCAGTAGATTGCAAAAAGTGTTGGAAGAACTCCAATCTGAAACAAAGCCAGCTTTTTTGGAGAATCTGTTACTTTATATTAAAGCAGGAACTTCCCCAAACTAACGTGGATTCATATCCTTTTCTCATTTCAAAATACTTCATTGTTCGCTTCCGCATTTTTTTCCCATACTGAAACAAAGTAGCATTAAATATCCAGACCATTACATTTTTTTCACGAATATTTTATTTTTAATTGTCTGTCTATATAAATGGATAAACCGACAATTCGAAGTATAGGAAGAAAATACATATTTTTTGTAATTTCTTTAACAATAACAAAATTCTCGAGCTTTACAGGGGTGTAAGTAAAACAGTTTCGTTTAGTGGAAAGGAACATTGTAACATAGATCTAAGCTATTTAGAAATATAGCCAGTAATCCATTTTAAAATAGTTAGTAACATAGTTACATAAATGTGGCTACTGATGCAGGTGAAAACATAGTACAACCAACAAAATTAAAAAAACAATGTATAACATGTACAGCTATTTGCACAAATTAAAAAAGGGATCAAACTACAAGCAAACAAAAAATCTCTTCCTGAAGGGCATCTAATTATAAACATGCAGTTCCATTTTAGACAAATTTACTACTTGCCAATGAATTATAGGACTCCCTGTAGTTTGCTGTTGCTCTATGTCATTGTGTATGAAACATAAATGTTATCACATGTGTGTTTTGGAAAAGTAAATATATTATTCTAGTTTCCCCGTCTTACTATCTCTTCCCGCAAATATAAAACTTTTGAAAATCAGATAGCTTCATTAATGTTACACCCATATAGTTCATTAAAAATAAAATTTGCAAGACTGTGAAAAAAATCATTAAAAGTTGGAAATATTCCAACGGAATTGGTTCAGAATATGGGACAATACTAACACAAATTGGCATCATCTCAACTTAGTGCACAAATAGGAGGTCAAATCACACATCGTGGAAGGTCAAATTATATAATTACCTCCAACTAATATTTACACCCATTTATGTGTGAATGTATTATGAAGTTGACAAATGACACACGATCTTATTAAATAGGTCAACAAATATGCCTGCTTTTTTGAAGAAATAACTAAGAAGTGGTAGTCAAACAATGTTTTACACATCTACCTATCACTATCACTATTCACTGACGATGGATATAAATCAAGTTGTTAAAATTTCTTAGAACAGTAAGACAATGCCTGCACCAGTCAAACGAACAAATGAATGAAATTGATGATGTTTATTACAGTGGGAAAACAATTTACAAATAGGCTGACACCACTACATCCTGGAATCAGAGTTGGTGAGTCTAAATTAAAGATCGATAGACTTAAACATGGAAACTAAATCATCATCGTCTTGTGAGTAGTATTTGAGAAGATAATACCTGTGGTTGGAATTGAGTTCATCGAATCTAAGTTAACATCATGGAATCAGAGTTCTTGAATGTCAGTTAAAGATGGAGATTAATTTAAAAATGGAAATTAAATCATCACGATCTTGCAAATAATCATTGATAACGATACTTGTGGTTGGAGTAGAATTGCTTAATTTGAGTTGGAGATTGACAGTAGGCTGAAAACAGAAGCGAATAAACTAAAACGGTTTTGAAAATTAGAGAGAAAGTGGAAATGAGTTTAAGAAATTACCAGTTGAGGAAAAGAGAAACTACACTTTGGGGGAAAGTGGGACGTGTGTACTTTTTGCTGTATTAAAAAAATATTATTAGATGGAATAGGAGTGCGAGATTTAGAAATGAGGAGCAACTGTAGATCCACGTTACCTGTACAGCCGACCGAGCGGTAAGGAGGAGGATGGGGTAAGAGCAGGCCGTAGTTGGTTCGGCACTCGGCAAGAAGATTGCCAGAACGACACCTGTAGCTTGGAAAAGGCAGTTCGTTACGGCTGACGCTGGCGGGAAAAGAGTCGGACGGTGTTGACTATTTGGTGTACAGGGCTGACATGGAGGTGGGGGAGGAGGCGATGATTTGGAAGAGGAGGCGGGGAGAAGGATGGAATTCGGCAGTACGGTGTTTGGGAGGAGAGAGGGCAACGAATGGAAAGAGAAGGGGTTGGGAGAACGTGGAGCAGTTGCAGATGAGGTAGGGCAAAAAAATAAAAGCGGAAATGGATAACTAAGTGGCAGCATGGGAAAAAAAATGCGGAAGCGCACAATGAAGTATTTTGAAATGAGAAAAGGAAATGAATCCACGTTAGTTTTGAGAAGTTCCTGTTTTAATATAAAGTAATAGATTGTTTATATAAAAGGGTTGTGATATCCCGGAATTTCAAGGAATTTAAAATGTGATAATCTTTTAAATTAATTAATGAATATTGGTAAAGTTTGTTATTTTCAAACAATAATAAATAATAATAAAGAAATGTTTATAAATATAGATATAAGTGGGTTTTAAAATAGAATTATTATTTTCAAGGTAATAATGTGTTTATTTAATTTTATATATGTATGAGTTGATTTTAAATTGGATTTTTAAATTGAATTTAAATTTGAATCTTTAAAAATAATGATTTTAAATATTTTGGATTTAAACTTGAAATTAAAGGATATATACATCTTAAAAATATTTTGGATTTAAAATATATGAATAAGTTTATTTAAAATAAGATTTATTTTCCTTAAAGGAGTTTATTTATATAAATTAAGATAGTGTTTATTAAATAGTAATAAATACAAAAGTTTTATATTATCATTTAAAAATGGACTAAATATATTATATATAATTTTATTTAAGATATGATTGGTTTTTCTTTTATTTTCTTTTAAAGGTTTTATTTTTATAAATTAAGAAAAGCATTCATAAAATAAGATATGTATTTATTTATTTGGAAATTAATTTATAAAAGCTTTATAAAACATTTAAAATTTAATTATGCATGTAAAGTTACATGTGTTAATCTATAAACCTCTTAAATACCATGTGTTAGATAATTAGATAAGGTAAGAGACAAGTGTCACATTTATTTTAATTTTCTTTAATTTTAATAAATCCTAAATTAACACTATATAAACATACACCTTCTTCCTTCATTTCTCTTTTTCTTATCTTCACATTTTCAAAAGCTAGCAAGAAAACAATCTGTAACCATTATGTTCGAAACCTGAATTCACTCCTCAAAAACAAATACAAAACCAGAAATAAATCCAAATCAAAACCCTGTAAACATTCCTCAAAACAAACTCTCAAAACTCAAATGAAAATCTGTCATTTCTTTAAAGCCTGTGGTCTAAAACTCTGTAACCATTATTCTCAAGCCTGTAATCAAATTATCTAGCAAAGTCAATTTCAAAAAAAAAAATTTCAACCTGAAGCATAGTATATCAAGTAATCAGCAGCAATAAAGCTTCAACCTGCATTAATCAACATCTTGAAGCTTCCAACTTTCCAGTTTCAAAAAGGTCTAAACACTTTCTATTGCGAATTCAAGTTTTGAAGTTCCATCCAGTTTCAAGGTCTCTGCATTTTGGTTAAAAGGTGAGTAAACCTTTATTTTTTAAAACAGTTTCAAAATCTGAGAATAAACTTAAATGTTGTGATGAATGTTTATACTAATATGGTTTGCATATGATTTTATCTGTGAATGCATGCTTGTATAAATAAAATGCCTGTGTATTGTCTGAATATATATATATACATAGATATGCTCTGTTATTAAATATGAGTAAACTAAGCATAAAATAGTTTTAAATTATATATATAAGATAAATGTTCGAAGTGAAATTGTGATGCATGTTTGAAAATGGGTATGCATGTTTGTTTAGATCTGAATGCATGTTTATATGAATGGAGATACTGTGTGTCTGTCTGAATATATCAGTGATCACCTCTGTTTTAATTTTCACAGTTTAAAATTTAGATTTAAATTCAATTCTTCTCATCTAATCTCTGTTAGGCTTAGGGATTCAAACAAATTATGTTTGTTTAAACCTAAACTAAGTTTAAAAATATATTTAAGTAAAACGAGTTTGAATATTATCTGGAAAATGGGAAAGACAGTGAAAACTGTGAAAACATGTTAAATTCAAATATCACAATTCTTTGATTCTCTTATATAATCTCAATCACCATCAAAAATCATGATTTTTAAAAGTTAAAACAAGATTTCTAGATTGGTATAGAATGAGGGATTCGAGGTTGATTAGAAATTGGGTTTTGGGAAATTGTTGGTGATCGGAGGGTGGTGAGGTCTCGAGTTCACTACTGGAGGTAGCTGGTAAGTTGGCGAGTTTGGGAAAAATAGTGGAAGAGGCTATCAATCATCGTGGCGTTGGAATTTGGATAGAGTAGGGTTTAACACTAAAAATGGGTCGAGGTCTGGAAGTAGGTTGTCGCGGCGTCTCTGGATGATCGGAGCCCATCGAACTGAGGGGAAAAGATGAAGGGTTGGTCGGCGAATTTGTGGGTAGAGTTTCGTGGTCGCACGTGGTCGGCATCGTCGAGTTCGAAGGGTTTTCAGGCGAGGTGTGGTTCCAGGAGATTGATCAAGTAGCTTAAATTTGAATTACAGTCGAATTCGACGAACTGGGTGCTGGAGTTGATCGGCGGAGTCAACGGCGATGTGCTGAAGTCGGCGTCGATGGTCGGAGTCACTTCGTTCTGATGTACACGTGCACGTGCACGTTTGGAGCTGGAGATGGTCGATAGTTTGGGAAGATGAAGTTTTTCCTGGTGTTGTGCTCGTACGATTTGAAGTACGACTCGAAGGAGAGGAGAAGCGTAAATGCACAGGGGTTACTCGGGGAATCGAGCAGATTGCTCGGGTTTGTTTTTGGTTGTCTGGTTTTAAGTTTTCGAAGTTTGACCAGATTTGTTTTAAATCTTAAGTTAATGCAAAACAGTTTTTTTTTAAAACGAAAAAGGAAGTTATGTTTTATTAACTTTAATTTATCAAGTTAAATGTTTATTTATTTTAAACCTTAATTAATGATTTAATTAAGAAAAGTTAGTTATTAAGATAAGATGTTTTAAATGATAATTAAGGCATTAATAAGATAGTGTTTTATCTTAAGATAATTAAAGTTTTAATGTCTTTATATTAATTAAGTTAATTAAGAAAATTAGGTATAATTAATTAATTTAATTAATAATGATTGAGGATTAGTTAAGAAATTAATTAAGAGTAATTAATTTATTTAATTAACTCAATGATTAAGATTGATTTAATAAATGACTAAAGATTTATTAATTTGTAATTAATTAATTAAGTAATTAGAGGTTGATTAATTTGTATTTAAGAAGTACTTAATTAAGTTTATTAATTAATAATTAGGTTTTATTAATTAATAAATATGAAATAATTAATCTATAAAGATTAATTAAAGGTTAATTAACTGTTATTAAGAATTGATTAACTAATAATTAAGGATTAATTAATTTATTATTAAGTTTTATTAATTGATAATTAAGGTTTATTAATTAATAATTAAAAGAATAATTAATCTGTAATTAAAGATTAATTAATTGGTTTAAAGAGTAATTAAAGAATGAATTACTCAGCTATGATTTATGAGATGGATGTGATTAAGTTAAGTAAATTAATTTGTTAATGAATTAAAGATAGTCAATTGGAAATTAATTAAGTATAATTACTTAATGAGATTTGATAAGTGTAATTACTTAGTGTAAGTAATTAATGTGTAATTACTAAATGTAATTAAATAAAAGAGTAATTTCTTAATGAAAGTAATTAAAGAATTTATTACTTAATGTAATTAATTAAAGAATGATTAATTTCTAAATGCAATTAATTAAAGTTAATTAATGAATGTAATTAATTAATATTAATTAATTAATAAGAAGGGTAATTAATTAATGAAAGTAATTAGAGATTAATTAATAAGAGTAATTAAAGGTTAATTACTTTAAATGGTTAAGAATAATTAATTTGTGAAATTAATTAAAGGATAATTACTTTATGTAATTAATGAATAATTAATCAAGGATGATTAATATTTAATGAGTAATTAATTAATTAAAGGTGTAATTAATTAATGATTGGTTAAGCAAAGTTAGAAATTAATTCTTAAGTAATTAATTTAATTTAAGTTAATTAAATTAATTATAACATAGGGTTAATAATTGTTGCTTATGGATGATTGTTGAGTTGAATATCTAAATTGGATGATATCTATTGGATGATATGCTGTGATATTCTGTGATATGATATTGGATATATCTGTGATAAATGTGTGATATTTATCTATGTTAAATGCTGTGTGAATTCAAGTATTGAATTGAATTGTTTAAACCTTTAAACAACTTGGCCTTAAAAGATACGTTTTGGATTTCGATGAGACCGGGATCGGGTTTGCTACATTACAGCGTGATAGGGGGTTCTCGCTTTGCGTTAGGTGGCGAACGGGAGACTCTTACCCCTACATGTCCCCGGGGGTAGTATAAGGCCTTTTGGGGTTGGTTGCGACTCGAGAGGGTGGCCGTAAAAGCAAACCCGAGGTATCACTGTGAGCCACAGCGGGGCTGGGATGGTTGAAAAGCCTACCGGTCGTGAACCGTTGCTGAAGGTTGAAAAGCCTAGGACGTTACAGTGGTATCAGAGCATAGGTTGAGCTGATCGGAATGGATGTAGGCAGTCCAGAATTGTCAGAAAAGTTCTGAAGATTAGAGACGGAGGAATTTGGAATTCGAAGTTTGAGATTTCGTTGTTGTTGAAGTTTTCTCTGGTAAAAGGAAGCTATAAGATTGGGTAAGTCTGGGAAGTCAGCTCCGAGGTGTTTTGGATCTTTTCTGTGTTCTGATTTGGATAAGAGTTTGGTCTACTTGGTTGAATTGCCAGTTTGGATAACTGGGATTCAATGTATTTCGCGTATCTCTGAAGGAATACGTGTGTGATCTATCTCTGGTTTTGAACCAGAAATTCAGGAAGGTTTGGTTGTAGAGTCAGACTCGTCTGTAGTCTGATATCCTGTTTAGTTTTGTAGATCTAGATGAGTAGGAGCTCAGTAGCTTAATGGTATAACTAGTTTGGATGCAGTAGAGCGAGTATTCCGGTATCTGTACCTGGGGAACTCGGGGAAATTTAGGAAGCTTATCCGGATCTATGTCCGGATAGCTAGAATTGTTTGTTTGTTTGAATTGGTTGTTTGGATGAAATTGTTTGCTTGGTTGTGTATGGCTGATATGTATGCCTAAATTGATTGAAATAAAATAAAACTTTGGATTATCTTTTGTTTTAAATTTCGAGGACGAAATTCTTTTAAGGGGGAAGGAATGTGATATCCCGGAATTTCAAGGAATTTAAAATGTGATAATCTTTTAAATTAATTAATGAATATTGGTAAAGTTTGTTATTTTCAAACAATAATAAATAATAATAAAGAAATGTTTATAAATATAGATATAAGTGGGTTTTAAAATAGAATTATTATTTTCAAGGTAATAATGTGTTTATTTAATTTTATATATGTATGAGTTGATTTTAAATTGGATTTTTAAATTGAATTTAAATTTGAATCTTTAAAAATAATGATTTTAAATATTTTGGATTTAAACTTGAAATTAAAGGATATATACATCTTAAAAATATTTTGGATTTAAAATATATGAATAAGTTTATTTAAAATAAGATTTATTTTCCTTAAAGGAGTTTATTTATATAAATTAAGATAGTGTTTATTAAATAGTAATAAATACAAAAGTTTTATATTATCATTTAAAAATGGACTAAATATATTATATATAATTTTATTTAAGATATGATTGGTTTTTCTTTTATTTTCTTTTAAAGGTTTTATTTTTATAAATTAAGAAAAGCATTCATAAAATAAGATATGTATTTATTTATTTGGAAATTAATTTATAAAAGCTTTATAAAACATTTAAAATTTAATTATGCATGTAAAGTTACATGTGTTAATCTATAAACCTCTTAAATACCATGTGTTAGATAATTAGATAAGGTAAGAGACAAGTGTCACATTTATTTTAATTTTCTTTAATTTTAATAAATCCTAAATTAACACTATATAAACATACACCTTCTTCCTTCATTTCTCTTTTTCTTATCTTCACATTTTCAAAAGCTAGCAAGAAAACAATCTATAACCATTATGTTCGAAACCTGAATTCACTCCTCAAAAACAAATACAAAACCAGAAATAAATCCAAATCAAAACCCTGTAAACATTCCTCAAAACAAACTCTCAAAACTCAAATGAAAATCTGTCATTTCTTTAAAGCCTGTGGTCTAAAACTCTGTAACCATTATTCTCAAGCCTGTAATCAAATTATCTAGCAAAGTCAATTTCAAAAAAAAAAATTCAACCTGAAGCATAGTATATCAAGTAATCAGCAGCAATAAAGCTTCAACCTGCATTAATCAACATCTTGAAGCTTCCAACTTTCCAGTTTCAAAAAGGTCTAAACACTTTCTATTGCGAATTCAAGTTTTGAAGTTCCATCCAGTTTCAAGGTCTCTGCATTTTGGTTAAAAGGTGAGTAAACCTTTATTTTTTAAAACAGTTTCAAAATCTGAGAATAAACTTAAATGTTGTGATGAATGTTTATACTAATATGGTTTGCATATGATTTTATCTGTGAATGCATGCTTGTATAAATAAAATGCCTGTGTATTGTCTGAATATATATATATACATAGATATGCTCTGTTATTAAATATGAGTAAACTAAGCATAAAATAGTTTTAAATTATATATATAAGATAAATGTTCGAAGTGAAATTGTGATGCATGTTTGAAAATGGGTATGCATGTTTGTTTAGATCTGAATGCATGTTTATATGAATGGAGATACTGTGTGTCTGTCTGAATATATCAGTGATCACCTCTGTTTTAATTTTCACAGTTTAAAATTTAGATTTAAATTCAATTCTTCTCATCTAATCTCTGTTAGGCTTAGGGATTCAAACAAATTATGTTTGTTTAAACCTAAACTAAGTTTAAAAATATATTTAAGTAAAACGAGTTTGAATATTATCTGGAAAATGGGAAAGACAGTGAAAACTGTGAAAACATGTTAAATTCAAATATCACAATTCTTTGATTCTCTTATATAATCTCAATCACCATCAAAAATCATGATTTTTAAAAGTTAAAACAAGATTTCTAGATTGGTATAGAATGAGGGATTCGAGGTTGATTAGAAATTGGGTTTTGGGAAATTGTTGGTGATCGGAGGGTGGTGAGGTCTCGAGTTCACTACTGGAGGTAGCTGGTAAGTTGGCGAGTTTGGGAAAAATAGTGGAAGAGGCTATCAATCATCGTGGCGTTGGAATTTGGATAGAGTAGGGTTTAACACTAAAAATGGGTCGAGGTCTGGAAGTAGGTTGTCGCGGCGTCTCTGGATGATCGGAGCCCATCGAACTGAGGGGAAAAGATGAAGGGTTGGTCGGCGAATTTGTGGGCAGAGTTTCGTGGTCGCACGTGGTCGGCATCGTCGAGTTCGAAGGGTTTTCAGGCGAGGTGTGGTTCCAGGAGATTGATCAAGTAGCTCAAATTTGAATTACAGTCGAATTCGACGAACTGGGTGCTGGAGTTGATCGGCGGAGTCAACGGCGATGTGCTGAAGTCGGCGTCGATGGTCGGAGTCACTTTGTTCTGATGTACACGTGCACGTGCACGTTTGGAGCTGGAGATGGTCGATAGTTTGGGAAGATGAAGTTTTTCCCGGTGTTGTGCTCGTATGATTTGAAGTACGACTCAAAGGAGAGGAGAAGCGTAAATGCACAGGGGTTACTCGGGGAATCGAGCAGATTGCTCGGGTTTGTTTTTGGTTGTCTGGTTTTAAGTTTTCGAAGTTTGACCAGATTTGTTTTAAATCTTAAGTTAATGCAAAACAGTTTTTTTTAAAACGAAAAAGGAAGTTATGTTTTATTAACTTTAATTTATCAAGTTAAATGTTTATTTATTTTAAACCTTAATTAATGATTTAATTAAGAAAAGTTAGTTATTAAGATAAGATGTTTTAAATGATAATTAAGGCATTAATAAGATAGTGTTTTATCTTAAGATAATTAAAGTTTTAATGTCTTGATATTAATTAAGTTAATTAAGAAAATTAGGTATAATTAATTAATTTAATTAATAATGATTGAGGATTAGTTAAGAAATTAATTAAGAGTAATTAATTTATTTAATTAACTCAATGATTAAGATTGATTTAATAAATGACTAAAGATTTATTAATTTGTAATTAATTAATTAAGTAATTAGAGGTTGATTAATTTGTATTTAAGAAGTACTTAATTAAGTTTATTAATTAATAATTAGGTTTTATTAATTAATAAATATGAAATAATTAATCTATAAAGATTAATTAAAGGTTAATTAACTGTTATTAAGAATTGATTAACTAATAATTAAGGATTAATTAATTTATTATTAAGTTTTATTAATTGATAATTAAGGTTTATTAATTAATAATTAAAAGAATAATTAATCTGTAATTAAAGATTAATTAATTGGTTTAAAGAGTAATTAAAGAATGAATTACTCAGCTATGATTTATGAGATGGATGTGATTAAGTTAAGTAAATTAATTTGTTAATGAATTAAAGATAGTCAATTGGAAATTAATTAAGTATAATTACTTAATGAGATTTGATAAGTGTAATTACTTAGTGTAAGTAATTAATGTGTAATTACTAAATGTAATTAAATAAAAGAGTAATTTCTTAATGAAAGTAATTAAAGAATTTATTACTTAATGTAATTAATTAAAGAATGATTAATTTCTAAATGCAATTAATTAAAGTTAATTAATGAATGTAATTAATTAATATTAATTAATTAATAAGAAGGGTAATTAATTAATGAAAGTAATTAGAGATTAATTAATAAGAGTAATTAAAGGTTAATTACTTTAAATGGTTAAGAATAATTAATTTGTGAAATTAATTAAAGGATAATTACTTTATGTAATTAATGAATAATTAATCAAGGATGATTAATATTTAATGAGTAATTAATTAATTAAAGGTGTAATTAATTAATGATTGGTTAAGCAAAGTTAGAAATTAATTCTTAAGTAATTAATTTAATTTAAGTTAATTAAATTAATTATAACATAGGGTTAATAATTGTTGCTTATGGATGATTGTTGAGTTGAATATCTAAATTGGATGATATCTATTGGATGATATGCTGTGATATTCTGTGATATGATATTGGATATATCTGTGATAAATGTGTGATATTTATCTATGTTAAATGCTGTGTGAATTCAAGTATTGAATTGAATTGTTTAAACCTTTAAACAACTTGGCCTTAAAAGATACGTTTTGGATTTCGATGAGACCGGGATCGGGTTTCCAGATTTGGATATCCGAATACCACATCGATCCAAGTTAAACGTTAGGTCGTGAATAAAGTGAAGATGAAGATTCAGAGTGCAAGGGTTATTGTCGTTAACTCTGAGGGTGATTCCAAAACGAGTGTAACGAGATAATGCCTTCGGTTTCGTTCGAACCCGGAACGAACTTGTATGGATTGAATGCTTTCAGAACATCGTCAGGTGGACGATGAGCATTCTAAGTGATGTGTTCTGATTAAAGGTAATCGTAGCCTCAAGCCTCATCAACCGGGAATGGCTAAAACAGGGGAGGTGCAGCAAGGTTAGTGGGTCGCACCCAAGTAGTATAAGATTCCCCTGTCTAGAGTCCCTTTTTATTTCGGCTGTGTGGGTGGTTTTTTGGCCGCAACCACGGGGTTTCTTATGCGGGAATTATCCAGTAAGGGATGTTCCGGCCTTGTGTTGCAGGGGATTGGGCGTGATCCTCGGTACGTTGATCTAGGCCACGTACTGTGACGAGCGGTACCCCGGTAGCTCTGCCATTGTATGGAATCCACAATCCAATAAGTGCCGTACGTATTAGTTGTGCCCAACTATGTTGGAACGTGAGATGTAAGCATTCCAGCTATTTCTGTATTTTACTTGAAAACCCTAGACCCTATTATAATATAACTGGATTTCCTATCAAATGTTTTGGTTAGCGTAAGGTAAAAACTTACCCATGTTTATTTGTGGGGAGTCTTACGTGATACCTTTGTTTTCAAAAGGTTTTGAAGTTAAGCAATTTAAACCGTTTACTCACACCAGACCCATGTCTGACCCAAGTGTTTATTTTCTGTTTTATTAAACTCTTGGGTACTCAAATTTTTACGAGTAGCCAAGGGATTCAGGTTTGCTTTGACGAATCTTTGGAGGAGCAATGGAGCAGGAGGCTTCAGCGTTCGTAGATATAGTGTTCCGCTATGTTAGTCTGTATGAGTCATTTGTTGAGTGTATTTGAGTTGTAATGACTAGACAGATGTTTATAACTGTCTAGTATGTGTTGTATAAGCTGTGTATCTCTGATGTATATGATACAATGTAATATCTTATTTGATTAATATAATTTATTCGTTCCGCTGTTTAGATTCTGATGTGTTTCTTTCTTTCTTCTCTATCTTATCTCTTTTCTATCCCTTTCTTTCTTCTTGACGATACGACTTTTTGTGGAGAAAAAGCCGGGTCGTCACAAGGGTATTATATTTTTTATTAAAAAAGCTCTGTCTTTGTTCTGTGCACTGCTCATATTTCATAATATGATATAGTGTTTCGAGCCTAGCATTCTTAATTGTTTTATACATGTTGTGATTTATGAAGTTAAATTCACTTTGCTTTATTTGTTATATATTATACTATAAGGAAGTTACTTATATGATGATATATATATGCACAGCTTATACATATAAGCTTACTGGTATTTTTGATTTTGGAAAAATCTGAAGTTCTAAATTGGTTGTTTGTAAGGTATGAGTTTTATATATTTTGTTCTATAAATATAGATTTACGTAAGTTATATTATACGTCAGTTTATATATATGTTATAATAATATTGATGTTTAAAGCATATTGTATATGTTAGCATTGATTTTAAAATATATACGTTTTTGATTTTGGAGTATATACATGTAGATTTTTTTTGCGTGTCAACTTTAATATTGACTTTTAATTAAAGTATATATACGTTTTAATTTAAAATATATGTGTTAAACCAAGTAATGATGTTGTAATATAATATATATAGATTTTATTTCTGTATATAGATTTGAATTAAAAATTGATATTAATAGATATAAAGAAATGGTTTTGACATTATTTCAAATTGAATATTGATTTTTAAAAGAAATATATATAATATAACGATTTCTATATGAGTAAATTTTAGATTTTTAAATTTATTTTGTCCCCATCAAACTAATTTGATTTGTTCTTCCATCATTTCCAAACTTCCAGCTTTGCTTTGATCGTCAAAATTCGTGATCATCGTACTTTACTTTGGAATTTGTTGCTCGGATTCGCAGCTCAGTTCGATATCAAATTTCTCTAGCCTCGAAAGGTGAGCAATCACTCACGATTAACATTTTTATATTTAGTAAAAAAAAAATTCTTTCTTTTTTTTCCTGGATGAAGAGCCTGTAAGTTTTCCAACCTCCTCTTCAATTTTAGCAAAGAGTGCTTTTTTCTCATCGTCAGCAGCAGTTGTAAATTCTTTGACTATGGTATCTAAACTTGCTACAACACCAGCTTGGGAAGTAAGTTGTCCTTTCGAATCACGGCTAGTTCCACATTTCTCATTGATGAAGGTAACAAAATCGTCAACCTCACGACCACCATCATAATCCTCACCAGCTTTATTACCCTTGGGGAAAAATTTAAGAGTGGGATATCCACTTACCCCATACTTTTTAGCCAAATCCTTGTAGTTATCAGCGTCGAGATTAGCAATTACAACATCGTCTTCGGATTTAAAAACATTGGGGAAAAATTTAGTAAAATTGATTTCACTTGAAACGACAATTGAAATATGTTGTTAAAATTGAATTGCTAGTTATTTAATTGTTAAATATGATATGTTATTATCTGCAATTATTCATCTGTGATATATGACACCATATCCTATTGTGTATACTTTATTTGATTTGTTACTGATGATATATGCCTGTTGTTGATATGTTATATTATTATTATATTTGTTCTCACTCTGCAAGTTCCTTGTTAGTTAAAATTTCCATATGGGTTGAAACGATATATACCAGAACGGTATTATAGACTAAGGGAAAATCGTTATGGGTTGAAATGATAAACCAAAGCGATTTCCATTGATTTTGAACTTTTGGGATTGCGGGTTGAAATGATATATACCCGTACATATTTAAATTGCGGATTGAAATGATAAACATCCGTATCACTAGACCATAGGATAGAAAATTATATACGGACACCGTTGGTCTATATTTTGAAAATGATTTCCAATGTTTTGAAGGAAATATATAGGTTTTATTAAATATTGATTTTAAAAATATAATATATATGAATGTTATTTTTATATATGTCTAAATTTTTGGATTTTTAAAATTATATGTTTTGGAAATTTTAAATTTATAAGTTAGTTTAAAAAATATAATTTTTAAGATTTTACTTATAATTTTATTATTATTAAAAATATATATAAAAATAGATTTAATATAAAATAAATTTAATAATAAGATTTAATTTAGAGAAATTAAATTTAATTAGTATATAATATGTTAGGTATTTATTTAAAATTATATTTTAACAATAGATTTTGTAACAACTATAATAAATTAAGGTTGGGAATATAAATTGAAATTATATCTGTTTAAGAATTATACTTAAATAAAATTAACGTGAAACTTATTGAATTTGAGATTTTAAAGATATGATTTTATAACTTGATTTTTGATTTAAGGTGATTAAATGAATATTTTCAAATTTAAATAAATTGAAATGGGATATTTAGTTTTATTTAAATTTGTAATTTGAGATTTTATTTAAATGATTATTGGATCGATTAAGTGAATATTTCAAAACTAAATAATAGTAAAGTTAAATGTTGAAATATAAATGAAACTTATATTGAAATGTTTGAATATTTAAACTTTGAATCTTATTAGAATTGAAGATATAGTTCAAAACCCGGATTTGAAATCGATATAAATTTAATGGTTTATTAAGAATTTGAATTGAATCTTTGACCTTTAAATTGAAATGGTTAAACTGGAATTAATTTAAATTGAATTTTGGAATTTAAGATGATTTGAATTGACTTGCGAAATTGGAGAAACTAATTTTATTATATAAAGTATTTTAAATAGATATAAACTATTTTAATTTTTAACTATTTTAATATATATATATATTATTTTCAACATCTAAACTGTTTAGGTGGAAACTGTTATGATTACGGAAGTGCTATGATTTCAAAGTGTTATGATTTCAAAAGTGTTATGATTTTCAAAAGTGTTATGATTTTCAAAAGTGCTATGATTTCCAAAGTGTTATGATTTCAAAAGTGTTATGATTTTGAAAGGGTTATAATTTTAAAAGTGTTACGATTTTGGAAATGAATATTATTTAAAGTGAATGATGATATCGAATTGATATGGTTTCGAAATGAATATGATATTTTGATATGAAGTATGAACTATTTGAAATGAAATGACCTCGGTGTGAAATAAGTGTTTGGTTGTTAAAGAGACCGGGATCAGATAATGTCATACTCTCTGCCAATACCGAAAACCACTTTAACAACTGTGTACGTGGTGGTGATTCCAGAATGAAGTAGGATGATTGGCGATGATTCTATATGAGGTATTAAAGTAGCCCAACCTCCCGTGAGTCATCTTGATGCAGCTAAAACAGGAGTTATACTGGACCAAGTTGGGTCATTCCCCTTATCGGGCACATTTCATCGATAACATTCTTTTGCTTTTGTGATTTGATTGGGTGCACCTTTGATTTGGGAGTGTGTCACGAGTTGGGCGGTAGTAGTTGCTATGCGTTACCACCAGTCCGGGAGTGCAAATGGGATATCTACCCTGGCATTGCCTCGAGTGCCGTGTTGCATGCCCTATCGTGCCTTCTACGAGTTTGGTTGGTACCATACCTATGGGGTGCCCTCTGATAGCCCTCTAGTTTACGGAGGAATTACGGTACTGTATAGACTATGGGAATATATAAAAATGTGTTAAGGGGGAAATGAGTAACGCCTTAACGCTATTTTAATAATTTACTTTACTATAGACATATTATAATAGCGTATATTACGAAATAGTAGATAGTTCCACGAATCCTTAAAGGATGGAAATTCCAAACATCCTTTAAGTTACTTGTATTTCAGTTAACATTTCACTTGAGTTGAATTTACTGATATAAAAATGTTAATCCTGACTCGAGTGTTTTGTGTTTTGCTTTATGCTCGGGTCAGAATGAGTGCCACAGCATATGAGACTCGCCTTTGGAGTTTGGAGCTTCGCTTGGAGATCCATCCATCCATCCATCTATCTATCTATCCAGCTTTCAGTTATTTCAGTTGTTTCCAATGATTTCTGTTCAGTCTTGTCCGTTACTTTTGTATTTGAGACTACTCTGTATTTGAGGTTTCTGTTGTATTATGTTTCAAACTCTGATATTTTACAGTAGCTTCATGAACTACTATTTATCTATTCCGCTGCTTATTGTTGTAATACTCTGTGTCTGTGATTCTGTGATTGATTTATTTACTGTATATGCTGAGTTTTGCCAAATATAAATTAATAATATGTTGTTTTGAACAATTCAAGTCTGACATGTATGGATGCGAACGGTTCGAAGTACCAGGTCGTTACAGTCCAAGTATATGAAACATTGCCTTTCTCATTTCTTTGCTCGACGGCGTGCATCATTGTGAAGACCTCAGTCATTGTAGGTCATGATTTAACTTCCTACGCTGTTACAAATATGATTAATGAACAATGTTAACGAACATTGTTACAAATATGATTAAATAATGTTACATCTGTTTATAGACGCAATTGCTAAACTTACCAACTCCACGCGATGTTGCTGAAAGGATTTAGATCCACCACGGTGCAAGCAGGATTTTTATTCCTGTTTGCACGGTTTCGTGTTGAAAGTTCCTATAAATTTAAAGACATGTTTAACTAAGTTAATGCAACTAATATACGAAATTTAAACAAATTATAATAACAATATGAAATTAAATAACTTACTTTCATTTCAGGAGTTTCCCACAGCTGGAGAAATTCGGCCCAAACATCGGCGCTCATCCCATAACTTACTATCGCACATCAGATTATTAGGTGACATATGTCGTTTTGCAGCTTATACAACTGCTGTAAATCCAGCTTTTGTAAAGTTGAATTTTGATTTCATAGTGATGTATTCGGCGGTTACTGATAATTCGGTTCCACTTTTACAACCATCCCACAACGGCCTCTTAGCAGCATCCAGTAAATCATAAAAAAAATTTTCTCCCACATTCGGTTCTTCTTCGATGTTTATGTCTTGATCGTCAACTTGGAGGTAGGGAACATTGATCGTGTTGCATCTTCCACCATATCTTCTATTGGGTTCGTCATAACATGATCATTCTCTGATGCTTTAGAATTAGGTGTAGGTGCAACATGTTCTCCATGGCGATCCCACAAATAATAATTTGGCATAAAACCAGATTTTTACAAATGTACTTTAACTGTGTTTGGTTTCCAATGCTTCAAATATTGGAACTTACTGCAAGGGCATCGAAGTTCTTCGTTATTTCGATTATTAGGTGTAGCAAAACTAATAAATTCGTGTACACCATTGTAGAAATGTTGCTTCACCGAACCTTTCATACAAGTTCTGACTTCATACATCCAAGTACGGTCGAGAAAATAATCGAACATTATTTCTAATTTAAAAATATATGTTAGTAATTTCGACAGCACTTCAACTCACTTCTTTTCTACGCATAACCTGCACTCAAATGGTATATTGTTGTTGTATTTTCTAAAATAAAGTAAAGCTATTAGGACAAGAGGCTTCACACATCACACTTCTGTCTAATTTCGACAGCACTTCACTTCACTTCTCTTCTACGCATAACTTAGCACCCAAAGGGAGTATTATTGTTGTATTTTCTAAACTAAATTAAAACCTTTTGGGACTAAAGGTAATATTTTAGCGTCAATTATTTGTTGAAATAATATCTAATGCTTCTTTTCAAATCTACATTATATTCATTTCAAATTTTTTAGAAAATCGATTTGGGTATAATATTTATTCTTGTTATTTATTTCTCAACTTTTTGGAAAATCAGTTTTAGTACAATATTTGTTCTTATATTCATTTCTTAATTTTTTACAAAATCGATTTTAGCAGAATATTTGTTGTTATATTCATTTCTAAATTTCTTTACAAAATCGATTTTAGTACAATATTTGTTGTTGTTATATTCATTTCCTATTTTTTTTTCCAAAAAAATGATTTTAGCATAATATTTAATGTTCTTATATTCATTTCTTAATTTTTTTACAAAATCAATTTTAGTAGAACATTTGTTTTTGTTATATTTGTTTTCTAATTTTTTTACAAATCGATTTTAGTACAATATTAGTTGTTGTTACATTCATTTCCTAATTTTTATTAGAAAATCGATTTTAGCAAAATATTTAATGTTATTATATTTATTTCTTCATTTTTCACAAAATCAATTTTACTAAAATATTTATTGTTGTATTTTCTACAATAAAGTAAAGCCAATTAGGACAAAAGCGCTTCATACACCACACTTCTGTCTAATTTCGAAAGCACTTCACTTCTCTTCTACGTATAACTTTGCATCCAAGGGGTGTATTTTTGTTGTTGTATTTTCTGAACTAAATTAAAACCTTTTGGGACTAAAGGCTTTAAATTTTTAGCATCAATTATTTGTTGAAATACTATTTAATGCTTACTTTCAAATCAACATTATATTCATTTCTTAATTTTTTTATAAAATCAATTTTAGTAGAACATTTGTTGTTGTTATATTTTTTACTTAATTTTTTTTAAAAATCGATTTTAGTACAATATTAGTTATTGTTGTATTCATTTCCTATTTTTTATTACAAAATTGACTTTTAGCAAGATATTTAATGTTATTGTATTCATTTCTTCATTTTTTACAAAATCGATTTTAGTAGAATATTTATTGCTGTTTTATTCATTTCTTAATTTTTTTACAGAAATTGATTTCAGTATAATATTTGTTGATGTTATGCTCATTTCAAAGTTATATAATTCAATCAACCATTTAAATCGCCTATTTAATACATTTGAAAATTTAAAAAGTATTTTAAAATTCAGTTAACAATTTAATTTTTTTATCGATTTTGTAAATGAAACTTAGATGTTAGCATTTGTAATAAATTAAATTAATTTCATTTTATACTAACAACTAAAACTTGTAATGTACACACGCTAATTAAATAAAAAATATTACTTATGTTTAACCGTACCAATCTTGCAGCATATTAATCAATAATTATACACTAATTTTTGCGTAAACTATAACAAACATTATTCTAAACTATAACAAACATTCATGTAAAATCATCAATAAACATATTAATCAATAATTATGGACTAATTTTTGGATTTTAAATTAACCCTAATTTTTAACTACAAAGTAAACGATCAAATCATTAATTAATATCCCCAATTCAACGAATTTTTAATTATCATCAACTAATACGCAATAATCATCAATTCCTAATCCATAATCAACTAATTTTCTAAATTAGGATTTTAATTATATACCAAAGTCAACTAATGCACTATATTATCATCAACTAATAAGATATAATCATCAATTTGAAATCCTTAAATCAGCCAATTTCAAAATTAGGGTTGATAGTTTATACCTAAAAACCGTAGATATTAGAGAGGAGGAGATACCGGCGAGCTTTGGAGAGCTTTAATTGGCGACGGAATGCTGTGATGGTGGGAGGCGGCGGTTGGCAGCAACAAGGAGGAGGGTTTTATTTTTTTGGTGGGAAGGAGGCAATGATTTTCTGGTTCGCGGGTTCTCTCTGTTGGAACTGAATTAGCCCACAGTGGAAGTTATGGGTAAATTTCAAAATTTTTACCATATTGGATCTTTTATTGGGCCTATGAAGTCTAACTGAATTAGAACATTTCTAAATTTCATTTAAATAAAATCATTTATATTATTTAAATTCAAATATATTAAGATATGAAATTAATTTTATTTGATTTAGTTTATACATAAATATATCATATACATATATGTGTAAGTGCGTGTGTAACATAATAATCAGTAAAAGGTATAATATGCCCATATGTAGATGTTGGGATTTATATCGCAACAGATATATTAGCTCATTTTGTATGTCATGTATGTTGTCCAAATATGTGTATGTATATGTGTTAGAAAACACACACACACACACACATGTATGTATATATTATATATAATATATGAACATAAAACATTTATACACAGATAAATATATATATATATATATATAAAGAGAGAGAAGAATTATTAAAAATTATTTATAATTCAAAATTAACTTAGTTTTGCAAACATAATAATTTTAGTATTTTAATTTGTATATATTATGAATAAAATAATATTTTCATCGATGAATAATTAATGTAAAATAATATATTGATGAAAATTCAAATTTTACAAAAATCTAGAGTCATAAAATAGAGCTTAGGAAAAATCTGGAGATTTTTCAAAGTTGAAATATTATTTTTAAAAGCAAATACATTGATTTCGGCAATAATTATTTAATATAAAATAATGTATTATTAAAAATTCAAATTTTAAATTTTAGAAATTCTAGGATTATGAATGAAAGGTTACCAAAAATTTTGAAGAAATTTTCAATTAAATTATTATTTTTAATAAATCATAAACATTTTTTTTAAAATAATTTAATTATTAAAAATAATAAACATTATTGAAAATTCCCAAAAAAAAATTATATGTTTCTGAAATGATATAATATTTTTTTTAAATATAAAATTGAATTTTAATGTAATAATTATTTTATATATAATAAACAATTCAAAAATTCAATAAATGTTAATTTAAAACGATGAATATATGTATGATAGTTAATTTTCAAATTTGTAAATTCATATTATATATAAATAAGTGTACTAAAATTTTAAATCATATATATATATATATATCTTATATATGCATATACGCTATTATGAGAGAGAAATATATACTAATATATATATATATATGAATTTATTAATAAATATATATAAAAAAATAATGACAAAATTTGATTTTGTACAGTAAATAACATTTGTCTATACATAAATCAAATAGTATAATAAACAAATTATGCACATAACCAAACTGATTTGTGACAACCACATCTACTTACAAAAATCTCACCTAACTAAACATATGGTAGCAATATATTTAAACAGATATGAAATTGCTCATTATAGGATCATAGAGTATAATTTAATTACTATATTATGAATTAAAATTACCAATTTAACGATGTCTTTGAATCCACATTGAAGCAATGACTTCCCTTCCTTTTACTGTTCTTGATTCATTAGATTGCAAGTCCAGAATCGCCGACCTCTAACTATCGAATAATATTATTTTAATTTGAAATATATTTGAGAATTTTGGAGTGGATTAAGAGCTATGTTTTAACCAGTAATGTAGAAGGTAATGGCGGGAAAAAAGGTTAGTAATTGTTTTTAAAGATACATACATACATACATACATACATACATACATACATACATACATACATACATACATATATATATATATATATATATAGGGTTGTATTAGAGAGAAACGAGGAAAACCTTTTTACTCATTCTCACTTTATCTCAACCCATTATCTCTAAGCCAATTCCCTATATTTTAGCCACCCCTAGACCTTCCCAAAGCCAAAATTTTGCAGCCCTAATGATGGGCCTTAAACCCATCTAAGTCCAAGCCACAATATGCAATTAAATCTAATTTAATTGCTTGTCGATATTGTATATTGATCGATATATTTATAACTGTTATAAATATATATAAAAAAAAATATTTCTCAAATCATATTCAATTTTTATATATAATATTTCATAAATATTAATTAATTTAATTAATATATAACAATTATAAACTAATTAAATCGTTCGGTCTTAAGGAAATTCATCATTTCTGCTGTGTAACTCTTGGGTGTAAATTTGGTCAGCGATTAACATCGAACTATTCTAATGTTAACGTTTACACGTCACTTAGCAGGTGGTGTGACATTATGGCCAAATTTATCGCTTACTCATTTTCGGTAAAATCCAATTTTAGTTTAATAAGCGTTACCCGGTTGTGACATTGGTTACACCAATTCTCTTCTTCAAAACTATATCACTTTGGACTTATTGAATTTGGTAATGGTCAAAATTCCAAGCTCATCCACATTCAACTTTATAGTCTAAATACAAAGTTCTTGGTTCAATAAAACAATTATTATTAACTGAAATGCTCTGGCCAGAGACTTTGACTTTGAGTTGGCTTGAGTTGACTGTGGTACTAACCGCATATAACTGAGGAGACGAATCGTCTCTTGAATAGTGCTTCACTTCCAATACTTCCACTCGACCCAACTATTGTCACTCGATGGACGCCATGCCATGATTTGGCTATAATCAAAGCGGAGCTTTCATATTGAAAATCCTCAGTATTCTCAAGTCAAGAGAACTGTGTAAATCAGTCACATCGATATTTTCTATTTGACCTTAGTTATATTAACCAACAGAAAACTATCGAGTGAGTCGTTCCATGGTTATGCAATAACTATTAGTGCGTAACCCTTAGGTGCCCCCAGCAGTCATGAGTAATACACTACCCAACATTTGAAGAGCGTTACATACTCCAGTCTCAATGGATACATCGATATCCAGTCTCGATGCATCTTGACTAGGAACATTTAAACTGGTATATTTGTTTCGTTGTGATAAATTACTCACGGTTACAACACTTTGTAACTACTATCACAAAATATACCATTTATGGATTTTTCTATTAAATATACTTTTAATTAAGTTAATTAATTAATATAATCACATTATATCAAGTATATAATAGGAAGAAAATACCTTTTATTTCGAACAAGATTGGTCAACGAGTTAGATA